>OX421496.1:10306783-11506783 GCA_949126835.1 Anisus vortex | reverse complement strand
GCTTTAAGACTTATTTTTCTACAATACATGCCAAATAATAATTTTAAAAAAAAACAATTCACCTTTCTTTGAATTTTTCTTTTCAAAAGGGCATGCCCCCACCCCACTCCATTTAAAATTTCCAACGCCTATGAGAGTCAAAGTTTGATGAAATTCAGAGGCAGTAGACAACCATATAGGCGCGTGCCAGTAACCTAGTCTATTCTGATTTACTCACCCCCCCCCCCCCCTACGGAACAACCTTCAGCCGTTCTTGCGTGGATTGAGACTGACCATTATCTGGAAAATCTTTGAAAAGCTCTATTTACCCCCTTCCCTCCTCCCATCCTTCCCCTTTTCATTTCTTTGTTTTAAAGAAAATTGGGTAATGATGTTTGATAACATATAACTCAGTACTGCCGGACTTAACTATATCTAGACTATATACTATAAAAGCAGCTATTGGTATTGTTGGAAAAAAGGTGTATTCCAAAACAAATAAGGAGGACTACACAAATAAACCTCTCCAAGGTGCTATTAATGGATCTATGTATAAGCTTCAACAATATACATGTCTCAAAAACAACAATAGCGTTACAGTACATGACGTCATATTCAAGACAAAACAGGATTACTCTCCAACTCCATTTGGTAAAATTTGTGATTTTATTTACAACTATATCAGATGTCTACAATATAGTGTACTTTTTATCATACGAGGCAATTAGGTGGGAGAGGGGGGGGGGCATAAAACAAAAAAAAGGACATTTCAATTATAATTTTTTTTTAATTTGAAATATTTTAGCAAATTTTAATTAGATCTCGCTATTTTGAACTGCTAATGACTATTACTTTATGAGACAGCCCTTTTTAATCCCGCATCTAAACCATATTTGGCATCAAATTTAGCATCCAATCACATTCTCTGTTACACGAATATGAACTCACGAGTTTTTTGTTGAAAGCCAATAAACGTGGACTTTACATCTTGGTAAATTTAAATTGCCCAATCAAAACGCGTCATAGAAGACAAAATAATGTCACTTTTATCCTAGATATAGCCTACAGGGCCGTCTGAGCTTCGCACTTTTGCTGGTAATAATTGATATAGTTGATCTTAATTAAACAATATAGTTCATCTTCAGTTCATGTTGTTGTTTATTTAGTAGATAAAAAATGTACTCTACGTGGATTGTAGATTATTTGAGTTTGCCCAGTGCCAAGATATTGATGTCTAGGCATACCTTATTTTGTCAAACCATTGTCAACAAGTAATTTAAACACAGGCCGACAACGTTTCTTTTAAATATTTTGTTATAGAAAAACATATAAATAGTGTGACTCTGTGTCTTCTGTCTTCCGTCTAGAGTCTAGTTCGCTATGAAATAATACACTCAAGCCACTTGATGAAAGTTTAAAGAACTTAATACTTGAGCTTATTGACAATAATTTGAAAAAAACGTGAAGAATAAAAATAAATGTTTACTGGTTTAAAATAGCTTTCTTAACATTCGACAAACAACCACAACAAAAACTACATCATCGTTTTGGTACAGAAAGTGCTAGAATGGATTTTCCCGAATCTGCCAAAAGGCGAAGGGAAAATGCGTACAAAAAATATTTGAAAACTACGTAATAATAAAATTTTCTAAGTGATAATTAAATACAAACAAATACTTTTAAAAATAAAATAAAAAAACTTTTTTTAAATGTACAATATTCAGACTCAATCGTGTTTGTTCAACATACTTTACACATACAGCAATATATATATATATATATATATATATATATATATATATATATATATATATATATATTTATATATATATATAGAGAGAGAGACAGAGAGAGAGAGAGAGAGAGACATAGATATAGATGTATCTACATAGTTTAGATTCTAGATATAGATAGATAATATATTATTGGTATATATATATAGATAGATGGATTTACAGATATATAGATCGAAAGAAATTCAGACACAGATAAAGAGAAAGATATATTTTAGATAGATAGAGAAAAGAGATGAATACACCGCCAGACATTTATAAATACTCTATTTAACTCTATAACCAAATTAAAACATTAAGGAGCGAGAGTAAATGAACTCCAGAAACTGTGTCATCCGTCATCTTGACACTAAACCTTTTTTGTTAAACATCAAGACGTCTATATTTAGGCTCTCCGACTCTTACATAAACATAAAGAAAACAAAAACAAAAACACGTGTTCATTCCAGTGTCATTTGTCAAAAAGTGTATGCCACTGTCATTTATTCTCAGCGTGACGCTGGCAATTTTTTTTTTCTTCTTCCAAAACGACACTGACAACATTGACAGATCTAAGCTTTCGTTCTCCAGAATTAGCGTCTGAAAAGAATTGAACCACACACACACATACACACACACACAACTTGGATCGGTAGAAAAGAAAACCATTCTAATTGTTGGCATCCATACTTTTGAGTAATAACCCCCGGGGTGCCTGACGCGTGGTGATACTAAAAATAGTAACTATAGATCCTTGGATTTTTAGAAGATATCCAGAAAACTACACATTGCCAGAGAATATCAAATCAATGCTTGCCTGCTTGAAACTTTTTTTTGTTTAAATCTGTGATAAATTCACTAGAGGCGCAACCGCTCAGTCTAGTGCCATGGCACCTACTCACAATGGCTCCAACCTATAAACTACAATTAATCCTGGCTCATTGCGGTGCTCACAAATGAATGAAGAATGCATGATTTTCATTAACGTAAACACATGAATGTATTTACTTTCTCTATTATCACTGTTTTACATGTATAGATATATACATTATTACACAACACATAGTTACCTGTCCTTGTATAATTCAAAATGCTTCCATTTACCCCTCCCCATGTCTGTACTTCCCGGCCCCTCCTCTCGTCAAAGAGTAACCCCTCCTTTGATTCCCCCCCCCCCACCTCCACCGGCCACCGGCCAGGTCTTGTAGATAACGTTTGCCTGTTAGACCACGGCCAGCGCAGGTGGCTAAAACTGGTCAATTGACACATATTATTATGTATTTTTCCTCTGTACGCCGACCGGAGGGTTTCAAAGACCCCCTCCCCTTTACACCCCCACTCTCCCCTACCAGACTCATCATTACAGAGACGCGGTTAATTGCCCCCTCCTCTCCCCCCTCCCTCCCATACAGGGGGCACTTTAGCTAAGATTGCATGAAAACGGCATTGGGGCCTTAGACACGGAACACGCCAGTCCTGTCTTTCGGTCGGTCCAATTATATACTGTTACACTGTAAATTTGTATTGTGGATTACTTCTGCCAGCTATCGCTTATGCCTAAATAAACAGTATTTGAAATTCATCCCGGCATTGAATCAATAATTGTTCTTGTGTCTGCTCATGTATTAGCACTCGTGTCTTGTAGTAGAAATTACTCTAACCAATAGGCTTACAGCACCCGCCAGCCAAGCGGGATAACGGACTAAAATATAAATAATTCTAAGGCCCAAACTTCACTGTGACATCGCAATAATCAGCCTCTACACGAGCCAAATAACCACGTAGAGTGACCGCCACGCTACAAAATCTATAATGTTGTTATTAAATCTTATTGTTATGACAACCGTTGTCTTTATGTTTGATTTTAGAGTCATCATTTCAGGATTTTAGAGTCTTAATTGAGGTTTTATTCAAACAGTTTTATTTTGCTTACTATTGTAACATAAACACAGAACTAGAATGGTAACAAACATAAGTTGAACCTCTACAGTCTTGGAGCTGAAAGCTAAAGATACCACCATTTAAAGAGCCAAGACTTGCAGAATCGGTATCTGAGAACGGAGTACGCTTTTTGGGGAACCCAGACTATTTCAAGGACGCGAAACCCGGTTCCAGTTTCAATAATAAGATTTTAATTTTACAACACTCTTTTAAAAAAAAATCAAAAAATAATAATACGTCATCAATAAATTATTTTGTTAAAATTAAAGTTTAGTCATGTGTTTTGGATTTTCTAATAAAATATAATAAAAGTTGAAGAGAACAAACAAGTTCACCTTTTATGATTTAAAATGTATTAAATTTAGAATCTACGATTGCATAGTTCTAGTTTGTTTGTTTTTTTTACATTCAAAATATTATCTTTATGACAATATTAAAAAATTCTAGCTCATTGACAAAGCAAAGAAATAAGGTTTGATTATTTTAATGTAAATTTAATATAATATAATTTAAGTTAGCCAAAAGCACGGGCTAAGGATGAAAGTTTTGACTTTTTTATTTAGTTTTTTTGTTTTCCGATTGCATTTTGTAAAAAATGAAATAAGTTCATTATATAAAATCTTTCATTGTATAATATTATTTTTTGGTTACTTATATTTTTTCAAAAGAGATTTTTAGCATTTAGCTTTTTTTTTTTTTTTTAATTAGCATCTGGTAGATATGGCGCATAGAGTTTTACTTTTGGAGAGTTTTAGAATTGGAACGTAGTGTAACGTCCAAAACCATTGTTGGACCGATACTACAATACTCAACTCTAGAAGCCGTTAGTTAAAGAAAACAAATTTAGACAAGAGCTGTAAGACTCTCTGTTCGATTATTCAAATTTGACACATGTACCGCATTCATTAAAAAAAAACTAGTTTGTAATAATATAACTTAAGGCATTGATTTTGAACTTCGAAACACAATACAAGCCTCTAAACAAATACTTTAAAACACATAAACACTTTTCCTATTCCATACTAAAGGATAAACAAATTATTTATTTTTATTCTCGAGTGATATTCTGGTTTGAGCATTGTCATAATTTTGTAGCGTAGTCCAATGGGAGTAAAGTATAGAGTCTTAACTTTGGAGCTAAAGTTTAAACTTGGGACCTAAAAGTATATTATACTTTAAATACTTATGATCGTAATTTTAGATGAATGAGACAAAATTTAATCGATAGAATAAAACCACATTTATAAACGAACAAATTTTGCATACGCCAAAGAGAATGATACACATGATTAAACATTTTTAAAGAATAATTTTTTCATCAATTAAAAACGTATAAATTCATCACCGTCATACTCAAAGTACATTATTTAAAAAAAAATACAACTGAACTTTTGATATAATCTAATTTTCAAAATGGGCTTTTTCCTCTTCAAAGACACATTTGTCTCATTGGCAAAACAAATAAATAATAAAACACACAAAAAGCCCATGTTTTGTTTTTAATTATATTAATGCCAAGTTTGAAGCCTCGTTTCAATAATCTCCAAAGCCTCAGTTATATCTTATACTGTATCTTGTATTTTCAGACAAACTCTGTCGTTTTACAACTCTGTCTATCCACCATCCATGTCTCTCTCTCTCTCTGTGTGTATTTCTCTCTCTCTCTATTTATATTTCTCTCTGCCTATCTCTTTATCTGTGTATGACCGCCCGTCTCTCTCTCTCTCTCTCTTTATCTCTCTATCTCTCTATCTATATCGCTATTATAAAGGTTCTACAGTTGTATATACGGAACATAGAGACCTTTCGGCCATGGCTGTTAACAACAATATATTTTACGTGTTCATATTATTGACTTTTACTTTATTATTAGCAAAAAAAACACTAAAGTTTGCATTTGTCATTATTTGTCCTTTGCTCTTGTCTATTTTTTTGCCATTTAATTGTTATAACCTGTTAGTAATTTGATCCTAAATATTTGTCACGCATTTCCTAATCGCCAAGTTTTAAAAAAACAACAACACAATACTTCATTATTATTACAACCATTACAACAAGATTATTACGAACATGATAACTATCTAGACTAATGTCAATGTGCATATATTCCAGCTTGCAGTAGACTGTATTGATCCCTACCAATCCTCTCACCCCCCCCCCCCCACCCAATTGATCAGAACCGTTTACCTGATGTTCTTTGATGCTTCGGCCTCCAGGCAGACCAGGTAACTCTGAAACGAGCCCCCCCCCCTCCCCCGTTTCTGTATTCAATAATGTAATTACACAAAACTGTGTAGCGACACACACACACCTCATTATAATCTAACCTACTGGTCTCCCCCACCCACAGGAACAGACCCTTGAGGTGTTTATAAAGCACATTGCGGCTACTATACTCATAACGAGATAATTTTCAAAACTAAGTAAAAACCAACAACAACACCGTATCATTATTTGTCCATATGGCTTGAAAACCGATTTCGACCAGTTTCAGTTACAACTGCAAGCATTTCTTACTATACATACACAACTACCAGCTCTGGAAGATCTGTTTAAGGCAAGCTTAATGTTTATGATTGGTTACATTGACGTAGCTAAGGAAGGGGAAGGGGGGTCCAAATTCGAAAGTCCCCCCGGGCCCCTACTTGAAGGGGGCCCCCAAAGGAGTATCCGAATTGTTTTTTTCTCATCTCATAATGTCGAATGTCAAAAGGCAGGGGACCCAAAGGAGGCCAAGCCCCCCGGGCCCCCAAATCCCTAGCAACGGCACTGATTGGTTAATAAAGGAAAAGTCCTGCCTAAATAGTAAACTAATTTCATATTGAAGCCTTTGAAATATCATTTTCAATATACAACTTTCTTTTAAGAGTGGACGATAAATGTGTTAATTTAATTAAATTACATTGCCAATTACGGAAACTGGCGACCACGGGCCGGAAACTCACGAAAATCATAAGCATAATAATTAAATATTTAATAAGTCTTTTTTTAAAATAAGCTTTCAGAAAATGTATCTTTTAGGTATTTGATTTTTAGGCAGGACTTTTCCTTTAAATCCTTCAAAAAATTCGTTCCCTTGATACCAAAGATAGACGGAGTTGTCGTCTTGTCTCGATCTGGGCTAGGACAGGGAGATTTAGATAAAACACTTGTTCCACTATCAGTCAGAATTTGTCAAGGTAATTTTATGAAGACCATCGAATACTACAGAAATTTAAAGTAATTTAATCCTGGTTTAGGATTTGGAGTGAGTGAGGATGTTGATAGTCATGACTGTGACTTAGGATGGTCATCATCGAAAAACGATGGACACGCATCAGCATGCAAGGGGTATACACTAAATTAGCGAGGGAAAATAGAAAACTAATCTTCTTATAGTGTCTGCTAATACCTGTATATGCATAGAATATTTTTCCAATCTGTGCAAGATTGGCAACCAAAACTTCCAGTGACAGATTACTGTTAACTTTCAATTATCGACCCAGCCATACAGCTTCAATAATTACAATGGAAGAAATGCTGTTTAGATTTTGTAAGTGTATGGGCTGGTGAACAACTTAGATCTAGGTTTCCTAAAATCACAGAATGCCTCGACATGGAATTTCTCAATAGGTATTGAGCTTCTTATCCCTTGCAATCATGTCTTAAGCACCGGACACGTCTGAGTACATGTTCCACTTGACTGATCATAGTCGTCAAGGACTGTGACTTCATTCCAACTGTGTGCATCTACTTGGGCTACTGTTCATTGACAACAATTCTACTACAACTGCGTCAGAAAATACCTCTCGGAGATCGATTGGAAGTATTTTTGTACTCTCCCTTTAGTTGTAGTTACCGTCGTAGAAGAACTGATAGTTAGAGCGGAAACGCTTTTTTTGTTTTATTTCTGAGCGCTGTTTATAGTTCCATTTCACCAGAATTCTGAATGATTATGAACTATTTATATGATATTTTCTTCTTTTTATAAAAGTTATTACAGTTAATTGTTCAATGGACAACGCGTTGTGTACGCATACAATGTGAGGCGATACTTAAGTAGAGATTTATAGCATAATATTATACTATCTTGCATTTTGATCAGTGTTTGAAATGATGTTATGGTTTTCCTGGTTAGTTCAGGAAACCCATTCCATGTACGGGTGCCAGTAGGGAAGAAAGAGTACACATATACATACGTATATCTACATGCTAAATGACAAATATACACAAATACAACCATGAATTAATTAAAAAGTAGCCCCAAGCTAATGTAACTAATCGATTGAATATACCACAATGTTAAATCGGAAGTATGGGACACGAGTAGGTCTTGGATTCGAATCCTGGTGAAGTCTAAAATTCGTTCTCGGGTCTGGAAGGTGTCCCAGAGTCTACCGCGCTCTGATGGGTACCTGACTTTAGTTGAAGTAAAGTAAGGCCGGCTGGGCATTGTGCTGGACACACAATCCCCTACTATGCCGTGGCCACAGAAACTGGTAAATGATGCTTTACGGGCCTCATGGATCAATCTGGTCCTACGGGATACTGAAATATCTCAGTCTTCGACCTTGAACAAAAATAATAAGGCCCCAATACTAATTTTGACTTCACTTAGGTCCAAATGTCGAAAAGAAATAATAATAAACAAATCTATGCCTAAGGCCTTACAGCGGTCTTCTACTGAGGCCTTCAAGTTATGTATTCAGAAATCGTATTTGGGTCTTCTTAAATCGAAACTTTCCAATTTTCTATAAACAGAATTTCTTTTTTTTTTTTTTTGAAGTTTGTCTTTTCCAATGACTGAGTCACCTTCGAAAACATTATTACCTTTTTGTTAATTTTAAATGAAATGTGTATTTTTCTGTTGTTATATTGTCGTTATATTTTGTTTCAGATTATTTTACCTTTTTGCTTCGCATATTAGATCAACTTTTTAATGTCTTGGATTTTTGTTTCCAAATTATTATTTTTTTTGTGTAACGTTAACGTTCGCTTTCAATTTGTCAAAATTGCGTGGTTTTATTTCTTAAGATTTTTTTTTGTGTTGACTTTGTTTTTAATCTCACGTCCTAACGCCAAGCTGAGCTATCAATACTGTATATAAGTCTGTCAAACTTACAGGCAGACACAAATAATTCTTCTGTCTAGTCTTTTGTGTTATGGATGTTTATCCTCATTTTCAAAGTGTAGACTATTATTTAATTACTTTTTTTTTATTATTTCTAAAACAACAACAATTAAAAAATATAGAAAAAGAGACACAAGACAATTCTCTAAAATGTGTATATTTTTTAAAGATGTTTCTACAGTCTATATATAGAGGGAATTTACATTAAAACATGGCCAAATAATATTTGACAGAAAACAATACAATTTTATGCAAGATTAGTCGATTTGGTCTAATAAATCTAGGTATTTACACTGCTTGATTTTATGTGACAATTTTATTTAAGAAAAAAAAATAATAAAAAAAAATAATTGAACTCTGAACTCCGGTGGTACATACACGCCTACATTTTAATCCACCGTATTATGAAGTATTGTCCTCTACCAGCTCTGTTGATCAGTTTGGACCGAAGGGTTTCATTTACTATTGTAAAGCATACATATTGATCGTAATGCTTATGATGGCAAGTATAATTATTCGTTATACAATAGTATCTCTGTATCTACAACTGAAATACATAATCTAAGTATATCTACAACAGAATGAAATAATCTAAATATGTCTACAACAGAATGAAATAATCTAAATATATCTAAAACCTATTTAAATAATCTAAATATATATACAACAGAATTAAATAATCTATATCTATCTATAACAGAATTAAATAATCTAAATGTATTTAAAACAGACTTAATATGATCTAAAAGAAAAAGGACAATTTCTTCCCGAGTGACATTCGGGCATGGGATGGGTTGCATGAACAAAACAGTATTTAAAACAATATTAAAAATGCAAGACTAAACTTTGACCACGGATAAGCGTAGGACGCAATAATCTTCTTTACAGAAGTAGCGTCTGTAACATATAAGATAAGAAAAGATAAAAATGTGATCGATAAGCATGCATGTTGATATATTATGTTGTATAGCAGTTTATATATATGTTGTAATTTTTTTTTTCTTCGTTTGTTGTTATCAGTGTTTATTTTGTTATTTATTTCCTCTTGAATTACTCTTTACGTTTCACAATTTTCTCATGTATGAAAGACTGTTCCATGAATAAATTAAGAACAAAAAAATAGAAACAAAATAATTATGCTACCAAAGTTGGCAACATGTTTTAAAATGAAATCTTGCAATCGCCATGTGCTACTCATTGGCATAGACGTCTTCAGCCAAAGCTCCATTGACAATAACAAGGAATGTTCGAGAACTTTGAGAGAGTTACAAGTGGATACATCTGTAAGGAGATAAGATTTCTGAACTCATCGATACGCGCCCCAAAAAAATGGATTAACATTGGATTAGAATGAATAAAGATGCTCTTTATCCAGTGAAGGTGAAAACATCAAGCAAATCAATTATTTCCAGTATCTAGGCTATACAATAACACAGGAAGGCAAATGCAACAAAGAAATAAAGAGAAGAATCGCAATAGCTAAAAACAGCTTCATGAGCTTAAGCAGTATCATGAAAAACAGGAATATCAGAATATGTACCAAAATGCGCATACTGAAGGGGTATGTTTGGTCTGTTCTTCTATATGTGAATGTTGGACTATTGATAATGAAACAAGGAAAAGATTGGAGGCAGTAGAAATGTGGTTTCTAAGAAGGATGATGAGAATATCATGGACTGAAAAGAAATCTAATGCAGAGGTGTTGAAAACAGCATGTACCTCAAGAGAACTCATTAACACCATTAGGAATAGACAGATGAAATTCCTAGGACACATCTATAGGAAAAATGGTATAGAAAGACTGGCTTTGTGTGGGAAAATATCTGGTAAGAGAGACAGAGGTAGACAAAGGCTAACATATGTAGAAAGCCTGAACGAATGGGCCACGAACAACAACATAAGTAATAATAACTTTCTGCAAAAAGTTAACAACAGGAAAGAATGGAGAGTCATGACCGCCGATGTCTGTTCCAGACCTGGCACATAAAGAAGAAAAAGAATGAAATAAATTAGAGATCGTTGGGGTAATATATGTATATGTCTATATATCAATCTCTCTCTCTCTCTCTCTCTATATATATATATATATATATATATATATATATATATATATATATATATATATATTGATAAAGAGATTATAGATATATATCTATATAGAGAGATAAATAGATTAGGAGAAAGAGATAAAGAGTTTTATAGAGATGGATACATAAAAAGTACTAGATAGAAATTAAGAGCTAAATAGAATAGATAGACAGTTTTATAGATACATCTGTAGAGATAAATAGATAGATAGATAAATAGATAGATGGATTTACCGATAAATATTATACGGCGTCTTTACAAAATATGGACGAGCTTTGTGGCTCTTTCGTCCTATACGTAACGTGAAAAGACGGTAAGAATAGGAGACTTTAAGAGATAGAGAGAAAAACACCAGAGAGAAACGTTGAGAAAAAAAGGAAAAGGGCAATACAGAGCTAGATTAACAGAAATAAATCCATTATAATCGAGTGATTTTTTAATTATTGTTTGTTTCATATACTTTAATGAACTGTTCGTGACATCTTTCATGTCTTCCCATCATGACCGAGGTGCAATGACTAAGGTTGCGCTGCGGGAGTGTGGGGGTCGAGATAAAAATAATAGAATACAGAAAATTGACTGAGCGACAATGTCTTGCTTTATAAAGTGTAATGTTATGGCCCATTTACGCATAATCCCTGAGATCCGCCCCTGACGCTTGGGGGGAGATGCATCAGATCTCACGCAAACGAAGTGTCGCTAAATTGCAGTTTTTTTTTGCACATCAGAAAGAAGAAACAAATAACAGCTCACAAATCACCCCCCCCCCCCCCCCTTTTTTTTCCATTGATCACGATTGTAAATGTTCAAACATTGCACATTGTGCAAATAGTCAATACGAGCTCTTTCATCTAGGAAGCAAAACGGATCCGGAAATCGAGAATTGAAACGGGAATCAAGACGAATAAGAGGAAGTTGTGTTTTGATAGAAACCACCAACTAAATTCCACCTTATTGTGGTCCTCAATGAAATATTGATATTTGTTTATTTATTATACAACTTTATATGTTAAGTAACAGAAGTGAAGAAAGCCTTTTCTTGTAGGTCTTATAATAATCGAAAGTCTAAATGGATTTTGGTCAAGAAGTCACCAGTTTTATTTGCAACAGCGTTTAAGGGGACTGTGTGGTCAGCGCGATGCCGAGCCTGCTTGTTACTTTCCCCAACAAGTGCGTGGGTAGCCGAAGAGGTCACATCTGGAGAGCAACTTGTCCACGAAAAATAATTCCGGCGAGAGGAATCTTATCTTATACATTACAGACGCTCCTTCTATAAAGAAGATTATTGCGTCCTACGCTCATCCGTGGTCCGAGTCTAGTCTTGCATTTTTATTAATGTTTTAAATGATGTTAAGTTACTGGTTTTCCTCGTTTGTTCAGGCAACCCATTCCATGCCCGAATGCCACTCGGGAAGAAAGCGTACTTATATGCATTTGTTCTCGCATAAGGGACAAGGAAAGTGTTTCTATCTTTATGTTTATCTGAGATTTGCAACAGGTTGTTATTGTGTTGTATTTCTAAATTAGAGTTTAATGCCTTATGTATTATTACTACTTTACTCTTTGCCCTTCTGTCTTCTAGTGTTTCTAGGTTTAATGATTTGACTAATGGTGTTACTCTTGTTAATTGGGAATATTCGCTAGTTATGAACCTTGCAGCTCTTTTTTGAATTTGTTCTAATTTTTTAATGTTTTCTTTAGTTGATGGGTCCCATACAGATGCTGCATATTCTAGTATAGGCCTAACTAATGTAAGATAGCATTTTAGTTTTATGTTCTTATTACATTTGTAAAAGTTCCTTTTTATGAATCCTAAAGTTTTGTTTGATTTTTTTATTACTTCATCAATATGAGGGTTCCAAGATAACTTACCATTTATTATTACTCCTAGATACTTAGCATTGTTAGTTTGAGTTAGTTCTTTACCATGAATGAAGTAGTTAGCTATTATTTGTTTCTTTTTCTTGGATACCCTTATTAGTTGGCATTTTTCTGGATGAAAAGACATACTCCAGTTTGATTCTCATTTTTGTAGTTCATCTAGGTCTTTTTGTAGGAGTTCACTATCTTTTCCTGTCTTTATTATTCTATAAATTATGCAATCATCGGCAAATAATCTTACTTTTGTTCCTGTGTTGATGCAATTTGGCAGATCATTAATATAAATTAGAAATAGTAGGGGTCCTAGAACAGTTCCTTGTGGAACTCCTGATTCGAGTTTACAGTTATTGGTGATGACTTAGCGCCATTTATTATCGCTGTTTGTTCTCTGCCTATAAGAAAGTCCTGAATCCACTGATGTAAGGGACCAGATATGCCAAAATATTTAAGTTTTTTTAGTAGACTAGAATGATGAACTTTATCAAATGCTTTTGAAAAATCTAGTAATATAGCATCAATTTGGTTGTTATTATCTAATCCCTTTGACAAGTCATCTATTAGGCCAATTAATTGAGTCTCCCATGATCTATTTTTCCTAAAGCCTTGTTGGTGTGGGCACAGTGCATTAAACTTGTCTAGATGATTTACTATACTACTATATATAATATGTTCAAGTAATTTACATGTTATGCTGGTTAGAGAAACAGGTCTATAATTACCGGGGTCAGATTTATCTCCTTTTTTGAAAAGGGGGGTTACATTAGCTAATTTCCAATCTCTGGGCACTTTGCCCTGGTTTAGAGAGGCCTGAAAAAGTATTTTAAAGATTGGAGATATTTCATTGGTTAGTTCTTTAAGCAGTCTTGCTGGTATTTCATCTGGACCAGAAGCTTTGTTTGCTTTTAAGTTGGTTAGGAGTTGTTTAATGCCTTTTTCATCTACATTTATATGTCCTATCTCTTCTAGTTTGTTTAAATTTATGAAGATTTCTTTGTCACCTGGATTTGAAAAAGATGATACAAAGTGTGTGTTAAGGATATTAGCTTTGGTTTCATTATCATTATAAGTTTCATTGTTTTGGCTTTTTAGTGGAGCTATGCCTGTAGTGTCCATTTTTCTTGATTTAATGTAGGACCATAAGTTTTTATTATTATCTTTAGAAATTACATTGTTTACATATTCATTTTGCAGCTGTCTGCTTAGTTTCTGAGTTAAATGTTTAATTTTTAGGTATTTTTTATGTAGTCTAATTGAATTAGTTGCCTTAAACTTTTTGAACAGATTTTCTTTTTGTTTACACAGTTTCTTTAGTTTAGTGTTAAACCAACATTTGTTAATTTTATTTGATGTTTGTTTTGTTGGCACAGAATCAGCCATTATTGCTTTTAAGTTGGTTTTTATGAATTGCCAAATATCTTCAACTGGACTATTTATATTGTATTTAGTAAGAAAATTGGTTTGGAATTTTATTGCTGCTTGATGTAGTTCTGTTGTGTTACATTTATTCCAGAGGTAAATTATTCTTTTAGGTTTCTTGTTTATTTGGGTTTTTATTTTGTTATTTACTCTGACAATACCATGATCTGAAAGTCCAGGAATTATTTCATAATCTACTACTAGTCCTAGTCTGTTAGTTAAGAATAAATAGTATATTATGGTTTCTTGTTGGTTTTTTATTAATTTGATTTAAGTTTAGATTTTGGATGGTATTGATAAACATTTCATTTCTTTCTTTTATGTTTTGGTGTTTTTCTATAGAGTAGCTATTCCAATTTATATCAGGGAGGTTGAAGTCTCCCATTATCCAAATTATAGCATTTTTATATTTAGCTTCAATACTTGTCATCTGATTACATAGATCAGTCATGTACTCTGATGTTGAGTTTGGTGGTCTATAAACACTGCCTACAATTAGTGGTTTAGAATTAGGTCTACTTATTTTACAAAAGACTGACTCTATGTTATTTTTAGATTCTATTTTAATTTCTTCAGCTATTAGAGTAGATTTTATGGCTAGTAAGACTCCTCCATGCCTGTCTGACCTATCTTTCCTAAAAATTTCATAATTATTTTTGAATATCTCTGTGTTGTAAATATCTGGGCTAAGTCATGTTTCGGAACCTGCAATTATGTCTGGTTCTTCTTTATTTATTAGGATTTCCAAATCAGCGGTTTTATTTTTAATGCTTTGGAAGTTTATTGTTAGTGATTTAAGGTTATGCTGATTAGGGGTTTTATGGTGTTTAGTGTTGAAGAGTGTCTTTTTAATTATTTTAATTGGTGTTGATCTAGCTAAGGGTTTATTTAGGTCTAAGTTATTAACTTCTGGGCTTGTCAAGGCACTGTAGGGGTTAGTGGTGTCCAGGTCATGAGAATTAAACAGACCTGAACTAAATTGTGGCAACCCACACTGTACACAGTGCCAAGAGGTATCTTTATTTCCTAACGCTAAATAAAGTGGTGTGTTCATATGTAAGCATGAAGCATGGTACCATTCATCACAGGTATCACATTGAATGGCTCGTTGTTTTGCTGTGCATGACTTACTGCAAATATTACACCTATCTCTAACTGTCTTGACTGGGCCTGGGTTAGATTCAACATCACCAGCTAAGAGCAACAACAGTATAAGGTGCTTTTGTCTATACCTGCAAATTTTATGTTTAAAATGGTTTAGGGTGATTTTTTTAAGGGTGATATAAATAATTGTGTTGTCAATATCTTTAATGTTGTGATGGTTAATTACTTTCTGTTTATGGACATTTTCATATTTTGGTAGTTTTAGTGCCCTTACCAGAAATAGGGCTAGGATTAGAACTAAGAGTTTCATTTTTTTTTAAGGGTTAGGCTACCTAATAGTTTTACTATATTATTACTATATATATTACTATAATATTATTTAATAGTCTATATGTTTTTATTTGTCTAAGTTTCTTTTTATTAGGCCTATGTATTATAATTGGGCTTATATTAGTATATTTAACTACTATCCTAGACCTAGTCTATTCGTCAGTAGACTGTAGGCCTAGGATTTTGTTTAAACAGACAAAATGGCGGACTTCGAAGCGCCTAAATTTTTGTCTAAATAATATTTTAAGCTCGCAATTACGATCAATTATTCTATTTAATACTATTTTAGATAAATATATATATATATATATATATATATATATATATATATATATATATATACCAAATATTAACTTAATTAGGGGTTAGTATAAAGTTTAAATGGTTGTTAGTTATATAAATATGGAAAATATATAGAAAACTTAGCAAGTGAGATGAAAAACGTCTAGATCGTAGCCGGAACCTGGTGTAACTGCTTCATATATCATATTTGAATCTAGGTCCTTCGGAACTCTTATCCAATAATCTGTCTGTATAATTTATATATATGACAATTGTCCGTCCTCAAGGGACGATGGCGTAATCCCACTTTGTAAAAGATCGCCACGATAGCCTAGGCCAGGGGTCGGCAACCTAAGAAACGCGTGCCATACTAGGCACGCATAGCGATTTTAAATGGCCTGAGAGAGACCTCCAAAAGGTGTTTCTTGCTGAATTGTGTTTCCCGTATTGAATGAGGAGAACTAACTGATGAAGCTGGGTGGTAGCGAACATTTCAGTGAGTTGAACTTGCATTGAAAAAGACGGGATCAAACAGCACTGTTAGACCACTGGAATGGATTTGTAATTGAAACTGGACACATCTTGCCGTGAATTTAATTTCAAAACTCTTAACTAAATGTACATACTTCCCTAATTTATGGCATACATTAAGAAAGAGAGGTGGGCTATTTTCAGAAGTACATTGAAGAACTCAAAGCGGAGTTTTATAAACAAAGGCAAGACTTTTACATTCATGGTTTTCATACCACATCAAGCCTGACTGGATTTATCCAACTTCAACCGTTTTAGATGTGGATCTTTTTTTTTAAGTGGCGGGATAATGACATTTTTAAAATGCATCTAGTTGAATTTTAAACTCAATATAATGGGTATCAAAATCCTAGATTTGTATAAAGAAATAATAATTACAAAGTAATATTAGTGATGTTGAAAAACTAAAACTTTTTGTAGCATCACTATCATAATAATATAATCAAATTTAGAAACTTATGTCTTAATGAAAGGGAGACAATTAAAACCGTTTTCTTTGCTCTTATATTTCTAATGTTTTTTTAATTAAAAAATAAATGGCTTACAATTTACAAATTATCAAACTGTAAAATATAGTTAATAATGATATAAATATTATATCACAAAAGAATTTATATGTATATTTTTAAACATTATATTAACTACCCAGTGTGCATGATTACTAAGTATCTATTCCATTAACCCTAGTTGGCTTCAAAATCCTTTCTTTTTTCTCTATGTAAAATAATAATTTTGGCAATGTAAATGCAATTTTTCACGAATAAACATTTTTGAAAACAAAAAAAAAGTAAAGTTGCTCAGTTAAACTGAGAACAATTATCATAAAGAAAAGAGAACTTCTCAGTAAAGCTGAGATCAAATTGTAATTAATGTGTAGTAGTTGCTAGATCTATATCTCGTCAACCAAATATAATAGAGTTCCGAAAATATTAAGTGAAATTCTCGTCGGACCAAATTGATTATAGGGCCAGTTTACCAGTTTCTGTGGCCACGGCATAGGGAATTGTGTGGCCAGCACAATGCCTAGCCGCATTTTCGTTATACCAACTAAAATCAGGTACCCATCAGAGCTGCTTTGCTGGCCAAACTCGAACCCCTACAACACCGCAGAGCGGTAAACAAGGTCACTACTATTTACGTGGAAATCTCCACGCAGCCAGGTCGCATCCTACAGGTGACCCGCTCTACCCGAGGTCATCAGGTCAAACTGCATGTCCCACACGCACGCACCGACGTCTACAAATATTCTTTTTTTCCGTCAGCCATAAGGGTGTGGAACACCCTGGACCAGGCCTCCACCACTGCCCCTACTGTGCCCGGCTTTCAAATCCTCACTGAAGGGCTGGACTAAAAACCTAAAGTGACACTTTGTCATTTGTTTATATTTGTTGTTTGTGATGTTTTTATTTTATGTGTAGTGAAATTGTGGACTCTTTCCTTGATCCTAACTGGATCTCCACAGTAATATGAAGAAGAAGAAGATCGGAGTTAGCTTGTTAAGACTAAAATTCTTGATGGGCGCCTAATATAAAGTATACCTTCCTCCCTACGCCCACAGCACGCCAATTTACTCATTTACGCCACTGGCAGGAAGAGAGTTTACCTAAAGGTAAAAATGACGCTATAAAGTAAGGTTAAAATGCAGTTTCCTAAAAATTTGGTTGACGTGCCCCGGTTATTGTTATATTTTGACTTCATGGCCCAATAACATGTAAATCCGCCTATAAGTAACATATAACAGATATGTTTTGCGGCATAATAACCTGTCAAAAACAATCGTCCAAATCCAAGGCACTGTAGAACGTGGACATCGGAGAGGACGTCATCGGAAATGCTGGTTCGACAACATAAGAGATTGGATAGGGATGCAGTTGACTGAACTATTGACTACCGCTCAAGATAGGCAAAAGTGGAGAAAGTTGACTGCTGAGGTGTACGTTCGTGTACTATCCCAACGACCACAACGGTCAAGGGAATTCTGATGAACAAATATGGATTTCCTCACAGATTTAACTTTTAACACAATGTTTTTTTAAAGCATCAAATTCTGGTTTACGTGCGACAAGATTTCTACTTGGCCAAAAAAGCAATCTTAGACTTCTATAGCTGGTACATCACCGTAATTCAGTTGTTTGTTTGTTTTTGTGGACCGGTACCGGCTAGCGACCCAGCATTTCGGGAAACTCTGGCCTACAGAGATAATAGACGTGAAAACAGATCTGGCGAGAGATTTTTAAACTAATTCGTTAAACTGCGCAAAATATAAATTTTTAGTCAACTGTGTCGCAGTCGCATCCATTTAAATCCGTTTGACGTCTGGCTAAAGCCATCCAATCTTGCGCCATCCGCTATATTCAGCCTTAGCTGCTGTATTTTTCCTTTTTTTTTGTCTTCCGATTTTAAATTGGAAGTCATTTTAAGATCAGGAAAATGAAACAGAAGAAGGCAAGAAAAGATTTGGTCCAGCAGAATCGAGAAAAGACTTGTTAAAAACACGACTCTACAGCTAGACTTAGTGGCTGGAAAAATTGTTTGGGAGTTTAGTCACGTTCTTTATTGCCAATGTTGACTACATCGTTGGAAAACGAGGAATGAATTTAGTACAAAGACAGCTCCGTCTTACGGTGAAAAAGAAAATAGCTTAAATTCCCGAGTCTTTTTTTTCAGTTTTTTTAATTTTATTTGGAGTTTGGGAAATTTTGTAATCTTCCTTTTTTTTTATCATTGGATTTAACGCTAGATTTCTCATATAAACCTGGTATTTAAAATTGTTTTATTCCAAAGATTGTATATATATATATATATTACTAGATCTAGGTAAACAGCAATAATTCCTTATCAGACAAATTATGTTATTAGTACCACTCTTAGTTGTAAAACGGAATCAAGAACTAGTACCGCTAGTAAATCAGTACATTGGATTAGCACGGCTTATTTTGTGAAACCGATTTACAGCCTAGCACGGAATGAACGTATGTGTTACGGAGGTCGAGTGGCAGCGCGATCGACTAGAATACCAAAGGTCCTGGGTTTGAACTTTTGGTGAAAGCTAAGGTGTCTTTCAGTTCCTTTGGGTAAAAAAAAATTGATTGTGCTGGCCACATAATCTCTTTAGTACGCCGTGGCCACGGAAAATGGGTGCACGCTGATTTCTAAGGGATCAATTAGTTCCGATGGGAATACTTTCAGATAATTGTAAAGCAGACTATTTTCCCAGCAATGTTAGTCTAAATCTTAAGCAGAATAGGATTGTTATTTTTTAAAACCCATATTGAGTCAGTGGAAAATACACACAAGTTGAGTTTTTTTTTAATAAAATATTTTCCTTACAGTTATAAACAAGACATTGCGCCCAAAAAATGTAAAAATTATTATTCTTATATGGTATTTAAAAAACAAATAACTCAGATTAGAATTATTTATTTCAAAATATAGACTAGATTATTTTAATGTGTGTTTTATTTTATTTTTTTCGACAATGGGGAAATGTTATCTAAGAATTTTTAATGCATCGGTTTCTTTATATTACGGCTAACAATGGGATAGTGTGGCAAGAACAATGCCCCCATCACCTTATCCAATCAGAGTGAATACATTAACAGTTTATTACTCAGAATGTTATTTATTACTCTTGATGTTGCGTTATTTATCTGTCTGTCTGTTTGTTTTTTTGTGTTTTTCTGTTTTTTAGTAGAGTTTGGTCTTATATATAGCCTATATATAATAAAATTATATAAATAATGTTTGTATTCAGAGTTCTTACAAATTATATAAATAATGTTTGTATTCAGAGTTCTTACATATTATATAAATAATGTTTGTTTTCAGATTTCTTACATTTTATATAAATAATGTTTGTATTCAGAGTTCTTACATATTATATAAATAATGTTTGTATTCAGAGTTCTTACATATTATATAAATAATGTTTGTATTCAGAGTTCTTACATATTACATAAATAATGTTTGTATTCAAAGTTCTTACAGATTATATAAATAATGTTTGTATTCAGAGTTCTTACATATTATATAAATAATGTTTGTATTCACAGTTCTTACATATTATATAAATAATGTTTGTATTCAGAGTTCTAACATATTATATAAATAATGTTTGTATTCAAAGTTCTTACATATTATATAAATAATGTTTGTATTCAGAGTTCTTACATATTATATAAATAATGTTTGTATTCAGAGTTCTTACATATTATATAAAAAATGTTTGTATTCAGAGTTCTTACATATTATATAAATAATGTTTGTATTCAGAGTTCTTACATATTATATAAAAAATGTTTGTATTCAGAGTTCTTACATATTATATAAAAAATGTTTGTATTCAGAGTTCTTACATATTATATAAAAAATGTTTGTATTCAGAATTCTTACATATTATATAAATAATGTTTGTATTCAGAGTTCTTACATATTATATAAATAATGTTTGTATTCAGAGTTCTTACATATTATATAGAAATAATCATAGATTAAACAAAAATAGGAAATATTTTTCTAACATATAAAAGTTAAGTATCCCGTCGGGCCAAATTGATCCATGGGACCGTTGAAGCAGCGTTGACTAATTTCTGTGACTACGGCATACTAGGGGATCGCCTTTACTTTATCCCAACTATAGTCAGGTACCCATTAGAGCTAGGTAGACTCAGAGACATCCTCCAGACCCCGTAACAAATCCTAGCCTTCACCTGGATTCGAATCCAGAACCTTCGGTACGCCAGCCTTACGCTCTACGTACTCGGTGCCACATTTTATAATTGAAGTATAACTAGACTATTCAATTTGATTTAATTAAGCATACAAAACAAACATAATATCTAGCTCTATGTAGCTTTTAAAAAAAAAGTAATTTACCTTGCTTTAGAATTAAGCCATTACTAATTCAAGAAATCATTATATATATATATATATATGTACGTTCAGATGAGTAAAAACAAAATTCCGTCAGCCATGTTTAAAGGTCACACAGAGGGGAAATAACCAGCGCAAGATTATACAATTACCGTTCTTGGAATATCTCTGGGACTGACACAAGTGTCGCAGGACAACTCAACAACACCCTGAATTTCATCCTCTCCGTTAATCCCTGCTAGGCGCCCTCCCTCCCTCCTCCCTCCTCCACCCTCCTCATCCTCCCCCCATTTCCCCTTTCTTTCCCGCCATTGGACATATATTTCTTTTTTTTTTTAAAGTAACCTCCCCTTGTTTTTTTTTCTTTTCTTTTTGTCACTCGTGTTGGCGCTGTACCTGAAAAGAAGTGGAAGTCGCGAGTCGAGGCCCGCGCGAGTGGAGACGCACGAGTCGATCAGCCTCGTAAAGACTCGTCTTCCTGCTCACTCCCATCCCACCCCTCTTTTTTTCTTCACACACACAGATGAACGAACACATGAACACGCACAAGTTAAAGTTGTTGTTGTTGTGGGGGGGGGGGGGGGTTATGTTTGTTTGTTTTGTGGTAAGGGTTTCGGGTTTTGATTTGTCTGCTGCTGTTTAGTGGTAAGACACTATAGACACCAGATACAACGTGATGTGACAATCAAATGTAATGCAGGTACGCTCAGATACGCCAGATAACACTGTGGCACCGGATACAATGTGACATGAGACACAATGTGACATGAAATTAAATGTGATGGGAGACAAACAAATGAAAGGACATAGAATGTGACAGGAGACAAAATATGAAAGGAGAATGTGACAGTTGACAGAATGTGACAGTAGACAGAATGTGACAGGAGAAAGAATGTGACAGGAGAAAGAATGTGACAGTAGACACAATGTGACAGTAGATCGAATGTGACAGTAGACAAAGTGTGATAGTAGACAGACTGTGACAGGAGATAGAATGTGACAGGAAACAAAGTGTGACAGGCGACAACTTGTGAAAGGAGACAAAATTGTGACAGGAGACAAAATGTGACATGAGACAAAAGAGGAGAAAATACCAAATGAGACTACCGATAAAATGTGGCGCCAGATGATATGTAACAACAAACAAAATTTGAGGTTAGACTAGACGCAACACCGGACAAATCAAATTCGACTAAGTAGGCCTACAGATAAAATGTGACCTCAGAAAAAAATTTGACCACAGACAGAATACGACACTATGGAAAAATGTGACAAAAGACAAAACGTGAGAACAGACTAAATTTGTCACGATCCCAAAATGTGATACCAGACAGGAATCAATCAGGTGCTGAAAAGTGGGTGATCGGTGGGGGAGAGATAAAGTAAGAACTTGACTTAATACGATACATTACACACAAGCCAAGGAAAGTATAGGCGACTTAGACTTGTATGTATTCGAGGGTTCAAGCAGACATTTAGACATACTAAATTAGATATTTCTACTTTCTCAATATTCAAACAAAACTTGATTACAAGATATTTCGACAAAACTATATGGGCAGTGCAACTGTTATTGGAAATGTCATTTGTATCAATAAATTGTGTGTGCATATTTACTTATATATTTATATCCAAATATCTTCGTATGTATATATAGTAAAAGGCAAGCGAATGGACAGGTGGATAATTAGGCAGATAAGAAATGAAAGAATAAATAGATTATAACTAGATTGATAGATGAACAGACATACAAACAAACGGACGGACAGACAAATAAACAGACAGTTAGACAGACAGTTAGACAGACATATAGATAGATAGATAGTTAGATAGATGTAAAGATAGACAGAGAGACAGACAAGCATATAGTCAAAGAGAATTATAGATAGATAGATATAATAGATAAATAGATATAGAGATAGATAGATAGATAGATAGATAGATAGATAGATACTACTGACATCAAAATCTAAAATAAGGCCAACAATTATTTGTATTTTCAACACACGTCAATAAGACACTGAAAGGTTAAAGGTAAAGAAGAAACAAAGAAGAAGGCAACGAGAAGTGTAGGGGGCAAAAAAGTAGAAGCACTCGGCAGCTTGTGGGGGCACTCGGCGAGGGGGCTCGTCGTGTAATCAACTGACTCGCTGAGATGGACTATGATTGTATTCATCAGTGTCATCGCTACAGAGAGGAGACTGGAGGAACCGAGAGTTGTGCGACCCTAGTCGCCTAGAGTTATCTATAAAGCCACATTGGCTTCTCTGCCCATTATCTTTTGGATATCTTCTTTGATAAGTTAAAAGGCATTGATCCAAAGTATTGTCATTTAAATATATAACTTTAAGAGTATATATTTTAATATTGTAGTTCCGAGTATTTTTTAAATCTACTTTTTTTTTTGCGTTTAGTCAAGGCGTTTCTGTTGTCGTCGCCATTCAATGCAAGGGAGATAACTAGATATATAAGAGAAAAACTCATTGATTATCTCCCTTAGTACTTTTTTTTTTGGGGTGGGGGGAGGGGGGGGAAAAGAAAAAGAAAATCTGGGAAAGTTAATGATAGTGTTGAAAATAATTTCCGGACACAGTCCTAGTGACATGCTATCAGGCCTCTCTCTTTCCCTCTCTCACTATCTCTCTCTCTCTCTCTCTCTTTTATCACTCTTTTTCTATCTCGCTTTCTTTTTCTTTGTATATATAGTCTATAATATCTTATATATCTCTTAATCTGTCTCTCTCACTCTCCCTGTCACATTAATTGTTATTTCCATTGTTTTGTCTGTATATTTTATATACATGTATAGTATATCCTCTCTGTCTCTCTTTCTCTCTCTCTCTCTCTACCTCTCGTTCTGTCTCTCCTGCGCTCATTGCTTCATACACCATTTACAATGTTCATTTTAGTATCACTTTTCTTCTGTCTGTAATTGTTTTTAGAAATTCCTCATCTCTCTCTCTTTCTCTCTTTCTCTCGCTCCTTCTCTTTAGCTTTCATTGTGTTATACACAGTGTACAGCGTTCAGTTTAGTTCTAACAATACTTTCTTTGTGACAATATGAACTTGGTCTATGCTCACTGATAAAATTGGCGCGACGGGTACTTTACTTTACTATACTCACTATTTATTATACACTTAATACCAGTCACTATTTATTATAGACTTATACCACTCATTATTTATTATAGACTTATACCACTCACCATTCGTCTGTATTGTTAATAACTTCTTTGGTCAGCCATGCAAAAAACAACAACAGTCATTTGGTATGACTTCAAACCCCCATCATCTTGCACTTACTCCCTTAAAATTTATCATTGTCATAAATATCTGATACAACACATGTATTCTCATTACATTATACTGTACTATACTTGTGGGATACAAATACAGTTTTTATCTTATCTTATACATTAATGACGCTCCTTCTATAAAAAAAAAAGATTATTTTAAAAGGAATAAATACAGTGAAATCTAGATTGTAACGAGAAAAAAATTTCGGAACAATTATTATTCATATAATAATGGTTGATCGCGCCTTGGTATGATCAAGTCTAGTGTCGTTATTATGGGTTATGCGTCTTATACTGGCGCCCCTTCCCACTAAGAGTCCGCTCAGCGCCCCATTCAAGGAGAGATGCGTCCCATGTGGGGAATATAGCTATTAGATTTTTGAAAACCAAAGAGATTTAAATGAACTATATATTTCTCGATGTATATATTAAATCTACATGTAGGCCCTAAACATATATTTTTTTAATTTGTCTGTCTCCTGCTCACTGTGTGCTAAGTCTGCAGCTGTTCCTTTCAGTGGCGTTGCGAAAGATTTGGGGGCCCGGAGAGCTTGGCCTCTTTAGGGGCCCTGCAAAAAGATTTCGGACACTCCTTTGGGGAGTAGGGGCCCGGGGGGACTTTCGAATTTGGACCCCCCTCCCCCTCCCCTAGCTACGCCACTGGTTCCTTTTGATCGCCCTCCGTCTCCCTGCCGTGCATGGGTAGCAAGAATCATTACAGCACTCTGCACGATTTAAACCCAAAACTTCAACAAGGGCCACAAGACTCGTAGCAGGATTCGAAGCAGCTCGGCAGTACTTACCCCAACATTCTAAATGTTGCAATTATAAGCTTGCAATAAGAATAAAAAAAGGTTCCGTTATTGCACAATGTCTTTAATATAGTTTTTGTAATGATCATGTCGTAAAAAAAATAAACGACCTAGACTGCTGTGACGAAATATTCTGTCGTGGTTTCGAAATACAAGTAAAGAAATTATATTTAGCAAAAAAATATAACAACAGGCTTTTGAAAGTAAACTACATACTGTTGGAATGTCAACTGGTGTAGGGGTTGGCAACTTATAGCACGCGTCCTAGACTTGGCACGCAGAACGATTTTCAATGGCACGCAGAAGACCTCCAAAAAGGCAATTCAAGTATCTTCTACAAGATATTGAGAGCTAGGAGACGGACTACTTTTGGGATGATGGCACGCTGTGTGAATTAGAAATCCTACTTTGTCACACTGTTAACAAAACGTTGCCAACCACTGAACTAGTGTAGGCCTATATTTAAAATTTTACAACGAGAACTTGCAATGAAGTGGGACAAAATTATATTAGAAGATTGATAGTATAGAACAAAACCTTCAGAGAAGTCAAGTAAAATTAAATAGAAAGTATAGAGACAAAACAGGGCACAACAGTTGGAAAAAATTATGTTGATACTAAATATTTCGAGTGGTTTTTTTTTGTCTTTGTTCTGTAGGCCCTACCGTTCATTATGTGGTAGATATTTGCTGTATGAAACATAAATATTTGTTATTTGAATGTAGACCTTCTCCGTTTTTTTTTAGAATTTACAGAAGCTTCTTCTAAACAGAAAATTATATTGTCCAATGCTAATCCGTGGTTTGAGGTCTAGTCTTACATTTTCATTAATGTTTTAAATTATGTTATTATATATGTTTTCCTGGTTTCTTCAGGCAACCCATTCCATCAGAACTTAAAAGCATTTTTTTTTCTAATAGATTGCTTTTGTGTTGTATTTGTAAGTTAGAAAGTAAGGTTTTATGCATTATTACAAATTTGATCTAACCATTATTTTCTCGAGTGTTTCTAAGTTTCGTGATTAACTTGTTTTTAAATCTGATTTTTTTTTTCGAAAAAACACTTTTATGCATCATATGCTATCCTGTTTTTATGACCATAACATTCATTTCCGTGATATCTGTAAAGGCTGCCTCTAAATTTCATGTAATATTTCGTAGCACATTGCCATTAATATGATTAAAAAAATACGAGGATTGTAAACAAAAGCTAAGTCAGACTAGAGCCAATGATATTCTTCAGGTCTAACATATCACAGGCAGCCATCAAACGAAAGAATTTGGTAAATTTCAGCTGAGAATAAGACTAAATCTTGAGCAGATCTACGAAATCTAAACATGTGTCTTGTGGACCAGCGGGCTGCAAGATAGCAAAGTTAATTTAATTCATGGGCCGCATTAAATTTGTTTATGGCACCAATAAATTGTGATTCACGAAGTTGGCTGGCAGCTATCACAGTTTTCGATTGCATTCTGTGCATGATTGTTGTTCCTGAGCATTCGTTGGCCAAAATACTAATACATAAAAAGAATTGAACACATTTACAGAAATGTATGTCTGGGATTGAGATTTTTTAAATTGCTGATCTATTGACCCAACGTTCATTGAGTGAAACTTAAGTTATGTCATTGTTTTGGTTGCTGCTGTTAAAGCTTCTGTTGCCGTTGTTGTGATTTCTATTGTCATTATTGCAATTGCTGTTGTCACTTGTTGCCGTCTTTGCTGTTGTCATTATTGCTGTTGTTAATGCTTCTGTTGCCGTTGCTGTTGCAGTGTTTGCTCTTATAGTTACTGTTGTTACTTTTTGTTGCTGTGTTTGCTGTTGTTTTTGTTGTTGTTACTGTTGTCGATGTTGATGATGTTGATGATGTGTTATTACTGTGTACAAATGAACAAACACCAATGCTCTGCGTTGTCTGATCTTTATTATTTACAAAATATCCAATAAATACGAATAAAGATAGACTCAGATAGTTTGAACAACCAATGATTTCCGAGTTAGTTATTCACTTTTTGAAGGCAGTGCACAAGGAATCCATCAACAACAACAAACAACACAATTTGGACATAAATATAACAACACTTTGTACAAATGTTATATCACATAGTCTAAACACTTTTTTTATTTGATTTAATTTTTATATATTATTAATCTTAGAAATTTAAAAGTTGCGTGGCCCGAAGACCATTTCAATAAAATTGTTTGACAAATGTAAAACTCGTTTAATGTGCAGTAGATCAGTCGTCGGCAACCTACGGCACGCGTGCCACACTTGGCACGCAAGGCGATTTTAAATGGCACGCGGAAGACCCCCCCCCCTTAACCAAAGAAAGCAATTTAAGTCTTTGCTATAAGAAATTGTTTAGTGGCGCATGGTGAAATTTGGGCTTTTGGCACGCTGAATGAATTAGAAATCCTACTTTGGCACACTATTATAAAAACGTTGCCGACCCCTGCAGTAGATCTCTATATTATGTGTGAGTACTTCACCGGTAATTGTCGCTAAGGAGAAGCATGGTGTAAAAACAAGAGCCTTATGGTAGAGATATAACATACACCCTATAACAAAAATTATTTATTAAAAAAAAACAATCCCTATAAAACAATTTGTTGGCATATAAACTTTATGTGCATTTTTGTTATTCATTATCATCCCTATGCCACCCACGAAGTAAGAAATGCATCAAAAGCAAAATTAATATAAAGGCACATAATTAGGCTTTATAGAAAAAATATCACTGAAAAACAAAATCTAGATATATCTATATTAAAGAAAGAAACGCTCGAATTCCCCATTTCATTTCAGAAGATTTATACCCTTTGAGACACAGAGAAGTAAAAAAAAATAATTAAAAGATCTATAAATGATTTAATAAGCAAATAATTTTAAAAAAGGGGAAATATGTTATTTTTTTTCAAGTGTGTTCAATAAGGATTTAAAAATACCCACCATAAAGCGCAATAAAAAATTTTTAAAACTGATATTAAGAGGCACACAATTTTACTAGGCGTTAAGTCTATGTGCCAAGTTTCAGATCGAAAGGATGATGTGGAAAGTGATTCAAATTAGCCACCCGAAGGTGCGGTCGCCTGCCTGCCAGCAACATACTTACAAACATACGTTTTGCGAAGTTAATTTAAAAGGATTTGAAAATGATAAAAATTCGGGACAATTATGATATGATAAATTGCAGACGTTTAATTGTGAATTAATTGTGTGCGTTGTTCTAAAAATTCAGTTACTTCCCTTTAAATAAAGTCAGCGCAGAGCCATAGGTGTCGCCGCCTGGCGGGTAGAGAAATTAACTATGAAACTAAAACTGTTCATATCCACTGGAAAATAATAGACTACTTTAAATCAAAACATCTAATAAATAAGTAAACCATTTAGAATGAGAACTAATTACGTCTTCATAATGTATTCTATTTATGTATTACATAGTGTATTACAGCATGTATAACTTTGTATATTACACTATGTATTACAATTTATATATTTAATTTTGAATTACATCATGTATTACAATTTTTATAAACATGTGCGTATTACAGTGAGTGTTAAAGCGTGTGTTACATTGTGAAATACATTGACTACTACTTTGTGAATTACATTGTGTACAGATTGGCGCTTAAAGCTTATAGGAAAAAAATAATTTATAAAAAATACAATCACTTTTTTGTTCAACCCTTATGCTAAATGTACCTAAAACATAGAAAATGAGAATTATAAACCCTCCCTACAATATAGCAAAGCCAAAAAATATCAGAACTTAATATTATATTAGCTGGTTCAATCTGATCTCTGTGAGTATTTTGGGGTTTTAGTGCGATTGTCGAATTACTTAAAAAAAACAATTAAATAGTCAAATAAGTAGCAATGGCGGGTAATTCATTTCATATCAATTTATGTACATCACAGGTGAAATTTTATCAAAATAAATGAAACAAAAAGTTTAGATTAAATATTTGTTTTCCAAGAATACAAGTATGTACATTAGATCTTATATAGATCTACAGACTAAAATCTTGAATTCCATTAGACAAAAGAGGTGAAGCACGCCTGGCTATTTCCTCTCTCTTTACTGTCTCTATTACGCATGACTTAGTTTCACGGAACACTGATGCCAGATGTAGGAATCCATTATATTTTAGAGCCGGGGCAAATTAGTTCTGTTCCTTCAAAGGAAAACAAATAATACATTCTCTTCCTACTTGAGGGGAAAAACAAATCCGATTCAAAGTCCGAAATCAGTCGAATCACTCACAGGAGCGATCAAAATCATTTCCATCCCTTCATATACAGATACTGGCTCAGATCCAACAGAGAAAAGTATATCACATTCAGATTAGTCTCCAATTCAGAAAAAAAAGGAAATGTTTTTACTTCAAAGGCTGTCACCAACATCTTTGTCAAGGCAGCAAATCACGTCTAGCAGGCTTCAGTTACAAATTAGGCCTATGTTATCAACGTAGTGTTATCAACGTAGTGTTATCAACGTAGTGTTATCAACGTAGTGTTATCGCAGTGTTATCGTTGCGTTGATTGTTCTCACAGAGCTGGTACAAATACGTGTATTCTTTCTGAATAGGAAGGAAAGAAAGAAAAACGTATACGTCTTTACGTTAATTACTCGTACATCTTTGATAAATCTATCAAAACATTTGTTTGTTGTTGTTACGCTGTTGTATTTTTTTATATATATTTAAAATTTAAATTTAGTATTTATTTTGACCAAACGTGTTTAAGGCGTGTGAGTTCTTTTTAAATAATAAATAGAACATTTACGTTTTCTTAGCTTTTAGTGCTGCCATAGTTGGACAGCAAGATATAATATATAATACACCCAAAGCTCAAAATGCAATTATTTTAAAAAAAGGATAAACTTTACCTTTTATTTTTGGGACAATGTATATCATTACCTTTGACATCTAGATGTTTGGTAGTTTTTTTGTGTCTTTATGTTTGTCTGTTGTGATTTTGTTGTTGTTGTTTGGGGGGGGGGGGGTAACGATATTCTCTTGGGGGCATTTACCTGTGACAAAGTCTTTGACAGTCGGTTTTGTACTGTTCTGGTCAACAGGTAAGCATCTACTGTCTTGTCCATCTGGAGGCTTCCTATGACATTATAGGCGACACAGAAATGACCACTGGTTGACCAGCCATCCCTGTAAATATATTAAACATGCTCTTACTTTGTTATGCTTGAAGCGTATCCCCAAGTAATAGCACGAATACAAACTGACATAGATAATTGTAGTGAACACATACAGAGTCGTATGAACCACAATTCAAAATTGTAAAGTCAAAAGCATAATTGTAAAACCATATACAAAAGTATGAACAGCTCATACATAACACTAAACAGCACATGTATATATGTATAAAAAACACAGAAATAACTTTAAGCAAGACACACTCATAATATTACACATTAATCCTAAACAGTTCAAACATAATCCTAAACAACACACACACACACAATTCTAAACAACACACAGAGAATTGTAAATAGCACATACTAAGTTAATAATATCTTATGCAAAATTGTAAAAAGCTTTCAAAAATATCTGCAAAACTTCCTAAAGAAGAAAGAAAAATACTGATTTCTCATCCCCATTCATTCTGTTCCCTGAGCGGATGGTGTTTTTTTTAAACCGATCGCAACTTACACACATTTTAAACTCTTCTATAATTACTTTTAAATTAATTCCATTTAAAAGAGGGTTTTTAAAAAAAAAAACACTAACATATCGGTCAACTAGCAATATACCCTACTTCTCAGGTCTGTCTCTAAAGTAAAAGGAAAAATTATGTCTGTAAACTTTTGCAATCAGACAAACATTTTCTGTGTCTGTTGTAATAAAGTCGTAAAAGTTATAAATAAACGACTCTTTAATTAGATTTATTAAAGTTGGACAACTCTTGTAATCTATGCTTTTATTTCGAAATGCTCTCTTTTTTTAGGATTGTTTTTCTAAATGGCCGGGCATAGACTTTTGTTGTGGGTATTAGCAATACATTAAAACATGGCGTAGGCTTAAATGAGTTTGGATATGGCGATAAAACAAAATGCATAACGAATGAATGTAAAATTAAGAGCAGACTTGCTCCTTTTTGTTTCATTCAAACTAAGTTTTCAGGACTCATGTTGTATGCAAAAGTTTTAAAAGGAGATTAAGCTTGTTCGTATGATCTATATTCTGTATGATCTATATTCTATTCTATATGATCTATATTCTGTATTATCTATATTCTGTATGATCTATATTCTGTATGAATTCTATTCTGTATGATCTATATTCTGTATGATCTATATTCTATTCTATATGATCTATATTCTGTATGATCTATATTCTATTCTATATGATCTATATTCTGTATTATCTATATTCTATTCTATATGATCTATATTCTGTATTATCTATATTCTGTATGATCTATATTCTGTATGATCTATATTCTGTATGATCTATATTCTGTATGATCTATATTCTGTATGAATTCTATTCTGTATGATCTAAATTCGGTAGTCTATATATTATCTAAAGTTTGTATTAGACCTATCTATATTCTGTGTAGTCTATATTTTGTGTGACTAAAGTAGCAGTCATGGTTGAAGCATAGAAACAATGATGAGATAATCTTACTTTTTACAGAGTTGTCTCAGTTGTTCACCTTACTTTTGACAGTACACAAAAGATGGGAGTCGGGGGTTAGTCTCTATAAAGTCTCTATCGACTACAATAAACTTACCGGCACTGGACAGCTACAAGAGAAGTGGAAGTCTCCTGCAAGAAGTTAAAGATTGTCTGGTGCAGAGAGTAGAGGCACTCGGCTGGTGGGATTGCGTCATCGGGGCAGGACCAAGTTACGGTAAACACTCTGATTGTCAGGGTCGATGGCAACTCGCTGTCAAACGGGACCAGCGCCTGTGGAAATTTTTTGGGTAAACATGGATTCTGTGTCGATGTAAAATTGTACTCTCTCTCTATCTCTCTCTCTAAGTAAGGAAGTACACTTAAAAGATGCGTCGCCAGCATAAAGGATATGCTATCAGAATGTGTTGTGCCTCGACAACCAGACTAAGCCACTGACATTATATACATATATAAAGGCTGCAATTTAAAAGGATTAAAAAGAAAATTGATCATAATAAATATTCGGTATAAGAACTGAACTCTCTGTTTCAGTTGAGCCCGGGGACCTAACCCAACGACCTAACATTGGTAACGGCAAATACCAGCCCTTATTAAAACGAGACACGATGCAAAATCATTATTATTTTTCCCCTAGTTCCAGACGGCTTTACCCATAATTCATCACCAATCGGTCCCTCTCTAATCCGCTGCAGAGAAAAGGGAAATAATCCTATTGACCGAAGAAAGAACAATAACTCGGGTACAGTCGAACTTGCGGTTGTAATTGTGTGTGTTTGTATGTCTGTGTTTGTATGTCTGTCTGTGTATGCCCTGTGTGTGGGTGTATTTTTGGGCTTACCTCCCCTAACGACGTGTCTTCAGGCTAAAAACAGGCTGAGCGCATATTCAGAGTTTAATTGGATCGCTTCTAATATTAACTCAAATTTATTTAAATAAATTCCTATTGGCTTTTTTATTTTCCTGAGAAGACATAATATTTTAATATATGATACTGGCAGTTTTTTTTTAAATTGTGTCCTTTTACAAAGAGTTTCCTAAATTTTCAAGGAGTTAAAATTTAGCATTTTACATAAGTGCTTACAGTAATTTTCTATCAGTATTTCTCCCTTTTACTCAAGGCTTCCTTGTATCACACTGACAATTAGACAGTATTACCAGGGGTGAAGCCAGAATTTTTTTCCAGGAGGGGCTGAACTTTCACGTGACAAATATTTTCCAAAATTTTTTTTTCGATTTTAGTACTTATTTTACAAAAATCTGTTGAAAAACATATTTTACAAAAAAATTCCCGAGGGGGGGGGGGGGCTTAGCCTTCGCCCCTGAGTATTACATCTTTTGTGCATTCTAAATAAATCTATGTTAATTAAGAAGCAAGCAAGAAATATAACACAAATTAGTCATAATAAAAAAGCAGTAAATTCGAACTAAGTAGGACAAACTAATATACATAAATATATATATATATTATGGAGAGTGAGTGAGACAGAGAGAGAGAGAAGAGAGAGAGAGAGAGAGAGAAAGAGAAGAAAAAGAGAGCGATAAAGAGAGAGATTGGAAGAGATATAGATAGGTAATAGATCGATTGATTGATAGACAGACAGAAAGAGGGTAGATAGAATGATAAATAGATAGACAGACAGGTAGGCAGCTAGGTACATATATAGAAGTTAGAGGATAGATAGATAGATCAATAGATAGATAGAGGATAGATAGATAGATAAATAGATAGATAGATAAATAGATAGATAGATAGATAAATAGATATATATAGATAGATAGATAGATAGATAGATAGATAAATAGATAGATAGATAGATAGATAGATATATAGATAGATAAATAGATAGATAGATAAAAAGATAGATAGATAAATAGATAGATAGATAGATAGATAGATAGATAGATATATAGATAAATAGATAGATAGATAGATAGATAGATAGATAGATAGATAGATAGATAGATAGATAGATAGATAGATAGATAGATAGATAGATAGATAGATAGATAGATAGATAGATAGATGGATAGACATATAAAGAATATTTGATAGACTAAACCTAAGGTTTCGGAATATTTTAATACATCCTAAAAGGAGCCATTTATGTAAATTTTTTTAATCGATAAAATTTCCCATAAATATATTTTTTAATGTGTCAAGATGGTTTCGATTTCTTTGTAACTTGTCGTTTAAAAGAAAACTGAAATTATTTTAAAATGTCTGTTCGATTCTGTGGGTGAAATGGTGTGTAATGATGTTTAATGGCTTGTGATAGTATTTAATGATGTTCAATGGTATCGAAGGTAATATAAGGCCTTTTCTTAACGTTGTTGTCATGTTTTTCTTTTATCCATTTTATTGATCTTATATCTTTAAATTCTGTAGTACAGTTGGATGTCTTTATTATGTGTCATGATGAATAGTAATGTTCGTTTGTGTGCAAATGTGTACGATTATGTGTAGTGCTTTGATCTATACTGTTATAATAGTGAGCTTTAGTTTGCAAATGATGTGTAATGAATGTGTGTAGATGTGTATAGGTGCCCAGTGATGGTTTGTAAAGATGATTTGAGGTTTGTTATGACGTGTAATGATGTGTACTGGCTTGTTATGACGTGTAATGATGTGTACTGGCTTGTTATGACGTGTAATGGTGTGTACTGGCTTGGTATGACGTGTAATGATGTGTACCGGCTTGTTATGACGTTTAATGATGTATACTGGCTTGTTATGATAAGTGAAGATGCGTGATGACGTGCTAATACGTTGTAGTTCTGTGGATGCCATGAATCTTGAGTTCTGTATTAATGTGAATAGCGACTTTGCCTCCATTGAAAATTCTTAATGATTACGCATGCATGTTGAACCTAAAAGTTTAAAGTGTACCAGCATTTTCGGTCCTATTCGTTCATTTACTAAAAAAAAAATGTCTGTGTGCTGCGTTGCTAGTTGTACTGCAAGTAAGAAAAGATGTAAGGGGATTAAATTTTATTTTATTTCCAAAAGATGTTGCCGATATAAAACGATTGATTGTCAACGTTAGACTTTGAGAATCACCTATTTTTATTCGCAAACGTATTGCTTCAAGCATATAATTTTAGTTTTTTTGAATTTATGTAACTATAGATCATGTTTTTAAAAGCCAAGAACCGCTATTTTTAAAAGTAACCGAAAGTTCATGAACACGATAACCCCTGAATTAATTGAATATGTCAAACCTCATTAAGACTTGTCAATGTAGCTACTTTTTGAAGATCTCCTTTTGGTTAATAGAAGGAGAAACACATACCCTCTCCTTAGAAAATGTGTATTACCAAAAAGGGACGAGTTAAACAAAAGACACCGGGATAATTTTGAAATAGTAACAGTACATTATAGTACTACATAGGAATCCCTCAACCATATCTGAATTTTTTTCAAGGCTCCGAGAATAGCTTTCTGCGTCGCATTATCGGATAGTGTAGCCAGGATAAAGGAGTCTTACTTCAGCATTGCTTCAGCTGTATGCATTAAATCCTTTGCAAGTTTCGTAGCCGTGATTTCAAGGTGGGCAGTGGCAGTATGAAAGTAAAAGGTAAAATATTACGTCGGACCACATTGATCCATGGGGCCGATGAAGCAGCGTTCATCAGTTTCCGTGGCCAAGGCTTACTAGGGTGCTGGTTAGACTCAGGGACACCCGCCATACCTTAGCAATAAAAATGCAACCCTCTGCATTTAGCCCAATTATAAAACATTGTATAACATAAAAAGACAGGTGAGAGCGGAAAAGTACCTGAGTCGTCATCTTCAGCAAGAGGTTGGTCTCTGTAACCAGGTCTCGCAAAGGCCCGTGTGACATCAGACTCAGTTGAAAGTCAGACGTATTCAGAGGCATCTTGTCTGGCTGTTGATAAATTATACCACTTTCGATTAAACCTCGTTATCGACCTTCTAAGACCTGATCACCGACTTTTTAAAATGACCTTGTAAGCCGTCTAAATCTCACCTACTACCTTCTAAACCTTACCAACAACGTCCTTTTAAACATTACCACCGACCCCCTAGCCTAACCACCGACCTTCTAAACCCCACCAAGGTCCATCTAAATCTTTTCACCGACCTTACTACATGTTGCAGTAAAATACTTAAAGTTAATGAATGATTTACTGCTTATAATGTATGTAGGCCAATGAGATCGATCAGTAAATCTTTCTTTCTGTTACACAAAACAGTAAACATTCTAAAAAACTGCGGGATTAGTTTTCGTTTGGAGAAGAAAGACGGGATTTCATGATATGCCCCGCCCTTTGGTGGAGACATCCATTTCGATTACATGGTCGATACAATCCTGACTTATTGATGTTCTTAAAGGGTCGCTTTTCTGGGATTCTTTCTTAATGTGGCCTTTAACAACATATTATACCGTATTAGAAGTATTATTTATTGAATGCAACACTCTATTACAATGCTCAGATAGACATAAGAATAAAAACACTTTTCTAATTCCACATAAAATAACAAACGCATATTTCTTCCAGAGTGCCATCTAGGCATATAATGGGTAGCCTGAACAATCTCGTTAAAACCAATTACTTACATCTTTTAAAACATTAATCATAATGCAAGCCTAGAGTCAAAGTGCCGATAAAACAAGTTGTTTTTATCACAATGAAAGTTCAACAACATTGTTTATTATAGGGCGTTTGCAATCCCGTGACAAAAAGCACGTGATTTGTGTTTACTTTGAGTAATGGTGTACAATTAAATATGGCCGCTGTATTAATAAAGTTTCATATAGGCTCGAGCTTTTTTTAAATGATGTGTTGTGTTTTAAGTCTTATTAAGATTTAAGCTGTATTATGTATGTTAAATAAAATAGGCTATTTTATTATTATCATTGACATCGATCATAGACGATGTGAGCCTAATACTAATAGTGACTTGACTAGATAGCCTATTCACCAACAATATCGCTTGACATCGTAGCCTAGCCTACGAAACATTAAAAGTGTAGGCCTATAAAGTGAAATTGAAAGTGTAAATAGGTCTAGCCGGCCCTAGCCTAATCACATTAATCAATTAAATTACAGTACTACTATTTACCTCCTTATTTTTGAGTAGGATAGCCAATATTCAGATGTGAATTTTGCATGATAAAGAAGTACTTCACTTTTACCACGTTACGTTTGTATCTCAAGTGGGTTCTATATTTACACAAATACGTTACTAAATTTACACAAAAAAACTTAAGCTCCGCCTCCTGAGAACGCTCTATAGCATAAGAGGAAATTGTGAGGTCAAAGGTACATTGACTCATGGAGAAAAGAAAAAGGAATTGGGGGGGGGGGGGGTAAGGTTGTTGAATGTCACGGAATCATATACGGCTGAATAGTTGAGGGAGTTTGAGGGACAGGTTTGTCGCATTGGACAGTGTGTCGGTTGCGGACATCAAGACTAGCCAGGGACTTTTGTTTCCTGGTGTTGTTTATTTTTCGTTTTCTTTTCATTTATATTTTTTGTTTGTTTTGCTTTATTTCAAAGTAGATTCGAACCCCTTTACCTGCAGTGAGGCAGCCTCTGCGGGCGACACAAGTCTGACCACACACTGACAGCCTGTGTCGAACATCATCTGCCAGAAGTCCATCGTCTGGGATGAGACAGGAATGGGTGACACGAGAAATGAATATTTACACTCGTTGGGCTGTGAAACAAAAAACAGAAGGGAAATAATATAGAACAAAACTTAACCGAAATGCTAATAAAATAAATTGTGTAACCAAGGCAGTTTGGAAATCTTAGGGAATGCGTAATCTCGTTTTGATGTAGTTGCGGACATTTTTTGTTCATATGTAACAAAATATCTGTCAACAAATTCATAGGTAATGTTTTTTTCAAAACCTTACTTTTCTAAGTATGGATAATACTATACAATTGTCAAATGAATCTTCGTTTGTTTTTTAGCTCAAATCTAAGCCCCCCCCCCCCCCCCCCCCAAAAAAAAAAAAAAAAAAAAAAAAAAAAAAAAAAAAAAAAAAAAATATTAACAAAATTCACTAAAGGTTCCAAAAATCTTAAATTTATGTCACTAAACCTAGAAACACTAGAGGACAGAAAGGGCAAAGAGTAAAGTAGTAATAATACATAAGGCATTAAACTATAATTTAGAAATACAACCCAATAACAACCTGTTGCAATGCTCAGATAAACCTAAGGACAAAATACTTTCCTTATCCTTTATGCGAGAACAAATGCATCTAAGTACTCATTCTTCCCGAGAGTCATCCGGGCATGGGATGGGTTGCCCGAACAAACCAGGAGAATCAGTAACTGAACATCATTGAAACACTAATGAAAATGCAAGGCTAGACTCGGACCACGGATAAGCGTAGGGCGTAATAATCTTCTTTATAGAAGGAGTATCTGTAATATATAAGATAAGATAAGAAGATAAGATAATGTAAGACATTCCTACACCTGGAAAATTATTTGTTTTAAATCTTATAGTCTAGTCCATGGGTTCTCAACGGGGGCGATGGGGGGGGGGGGGGGCGGTGAAGGGCAAGTGGGCGGTACAAATGTAGGCCTATCTGATATCATTTCAAAACCAACGCTATTTTAATCGATTAATTTATTTAAAAATGAAATGTGATGTAAACGCTGCTAAATAACTAATCTGCTAATATTAATGATATCTTTATGTCAGTTTTACTGAGATGTTATTAAAATTTTATGAATTTTATCGATACATAGTGTTACAAAACTATCATTAAAGCGGAATAGATACGCAGTAACCATACGAACAGGGTAGTTAATGTAATGTTTGAAAATATACATAGGCCTATAAATTCTTTAGTAATATAATATTTATATAATTTTCAAATACTTTTTACAGTTTGATCAGTATTTTAAGCCATTTATTTTTGTATAAAAGAAAAAAATATTAGAAATATTAGCTTAAATCAAACGAGTTATCTCCCTTTAAAAAATAAAAAAAATAAAAATAAAAATAAAAAATTATTGTTTCGATATAATTTTTTTTATTGTTTGCTAATTTTATAATTTTGTTGTTATGTCTTTAATTACTTTATGTATGCCTTTATTGCCTATTTATTGTACTTATTGTTTGTACTATGTGGCAAAATAAATATTGCTCATTCTTCATTGACGAGGACTACAAGCGATGACTACTGCACACAGAAGCGCGTTGGTTAGCAAAAGATGACCGTTTAAACATAATGTATGAGAATTGGATTCGGTGCTCGAGTTTTTTAAAAGCAAATGCAATTCTTTGGGAGAAAATTAAACAGTTTCTCTTAGTGTGAGTTTGGGCAACAATTTTATATTGCATTCTTATCAACCTCTTTTGTGGAAAGTGGATTTTATGCTAGTAGCCTACCATATGGTTGTTAAAAAAGAAAAACAAGACAATATGCAAATAATGAAGCTTGGAGACCTAAGGCTTTTGCAAACAAAATTGAAACAAATTTAGACAAACTACTAGCAACACACCAGGCAAACGATTCACATTAATATTGAATTTTTGCTAAGCCTCTTGTTTAGGTAATTTTTTTTATCTATTAATTCGTACAACATGTTTCCTTTTTATTTATTTTTTAAAGACAATAAATAAGCACACAAATCTAGTCGGCTAAAAAAAAATAGCAGAAACTATATTGACCCTTTAATTTCAAGAGGGGTGGGGAGAGTCGCGCAAAAAAAGTTGGGGGGGGGGGGCGGTGAGCGGAAAAAAATAGTAAAAGGGGGCGGTGAGCCGAAAAAGGTTGCGAGTTGCGAACCTATGGTCTAGTCTTTCCAAGTACTATATTAGTTTGTACTTCTAAGTTAGAATGTAATGCGTTTTTTATAATGATTAATTTGAGTTTTTTTTTTCTTAAGTGTTATATAATTTAGTAAATTATTTTCTTCAAGTGCTCCACTACAGAGCTGGAATATATTCACGTGTAATGAATCTTACGGCTCTTTCAGAAATTATTTGTTTGAGTTTTTTTTTTTTAGTTTTTATTATGTGATATTTTGGCTATAAGCTAAACACTATCTGGGAAATAGAGTATCTCAGAATGTCTTGTTACACGTTCCATTTGCGCCAAATGTCGTGCCGATTTCAATAACTATACTGAATGCATTCAATACCATATCTGCTAAGTAGCTACCGAGCATAACGGCGAGCTGCAAAAGTTTATGAAGCGATATAAAACAACTCCACGCGCCCCCCGCGTTCTTTCGATTCGGAACCAAACAAAGAAAAGGGAAATTTCCGTACCCCAAAGGATTTGCAGCTTTAGAAAGACCGACGGATCAATGCAAGAATAGATTATCTGCTTTTTATTGGCGGTTGTCTCTCTTTCTCTCTCTTTCTCTCTCTCTCTCTCTCTCTCTCTCTCTCTCTCTCTCTCCAATGGAATGTCTTTATTTCATTCCAAATCGACAATACTTCCAGAACTAGAAACCAAAGACAGAAATCAATAATTTAAGCGCCTGATCAGCAGATCTCAAAGCAATGTCGCCTACAGGCCCAGACATTTTAATTTAAATCAATATCAATTTCAATTAATATCTAATTTTAGCGAAGCAATCGATAATCGTTTCTTATTATTTTGTGTTTGAAAAAAAATAAATTATTTCGGCATTTTTAGAATACGTTTTTGTGGTCAGATCTAGTTTTTGGATAGGATTTTAGAACCATCGCGTTTGGTAACAGAATGTTTTTATATTCAATATTCAATATTCAATAAAGGCAATTGTGTTGACAAGTGTGTCTTCTGAGTTTCTCGTTTCTTTGTGTCTGTCGCTCCGTGTAATGCAACAATTTCTAAATGCGTATAGTTGCAATACAATTCTTTAAATATAATATATTTTGCTACTTTGAATTACCGGTACTTGTGGTCCTTGTTATTTCTTCCAACATTTGATGATCTTTACTATGAACAATTTAAAGGGTTGCAACATTTAAATAAAAATACGTTTTCACACTATTTAATATGTCTACCAAATATGGTACAGTTATTGTTCTGCTATGTATAGTGTTGCTGTATTATTATTGCATTACTATTTAGTGTTAGGGTTATGTTATTGTCTTGTTATTTTATCATTGATAACAATGGATGAGTATAAAATGCAAAAAAAAAAAACTCGTGTTATCTTATCTTAAACATTACAGACGTTACTTTTATAAAGAAGATTATTGCGTCCTACGCTCATCCCAGGTCTGAGTCTAGTCTTGCATCTTTATTAATGTTTTAAATGATGTTAAGTTACTGCTTTTCCTGGTTTGTTCAGGCAACCCATTCCATGCCCGGATCCCACTCGGGAAGAAAGAGTACTTATATGCATTGGTTCTTGCTATAAGGGAAAAGGAAAGTCTTAGTACTTTTGTTCTTATGTATTATTACTATTTTACTCTATTGCACATCTCAGAAATGTCTAAAATCCCACAACAAGAGGCTGTCTGAACTAGAGATATTGACCTTAAAGAAACTTATATTGATTACAAAATAAATAAAATAAAACAAGAAAATCAAAAAAAATAATTAGAGAAATAATCGTTAAACCCTGGCACCTGAAATAGATCTATCGATTTTCGAGTAAGAGAAACAAAATTTCTGTCCAGTTTTCCCGCTAATGAAATTTTAATTCCTCTGAAATTCCCAGGCTTGTTTAGACTTAAAATAAAACCAAAAACAAATGAACACTAAATGAAAACACAATGAAAATTTAACATTTAATTTTATTTTTAAATATTTAATTGAATAAAGGATAATAGATTTTGAGCTTTTTTTTTTCTCTCGTGTTTCGTTCGGTGTTAAACGAAAAATGAGTGATAATTGTAATTTTCTACAGCATTTTTTCTATGGTTAATTATTTATAATTACTTATAAAATGCAGGTGAATACACTATTTAGGCCCAAAACTGTATTTTTTTAGTGTAGCGAATCGGCGCTAAGTATGATGTCTTAATCACCAGCAAATGTCTAGGCGCCTATTATTAGCTTAGTTTCATTTAGGTTCATAGTTGTTGTTTTTGGAAAAAAAAAAATAAGTTTGTGTGAAGACAGACACATTTATCTCAGTCCGCTTCAGTAGCGTGGATGGATGACGGGTGGCGGAGAGTGACGGGTGGGAGGGGGGGGGCTGTACGCCCCAAGTACCAAAGTTTGGATGGCGCCAGACTCTACAATTTCTATAACATTTGTTGGGAACAGTGGCAAAGCGGCCGCGCGTTGGACTGGTGATCCCAAAGTTCTAAGTTCGAATCCTGGTGCAGGCTAGGATTTTTTTCCCGGAATTTGAGGGTTCCCCAAAGTCTAGCCAGCTCCGATGGGTACCTGACACCAGTTGGGGTGAAGTAAAGGCAACTGGGCATTGTGCTGGCCACACATACCCCTCTCGTATGCCGTGGACACAGAAACTGGTGAACGCTGCTTCAGTTTGGTCCGAAGGGTACTTTACTTTATTATGCAGGTTTGATTACCAATAACTGAAAACTAACAGGCGCCAATGTTGATCCCCTCCCCATGCGTCATTTACCAAAGGATTTCCTTGTTTTTCGCTCACACTTCCTATAAAAATCTATGAAGTAAAGTGTCCCATCAGACCAGATTGATCGTAGTTCCGGTGAAGCAGCATTCACCAGTTTCTGTGACCACTCACTGGCCACGGCATACTTGGGTATGTGTGGCCAGCACAATGCCCAGCCGCCTTTACATTACCCCAACTAATGTCAGGTACCCATCAGAGACACCCCCGAGTCCCGGTAAAAAAAAAATCCTAGCCCTCTACCAGGATTCGAACCCAGGACCTTCGGTACGCCAGGCACACGCGCTGCCGCTCGGCCACCATGATGATACAACTCAAGTTGCTTTGTGATTGCAGCAAGACTATGTGAATAGACACTATATATATATATATATATATATATATTTATATAAAACTGATAAGACATTACTGGAAGGCTAATATTACAAAGCAGGGCTCGCCAAACTTGGCACGCAGAGCGATTTGCAGTGGCACGCGAAAGACTTCCAAAATAAGAATTCAAGTTACTTTTACAACAAACTTAGTGCCAGAGCAGGTTGCCTTCTAGGTTGGCACGAGGAATGAATTAGAAATCCTACTTTGGCACACTATTATCAAAAGGTTGCCGACATCTGCTATAAAGGAAGCATTTTTTTTTTAAAAATACAACTACGAGAACGAAACAAGAAAAAAAGAAATTTTTACCCACCAGAACTCCGCCTATGCCTAGAAACACTTCATGCTCCTGGAGTGACACGGAATGGCGTAATCTGATTGGATACTCTTCCATCTGTTGCTTGACAGTTCTGTGGCACAGCTGGTAATAGGAGAGATACAGATAGATAGAGGTGCCGCATTCTGGCTTCTGTCTGGCTCAGCGCCGCAGTAAAGGGGGGAGGGGAGGATGCGAAGGAGGCGCCCGAACATGGCGCCGTCCGTTTGCTGAATGACGAGGGGTGCCAAAGGTCCAGATATCTGAATAAAATATTTTGGGTGGAATGCAAACTAGACTTCCCTCCATGTCTTCTGTTTATACCTTTTACTGACTTGGCCTTTCGTGTTATTTTTTAAGCGTGGAGAAGATCGGGATTTAACGGCTACATTTCTATTTTATTGGTTAGCTTGACATTAAACTAATAATGGTTCTCAGTGTCCTTGGGCTCATAAAAAAGACGTCCTTGGGAATACGCTCCTTTGAACCTGTGGCGCATTCACTATGGACCAGTTTGCCTCAGACGTTGAGAAATTTTGAGATGTTACTCGAATAAAATCTGGAATCGATATTCGTGACCGTGTAATCAATCACTTGAAGGACATGCCGATAAATACCGTACCGTAAGATATCGGTTGGTCGAGAGCTTGTATTCAATCTCTACATTCATTCAATATACATTCATTCAATCTACATTCATTCAATCTACATTCATTCAATATACATTCATTCAATCTACATTCATTCAATCTACATTCATTCAATCTACATTCATTCAATCTACATTCATTCAATCTAATTTCATTCAATCTACATTCATTCAATGTACATTCATTCAATCTACATTCATTCAATCTACATTCATTCAATCTAATTTCATTCAATCTACATTCATTCAATCTATATTCATTCAATATACATTCATTCAATTTACATTCATTCAATCTACATTCATTCAATCTACATTCATTCAATCTAATTTCATTCAATATACAATCGATCAATCTGCAATTACTCAATCTACATTGATTCAATCTACAATCGTTCAATCTACAATCGTTCAATCTACAATCATCCAATATACAATCATTCAATCTACAATTATTCAATCTATAATCATTCAATCTGTAATCATTCAATCTGCATTAATTCAATCTACAATTATTCCATCTGCATTCATTCACTCTACAATCACTCACTCTACAATCATTCAACCTACATCCAAACGTTGATACATATAAATAAAAAAATGACACTATTGTAAACCAATGTCACTATGGTCACCCAATGGTTTAGTAACATAAAACGGCGCCCTGTGGCCTTTCTTATGCCCACCTAATGCTTAGTCCAGTTGGTCTCCCTGGACAGCAGCTAATGCCTCCCCCCCCCCCCCCACAACCAATTACTTGGCCTTATTCCTTGTCTTCCATGAAGAGACTTTAGTTTCTGTGGGGAGGTTAAACCGCTGCCTCGAGATAGAAATGGAACCGTGGTCGTTTTTTTTTTATAAACATATATAGATAGGTAGGATGGTAGATAGATATAGACAGATGATATATATATATATATATATATATATAGGGGATATTTATGCTATATGATTATAGATATAGAGATAAATAAATAGTCAGATAGATAGATAGATAGATAACTAGATATTGATGACATATATGTAGATAGATAGAAACATGATGTATATAGTTAGATAGAGATAGATATATAGATAGAAAAATAGATAAATTGATAGATAAATAGATAGTTAGATGATATATAGATAGATAGATAGATATATAGATAGATATATTTTAAAATGTATATAGATTTATAAATAGATGGATAAATAAAAAGATAGATTGATAGATAATATATATAGATGTATATTTAAAATGATATATAGATAGATACACAGATGATAGATAGATAGATAGATAGATAGATAGATAGATAGATAGATAGATAGATAGATAGAAAGATAGATAGATAGATAGATAGATAGATAGATGGATAGATAGATAGATAGATAGATGGATAGATAGATAGATAGATAGATATATTGATAGATAGATAGATAGATAGATAGATTGATAGATAGATAGATAGATAGATAGATGGATAGATAGATGGATAGATAGATAGATAGATAGATAGATAGATAGATAGATAGATAGATAGATAGATAGATATATGGATAGATAGATAGATAGATAGATAGATAGATAGATAGATAGATAGATAGATAGATAGATAGATAGATAGATAGATAGATAGATAGATAGATATCTACGTTTACTTACTGGTAATGTTGTAACAAAAACGCTTCCTGAGTCACAAGGAAACTGTAGTTGATAACTCTGGAAAAATTTCTCAATGCTATAATCTGAAGAATGTTGAAACATTTGTTTTTACGCGTAGTAATAAAAACTTGAAAACTTGTATTGGAAAACAACAAATGTTTATATTTTATTTTCATATTGCATTGTTGGCACGGACAAATATAGACAAGATAATGATGATATCGACCTGCTTTATAAATGTTAGAATTTCATTGGTTCAATTGTACTTAAAACGTTGATGTCATTTCCTGCTAATCCGCCATATTGGTACTACTTAAATTATCTAAATTATTTTGAAGGTAAGTTATATTTTTTTCTGGTTCAAGTATGTTTTTACTTGGTTGTAAATGTGTGTCGAATCAAACAGGAAGGGCAGTGGTGTTGGAGGAAAAAAGGGGAGGGAGGGTCTTGTTTAACCTACATCAATTGATAACGTTGGCACAGTTGATGGATGTTGCCGAAATAGTACACGTTCCAGTGTGCTTAATGGTATTGTCACAATGTACTGATGAAGTCAATATCCAACATATTCTGTTTGCGCGCGCTACCAACATTTATATCAACCCATTGATAATTCATGATGGGTTAAATAGTGACTGTGTATTATTGCTAGCGTTAACATTCTGTTAATAGCGCTTAGCCAACATTATAAGCACAGCATATTGATTCTATTGACATTTATGCCCAACGGATTGAGGCATTTAGATATCTACTGCATGCTTGCTAATTGTATAACAATGTAACAAAATATCGCTTTCAGACCATGTTCGTCCATCGAGCGCTCCGTAGTTTAAATAGCAGCGGTATACAGGGGAATTGCGTTGCCGGCACAATGCCTAGCCGGCTTTACTATTTCCCCCAGCTAATATCCAGGAACAATCAGAGATGGGTAGATTCATGGACATCTTTCAAATCTCGGATTCGAACTCGATACCAACGCAAACTCGATGTCAGCTAAACTACCTAGTCCCACTTTGTTTCGCTTTTCTCAATGAGTAGTAGTATTGATATGTATATAATATAGAAGGTGCGCATGATATTATATAAGGGATAAAGAAGGTGTGCATGTTATGGCATGTACAATTATGCACTAGTATGAAAGAGTAGAGCGTATGTCAGATAGCAACAGAAAACGAAGTTGAGTTGACGTTGGAACTGCATACTAGCAGGAGAGTTGAGTCTGAATCTTAGTCCAAGGTTGAAGTTGTACAGACTACCAACTCAAGGAGTGACCAGTATGTATGTTGAGTAACTGATGATCTTATTGTCATAGTGGTACGGAACACATGTATTAAACAAGTTACAATTGACAAGGAGCCTCTGTTATTATTCAAGTTCTAAGTAATCCAGTGTTCGTCCTGTGACACAAGTTATCACCCTCACAGCGTTTATCTGTCGGGTTCCTTAAAAATACTCATTTGCAGACATACTCATATCCCCAGCAACTGGCCTCCGCTAGACCTTATTGGTTTCCATTGGGTTGTATGTAAACGCGGTTGACATAAATATAGTTGATGCGTAATAGAAAGCCTACTGGTCCTCAACTAAATCCTATTTTGAGTCGCTTTCTTTATTTTAAACATTTTAAACAAATCCCTCCCATCTCGTTCAAATTTAACAACCACCCCCTCCCCCCAATTAGGGCCCAGAATCAGAAAGAGTGTTTACCTTAGTGTATTAACGCCCCTCACTTGCAGTATTGTTGCCAAATGGAAACTTTCACTCCGGAATAAATCGCCATAAAACTGAGGATCGATTGATTCATTCAGACTCACAAACTAAACACACGGATAAGGCTAAAGGCCTCTAGAATTACCTGGCGACAGAATGTTTCCGTTGGTGTTGCACGTGATGATGCGATTGTCTGTGCTCTGATTGGTTCGTTGCATGTCTAGGAACTAAAAATAGAAATAACAAACAGCATCGTTTACTTCCTGTTTGCATTAGGAGTCACGCCACCAAGGATGGATTTCTTTATCCTGTTGGCTAATCTATTTTGCAGACCAAGTTTATAGCAAAGTATGATATTGTGGCTTTTCTAGCTAGAATACCATACGTGAGTAATATCTTATATGTTATAGACGCTCTTATCTTATATTACATATTACAGTCGCTCCTTCTATAAATCGATTATTGCGTCCTACGCTCATCCCAGGTCTGAGTCTAGTCTTGTATTTTGATAAGTGTTTTAAAATATAAGTTACTGTTTTTCCTGGTTTGTTCAGGCAACCCATTCCATGCCCGGACGCCACTCGGGAAGAAAGAGTGCATTACATGCATCTGTTCTCGCATAAGGGATAAGGGAAAAGGTTTTGTCCTTATGTTTATCAGACAAGGAAATCCCGATAGAATAGTCAAGTCTTGAGTTTAAATTTACGAAGGTATATCATTCATATAGGAACTTTCAAATGAAGAAGATATCAGTCCATAATATAAAACAATATAGAACTATAAGTCTGTCAACTGAATATATACGAATGCAATATTTTTAAATCATCATAACTGAAATTACTAGTAAACAATTATGTTGGACACATAAATTATTACACAACTCGTAGTCTCAGAAAACCGAGAATGACATCGAGTGACATTTAAAAGTGTTTATATTTTCTCACTTTTCAAAAGTAAACATTTTTTCACTTCATAACTTTTCACTCTTTATTTACGCGCTGTCCTTTCATAAATTGAAAAGTCTTTAAGCGAACTGAATATCTCTTGTAACTGGAGACCCTCTTGAGATCATTGGTGGCCGGGGTGGTGGTGCAAAGCAGAAGAAAATATCATAAGAACGGTATCATTTAGCTGGAATTGCATGTAAAATGAGATGAAAAGACTCTTTTCAATAGGTACTCGCAGTTGTCTGATAAGAAAAATAAGCGTTGTGAAAGCTGGCTCATAAAGAACCAGGACAGATCTGACCATTGGATATTCTTAAAGATTATTGGACAGTAAGGCCAGGTCAATATTAAAGTTGTCCTGTTGTTTGGGAAAACCGTCAACATTTCAAACAGTCCCAATATCGGAGCTTGGTAAAGTACAAAAAATTTAACGAATTCTCAAAGAGTCGCAATATCGGAACTTAACTTTCCTCGATTAAGTGCAATTCACAAGAACAATATTATTAGTGGAGGTTGCCATTCTTGAAACATCTCGATTCAGACCAGTAAATGCAAAGTATAGATCTCTAACGTGAAGAGCTAAAGCAGGTAAGGCTGCACTTTTGCCCTGCATCGTGATCCTGGAAGATATCAATTGACATGAACAGGAATAGCGCCTGGGTCCGATTGTGTTGTCCTTCCTGCCTAGGCCAAGGCCTGACTTTGGAAGCTGACAGGGAACAAGGTCTCCGTAAAAGAGGCTCATTCTGCGTAACGAGAATCGGTCGAGCTGTCAAAGGGTGATGGGCGCCTATGCGTTTGCTTGTTGGTTTACACACACTCTCTCTTAATGCCAGGTATAAGGCTCATGTGTACACGTGTGTGTGTGTGTTGTTTCCAATCTTACAGATAGGGCGTGTCGCATAAGAAAGGGTTCCATCTCCGCAGTCACATGCAATACGTTGCTTCTCTCCACCGGCAAAGTTATCCTCGGATCATTAACGTAACGGCTCTCTCGTATTCCTGCGCTGTCGCCCGATAGCACAAATTCCAGACTCTATAAGGCCTGGACACCCGGGCACCGGGCTTGACGAGACGGGCTGATGCACACATTGCTTCCTCCACACCGAATCTAGGGATCCCTACGCCAGTGCAATCAAATCTCGGACCTGCAACATGAGCTGTCCCCCGTGATTTAACTTACCAGTGTACTCTTAATGGGAGCGTATCGGTGGGTTACACACTTCACCAGCTTTGAGATCCATGGGTACAGATGTGTCTAGTGTGTTGTTACCAGACTGTTTGAAGGTCAAGCAAGACATAGTGTGGTCAAAGTCCACTATATATAGAGACACACACACGTATAAAAGTACTTACGGAATACTCCTTGAGCATATCTTGTTTGTTTAAGGCTACTTCATTGATCTGATGTCCGAGGCTGTCGGTTCGCTGGAAAGACTCTACCGGTCTGTCGGTACCGTGGCTCATGAAGGCATCAACAGCTGCATGGTACAGGAATAAGTACTCATTCTAAAGGGAGACAAATATCAATATGTTGTCACAAGATGAAGGCGTTTTCTAAGTGTTTCTCTATCTGTCTATTATAGAATCTATCGATCTTTTTTCGAATATATCTGATCTATTTTTGAATATTTTAGCCAAATATCAGTCTATATATTTATTTATCTGGCTGTATGTCTATCTAACTATATAAATCTACCCGCCGATCTATGTACGCTTATTGATTAAATCTTTATCTATTTATCAATTCCCTATCTAACTGTCTGTCTATCTAATTATATTTTTTATCTTTGTCTGTCTATCTATTTAAAAATAACCGCCAATTGGTGTATCGATTATCGAATATATCAGAATCCTAGTTATCAATATTCTATCGAACTGTCTGTCTAACTATTTATCTTTTTGTATCTTTGTCTGTAGTCTGTCTATCTATATCTAAATATCAGCCTATTTATATATGTACATCTTGGTCTGTCAAGCTGTTTGTATTCCTGTCCATATACTCGTATGCCTGTCTACCTGTCAAACTATTCATTTACCTAACTATCTGTTAAGCTTTAAAGACGTATGCAATGATAAAAGAAGTAAAGCGAACCCTTAAATTCTTGACAGCTTGAGATATCCAAGATGCGAGAGTTCGGTTAAATAGATTCACTGTCAATTAGTCTAAATAATAAATGAAGATTGTCAAATTTGTAAAAGTGTAAACTTCACAACAATTATAAATCACACAGTCCATACGTTTTTCAATCATTCTTTGATTTGTTTATAATGTCAAATGCCATGTTATGATTATCTTCCTTTATTTGGTGGTGGTGTCATTTTACTTTGTTATTGTCATATTTGTTTTGTTGCTGCTGTTTGTTTTAGCTTGTATCTAATATAATATAGACGCCCCTTCTATACAGTAGATTATTGCGTCCTACGCTCATCCATGGTTTGAGTCTAGTCTTGCATTTTTATTTTAAATGATATTAAGTTACTGGTTTTCTTGGTTTCTTCAAGCAGCCCATTCCGCGCTCTGATGCCAATTCGAATGAAAGAAAACTTATACGCATGTGTTTTTTGCAAATGAGATCAGAAAATAGTTTTTTGCCCTAATTGTATCTGAGCATTGTAAATAGATTGTGTTTCATTTCGATCTTAATTTATCAAAAGTTAAAATACCGTCCATTAAAAAAAAAACTACATCTCTTACCGCCAAGCAAAATACCAATGGTGTGATATAAGTTTCAGACATTTTAATTTGAAACTGCTAAGACTATTTTTCTAGAAAACATTATGAGTGGTATCATTTTTCTGTTCCATTAACATTAAAGGTCTGACCTATGTATTTATATTGTATTCTTTCACTTTTTTTTTTAAACAAATATTTTGTTCCCTCGTTCGTTGCGCCCCCCAACCATTGTTCTGACCTCTGTTGGGAAAAATCCAACTCTGTCCTCACGCATGCGCACCACACAGCAGACGACATCAATGGCGGACGTCGCCTCCCATTGCGTGAGGAGGCTGTCGAGGGCGATTAACAGACCCGTCCTGTGTGATCCGTTGCTGGAGGGAACAAGAGAGGAAAGATACAGTATTGAAGGACGCGGAAAGAAGAAGTTGATTTCAATGGAAATCTGGTTTAAACAAAATATCATTGTAGATAGTCTATACCAGGGGTCGGCAACCTAAGGAACTCGTGCCATACTTGGCACGCAGAGCAATGTCCAATGGCAAGCCGAAGACCTCCAAAAAGTGCAAATCAGCTCTCTTCTACAAGAAATTCAGAATGACTTTTGAGATGTTGGCACGCTGAATGAATTAGAAATCCTACTCGGATACACTATTATCAAAGGGTTGCCGATCCTTGGTCTATACTACTTGCAGGTTGAGTTGTCTGGTAAGTAATGGGAGAGTAGGAAATATTTGCCGAGCAAACATTGTCAATCTTACAGTATTTGAAAGCAAACATATTTTTACCAAAAACAGTCCGAATTTTTTTTTACTAGATATAGATATAAATAGATTGAAATTAAGATAATTAAGTGACTCGCTAGAATGATATAAATATAAGTACATGGATAGATAGATAGATAAAATGATAGATAGATAGATAAATAGTTAGAGATACAGACAGATAGGTACTTAAATAGACAGACAGATAGATGATAGATAGATGACAGATGGATAATAGATAGACAGCTAAATAGATTGACAGACAGACAGGTAGATAGATATATTTATAGACAGAGAGTCAGACAGATAGATAGATATAAAGCTACATAGCTATTGTTGTTGGCTTCCCTTATTCTCGTAAGACGACGGAATTTACTGTGCCCTTGGGGAATGTGCGCTCCTGGCCTTGCAGCTTCTGCTGTGGCTGTACAAGCCCACACGTGAGTGACAGTCCCTGTTGCACATCTGGCACAAGAAGACAGAATTGGTCGTGGGCTGGTCTCTTCCCTTCCTTCTGGTGCGCTTCTCGTCAGCGAGCCGTTGCCAGTTTCGTTCTCCTGCTTCCAGCCCTTAGGTGAGCGCTTGTGTCCAACTGGACCTGTCCTTGGCAAGTTCCTCCCAGCTGTTTGTGTCCATGGCTAGGGCTTTCATGTCTCTCTTGCAGACAACCCTAAAACGGAAGTGGGGACGGCCTGCAGTCCTCTTTCCTCTGGCTAGTTCAGAGTATAGGATGTCTTTGGGTATTCTGCCATCGTCCATCCTACACACATGTCATAACCATCTGAGCCGGCGTTGGCGGATTAACTATGGCTTGCTAGACATCCCAGCCTCCTGCAGCACCTCGTTGTTCGTGACATGCATATTATAAGATTATTAATATATAGATAATTACATAGATAGATAGATAGATAGATAGATAGATAGATAGATAGATAGATAGATAGATAGATAGATAGATAGATAGATAGATAGATAGATAGATAGATAGATAGATAGATAGATAGATAGAAATATAGATAGAAAGATGGATGGATGGAGTGAGGGAGTACAGATGAATGGAAGAATGGGTGGATGGATAGACAGACATATAGATAGATAGATAGATAGATAGATAGATAGATAGATAGAGTGATATATAGATCAATAGATAGATAGATAGGTAACAGACAGATAGATAGTAAGATAAACAGTTAGATTGATAAAGTAAAAAAAAAATGAAATACAAAAGTAAAAATTTTAAAAAGATACACACAAAAAAACTAAAAATAGATTAACCTGCAATGAATTATGGGTAGTCCAGCGCTGGGGTTTTTGAGCCTTCTGAAAATCTTCCAAAAGGCCAAGAAGGTTGGCAGGCACGGCAGGGCATTATCAGGCCACGAAAGGAACTGCAGATGTATGACGTCACGGCACTCACCTGTCTAGATAACACAAGAATATCATGTTTACTGAACAGTTTAGGCAAAATATAATTCGTATAGTCAAACAAAAATACTGACTTTAAAAAAATTCAGTTGCCTTTCCGTTTAAATCAAGAAGACCTAATTATGGAGTATGGAGCTTGGTTGATAAATATTGTCTAACATAATACAGATCTCTACCGTAAGAAATGGATATACTATAGATGTCAATATATATAGAGAGAGTGAGAGAGTAAGAGAGAGATTAACATACCTACATGGACATAGAAATATAGACAGTCAGACATACAGACAGATAGACAAACAGACAGATAGATGGACTGACGGACAGACAAACGGAAGGAAAAACAGACGGACATACGATTTTTTTTTTAAGTTATACTACTTACTTTTTTTTTTCTCGCTGATTTTGTTTATGAGGTTATTTCAAAGGTTTATATTTCAAACTCTCTGAAAGAGAGGCCAGTGGACTTCTGACCACTGCACAAGAAACAATAAACATCTTCGCAGCGATGAATATAAATAACAATACAATACAAATAAAGGCGATAACTATTTTCTACATTGCAACCCTAAAGTTAAACAGAGTGGGACATCCCAGACGTAAATATAAATCCTGCATTCTTTATTGTAAAGCAAGTTTTAAAACGTTATGTAAGTATTTATATTATGGTATGAACAGAGAACATTAGTTAAGATAGAACAAAAATAGACGCAAGCGGACATCGAACTGCGAACACTTGAACAGCACGTCAAAGTTCTACAATTTTCTTTCTCTGAAGATTAATCACTAAATGAAAAAAAGCACCATAAACAGGCTTTAGCTTATCACATATTATGTTTCCCAGGTTATGTTTCATACGTTTATCAGCAAGTAACTAGGCACTTAGCAACCCGTCTCAAATCTCATCTGTTTTTTTAACTAGCTGTTGGGATGTGTGTTCTTTGTCATGTCTGAGACCGTCCCATTAATCACAATACGCAAACGTTGTTTGTGGGTTTTTTTTCCTTACGATATCTTTATTTTTCTTCTTGCGAGCTGTTACAACATTACCTTCATATGGCGCAAGCCGATTCTTCTCATGACGTATGTGCCTCTGTCATCCTCGAGATCTGTTTTGATGATGACGTCGTCGACATCGAGGCATTCCCCTACTTCCGGCCAATATTTATAACTCTGATTCTGGTTTGAAATATATTAAGATAAAAATAGATCTAGAGTCTAGTATTTGAAAATACAAGAACCTTTAATTTTCTTTTAATGGGCTGAATGTGTAATTTTTTTACTTTGGGGGGGGGGGGATGAAATTTTACTCCGCAGGAAAATATCATATAATTCGTGTCCATTTACTGCAATACTGCATAATGATGCATCTAAACAAGGATCTTCAGAAAATGGACCCTCATGTTTTTTATTTTTATAATTCGTATAAAGAAATTTGCAAGCCAAAAGTAGGAGAAAACAAAAAATAAATTACATACAATTGTATTATTTATTATTGTATAGATTTGAATTATATATATAAAGGGGGGAGGAACAAACACTTAGTTGTGCTTATGGCCTCACATGATCATAATCCGGCCTTTGGTTTTTACTTAATTTCATTAAATTTCTTTTACATCTGGTAAATACTACCCACGTCTGTACCTATGGGGCTCAGCGTTGGCGAAGTGTGAAAACCACCAATACGCTTGCATCAAGAGCACACTGGTGGGCTAACTCATGGGGGACAGCCCCTGCTGCACGCCCGAGACTCGTTGTACCGCCGAGAAGCACCGAGGCTCGGTGGGGAGGAAGCAATGAGCACAGCGTTCCCACCTCAACCCCGCCCTGGTGCCTGGATGCCCATAAATATAGTGTGGGATTTGTGCTACCGGGCGACATTTATACGGGCAAGCCACCATTCTTTCTATAAGGGCAAGAAAAGAGAGATTTAAGAACTCTTTTGTTCCACTGTCAGTGAGACTCTTTCAAAAGAATCATCTTTCAGCCAGGAAATACAATGGCTCAATAGCTGACTCCTAAATAATAGGCCTACTTTTTTCTTGTATGATAAATGGTATGATAGTGTGCGTGAATGTCTATTGTGTTTGAGTACAAATGGTTCTTTAATATTGTTTTGGGTATGCTGAAAGACGGAATTTATGTAATCAAGTCAATTTTCCATTCATTTGGATCAATAAAGCAATCGTATCTTATAATGGTCCGAGGGGAGTTCCGGCTTGGGAAAAAAAAACAGTGCATGTGGCTGGAGAAACCAAACCATAAGTTACACGGGTGGTTGGCGCCAAACAGAACCTTGGTCTGCCCCCCCTCCCCCCGCTTGGTTCACTCCTGAACATCGTTAGGTCCTGGACATAAGGGCCGAAAGGCTCGTCCGTTTTTTCTTCTTTTCTATTGTTTATAATAGTATAGTATGGAAAATACAACCATCAAAGTTGGACTGCAATCGTTATGGAGTTAGAAAAAAAGCCATAAAAATTTCTGACTATACCATGGTGTTAAATATACACAATGTCTGTTCAAAACAAGTGCAAAAAGGTAAAACGATAAATTCAGTTATCATAAACATGGCAGAAGTGATATATCTTCAAATATTACAAAATATGGTATAGGGCGTTTGCAATCACGTGACAAAAAGAACGTGATTTGTGTTTACTTTCTGTAATGGTGTACAAGTAATAATGGCCGCTGTATTAATAAAGTTTCATATAGGCTCGAGCTTTTTTTAAATGATGTGTTGTGTTTTAAGTCTTATTAAGATTTAAGCTGTATTATGTATGTTAAATAAAATAGGCTATTTTATTATTATCATAGACATAGATCATAGACGATGTGAGCCTCATAGTGACTTGACTAGATAGCCTATTCACCAACACTATCACTTGACATCGTAGCCTAGCCTACGAAACATTAAAAGTGTAGGCCTATAAAGTGAAATTGAAAGTTTAAATAGGTCTTGCCAGCCCTAGCCTAATCACATTAATCAATTAATCTACAGTACTACTATTTACCTCGTTATTTTTGAGTAGGATAGCCAATATTCAGATGTGAATTTCGCATGATAAAGAACAACTTCACTTTCACCAAGTTACATTTGTACCTCAAGTGGGTTCTCATATTTACACAAATGCGTCACTAAAAACCTAAGCCACGCCCACTAAGAACGCTCTATATGTATGCAGCCAGTGCTCACGCCTAGCAATGTTACAAATATATATATATATAACCAAAAGGATTTCCTACCTGGCACCTCTCAACGACCCTGCACATCATGGCTATCAGGCAGCTGTTCTCTGACCAAACCATACTCCAGAAGTCTTCCACAGTTCCCAGCATCGGTCCTGAAGAGATTTTAATAATATGTTTTGAAGCACATTAGAGTTTATTGTTATAATGTTGGGACGGGTGATAATTATAAAATATGGCACTATAGGTGGCCCATGTAATTTATATCAGGCCAAAGCGCTAAGTGTGAACATTAACTATGGGCCCTAGACAAGTCGGGATAACCGATGCCTTGTCTAGAGCCCCAGGCCCCAAAATGTTTCGTCATATAAATATCATCTTTAATAAGGGCAATCTGACAGAGTCACCTACTCTTCAACTCACTCTCTCGCCAAGTCACTCTATCGTCAAGTCACTCTCTAGTCAAGTAAATATCTCGTAAAGTCACTCTTTCGTCAAGTCACTCACTCGACAAGTCATTATCTCGTCAAGTCACTCTCTCGTCAAGTCACTCTCTCGTCAAGTCACTCTCACGTCAAGTAAATATCTCGTCAAGTCACTCTCTCGTCAAGTCACTCTCTCGTCAAGTCACTCTCTCGTGAAGACACTCTCTCGTTAAGATAATCTCTCGTCAAGTCACTCTCTCGTCAACTCTCTCGTCAAGTAACTCTCTCGTCAAGTCACTCTCTCGTTAAGATACTCTCTCGTCAACTCACTCTTTCGTGAACCCTCTCGTCAAATCACTCTCTCGTCAACTCACTCTCTCGTCAACTCTCTCGTCAATTCACTCTCTCGTCTAGTCAATCTCTCGTCACGCCACCCTCCAGTTAACTCAGCCTCCCACAAGTTAACTCACCCTCCCACCAGTTAACTCAGCCTCCCACCAGTTAACTCAGCCTTCCACCAGTTAACTCACCCTCCCACCAGTTAACTCAGCCTCTCAACAGTTAACTCAGCCTCCTACCAGTTAACTCAGCCTCCTACCAGTTAACTCAGCCTCCCACCAGGTAACTCAGCCTCCCAACAGTTAACTCAGCCTCCCACCAGTTAACTCAGCCTCCCAAGAGTTAACCTCATGTCAACCCACACTCGACACCGAGAATAATAAAATACATCAACAGCTGTTTGACATGATATGACATGAATCCCGAGACCCGCGGTATAGATTTACCTATCCAAAAGTTCAGACCCTCGAATCCCCCCCCCCCCAACACAAAAAAACAGAGAGTGTCACATGTGTATAGATTTCTCAGCCTGAGTCTTTCCAGAAATTGTGTTATGCCTACAAACAAAGGAATCCCCCAAGTCTATGCCTCGGTATTGACCAGGGAGACAAAGCCCAACTAATGTCCACTTGACATGTCATGATAAATGTCACACTACTCGAGACGAGAGAAAGAACCAACTAAATACCACACCACAAAAAAAAAACAAGAACAACAGAGTTACTACCTCTTGTCTGTCTCCAGGTATGTAACGAGCCATGCTACAAAGACATTACAACTGCCTGGAGATGATGTAAACAGGAAGTGGACACTTATCCACTTCTTTCTTTAGTTTTATTAAGCCACTGACACTTTATTAGCACTTTATGGGGCTTTACCAGCCCTATGATAACTTATGGGGCTTTACCAGCCCTATGATAAATTATGGGGCTTTACCAGCCCTATGATAACTTATGGGGCTTTACCAGCCCTATGATAAATTATGGGGCTTTACCAGCCCTATGATAAATTCGGTCCGACGGGTACTTTATTCTTTTTTTATACTTTATTAGCACGTAAGTGAAAATAAACTGGAAGATTGCAACTAATCATTCTCCTATAATTATTTGTTTTTAAATCACAAGTACACAATTTTTAACAAAAATTACTTTTCAAAAAAATATCTATGAAAACGCTTGTTCTTATTCCTTATGCGATATAAAAATGCATATAAGAACTATTTCTACCAGACTGGCATAGAATTGGTTGCATGAACAAACCAGGAAAAAAAGCAGTAAATTAACATCATTTAAAACACTAATCAAAATGCAAAACGAGACTTCGTAGGACGCAATAATCTTTTTTTTTATAGAAGGAGCGTCTGTAATATATAAGATTAGATAAGCTTGTCGCTTCACTTAAGTTAAACTTTATAATGGCAACACTGGTGAACGCGGCTTCACCGGCCCTATGTAACACTTTAATCCGACGATATACTTTAACATTACTAGGGGACGTCCATTAATTACGTCAACAATTTTTAGGCGATTTTACCTCCCCCTTGTCAACAACTGTCAAACTTTCAGAGACCCCCTTATATAATTACGTCAACAATTTGTTAACCTCCCCCCCTATAACAAGTAACAAAATTTCAAATGCTGGCTTTTATGTTTAAAATAGATTTGAAACAGAAGGGTCTATACCAGGGGTAGGCAACCGTTTGCTAATAGTGTGCCAAACTCGGATTTCTAAATCATTCAGCGTGCCAACAGTCTAAAAGTCAACATCCTCTATGATACTTTTTAATGATTTTTTTAAAGGACAATTAATTTAACTCCTTAGCAAGACCAAGACCCAAATTAAAGGAAATTTATAGAGAAGAATCTTTAAAGCATTTTATATTTAAAACAAAATTAACGTATTTGTGATTATTTCATCCTTTTTATTATCATTTATATCAAATACAATATTTTATTACTAAATTTTCCCATCTATAGTAATATAGTAATTATTGTCTTAACACTATCATTTGTCAAGATGAGGATTCTAACACCTGCTATTATTCATTATATTTTTATCTCAGTTTAACTGAGATGTCCTTTAATGTTTTATAGAAACATAAACTTCTCGCATCTATTATCGTTATGCGGAATAGATACGTAGTAATCAAACAAACTGGGTAGTTAATGTAATGTTTGAAAATAAACATATAATTTCTTTAGTCACATAATATTTATGAATTTTTCTTGTTATCCTTTTATACATTTATTTTAGAATTACTTATATTCATGTTTCATTAAAGAAGATGAGCTTAAAAACACGTTTTAATGTAATTAGTCTGTATTAATTCATGAGCGCCTAGCCTTGAATGCTCTTCGCTAATTGTATAATGTCACTTCTGAGTGGTCAAGTGTACGATAAATTCTGTTCACAAGTGTAAGTGGAACTAAAAGCTGAAAGTAGAATAGCGAAAGCCTAGTCTTTTAGAATAGCAGATGACTTTCCTATGCAGCTTCCGTCCAGATATTTTTCGCAGATGGGTACTTTTGGATGCCCATTGTTTTAAAGTGTAAAATTCAACTTGCTGCATTTTAAAATCGCCAAAATCCCTCCACTTAAAAAAAAGTTCTACATTTAGGAAGATAAGATCAAACCAGTAAGGCTTGATGTGATATGAAAACTCCGCTTTGAGTGCTTCGATATTTCTTTTTGTTTACTATTGTTCTTTTCATAGAAATATTTAATCCTTTCTGACTTTACGTTTGACTAATGAGCTTTAACTACGATATTAATTGTTAAATAGTTTAGGGCGAAATTGTGCACCAGTTGTTAATGATAGTCTTCTATTTTAACCATATGTTCACCATCCCTTCTTGCATTATTGTTTCCCCCCCCCCCCCCACAAACACACACACACATTAAACACACGGTAGTTGGCTTCCCTGTCCCCTGCCTCTTCTCCTTGCACTATTTTCTACTCACACCTGGCTACACCACTGATACTAATACATTTTTATCTCATACAATTTTTCCTGAAAATTAGAAATTAAAACTAAAAAATAACTAAATAGAACTATATGTAGCCTAATCGTAATAATTGTCGGAGTGCATCGTCTGCTAACGCTGATCAAAACATGGTTTCCAGAGTTTCGACTTAACCGTTGGGCGTTGACTTAAAGAAGTCGACTCTTCGAAGGTGTTCATAGCACTGTCCTTGAGTCGTTTCAGGACTCGGGAACAAAACGGCTCCTGATTTAGATGTACTGAGCGGCAAAGAACTGGGTTAGGGTTAGGGTTAGGGTTAGGGTTTCAGATTCTGAACGTTCTCTGCAGAATGTTTGTTTGTGTCTTTGTGTTCTTTTGTTATTACAGTCATCGTGTCTTGCTAGACAGCGAAGGTGAAGTTTTTTGTTTTTTTTACAATTGGTCGGTCACTTTGCCATTACTAACAATTGCATTAGTTTCCACCCATACATAGATCTACAAACTAACAATATGAAACCAAAAAGGACATGTCAAATGTAGTTTCCATAATTGATATATTTGTATTAACGTAAAATCTCGGTTTTACATGTCTGCAATATATTAAAGTGGCACAGGAAAAATGTAGAATTTTGTAATAAATGTGTATTATTATTATTTTTCTACTCCCTTTATTTTAAGTTGTAATTTCTGTCTAGATGGTGGAAATCGTCATGCAAGAATTGGCTTCGATTTTTCGACCACTTCCCGTGGTCTAATCGAGCTGAAATTTGGACAGCAGACTTGCCCCGACTAACAATACATTCTATCAAATTTTCAGTTAAAACAACTTAATTATACTATTCTTATGACAATATTCATTTCTTAAAAGGAAAGTATAAGTAAAATTTTGGTTTCACTTTAAAAATGCCTGTGCAACTTTTTATAGTTTTTCGGCGCAAAGCTTGAACAAAAAATTATGCGCTAAAATTATTTTTAGAACGATTCGTACGGAGTAAGGAGATATTTGTTAGATTTGCGACACATATATTTTTCTGTACGTTTCTTTTGCAGTAGTCAATCAATTATTTAATTACATGATGGTAAACTTAGTTTGCAAATAAAGGGAGTATAATAAAAACTTCGTTTTTACGATTTTCTTGTTTAAAGTAACATTGTTGACGCCAACTTTTCTTGACCTCCTCCCCTCCCTCAAGTCAACAATTGTCAAACTTTTTCAGCCCCCCCCCCTCCCCCACTATTTTGTTGACGTATTTAATGGACGTCCTCTTAACTGTATTTATATTTCATTGTAACTTGAAAGCAAACGGTCAGAACTGCGGTTTAATAAATTCAAGTTGTCAACAGAATGTTGTTCATTGTTTATATTCAAGCAATAAAAAGCCCCCCCCCTCCCCTCTATCCCGGGTCCCTTCTTTACGGTATTTCTCTTATTTAATTTGTACTGACCAGGCTTGGAGCTAAATCCCTAGTGACTCTCCGTCCACTATCAAAACAAAGTGATAATAATAATAATAATAATTGTAGTTGTATAGCGCTGCCAACCAACATAATGTAAGCTCAGAGTGCATTTAATACTTGGCAAACAAAACAACCAAGAATACAGATATATTTCTCTAGGCTGACGAGGATATAAAGCTAAATTAATCAGTTCAAAACTTTACAAACATAGTGCAAAGCAAATAAATGTAGCGGTAACCGACTTAAAATACAAGTAAAACAGTAGAAGTAATAAAAAAAAAGGTTTAACGAAGGTTAATATTAAAATAATGTGTTTTAAACAGAAGCGGTTTTTAAAAAAAAGTTTAACGAAATATTAAAGTAATGTGTTTTCAAGTTCTTTTTTAAGAGCGATATAACGATTCCCCCCCCCCCCCCCCACCTTTCTTTTTTATCTTTTTTTTCCTCTGAACAACCAATTCTAGACCCAAAAATCCTTGGCGATTAAGTGACCATCCCCTCCCCCTCCCCCACCGCCGAACTGGTTACCTTGACAACCGGAAAGAGACTGCTCTCCCCACCTTTCCCAGTCTTAACGTACACACACAAACACACACACAAACACACACATACACACAAATACACACACACACACCACCACCGTCATACCCTAAGGCGTTCGACGTCGTTCACTGGACAACCCGAGACGTTTTAATCTCCTTCACACTGAAAGATTTAATTTATTCATCTTGAAAATATTTTTTTTTAAATGGCGGGTTGTGCAAAGGTAAAGAAATTTACGATTATGTTTGTTTACAAAATGAATTAATTTTTTTCATGGTCAACACACGTCATCATAAACCACAAAGGTGCGCGCGCACACTCTTTTTAACACGAGAAGGGAGTGTTTCTAAAATGGCACGCAATCTATCTGGACCATGTTTTTGTCTTAAATCGCTTCTTGAAGACTATCTTGTATAGTTAGTTTGATAAATTATCTTCAAGTTCATAGCAATAATCTGTTAATGAATGCGATTGTGGAGTTTATGACTGCATATAATACAAGAGCTTTAAAATTATCCACATCCAAAATACAAAGAGATATAAGGATTATTGCGACAAGGAAATATATTATAACTAACAAAGGCATTACCATTATAAAAACTTTAACAGCACAATAAGTTGGCCCAGCGTTTGGCTCAGTCTTAAATATTGGCTGAATATTGGGCCAACATAGTGTATTTTTAGACTTAAAATAAAAAATAGTTAAGGATACATAAAGAATCATATTCTAAACTTATAAATGCAACCCAGCAGTGGAATAAAAAACAACAACTTATATATAAAGCACTCTTGTTATTCCATAAGCAATGACACGTACATGCAGGTTCCTATTTGTCCCGATAGGCATTCGGACCTGGAATGGGTTATCTGATCTAGTCTGAAAACCCAACAGTGGATAACTGTTCGACCACAAAAGTCTCTAAAAAAATATTTTTTTATGTAAAAGGTTCAAACACAGTATTCTCTCATTGTGAAAACGGGTTAAAGTGTAGCCACTATATCTTACCTTGGGTAGCAATGTAGCCATCGTTGTTCGTGTAGCCCTGTGGAAAAAGATAGCAAAAAGTAATTACATTTAAACAACGCTTTCTGGCAAACCTTTCATTAATGTCACAATTAGATTAACAGCCACTTATCACATCGTATTGTTGTAGCATCCCAGAGGATTGTATATCCAAAACAACGCATGACGTTAAAGTGTGTAAAGAAGATTTTAAAAGTCTGTCGAGGCTGGGTGAGCGTTTTCATGATGACTGGGATCGAACCCTGGAGTTTTGGCTCACAGAAAACAACGCTACGAGTAGACCGCTAAGACTATCCCCACCACCAACGTAGTAAGTAGGTAAAGTATCCTGTCAGACCGAATTGATCATAGGGCCGGTAAAGCAGCGTTTACCAGCTTCTGTGGCCACGGCATACTAGGGGGGATTGTGTGGCCATCACAACGCCCAGACGCCTTTACTTTACCCCTTTAACTAATGTCAGGTACCCATCAGAATTGGGTGGACTCAGGGACACCCTCCAGTCCCGGGGACAAATCCTAGACTTCACCAGGATTCGAACCCGGGACCTTCGGTGCACCAATGCCTAAGTGCGTAAGTACTGCAAGTTTTCAGCTGTAATTGTACTCTCAATAAAACTTCTTAAAAGAAAACAAAGACAAATACTTTGGTCAGACCGTGAGGTGCCTATCTATAATTGATAAAATCCTTCAGGACCACACACACCTGCTTCACGACAACTACATCACATCTAGTCGAAGCGGTCGGCTTCTTTTAATAAGGGCAAGGCAAGAATAGATAGATTTAGGAACTCTTTTGTTCCACTATCAATGAGAATCTTTCAAAAGAATCATCAGTCAGACAGAAATACAATAGCTGACTTCTAAATTATACTTTTTCTTGTATGATAAATGATATGATAGTGTGCGTGAATGTCTATTGTCTATTGTGTTTGAGTACAAATGGTTCTTTTATATTGTTTTAAATATACTGAAAGACGGAATTTATGTAATCAAGTCAAATTTCCATTTGTTTGTATCAATAAAGTAATCTTATCTTATTAAGAGTTTTTGTTACAATTAATGAAGTTGAGATCTTAAAACGCTTGAATGTTACTGTAATGAAAAGACTAGACTTAAATAGTATTCTTGAGTGTTTGGTTGAACTTTAAATATTGATTATTGTGAACCATGAATGTAGTATGTGCTGAGAAAGAGATAACGAGAGCGAACGAGAAATGAACGAGAAGAAATAGAGTTAGCGAGACATTGAGAGAAATGAACTGTAATGTTAAAGATTGAGAGAGAATGAGTGGCAGAGAGAAGGTGAGAGAGCAAAATATGAATTGAGAGAGAAAGGGAACGCGAGTAAGGAAGAAAACGTGAAAAGAGCCGAAAGGAGATAGCGCATACGAGAGGAGTGAGACGGAAAGAGCGAAGGAAATAAGAGAGAGAGAGAGAGAAAATATATTAAAAGAAAGAGAAGGATAAAAAAGGGAGAATACTAGAGACTATATGAGAAGGAGAGAGAAGCAGCATTAGAAAATCATTTAAATACGTTTACCAAAATTAGAGATTCGCAAAAAATTATCATTATGGTAATTGTTTTTCTGGTAAACAATTTTTTTACATAATTTAATACAACACACACACACATACATAAACACATACGCATACACAAACACACGTATCTATTAGAATCCACTAATTCAACATTCAAAGAGAAGATAATTGGTGAACGGAAGACAATAATAGCGCGCAGTTGTTGTGACACCCAATGATCTTACGAGACTAAGGTTTGATGAAAAACAAATGGTCGACGAGCACGAGGGCGAGGGCGGGATGTGTGAGAGGGCGGAATGGGGAAGGTTTCTGGGCAAAGTAAACATCACGAGAGACATCACGTGATAGGGGTAAATACTATTGTTATGCAAATCGGTGATCTCTGTTGCGTGTCAAGGTGACGTGTGCATAATGTAGTATTAAAAATGGTTTATCCTGAAATGGATGTAAGCGAGTGGACCAGCCTGTCCTTTATTGGTTCTCAGATGTTGACAGAAGACCCGCTACAGAACGGCGTAGCATGGTCAGGTGGTAAAAACAAAATGGCGCCTCTACGACCCTCCACACCTACTGGTTTAAGAGATAAATAAAATGAAGGGGTGAGGTTAAAAACAAAAGAACGGACGACTAGGGAGGGCAACTTAATGTAATGTAAGGACTGTGGGAAGATAAATTGCCTAAACAAACATTGTGACGGCCCTGAAAACCCGTAGGTAAACTTCTGCTTAGATTAACTTTACCGCTGTCTTGGGCCCTGGAGCCCAGCATCGCCATGCCCAAGTCTGCAGGTAGCCAAGACACCCTTCGGCGTGCCGTGGGTGGCTGGTGCCCTGACAGAACCTTTGTGTTCCCCCCCTCACTTGGTTCACCCCTGAACATTGTTACACCCTGGACTAAGGAGCCGGAAGACTGGTCTGATTTTTTGTAGAGACATTTTATATTCGGTAACCAAGACCAATTCTGTACCCATGGGTATCATCGTCCGCGAAGTGTGTACACCACCGATACGCATGCATCAAGAGCACACCGGTGGGTTAACGAACTGGGGGACATCCCCTGCTAAGCGTCCGTGGTCTCCTTGTACCGCCGAGAGGCTCCGAGTCTCAGTGGGGAGGAAACAATGTGCGCAGCAGTCCGCCTCAACCCCCGTCCTGGTGCCTGGATGTTTAGACCTATAGTCTGTGCTACCTGGCGACAGTGCAGGTATTCGAGCGAGCAACCACGATAATGATCCGATGGGAATTTGGCAGGTGGGGAGAAGTAGAAATCTTTAACAGCGCACGTGAATGCAATGACCATACGCTATGTTAAGCAACACGCCTTAACGACGTGCCGCAGGGTGGCTGGCAACCATACAGGATCTTGGTATGCACCCAGCCATCCACACCTGAACATCGTAAGAGCCTGAAGACTGGTCCGTTTTTTTTTTTCTTGAGGCAACAATTGATCAGCAACCAAGACTACACAACCAGGAACTTCATGGATTTTATTTTTCAATGTTCTTGTTCAGCTTTTTCTTAATAAAAACATCACGCCCGGTCTTTTTGAAGTCTCTAATATGTCTCGTGACATGTCCATATCAAAGTGTCACCATCTTTTTCTCTTTTTTCTTTTGGCTCCAGCTTCTAAAGCAGTGATCTCCCCCTTAGATTTATCTTTGATGACACGGAAGCGGAAGTGACGTCTTCGTCTTTCTTTTTCTTTTGTCGCCCCCTCTTCCGGAAATGCGAATTTATTTACTCTACTGTGAAAATTTGGTTGTCTGCTTAAACTGTCGTCTGTTGGATGGTTTGTTGAGTGTAAGATGGTATATCCACTGTTGGATGGTGTATCCAATGATGGATGGTGTATCCAATGTGACGTGGTGTATACACTGTTGAGTGGTGTATTGACCGTTAGATGGTGCATCGACCGTTAGATGGTGTATCGACCGTTAGATGGTGTATCGACCGTTAGATGGTGTATCGACCGTTTGATGGTGTATCGACCGTCAGATGGTGTATCGACCGTTAGATGGTGTATCGACCGTCAGATGGTGTATCGACCGTTAGATGGTGTATCGACCGTTAGATGGTGTATCGACCGTTAGATGGTGTATCGACCGTCAGATAGTGTATCGACCGTCAGATGGTGTATCGACCGTTAGATGGTGTATCGACCGTCAGATGGTGTATCGACCGTCCGATGGTGTATCGACCGTCAGATGGTGTATCGACCGTCAGATGGTGTATCGACCGTCAGATGGTGTATCGACCGTTAGATGGTGTATCGACCGTCAGATGGTGTATCGACCGTTAGATGGTGTATCGACCGTCAGATGGTGTATCGACCGTCAGATGGTGTATCGAGTGTATCTTATATAATGAAAGAAGGCGGGATTGGTTGGGGGAACGGTGAAGGTGTAAACATGTAGAATCTAAAACAGAGAAACACTTTGTTGTCATGAAAACAAGATGGTAGTCAGGAGTTAATTTTGAAAGGTCAATAGCCTGATGGAATAAACCAATCCTTAAGTATAGTCAAAATCTGTGCATCCTTTTTCATACATTTTTCTTTAAGTCATGTGAAAAAATCACGTGTTCGTTCAGATTTTAGAAGAAAAAAAGAGATAATATTATCTAGTGGAAGTAGAAGGGTTAAGAAAAAATTTAACTAAATAATTATTGAGCGTTTAATTTTTATAATGATCAGGTAAAGAAAATATTGACCATTTTAAAGACATTTTGATATTTTTAGAATTTTGTGGCATTTAAATAAGGATTCAATTGGAGGAAGTCATCTTTTACACTTTTTTTTTCATATTTCTTTTTCTTCTATAGCCTATGCATAAGTAAAGTCAAATGTCAAACCCTGTGTTGCCTTTGGCCAGCATCCGTTTCCGGTATAGAAGACAGGAGATTAGATTAATTGATAACTGGATATGTAGGTGTAAGAATTGGAGGAGAGACAGACTTGTGGATGGCTCACTTGAGTAAGGAGGTAGGTATGTAGGTATGTCGGGTGATAACTAGGTAGGTATGTGGGTAGCTCGATAGATAGGTGGGTGGACGGAAGGTAGGTAGGTAGTTAATTGGTTAGGTTGGCTGCATGGTAGGTAGGTACGGAGGAAGGAGGTGAGTAGAAAGGCAAGTTAGTGGGTAGGTAGATTAGTAGCCTAGTAGGTAGGTATTTAGGCAGGCAAGTATGTAGCATGTTAGGTAGATAAGTAGGTGGCTAAGTATGTCAGTAGGTAGGGAGGTAGGGAGGTATGTAGAGGTAAAGAAGAGAGTGGGAGGAATTAAATGGTAGGTAGGTATCCAGGCAGGCAGTTATGCAGGTAAAATTGCAGCGATGTTACTTAAAATGTATAATCTTCTATTATATCTAGTGAACTTAATGCTTCATTAGGAAACATTATGTTCGTTTATTAATGAATAGCTTAACAAACCCACAGACTGATTAAACATTAATTAAGAATTTTAATCATTTGCCCATAACTACGGTTCTAAAGTTATCAAATTTTCAAGCAAAAAAATGTTTTCGACAATACACAAAATAAATTAAAGTTGTAAAAAAAAAAAGCATTGAATACTAAAAACTGATACTTTGTCAAACCAAAGAATTCTTTTATTTCTTGACTGTTTCGAAAACACTGGATCTTAACTCAAGAGCAAATTAAGATTTCGAGCCCTCGACAGAGTCTCAGTTTCCATCAAGATTCTCCAGAGCTTGACATTCATCCAATCATCTGCTAGGAGCCTAGTATTATATCCAATCAGCTCTTCAAACCTCGACTCATATCCAATCAGCTTCTAGCGCGAGAGAGTTTTTGTTTTGTTTTCTTAACGCTTCGATGGACAGATAGGAATCTTGCCCAGCGGCCTGTGATTTCAACACATACACGCGTGAGAAGAAGACAGGGCCAAGACACACACAAAAGGAAAGAGATGAGTCAATAAAAATGAAGTTAGATGAGGAGGGTGCCAGGGAAAGGAAAGGGGGCGATGTGACAGACGACTAGTCAGAGCTGACCAAGCATGTGAGTGGCCTACTGGAGGAGAACATTATAAATATGTCTAACCGTCCGGATATTAAAGAGCTGAGGGGGCGGCGGAGAGTTCATTCGTCGTCTGATGTGTCTTTAAGTACAGACACCGAGCGAATGAGCGAGGGCGTCAAAGCATGAGCTGATGCATTCCTCGGTGTCGTTTAATAAACACATTCAATTATGTAGCTCTTCATCCATCTTACAGTTAGTTACAAAAAAAAATGTATATTAGTAAGTAAAATCAAAATAACACCTAAATGTTATCCAATATTTTTTATTACCGAAACGTAGTGTCTTCATCTTACAATCAAACCTACACCGTTGAATGATACGGTAAGGATATAATAGTTGCGTTATTTTACACACGATATCAACCTAACAATTGTTTTTCATAGGATGTGCATGGTAGCAAAAAAAATATTACAGTTTTAGATGGAATGGTATAACTAAAGGCATGGTAGCAACAGAGCTATGTTATTGTATAAAGTATAACGAATGGTAGCACCAAAAACATGGTAGTAACAGTGGTATGTTTTTAGTGATAATCGTAGCACAGTGTAGCACTAATTTTAAAAGTAGCAGTTTTGAGTGAGACTTTTAATTGTCTGCAATAGCACACGAGTTAAGGTAGCACTTTAGGGTGTGGAGGAATAATGTTCATAGGCATATTGAAATGACAGGCGTTGCATTAGCAATACAATCATCTTTACGAAAACGTAATCGGTTCTTTTTTTTTTGTGGAAAACACACAAAAAAGTTAACAGAATCTTTCTAATATTAACATTTCCCATACTTCCTTGTAAACATAACAGAAGATTATTCATTAGATTGACTCAAATTCTCATCTCTTAAGAGACAGAACAAAATTCAAAGTCTCAGACTTATCTCCCCCTTAAACGTTATCTTTAATTAACTTTTCGGCCATAGCAAAGGGCCAACAACCCAATCGAGATAAGTAAAAAAGAAAAAGGGCCAAAGGGAAATAACTTTAACATCTGGCTGAAGGCAAACAAGATTTACGGAAACTGTCCCTAAGGCTGTAATTAAAAGCTATTAATGGAAATGATTAAGAGATTATGGGTAAATTTAAATATAAAAAAGGGGGAGGGGGTGAGAAATCTGTCAAGGAAACTTTTCCAAGGTCATTTAACGGTAAGTTTAAGTGTGTGAGTCCTTATTGCCGAGTGAAAACAGGTCCGAATGCGATGAAAGACTGGCGGTCGAGTGGATGTATGGATTTAAAGAGTCACTCTGACCGTTTATCGAGATTTTCTAATCACCTCACCCACCGCCCCACTTGTACAGCTTAGCAATAGACATTTTTAGTATTATATATCCCCCGTGATGCCCCCAGACTCTGTTGCACCTCGGGCTGGGTTGAACGAAAATAATAAAAAAATATTCCAAAGAACGAATTGCGAAATATCCCTTGATCTACAAATATATTGACGTGGTGTAGCAGGTTTCATTCTAACCTAGAAATTCTTCAGCCGGGTCTGAGAAGAATCACTGTCTATAGTATAGACAATGTAGACTCTATACAACTATTGTTCTTTTCAGAATAGGGAAACCATGAGTATGTACAAAGACTATATATAAGATAGACCGATTGCTTTAATATTTCTGCTATTTGATGACTCGAATGACTTCTTTTCGGAATTCCCGATTCCCTTTTGCACTGTAGGCCTTTCCGCTTTATTTTAATCGCTGATTTTCACAATGAAAACTTTAGGCAAACGTTTGAGCGTAGAAGTCATTTAACCCTTACAGTCCCGGGCGCGTATATAGCGGAACTGAAGGCAGCATAGATAGAAGTAGGTCGGTACGGGAAGGGTTAAGAGCGTTATTGGATGCGCACGAAATAAACTAACCCATAAAAAACGAAGTTGTTTTATACTCCCTTTCTTTGCAAACTAAGTTTATGTTTAATTTATATTTTGATAGATTAAAATAAAGATAATCTAAGTGATATCATACCTTATGAATTTCCGCACTAAAATTTTGCGATCCTTTTTTTTTCTAGCTTTGGCCCGCAAAAAACATAAAAAGATAACTCGCTTTGTTTCGGCTACATTGTGTCGTTTTCAATCTATTTATTTCGTAAAAACGAACATATATGAAAAGTTTATTTTCTTCGATTCGCTAATTGGTCGAAGTTATTCGTGACTTTTCCAAAGACTATGATGCTGAAAATTTGATAGAATGTATTGTTAGTCGGGACAAGTCTGCTGTCCAAGTTTCAGCTCGATTGGACGACGGCAAGTGGTCGAAAAATTGATGCAAAGTTTTGCAAGAAGACAAGCAGACAAGCAGACAAGCAGATAATCAGACAAGCAGTCAATCTTATTATGGTCTTTGATATGTACTAGTTAAACAGGTCTTGAGAATAGTATGGCTACATTCATGCCCACCTCTGTCACCGAAATATGCAGAATGGGGGGGGGGTATAATAGAGTTTTTTTAAAAATAAAGATATATTCTTCAATGATAATGATAACGATGGTCATTTGTATGGCGCTACTCTCCATGCTAGAACATTTAACATTCTCAGTGCATTCTTGGTCCACAATATGGTGGACTTGATCCTAACGTTAAGTGGAATTAATGCATCCTTTTCCGTTCGGCTGGTGTATCGAAGGTCCCGGGTTCAAATCCTGGTGATTGCTAGCATTAGTTCCAGGGTCTGAAGGGTATCCCTGAGTCTACCCAGCTCTAATGGGTACCTGACCTTAGTTTGGGTAAAGTTAAAGGCGGATGTGCATTGTGCTGGCCGCACAATTACCTAGTACGCCGTGGCCACAGAAACTGGTGAACGCTGCTTCACCTATGGATCAATTCGGTCCAACGTTACTTTACTTTTTTTTTTCAAGTGTCGCTTAATTTCAGTTGTCATCCTGCTTACAAATAACAATTTACCATGGAATATACTTTCTAATGTGTTGTTGTTGTTGTTGTTTTTTTGTTTTCTTTTTTGTTTGTTTTTTAAATCTTTTTATGCCAAACTAGTTTATCAAACTGTTTATGATGCATAAGTTTCAGTTTTAAAATGAAAAAAAAAACAACAACAACAACTTGAACCTTAACATTGTCTAGTTATGAAATAACAGTGAAATGTTAAAGCGTGTACTTTTAAGTATTGTATGTATCAGGTAACAAAAAACAATCATATTGAACAGTGAAAACAAACAACTCATTAAGTCTGGACTATGAAAAAACTAAAGAGTTCACTTATGAATTGAATATCTTTTTTTCTTGTCGTTTATAAATAGCTTTAGCTTGGGAGTGAGACAGGTGAGTGTGTTACCGTGTAGATAGTTAGGTTTGTGGGTAGCTTGGTAGGTAAATAGGTAGGACGATAGTTATCAAGCTATGTAGGTAATTATTTAGGAAGATAGGTAGGCTTATACCGGCAACTAGAAGACATATATTCAGAAAGACATGTAGTTTTTGCAAATAAGGAGACAAGGAATTTTAGACAAATATTAATTATTTAGAGCTTTATTGTTATTCATTCTTAGACATTGACGAAATGATAGATAGATAGATAGATAGAAAGATAGATAGATAGATAGATAGATAGATTAGATAGATAGATAGATAGATAGATAGATGGATAGATAGATAGATAGATAGATAGATAGATAAATAGATAGATAGATAGATAGATAGATAGATAGATAGATAGATAGATAGATAGATAGATAGATAGAAAGATAGATAGATAAACAGATAGATAGAAAGACAGCCAGAAATAAAAACAGACAGACAGAGAGATAGACAGATAGATAGATAGGTAGGTAGGTAGGTAGATAGATAGATAGATAGATAGATAGATAGATAGATAGATAGATAGACAGATAGATAGAAAGACAGCCAGAAATAAAAACAGACAGACAGAGAGATAGACAGATAGATAGATAGGTAGGTAGATAGATAGATAGATAGATAGATAGATAGATAGATAGATAGATAGATAGATAGATAGATAGATAGATAGATAGATAGATAGATAGAATAGATAGATAGATAGATAGATAGATAGATAGATAGATAGAAAGATAGATAGATAAACAGATAGATAGAAAGACAGCCAGAAATAAAAACAGACAGACAGAGAGATAGACAGATAGATAGATAGGTAGGTAGGTAGGTAGGTAGATAGATAGATAGATAGATAGATAGATAGATAGATAGATAGATAGACAGATAGATAGAAAGACAGCCAGAAATAAAAACAGACAAACAGAGAGATAGACAGATAGATAGATAGGTAGATAGATAGATAGATAGATAGATAGATAGATAGATAGATAGATAGATAGATAGATAGATAGATAGATAGATAGATAAATAGATATTAATGGTTTTATGGATGAATGCACGGATAGACTGATGGATAGAAGAGGGATGGACGAATGGTTGGATGGATGAATGGTTGGATGGATGAATAGATGGAAGGAAGAGTTGATAGAAGACAAAATGGATTGTCGTATGGCTAGAGAGACAGACAGATGGTCTACAAGACAGATTGTTTGATCATCTTCCTTACCCTTATAAAACTAGCATTGATGTAGTCTCCCGACTCATCCATTGCATTGACAGCTTGGGGACTTAGAATCACCCGGTTATGATCATCTGCAGGAAGGAAATGAACGACAAAATGACGTTTTTAAAAGTCAAACACGATAACATCCACTAACCTTTTAAACATATAACAATTAAATATGATGGACACCAACTTGGCATAGGTCATGGTGACCGAGCGGCAGCGCGTTCGGATGGCGTACCGAAGGTCGTAGGTCGATTCCTGGTAAAGGCCAAGATTTGTCCCTCTTACGGAGAGTCTCTGAGTCGACCCAGCTCTAATGGGTACCTGACTTTAGTTGGGGTAAAGTAAAGGCGGCTAGGCAGTGTGCTGGACACACAAACTCCTAGTATGCCGTGGCCACAGAAACTAGTGAACGCTGCTTCGCCGGCCCAATGGATCAATCTGGTCCGACGGAATACTTTACTTACACCAACTTAGCAATCGCTAAAGTTAAGTTTTAATTATATATGTGTAATACTCTTGTTGTAATAATAATAATGATGACATTTGTATAGCACTACCAACAAACATAATGCAAGCTCAGAGCGCATTTAACATAACAACTAGGAACACGAATACAATCTATAGGCCAAGAAATACAAAACTAAATGATGATTAAAAAAAAACACTTTACAAACATAGAACAAATCAAACAATTTATAAAAAAAAAATAGCCGACCTAGCATATTGGTAAGACAGTGGGGCTCTAAAGCATGTAAATTAAGATAAATATTGAAATAATGAGTTTTTAAGTTCTTTTTGAGGGAATCAATGGAGCTTGTTTGTCTCAGTTTAATGGGAAGTATATTCCACACTTTCGGGCCGGATGTTGAGAAAGTTCTAAGGCCAACGGTCTTCAGAGAGAAGCGGGGCACTTCCAGAAGCGAGGAGTCGACAGAACGAAGTGTTCTTTGCGGGACATACGTTTTAGTTAGTTCCTTGAGATAGGACGGCATCTCATTATTATAAAGGCACTGGTGGCAAAGTAGCGCAACTTTATATTTGATTCTGGCTTTCACAGGGAGCCAATGGAGCTGACGCAGGTGTTGAATATAATATACATCAGTTTCAAAAGTTTAATTTCTAGAAAGTTTGAACGTTTGTATCGCTCACATTTTCATTTTCACAAAGACAAGAGTAACACCAACAGTTAAATCACTAAACCTAGAAACACTAGACGATAGAAGGGCAAAGAGTAAAGTAGTGATAGATACCTAAGCATTAAATTCTAACTACACATATGATAAGCATAAGGACAAAAACACTTATTGTAAATTCAAAAACAAATGCATTTAGCCTAACCTTTGAACGTTGGGGTATTATTGTACAATGTTTGAAAAAAACTAATAAATTGCTTTAATATTTGTATTTACGAGGAAAATGAAGTATTTGATACTGTCTTAGCTTAAATTACAAATGTCAATACCAGTAAAGGCTAACTAGGTCACGTGTTTCTTGTTTTCGTAAATAATTTATTGAGTGCAGAGAAACTAAACCTTATCGTTGTAATGTTTGTGTTGTTGTTTTTTCACTTACGTAAGCACGAGAAAATATATCTTATCTTATATATTACAGACGCCCCTTCTATAAAGTAGATAATTGCGTCCTTCGCTCATCTAGTCCTACATTTTTATTAGTGTTTTAAATGAGGATAAGCTACTGATGTTCTTGATTTGTTCGGGCAACCCATCCCATGTCCGAAGCCACCCGGGAAGAAGGAGTACTTGTATGCATTTGTTCTCGCATAATGGATAAGGAAATTGTTTTTGTCTTTATGTTTATCTGAGCGTTGCAACAGGTTGTTAATGTGTTATGTATTATTACTACTTTACTCTTTGCCCTAGTGCCCTTATATACGTGTTTGTAGAGTGAAAAGTCAATAAGACTACTGGATAAGCCAGATAGCGTTCAGAATTGGCTGAACTTTACTGGCAATATTTGTAATAGCAAAATGCCAGAGTCTCAAACTTGTAAAAGATCATGCTTCATTATAATGTTATTATTTTTTATCTGCATAATTACGGGCAATTTAAATCCTATCTTATAATATTATAATGTACATACAACAATTTCATAACAAAAATTATTACGTCCTTCGTCTATTCGTAGCTAAGTATAGTATTTTACACATTTCAAATTACAAATGTCTATAGAGCTATTTACGGGTAAAAGAAATAAAGAAATGTTCAAATTCAATGTGCGTTCTTCGTCTTCCGCGTTCTAAAGCTTATGGTTGCGTGTATGTCCGTGTTCTGCTGCTACCACACTGTTCCCCAGTTGGAGCAGTCGATATATCTCCGACTTCGTTGGAATGTTGTAGAATGTTGTAGAAAATTTACTTCTATCTTGGCAGAAACATCTCAATAACGTACCCCCGGGCCTGGCTGTGTTGTTGTTGTGTTTTGAGCGTGTGAGGGGAAAGAGTTTGGAGGGTGGGGGATGAGAAGTCTCCGAGAAATACTGGTGTATAAAGTCAAAAGAGAAATATAACGACAAGTAAATAGATGGAATTCAAGGAGAGACAAACAAGTAAAAGAAACCAATTAATGAAAATGAAGGAGAGGGGAACAGTAGCAAGAAGAAATGCGAAGTGAGAGATAGAGTGGGCAAAATATTGTCTTGACAAAGAGAGAGAGAAAAAGTATGAGAGAAAAAAAGAAATATAGAGAACGAGGAAAAAGACAAAGAGAAAGTGAATCAGAGAAAGTGAAATCAATAGGAAGATTGTGAGAATGTGATAGATAATTAATAAGATTAATAGAGGAGAAAGAGAAAGAGAGAAGGAAAGAGCTCTCATCGAACGTCAATGGGAAAGTACAGAGAAATAGAGACAATCTGATAAAGATACTTGATTAGACTAGTTATAAAATACATGTAAAAAATAGGTCCAATATATCTTTTAAAATAGAACTACCCAATTAATAAGTGGATTGATATACATAGTTAAATTTAAGTGGATTGATATACATAGTGTTATGGACTGTCTCTATGATGACTATTATTACGACTCGTTAAATCGGATTCAATGAATATAGTTGTATCTTTATTAGAAGTCTCTAGATTCTGCTAATCTGTAGCCCAAGCTAGGGGTTCCTTGACTGACAGGTCTATGCAGTAAGGTAGTTATATTCGTGATAATTATCTTCAACACCTTTCTCAACAATGATAGATCCAACAACTCCAGTTGTTGAATAAACAATTTTATTTAAATTGTAGACTCAATATAAACGATCAATAAATGCATCAACTGATGGCAACATAAGAATTTCATTAAATGGCATATAATATACAAGTATCAATATAGCGACTTCACTCTACAAACTTTCAAACTGAACTAACTTTAAGGAGGTGGGGACTTTACAAAGAAAACTATCATCGAAGATTCTACAGGGTCTTAATACGCATTTTAACCTCTTTCTCTATAGAATACTGCGATCCAGAATTATAACCTTCAATTTCCACGGGGTTGGACGAATTATTTTATTTAAACTGCCCTCAGGGCATAAAGGTCAAACCTTGGACTCTAATACGCACTTGTTAAGAGGTCAATGCCTTACTACATCATTCATCTATGACCGATATTCGTAACAATAGTTACTGTTAAATTTATGTGGATTGATAGACCTAGTTAAATTTAAGTGGATTAATTAATTAATAATAATTATAATAATAAATATCATACTTATATAGTGCATAACCCGTTTGGAACAGATCTATGCGCTGTCAACAGTCACAGACAGAGTACAAACAACGAATGAAAGACGAAATAGTATACATGAAAAAAAATAAACTGCTACTTGAATAGGTGCGTAAAAACTTCAAAGTTGTATGTAAATTTTTTTTATATAAAGGGTAAATATTTCGCAACAATGACCTTCAACATAGAATTTCCATAGTAGTAGTCAGGTCTTGGAAAAAGTAGGTCATTTACCTCCATTTCGGGGAACCTCTTTGTAAAACGTTATTAGCAGTAGAGTAACCATTTTGGATTTTTTTTTAAAGGGGGCAATTTAAATGATAAAAAAGTGGGATCTTCTCAAGACTGAAAAGTAAGGTCCTTTTAAGAAAACAGTGGGGCCCTTTAAAGAAAACAGTGGGGCCCTTTTAAGAAAACAGTGGGGCCCTTTAAAGAAAACAGTAGGGCCCTTTAAAGAAAACAGTGGGGCCCTTTTAAGAAAACAGTGGGACCCTTTAAAGAAAACAGTGGGGCCCTTTAAAGAAAAAAACAACAACTAGGAAAGGTGAGTAGAGGTGCTGTGCATAGTAAAGCCTCTCCACCTTAGAGGTATTGACCGCCCGGATGTATCAAGTGCTGCCTTAGCTATAGCACACCTGGATAATTCTGAAATGTGACTTACGTAAATGTGTCTGAATAGGCACCTTCATGTATGGGCCTTATGTACTTATTTCTGAATTCTAAATTGTTGCATTTCCGGTCCGTCAACAGCGAAGGTTATATAATAAGTCCTTGTGGTAAAAGGTTGTTTATTCCATTTTGTTGTTTTCATATTTTCTACGGCATTCGGCATCCTTCCGTCTCGCGAGACGGTGGTGCATCACCGTGGGTTGAGGTTGCCTTTCCTCGTGTGGCTGAGCATATATGAGGGCGTCTTTTGCTACATTATCAACTAGTCCAGGGGTCGGCAACCTTTTGCTAACAGTGTGCCAAACTAGGATTTTTAAATCATTCAGCGTGCCAACAGCCTGAAATTTAACCTGCTCTGTTATACTTTAAAAAAAAAATTTTTATAGAACTATTAATTTAACTCCGTAGCAAGACCAAGGCCAAAAGCAAAGGAGATTATTTATAGAGATAATCGTTAAAGCGTTTTATATTTTATTTACCAGTTTGGGATTATCATCATTTTTATTTGTATTTATATGAGTGTGGGTATCGGGGTCCTGGAAATGACCAGGTGAAAGAATAACCCCACTGCTAAGTCCCACTTGCATGTCGTAAAAGGCGTCGAATATTGGGTTGTGCATAGGGTATAACCCGGGCACGTAAATCTTGTACCCACTTTTGTGGTGCTGTTTGACGGATGTCCAGATTGCACACACTGGATAGAGATTATGAGCAACTCCTGCTGTGGGGCTCGGGTGTTGGTAGCATGGAGATGGGTGGGTGTAAAGTCGTGAACGGGCCTGGATCCAGGATGTGACAATTCTACAGAGTATTCCCAGAATCTAAAAAACTAAATGGCACAACTGAGTTACATAACTATTTGAGGAGCTCTGTGGATGGCGGAGATTGGACCATAGACCAGCTTAACCTCAGCACAACTCAGCCCTGACTCAATGCAGCCCGATCCCGGAGTACAACTCACAGGTGCTGGCGCAGAACGAAAACTCTCTTGAACTGCGGGGTTTGAAAAAAGGCACAAAGAATAACCCAGAATAACAATGCCAGTGTATCTGACATTGACTGCAAGAGAGCTCGTCCCATCCTGGAGTACGCATCGACTGTATGGGATCCTCATCAACAACACCTGATATCTAAGCTGGAGATGATCCAACGTCGAGCGGCACGTCGTATCTTACAGGACTACGGCCTTAAATCTAGCGCCTCAGCTTTGGTGGCCCAACTCCAACTGGAGCCCCTACATCATCGCAGAGCGATAAACAAGGTCACCACTATTTACAAGATCGTGAACCGCCACGTGGAAATGTCCACTCAGCCAGGCCGAATCCAACAGGTGTCCCGCTCTACCCGAGGCCATCAGCTCAAGCTGCATGTCCCACATGCACGCACCGACGTCTACAAATATTTTTTTTTTCCGTCAGCCATTAGGCTGTGGAACACCCTGGACCAGGCCTCCATCACTGCCCCTACAGTTCAGGCTTTTAAATCGTCACTGGAGGGCTGGTCTAAAAACCTAAAGTGACACTGTGTCATCTGTTTATAATTGTTGTTTGTGATGTTTTTTATTTTATGTGTATTTAAATTGTGGACTCTTTCCTCGGTTCTAACGGGGTATCCACAGTAATATGAAGAAGAAGAAGAGCAAACTTCTCTGCAGACTGGCTAATAGAAGATGAAGAAAATGAAAATGGAAAGGCCTTAGAGTGAAGACCCAAGCAAACATGGAGACGAAGCATATTGGATGAAACTGGAAGAACTGGAAAGAGCTGTGAAGAAATGAAGCGACTGGTAACAGACCGTGGAGAGTGGCGTGCTTTGACAGAGGCCCTATGTTCAACAAGGAATTCAAAGGACAAATGATGATGAAGAAGCGTTCACGGTAATTATTGTCTAATCATTATCATTTGTTAGTCAAGATGAGCATCTAACACTTGCCAATGTTATTTATATTTTGATATCAGTTTAACTGAGATGTCCTTTAATGTGTACCGAATGTTAACATTTGGCGATCGTTTTCTTTTAGGGAACAGATATATGTAGTAATCATACAAACTGGGTAGTTAATGTAATGTTTAAAAATATACATATGAATACTAAATAGTCATATAATATTTATATAAATTTCAAATAATTTTTATAATTTGATCATTTCAAAGTTATGAATTGTAAGACATTTATTCTTTTATAACAGAAAAAAAGAAATATATTAGAAATATTAGCTCCCTTTCATAAAAAAAAATGCGGCAGCGCATTCGAATGGCGATCCGAGGGTTCTGGGTTCGAATCCTGGTGCAGACTAGGATTTTTTTCCGGGACTTGAGGATACCCCTGAGTCTACACAGCTCTGACGGATACCTGACAATAGTTGGGGTAAAGTAAAGGCGGCTTGGCATTGTGCTGGCCACACATACCCTCGTATGACCTGGCCACAGAAACTGTTCAACGCGGCTTCACCGGCCTTGTGATCAGTTTGGTCCGAAGGGTACTTTACTTACTACATGTACTTACTTAATTTAAAAACGTGTCCGCATTTGAGTCAATAGTGATGCCAAACCAGTTATGTTTTGTAATATAACAAATATTACTGACTAATTGTTATTGCTTTATATAAATTATAAATCCAACGTTATGGTATTCATTTCAAGGATTAATTATTAGAGGATTAAAATAATTTAGGTTGCACAGCTGTAAATAAACCTTTCCTGCATTAATTAATATGTTTCTATTTAAAACATTAACAATTACAAATAATTACATAATATAGTGCTATATTTATTAAATTTATTATATCGATATTTATTAAGTTAATAATACAATTTTTTTAAGAATCACTTATATTTATGTTTAATTAAAGAAGATGTAATTAGTCTATATCAATTAATGAGCTGTCCAGTGTAGGTGACCTCTTTGTATGCTTAAAACAGCTTTCATGTGTGATAAAATCTGTTCACAAGTGTGAGTTGAACCAAAAAGCTGAAAGTAAAAGAACGAATGCCTAGCAGCTACCTTCCAGATTTTTTCCTCTAATGGGCACATTTGGATAAGCATTTTTTAAATGTTTAAAACTCAATTAGCTGCATTTTAAAATCGCCAATATCCCTCCACTTCAAAATGATCTAACATATATATCTAATAATATCAAACCAAAGGCTGGATGTTGGTATGAAAAGATGAGCTCTCAATTGGAAAGTCTGCCTTTGATTAGAAAACTCCGCCTTGAGTGTTTCAATGTACTTCTGAAAAAGTCCAACTATATATCTTAATATATGCCTTTATAATAGGGATGTACATGTAGTTAAATGTTTTGATATTGATTTCACGGCAAGATATGTCTAGTTTAAATGCAAATCCATTCGAACGGTCCTTCAACATACTTAAATGTGTTGCTATGTCATTCAGAAATATCGGCTTCAACTGTCAGTTTTCCTCATTCAGAACCGGAAACTTTTGTTGTTTTTTTTATCAATAAAAACACCTCATGGAGGTCTCTCTCAGTCTCCACAGCGCCCACGGCGTTACGGGCAGTGAATAAGTAAGTAAGGAGGTCTCTCGCGTGCCATATTTTTTTTGCCATTTTTATGTAATAAATGACATTTAGTTAGAGTATCCAATGAATTTGTATTATTTGTATTGTAGTTGTTTTGTTTTTTTACGACAAGATCACGAGTCGGATACAATAATGAAGTCTTCATCACTGGACTCTTCTGTAATTTTCAATGCCAGGCTTATTACCAAATCCTCTGCTGTGTACGTTTTTCAGGGTTCTGGTCTTCCTGTTTCAACAGAGATCCATTCTGGCGCAAACGAATGCCAAGCGGAATAACTGTACTTCTGGGAGGAGGCTGAGCCCCTCTTCAGAGCAAAGTGAAAACGTTTCATTAATCCACTTCTACTCTCTATTGAGAAGGTTCCACTTTCTAACTTACAAGCTATTTCTCTCAGAGCTTCCTCTGTGGTTGATCTGACCTGATCTCTCCGATCACGCCACTGACAGAATGGTCTGAACTACATCCCATCGACTGGCTGGCTAAATCTATTGGACTTTAACTCGTGATATTGAAAGTTCTTGAACTGACCCAGGTCGCGAAGACTTAAAGCCGCATGGCTACATAAGCCATCGAATTAGTAAACTGTGAAATGCCAGGAGGTAGTGTGACTGTGCTAGGTCACAGTGGTGGGGGGGGGGGGGGGGGAGGAAAGCTACAGACATACTATTGACTATGATGAAGAAAAAAAGCACAGAAAACCTACAAATAATAAGTGTTCCGAAGCGTCTGGATGAAACAAAAAGATAAAAAAGAAGTACAGTAATATAAAAAATGAGTTTAATTAATTATATATTAATACACATCAAATTAAAGGTTAACATCTTTTCTTTGTGGGGGAAAAATCTTACAAAAAAACATTAAGAAATAGATGAGAAAATACAATTTTTTAATTTTACTCCCAAATTATTTTTTTTCCTAAAATTGTCAGTTTTTCCGGTTTTCTCAAAATACTACTTTTTCTTCTTCTTTTTGTATTAACGTCCTTATTTAAAAATTAATCTGTATGAAATTTTTTACATACATTTATTACATGTTAATCATCATTTTCGATAACAGTTCTAGTTTTCCTTAAATAAAATTTTAATTTAAAAAAATTGCAATAAAATTATTTTTTCTCATATGTCCTACTAAAAAATCATATAAATTTTATTTATCAATTTAACCAAATTTCATCCACAAATTTTATAAAGATATAGCTTATAAATATTTCCGCCAAATTGCAATACATTATCTTGATAAATAATCAATTTGATACATTTTTCATTGCGTGGTAAATCGTTAATTAATTTAAAAAATCGAAAATGGCCGCCATTTCCATCACAACCATCAGAAATGATTTTTTTAAGGTATGCTTACTAGGACCTGCTTATACTATCTATATACCAAAAATGGTCATGATGCGGGCACAAATAAAAAAAAAGAGCTCTCTACTGGCTCCCCCACCCTTAATGACATATCTGTTGGGCCTGGTCTTAAGTCTAAACTCCTAAAAGGAAATATTTAGTAAAGAATTGGGTGTTCTAAAAACGTATCGTATAGAGTGCCTTGTTTATGATATAACAGATAAACAAACATAAGTTAAGATATTAATACTTAAATATTTTTTTAATCTCTAGAAATGAAATTCTCTATACATTTCTTTCTAATGATTTATCGCGTCTTTCGATATTAACCCTTCCCGTACCGACCAACTTCTATCTATGCTGCCTTCAGTTCCGCTATGTACGCGCCCGGGACTGTAAGGGTTAACCCTTCCAGTACCGACCTACTTCTATCTATGATGCCTTCAGTTCCGCTATATACGCGCCCGGGACTGTAAGGGTTAAAAAGAAGCACAATGCTGTTCTAAAGAAGCATTCGAGTTGATTCTATAAATACTCTGCGATACTAAACATGCTTCCTGGAAATCAGCAGTGACAATCAATTTTGTAGAATTTTACCTCACTATTAGATGATTGGAAAAGCATCGTCAATAGTGAAATAAAAAACTGCACTATTACACAGCGTGTGTACCCTGATCAAGGGATAGACCTATAGTATTTCTATTAATCAATGTGGTAAAAGGTGCTAAAAGTTATCTTAAAAGTTCGCTCATCCTAGCGTCAAATCATGTCTACACCACTGATCATTAACCTTACAGTTCATTCTGAATGCCATGAGTTTTATTTTTATTATTCTTTATTTATTCTCTAGATCTTTGTCTGGCTCTGCAAATAAGACTTTTTTTATGACGGTGGTGGCGTGTCATTTGACTGACAAATCGATCTCGTGTGAACATGAAGTCTGCTAATAAACAATTACACAACAAAACAATCCCGTGAACTCGTGGCATTTCTGCAATATTCATCCGCCATTGGACATGTCTGCTTTTCTCTAGTTTATGATGACATGATAAGCCAGCGATTATATACTGTATTGTTGTTGACGTTGTTGTTGGCGGTGTTGTTTAGTTTCGCCCAGTTTGATAATGCGCAGAAGTACGAGGACGAGCGGAAATATTATTTATAGTGGCAATGATGAAAGTCGGGCATTGTCTGTTGGTGGGCTTTACTTATACTTCAAACCCATCAACAGAAAGTTATACTTCAAGCCCATCAACAGAAACTTATACTTCAAGCTCATCAACAGAAACTTATACTTCAAGCTCATCAACAGAAAGTTATACTTCAAGCCCAGAAAGTTATACTTCTAGCTCATCAACAGAAAGTTATACTTCAAGCTCATCAAGAGAAAGTTATACTTCAAGCTCATCAAGAGAAAGTTATACTTCAAGCTCATCAACATAAAGTTATACTACAAGCTCATCAACATAAACGTAAACTTAAAGACGTAGTGTAAAGAAAAAAAAAGAAAAATGAAAAAATCAATGAATGTTATAACAAAAAAATTATGGAAAGAGGGGGTTGTTTTGAGAAGTGAAGCCTCCAATTAAATTTCTATAATGTTGATGGGGCAAGTGCCCCTCCTTCATCTTCACTTCTGCTTTTTTTTCTTCCTCTAAGATCACTAGAATGTGTTCAGTTATAAAATAGTTCGTGGTTAGCTCCCTTAGCTAAAGCATTGTTAGTCTGTTATTGGTTTAAATCTAATTGCGTCTCTTTCTTTTTACTGACACGGACCAGCTCCCATCGACTTAGATAACAAATGTTGGGGGGAATCCCCTTCATCTTGTCTTTCACGTCTCACAAATTGTCGATGGATAATGGTATTTGTTTTAGACGAAAGTCAACAACAACAACACAATTTTTAATGAAGAAAATGACTTATTCCGATTTAAATTAGTAGGCCTATGTCAGGCTTGTCTGCGATGGTTTTTTAGTCAAATTGTCTTTTTCGATTCTAACAAGTCTTAAAATGTAGATTCTGATAGGATAATGGCTTTTAGTATCAAAATGGCAAGCTTTAATCATGACATACACTAAACATTGTCTGTAAATCTGAGACGGAGTTTGTTTGATATCTATTGCGGGGTCCACAGTGGCGTCCGTACTGCCCTTCCACGTGATAACTGCTTATAGTGTGTCTGTGTGCACGTGCACTTGTGGTGCAAGGCCACAGTTAACCCACTGGCCCTGACACTGCAACAACAATTTACTAGAGTACATATAAAAATATATAAACCATATAAAGCTCTTTTGTTTCTTTACTAATCGCTTGAGGAAATGTCAACAGAGATATAACATTAAACGATCTGCCTGCCTATTCATATAAATATATTTTTTATACATTGTCATTATAAACTATAACATTTGTTATTGCAATTCATATAAATATGTCAAAAGTTCGTATTACACAATAATCATTTTTATGTCATTTCAAACAGAGCCTGTTTATAACTTAGACAAATTATATTTTGTCTGAAATGAAAACATAATTATATTTTTTATTATTTGAAAATGAGGTCACAGATTTTATATTAAATGTGCAGCTATCAACTGCGAATGATATTTAAAGCTTGACTTTATGCCCTTAATCTTGTTTATACATGACACTGTTGGATTTCTTGAAAGACATTTAATTGTTTTAATTGGTTTAATGGTGTTTTATATATTTGTTGTTTGTTTGTTTTTTTCCAGATTTTTTTCAGGACTCGCATCTATAACGAACAAACCTCACTCTAGTATGGGCGCTATGGAGAAAAAATGTGTAAAATGATAGACTGCCATCAGAAACCCTGGCAATATCAGTATCGTAAGTCCTGCAAAAGTGGGTGTTTCTACTGCTACAGTAAATCATATAAATTTAGGACTATCCGCACACAGCTCTCCACACCTAAACCATTCTTGTCTCTGTAAGGACTAGCTCTGTAAGGACTAACTCTGTAAGGACTAACTCTGTAAGGACTAACTCTGTAAGGACTAACTCTGTAAGGACTAACTCTGTAAGGACTAACTCTGTAAGGACTAACTCTGTAAGGATTAACTCTGAAAGGACTAACTCTGTAAGGACTAACTCTGTAAGTACTAACTCTGTAAGGACAAACTCTGTAAGGACTAACTCTGTAAGGAATAACTCCGTAAGCGCTCAAGAACGATGCCAATGACACAACGTCCATGAGTCATGTTGTTTGTTTTTTTTCTGCCCCCGACTGGAGATTTCTTCCCCCTAGAGTCGGGTTTTAGCCAAGCATGTTATGCAGGTAAAGTGTTGTGGAAGTCATCTAAGCTCCAACCTCTGCTTGAGCCTAGCCCATTGGCCACAAGTTCTACCTATCTATCTATCTGGCTACCTATCTACCTATCTCTATATATCTACCTATTCCTCTATCTACCTATCTCAGTTTGTGAGTGTGCAAGTGTGTGTGTGTGTGTTGAGATAAGATTCATTAGTCCAGACAACCAGGCTACCCACATGTGCTACTTGTACTAATTTGCACATCAACCTAGATCTGGAAACCAAGAGGCACGCGGAACTAAAGACCAAACTAAAACTGTCCAGACATCAACGGAAGACAAAACACAACCATTGCACATAACCCTTATACCTGGTTATTGTATGGTTAGGTAAAAAAATAAAATAAGGAAAAACACACAAAGGATTCATTAGCGCTCAATTTGTTCTCGACGTGTCCATCAGCGGGGAATGGAGGGGGTGGTGTAATTTCCAGAACACCTGGTATAAACATGTGCCTACCTGCAAAATGTCCAAAAAGCAGGTCTTCCTTGGTTCTTGAATAAGTAAGAAGGGGGGCGGAGAAGCGTGTTTAACTCTCTGCCCTCGTTTCGAATCTTTTCTTTTGTTGTAAATTCCTCGTTCAGACATTTAATTCGTTTTTTTTTTAAACTTTATTTTCCTTTTGAAAGGCTTTATGTAGTTGCTATAGAGAAAGCTATGGAGGAGTTAACTCCTAAAGAATTACATGCTTATTTCCCCTGAATTTAATGTAAACATCTCGGCGATTCAACAAAACAAAGAATGCGACGAATGTGAAAAAGATTTTGTCGAAGCTAAAGTTTTAAATAATGTTTTATTGCACAACTATTATGATTCTCTTTTAGATTAGAGAAAGGTCTAATGAGTTTCTGAAAGAGAAATGTCTTTTCTCTAGCAATAATCTTTTTTTATAGAAGGTGCGACTGTGATGTATAAGATACGTGTAGGATTGGTTTTTCTATTTCCTTTAATATTTTAATTAATTAGAATTATTTTGTTTTATGCATTTCAAATTTGATTTATACAAATTTTGATCTTCATGATCTTGACAAATGCTGACAAAATAATGGATGCTGGAGTTAGTTAGCCACCGGTGAGATTTTATTAGCTTCAACTATATATTTATACAAGCTACATTGCCCGGCGTTGCCCCGGTGAAAAAAAAAACAGGACTGTATAAGGTACAGATAAAAAAAAATGTATAAACTACACTTAAAAGAAAGCTATAAATCTTTAGGAAAGTAATTATTAAAAAATATTGTAATCGGGTAAAAAAATATGCAAGTATTTTTATTTAACAACAATCTAAATTAAGTAAATTGCCCGTAGATTTACAATGTCTTTTGTCTTTAAAAGTTTGAAAAAAAAATGTCGAGAAAAAAAAGGTATAGTCTAGCTGGAGAATCGAACCCGGATCGCTCGCATAGCAGTCCGCTACGTTTACCACTGAGCTAGCGAAGACACATGTCCGATTTGAAAAATTAATAGACAGTTTATAGGCCTAGGCCTAAATAGGTCAGTGGCACAAACTCACGTGATTTCAAATTGACCAATGGGGATCCGTATGCGGACAAACACTCTTATTTTATGTATATAGGTTACACAATAAAATTAAAACTATAAGCTATCTGTTTTTATCAGTATCCATGGGGCATGCGAAGCAGCGTTCACGAGTTTCTATGGATACGACACACTATTGTGTGAGGGATTGTGTGACCGGCACAATAACGAGACGCCTTTATTTATCCTCTACTAATGTCAGGTAACCTGTCAGAGCTGGGTAGACGCAGGGACATCCTGCCGAACGCAGTCAGAGCTGGGTAGACGCAGGGACATCCTGCCGAACGCAGTCAGAGCTGGGTAGACGCAGGGACATCCTGCCGGACGCTCTGCCGCTCGGTCACCGTCTCCAATAATCTACTATTAAACTACATTGACCTAATGTGACATTTTACAATAAAGTAATAAAACAATAACGAAGTAACTACAAAAAAAAAATGATGGTAACAGCCATAGCAACATATCTGTATAACATGATATATTCTCAAAGAACTACATTGGCCACATATAACACGCTATTATAAAACTATTGAATGCTAACGACGTATATTACTTAATAAAATAATCTATAGCAAACTATCGAGTTAACACGAGGCCGAAGAGGCCGGCTGTTCCCCAGACTGTCAAAAAAACGGCCCCGGTTTCTAGCCCTGCCCGCCGACCAAACCCTGCCGCCCTGCAGGAGTTTTGGGCCTACGAGGACGTAATAATCTTCTATCTGGAAGGAACGTCTATAAACTTATAAGTCATAAGTCACCTCGATATCAAAACTATAGCAAACTATCTACTAATCTACTGTTATAATATAATATCGAAAACTGCATTGACCTAATATGACCTGCTATTATTATTGCTACCTGCGTAAATGGGACATTGTCGTACATTCACATGAAACTATAGACCAGGGGTCGGCAACCTTTTGATAACAGTGTGCCAAAGTAGGATTTCTAATTCATTAATCGTGCCAAAAGCCTAAAGGTCATCCTGCTAAAGCAGTCAACTTTTTGTAGAAGTACTTGAATTGCCTTTTTTTGGTAGTCTTCCGCTTGCGTGCAAAGTCTGGCACGCGTGGTGTAGGTTGCCGATTCCTGCAATAGACTATCTGCTTGAATGGTACGTCTGCAAAAAAGACTACCTTGACTTAATATTATAACACGCTATTATTATTGCGATCTGCGTAAATGGGCCATTATCAGACAATTGCATCGACACGCTGTAATAATATATGTATTAAAGTGTTTTTACTCACATGGGATAATTTCCTTGAATCTGTTTTTCTTAGCAACATGTTCACTCTTTCCAACTTTACATGAGAAGTGGCATGGCTGGGGAAGTTTCTGAAAACAGAGAAATCAATAGCATTATAATAGATTGTTTGTATAGTGTCTTGGCAACATTATAATAGATTGTTTATATAATGTCTTTACATCATTATAATAGATTGTTTGTATAATGTCTTTACAACATTATGTTAGATTGTTTATAGAATGTCCTTACAACATTATGTTACATTGTTTATATAATGTCCTTACAACATTATATTACATTGTGTCTATAATGTCCTTACAACATTATGTTAGATTGGCTCTATAATATCCTTACAAATAGATTGTTTACATAATATCCTTAAAGCGATATGTTTTTTTAATGTCTTTGTGAAATAATTTGATATTGTTTTAAAATATCAGTAAAACAAATTGTGATATTGCATTATAACACTGTTATATGACATAGTTATAATACTTTTTAATATCGTAATAGCATATTGTTCTATAAATTTTTTTTTTGTGTGTATAAAAATGGTAACAGAACCATGTTTTTTTTTATAAAGAAAGGGTTTTGAATGTTTAAAAGTACATTGTATAGTACATTATACAAAGTACATTGTATAGAGTTATAGAATTCATGAAACCGTTAGTGATGTATTATAAAAATAGACTAATCGGCAGACGTTATCTGTTCGTTTCTATCTTTCTCTTTCAAAGAATTTTTTTTTAGAAACCCACTCATTTTCTCTCTCCCTCACTCTCTCCTTTCATTCTTTATCAATCTCTCTCCCTCACTCTCTCCTTTCATTCTTTATCAATCCCATTTTTTTTTCTATCGCATTCTATCTATCTTTGAACATAAGGCTATATTACTTTATAATATCGTTATTGCCTATAGTTATGTATGTTGTTTTTATCAAATCGTAATAGAAACATGTTTAATATTTTATAAAGAAAAAATTGTGTAGGCCTATTTACAAAGTATATTGTATTGCGTTCATTAAACCGTTGTTATGTATTCATCTGTTAATGTTAACGTTTCTCTCTCTCTCTCTCTCTCTTTCTCTTTCATTGACATTCTTAGATACGCTATTTCGTTCACTCTCTCTCTCTCTCTCTTTCTCTTTCATTGACATTCTTAGATACGCTATTTCGTTCACTCTCTCTCTCACACACACACAAAGTAAAGTACTATTCATTTCTAACCATAACGGTCAGTAAGACTATTTAAGAAAAGTTTACAAGTTTCCTTAGACATTGTTTGCCATCGGATTGGGTGGCCAGCACAATGCCCAGCCGCCTTTACTTTACCCCAAATAATGTCAGGTACCCATCAGAGCTGGGTAGACTCAGGGACACCTTTCATTACCGGGAACAAGCCCTAGCCTTCACCAGGAATCGAACCCAGAACCTTCGGTACGCCAGCCGAACGCGCTGCCGGCTCGGCGACCGTGCCCAATAAGGCTATGTATCTGTCGTCTGCGCATAGAACTGTCACCAACGGGATATGCGCTATATAAGCACCGTTATTATTTATTTATTTATTTATTATTGTGTTAACTTTGATTAAATCGTTCGTTTCTCTCTATATACAATTATATTCAATAGAGTTACGTTTTTGTTTGTGGTTGTCTAGTGATATTTTCTTTTATTTTTCTAAATTTTGCTTTTACAATACCTTCGCATTTCTTAGTATGTGGATAGCAAAGAATGAAATAAATAAATATAAGCTTACACAAAAAAGATTTATAAAATATAACACTTTATTTTTAGAGGTTGTCTAATTGTATCTTTTAAAAAAGGGGATAACTATAGAGCCACTATAGGCAATGTGACATAAAAACCAATAGCTACATTTTATGGTCTCCAAATTGTTTTTGCTATAGTTTCGTCATCATATTCATATAGAGACAAAGATAACAGCAGCAGATATATCACACGTGACCTTTTCAAACAAAAAATAATTGGCGCGTGCGCGATGAATTGTGGGCGATAAACATTTTCTCATAATAAAATTACAAAAATGAAAACGAGTGAAGAATATAAAAAAAAAAACACTGCAAATATCTATGACTTACAAGCTACGCGCATGCGTGCATTTCATCTTTGGTCGACCAATGAGAATAGAGTAATGAAATATCGGAAACCACTGCAGTGCCCTGGTTTTAAAAAAAAATATATAGACAACGCGTAACTATGTCAAGGTTGTGAAAATAGGGTAAAAAGATTGTGAGCTTATACACTACATTCATCGAGAATTTGTTTGGAATTCTAAACTATCTTTTACTTTAATTATTTCGCTCTGGAAAAAGATAAATTATTTATTGAAGTCGTATATTTTATCGCGTGTTTTTTCTTATTCTTCCCTCGTCTCTTTCCGGTTACCATGGCAACTAATAGATGTTAGTCATGTCAAGCTCGAAATGCTTCCTTTTCTCTCTGGCTCCATTACCTGGCCGAAAGGTTGTGTGTGTGTGTGTGTGTGTTTAGTTCTGTTTAGTGTTAAGATACATGCTTGTACTTCACACAAAGGGTTAGTTATCAGATTGTGCTTGGTCGGGTGAAAGTACTATCGCTACTGGAGTTAGGAGTTACATATATATATATAGACCTTAACTTCATATTCAAAGTTCTAATTAAGACAAGCTGTCCAATTGATGTCGCTGTATTCACATCTACGACAGCGGAACCAAAGCAACGTTTTAAAAGACCCCTTCCATCCCACAGGGCTTCTTTAACATAATATAAGACTAGACTCAAACCAACTGATCAGCGTATGAAGCAATAACTTTACTGGATCGTTAGTCATGTCTGTAGCGGGTATGAAACGTATAATACCTTTACTGGATCGTTAGTCATGTCTATAGCAGGTATGAAACGTATAAAAATAATAATTCTATTTGTATAGCGTTGCCAACAAACATAATGTAAGCTCAGAGCACATTGAACATTGAGAAAACAAAACAACCAAGAACACGGATATAATTATCTAGGGCCGAAAGGAATATAAAGCTAATAAATAATTTGAATGTTTACAAACATAGGACAAAGCAAATAGTCTAAATGTAACAGTAACCGACTTAAAATACAAGTAAAATAGTAGAGGTCTAAAAAATGTTTTAATAAGGTAGATATTCAAATAATGTGTTTTCAAGTTGTTGTTTTTTTTAAACTGACGATAGAACTTGTTTGCATGAGTTGGATAGGAAGTAGATTCCATACTTTCGGACACGATATTGAGAAAGCCTTCAGGCCAATGGTTGTCGGGAGAAGTCGGCAGAACGGAGTGTTTTTTTGCGGAAAATAGGGTTTGATCTCGTTTTTATGTAGGCACCGGTGGCAACGTATCGGCACTTTGCACCCAATTCTTGCTTTCACTGGGAGCCAATGGAACCAACGCAGTAGAACTGTTCCAGAATTGCGCCTTTTCTTACGCATGACCAGCCTGGTGGCACTGTTTTGAATACACTGTAATTTTGCGACTTTAGCGTCAGGTTTCAGTGGCAAGTTTCTTTGCTGAGTCAAACGACAGATAAGGTCGAATCTGACCAAGACCACTCCGCTGTAAATAAAGGCCCCTGAATATATTGCTTTTGTGGGCGTCGAAAGACAACAGTGAGTCGAGGTAGACACCCAGGTTTTTTTTTACCTTTTCCACAAAAGTGGATTTGGCAGTTCATGACCATCAGTGATTTAAATCCTCAGCTTTAGCTCTTCTATTTTGCGTTCCGATTTAAATTACCCCGGTCTTATGCTCATTCATTTTAAGTCTGTTTTTTGCCATCCAGGCGCAGACACTGGTAATAGCAAAACTGCGGTCAGCTGCTAGACGAGGGACCTCAGCGGGAACGGCAGAATCATACAACTGCGAATCATCGGCGTAAAAGTATTTTTTTTAATCGTTTGTTGTGGGTTATTTTGTTTTTTTTGTTGCTGAAAAGCTTTCTAAATATTACAAGGTTTAGAGGCTTTATCCAACCGGATTCCGAGTTTTGTAAATAATTTCCGGTTTCCCGGGTGCAGAGGTTACATTGTTGTGCATGTCCACTAAAAGAACATTGAAAACAGTCTGTTGCCATAAAAAAAAAAAACACAATTTGTTTGTAAAAAAAAAAAAAAAAGTTAACAAATCTAAAAAGAAGAGCTAGTCAAGAACATTGGGGAAAATATATTTCGCTAAAACATAAGAATATTCAAAAGTTAAAACAATAAAAAAAAACACCTACAGAGATTAAATAAAAGGATCCCGTCGGACAAAATTGATAGGACCGGTGTCACCAATGTCGGCAAACTAGGGGATTGTGTGACAAGCACAATGCCTTAGCCGCCATTACTTTACCCTAACTTATGTCAGGTACCCATCAGAGCTGGCAAGACTCAGTGACACCCTCCAGTCCTGGAAACAAATCCTAGCCTTCACCAGGATTCGAATTCAGAATCAGAACCTTCGGTACGCCAGTCTAACGCGCTGCCGTTCGGACACCGTGCTCATTCATATATATCTAGTGCTTTAAATAATAACATTAAAACAATCTATTTTCCTTGAAACCAAAACCTAATGTTATTAAACTAATGGAAACGGTGTTTAATTAGGAGAATAGTTTTTAAAAAAAACTTCTATTCGCTTGATTTGAAGCAACAACAACAAAAAAATATACCCGTTTAATACAGTGAAGAGCTATGAAAGAGCATCTGGAGAAAACACACACATACATACACACACACACATACACACACACGCATTCACATTCATACACACACATACACACAGAGACACATACAGAACATATTGGAGGCTCGTCCCCGAGAGGAAGCTGCAACTACGAGGACTTACCGAGTACTCCTTTGACACATCGCCGCCGAGTTCCAAGCGAGTCAGTGACGTCAGCAGATAATCGAAGCCGATGGTGGTCGGTCTGACACCTGGTCGTATGCCGTCCATGCTAAAGATTATCTGATGGAAAGATGACAAAAAAGACATGGAACTTATAATGTGGATTTTTAGAAATGAGTAACGTAACACTCTAATTTATATTTTTCTAAATTCATTAACTGTACTAGACTAGTGTCCGATCAACTCTCTCCTTTCCGATTCCTCATCTCTTGCCCGATCAACTCTCTCTCTCTCTCAAATCAATCCAGAATGGGATTGAAGGGTCTTTGTATATATGAAATTTTCGGATATTTGAGAGTAGCTTTTTCAATTTCGACATCTGCTTTGAAAAATCTCAACGATAGCTCTATAAATACACAACAGACGTATTCATAACAGTTTCAAAAGGATCATTCTTTACCAAAAGGTATGGGAGGGGAGAAGGGGGAGGGGTCAGTGATCCTAGCTTTTCAGAGGATTGTAAGTTAATCTTTTGAGCACACTGGCATCATTTCTGAGTTCCGGTGTACCAACAATTTTATAAAACAGGGGCTTGTAATCTTTTGATAATAATGTGCCATAAGGAGAATGACTTATTCATTCAGCATGCCAACTTTAATTGCTGTTTCTGGGAGGTCTGGCACGCGCGCCGTATGTTGCCGACTCCTGCTATCCTTAGGCATATAGTATTTGAGAGGGCAAAGTGTTAATTCATGCTACCTAGACTCTAACGAGTGTGATAATTAGTGCGACTGGGTGAAACGTTTTCTTCGTCATTGTTATTGTTCAGTAGAAAGAGTTTATACAACAAGATTGGCCATACAGTCTGAATATGTATCATTTTTATTAATACACTGATCGCAAAGGATCGCGTTATAAGCTATGTGAGTGCACGCACGAAAAGACTTGGTGGGCCCTTTTGTTGCCCACGGGCGCCTAATGAACACCCCTGGTTTAGATTAATTCCCATTCTGAAAGTTATGTCTTCACATTCCGATCACATTCCCTGGATGTATTCTCGAGTCTGATGGTCGACCAGAAATTTACCAGCTTTGATGGTGTCATGACATCAGGTAAAGAAAGTAAAGGCGTTGTGAGCATTGTACTGGACACACAATCCCCATGTACGCCCTAAAGACCGAAATATAGTCCTCAAAGCAACCGTTCCGTTAACTTATTAAAGAGTTCCGTTTTGTGTAATTGATGAACCTAATAATATCATATATATATAGCCTGCCCAGATCGTAAGATAAAACCAATGATATTCTTTTTTTATTGAAAATAATTTAGAAAGATTGTTTATACCACTGATTTATAAAAGAATGGATTAAGCCGGAAACAAACGTATTGATGCCAGATACAAGTATGCAATAGAATCATACTTTCTAACACCAAAATTATAAACAAGATGTTCTTTTTTTCCGTGCGCAACCAATTAGTCTGTCTCTAGTGACCTCTACGCTTCTACGATTTCATTAAAGCTTTCCGCTGGATACAACTTTCGATTAAAAATCTTAATTTTCCATTGAGAAAATCATAACGAATTAGTAACCGGAAGTCTAGAGGACTTAGTGCGATCGGAAATTCCGAAACTAAGTGTTTCGAGTTATCAAATATCAGAAATATCAAAGCAAGCTGTCCATCTTATTATCATAGAATATAATACACATGGACAGCTTGCTTTAGTATTTCTGCTATATGATGACTCGAAAGACTGTTTTTCGGAATTTCCATTTCGGTGTTTCCTTTGCACTTCCGTTTTATTGAATCGCTTCGCTTTTCTCAATGAAAAATTAAAATTAAAATCGAAAGTTCAATACAGCGGAAACATTTAAGAAACAAGGAGGTGCGTAGAAGTAATTTAAGACTGCGTTATTGGTTGCGCACGGAAAAAAAATTGATATAAGCTCTAAAAATAGAGCAAGCGGTCCATCTTATTATAGTCTTTGCTAACACTGGCACATTTCAAGAAACTTAGACTTCCTTTTTATAGTATGAATGTGTTCTAAATATAGGTGGTTTATTCCTATAACTCTCTTATATGGATAAGTAATTTGTGTAGACGGTGTATAGCCTACCATTTAGCTTCCGCTAGCCTCATTTTGCCCATACACATTTATTAAGGAGGCTTATCCGTTCTTTATCTCTACCCGTTCAGTGATAAACACCTTTTTTTTTTATAGTTATAAGAGGCTTCGGCTCACTGGCGTATCGAAAGTCCTGGGTTCGATTCCAGGCTAACATTTGTTCTCGGGTATGGAAGGTATCCCTGAGTCTACCCAGCTCTGATGGGTACCTGACATTAGTTGGGGTAAAGTAAGTAAAGGCGGCTGGGCATTGACCTGGCCACACAATCCCCTAGCACGGTGGCCACAGAAACTGGTGTAAGCTGCTTTACCGAAACTATAGATCAATTTGGTCCGACTGGATTGCTATATATTTTTTCTATCCATTATTTTTATAGATTTACACCAATTTTTTTTTTTTTAGTTATAAGAGGCTTCAGTGTGATTATGAGGAAAGTGAGGAAGGATAGGTTGGGGCAGAAGTTTCCACAGAGCCAATACGTTATTTTCTTCATCAACTACTATTTCCAATAGCTCCACTTGTTACTAATATCCTGTTGTATCGCCCGCAATTCCAACCGCCCCAGCCCCCTCTACCAAAGACTTCTCTAACCAGTGGCGTAGCTAGGGGAGGGGGAGGGGGGGGTCCAAATTCGAAAGTCCCCCCGGGCCCCTATAAGAGGGGGGCCCCCAAAGGAGTGTCCGAATTGTTTTTTTCTTATGTCATAATGTCGAATGTCAAAATGCAGGGGCCCCTTAAGAGGCCAAGCGCCCCCGGGCCCCCAAATCCCTAGCAACGGCACTGACTCTAACTCGTTAATCACTCCCACTGTCTCGGGAACTAAAACTTTTTTTTTTCTGTGCTAAATCTGAATCGATAGCACAGTTCATTAAGTTAGAATGGAACCCATTAGATCACCCATTAGATCAGTAGTGTAGCACTATTTCTAGGCACCGCTCACTTAAATCTACATTTAGATACCCACAGAATTCTACGACAATTAGAAAACATTGAACACGAACGTGTGTCAATAAGACACTTAGCACAACTCTCAATAGGACATTAGCACAACTGTCAATAAGATACTTAGCACATGTGTCGATGACACATGTAGCACGGGTGTTAATAAAACATGTAGCACAGGTGTTAATAAAACATTTAGCATAAATGTCAATAAAACACTTTGCACAATTGTCAATAGAACATTTAGCAAATGCGTCAATAAAACATTTAGCACAAGTGTCAATAAAACATTTAGCACAATTGTCAATATAACACTTAGCACAATTGTCAATAGGGCGTTTGCAATCACGTGACAAAAAGCACGTGATTTTTGTTTATTTTGTGTAATGGTGTACAATGGCCGCTGTATTAATATAATTTCATATCGGCTCGGACTTTTTTTTTATTGATATTGTGTGTTTAAAATGATGATTAATGTATTAATATGAATTTTATTAATTCTAGATTAGATTGATAGACCTATCGCAAGAAGATTCTTACATTAAAAATGTTATATTACTATTGAACGATTAGGCCTACAATGAAAAAAACGAATGACTCCAATAATTCACTTCAATAAATCCATTCAAATGCAACACTTACCGGCCAGATATTAAGATGACGAATTGAGCTTAAAATGTTGAAATTCGTTGAAAAAATACCATGTCAGTCTTTCTCTTGTACTAGTAAGATGATCTAAACGATTTATCTAATGATTTGTGCGTAGGATAGCCAATATTCAGATGTGAATTTGGCATGATAAAGAAGTACTTCACCATTTTTGTACACCAAGTGGCTTTTATTTACACAAATACGTCACTAATAAACCTAAGCCACGCCCATTGCGAACGCTCTATAGAACATTTAGCAAATGTGTCAATAAAACATTTAGCACAATTGTCAATAAAACATTTAGCAAAATTGTCAATAAAACTCTTAGCACAATTGTCAATAAAACATTTAGCAAAATTGTCAATAAAACACAGCACAATTGTCAATAAAGCACTTAGCACAATTGTCAATAGAACATTTAGCACAAGTGTCAATAAAACATTTAGCCCCACTGTCAATAAAGAATTTAGCACCACTGTCAATAAATCAATTAGCACATGTGTCAATAAAACGCTTATCACAAGTGCCAATAAAAAACTTAGCACAACTGTCAATCAAACACGTAGGCCCTTGCGTCAATATAACCTTTACCACATGCGCCGATAAATAGAGTTGAAACACAAATTATTTTCTCAAGAAGAAGATATTCTTTCAACTCTGACAAGTCTTAACCCTTACAGTCCCGGGCGCGTATATAGCGGAACTGAAGGCAGCATAGATAGAAGTAGGTCGGTACGGGAAGGGTTAATCACAAACTAAACTTCTAAAAATAAGAAAAGTCCACAGCCCGTGACGAAAAGTCAGAGCGTTCCCTCCCCCCCCTCCCAACCCTTCTCCCCCCCCCCCTTCCCCTCCCCGTCCCCAATATACACACATACACACATACACACTCTGCATAAAAAGAAATTCCTTTACTCAGAACATGCTTTATTGATCCAATCTATCGCAGAGACCCTGGGATTTAAAAAAAAAAAAAAAAAAAAAAATATCGATAAGACCCTACATTTTTATAACGCGAGAGAAAGAAAGAACGCTAAATTAAACCGAAAAAAAACAAACAAGAACGCTAAGCAGGTATGGGTAAAGCACATTTTATTTGTTAAGAATTGCCCCTGAGAAACATCTAAAAACCTTGTCTATCTTTCTAGCTTTCTTTTACTATTTTCTTTTCTTTTGTTTATTCCTTAGATCAACGCCCTGCCGTGTTTGAGATATTTTTGGTTATTCCCCCCTTGGTTATTTTTTCCTTCCGGTTATAACTTAATATCTCTGATGTCTATTTGATTCTCTGGGACTTAGTATTTCTCTATGGATCTTCAGAACCAAATGGTTGTTGTTATTATTATTATTATTTTGTTCTTGTTATTATAATTTACTATCTGTGATATCTATTTGATTCTCTGGGACTTAGTATTCTTTTATGGATCTTCAGAACCAAATGGTTGTTGTTATTATTATTATTATTTTGTTCTTGTTATTATAATTTACTATCTGTGATATCTATTTGATTCTCTGGGACTTAGTATTCTTTTATGGATCTTCAGAACCAAATGGGTGTTGTTATTATTATTATTATTATTATGTTGTTGTTTTTGTTACTAGTGTACGAATCACTTTAGTAAAACAAAGACTATAATTTAACGATAATGAGAGGGTCCGTTCGCTCTATCACTGTCTTTAATGACTCCTAAGCTACCCTAAACACTTCCTCTGTATACAACTTTCGATTTTAATCCTAATTCTCCGTTGTGAAAATCATAGCGAATTACTAAACCGGAAGTCTAGAGGAACTAGTGCGATCGGAAATTCCGAAACTAAGTGTTTCAAGTTATCAACTAGCAGAAATATCAAAGCAAGCGGTCCATCTTATTATAGTATTTGAGTTAATTCGATTCATATTAGCTTAGTCCGTGTTGCAGGATTGACGGGTATCCATAGCCAGGTATGCTATGGGGTTATGTGGCCGACCGCCTTTGCTTTTACCGAAATAGTGTCATGTGCCCATCCCCAAGACTGGGTAGACTCGGGGACAGCCTCTGCCCGGGGACAGAAACTAAACCTGAGACCTTCGATGCACCGGCCAAGCGGGTAGCCCCTAGACCCCTAGACCAGGGGTCGGCAACCTAAGGCATGCGAGCCAAACTTGGAACGCACAGAAATTTTCAATGGCACACGAGAGACCTCCAAGGGGTGTTTTTTATTGATAAAAAAAAAAAAAATGTCCGGTTCTGAATGGGGAAAACTGACAGTTGATGCCGATATTACAGAATGACAAAGCAACACATTTAAGTGAGTTGAAGGACCATTCGAATAGATTTGCATTTAAACTAGACATATCTTGTTGTGAAATCAATATCAAAACATTTAACTACATGTACATCCCTATTATAAAGGCATATATTAAGATATATAGTTGGACTTTTTCAGAAGTACATTGAAACACTCAAAGCGGAGTTTTCTAATCAAAGGCAGACTTTCAAATTGAGGGGCTCATCTTTTCATACCACAGCCAGCCTTTGGTTTGATATTGCTACAACCTTCTTAGATCGAGATCTTTTTTGAAGTGGATGGATATTGGCGATTTAAAAATGCAGCAAGTTGAGTTTTAAACATTTAAAAAATGCTCATCCAAATGTTTTCATTAGAGGAAAAAATCTTGAAGGAAGCTGCTAGGCATTCGTTCTTTTATTTTCAGATGTTTGGTTCAACTCACACTTGTGAACAGATTTTATCGCACATGAAAGCTGTTTTAAGCATGCAAAGAGGTCACCTACACTTGACCGCTCATTAATTGATATAGACTAATTACATCTTTAATTAAAGATAAATATAAGTAATTCTTAAACAAATTGTATTATATAAATATCGATATAATAAATTTAATAAATATAGCACTATATCATGCAATTATTTGTAATTGTTAATTATTAATTAATGCAGGAAAGGTTTATTTACAGCTGTTTAACGTAAATTATATATGTTAATTCTCTAATAATTAATTCTTGAAATGAACACCATACCGTTGGATTTATATAAAGAAATAATCATTAGTAATATTTGTTATAACATAACTTGTTTGGCATCACTATTGATTCAAATGCGGACACGTTTTATAATTACGTAAGAAGTAAGTAAAGTACCCTTCGGACCAAACTGATCATAGGGCCGGTGAAGCAGCGTTCACCAGTTTCTGTGGCCACGTCATACGAGGGGATGTGTGGCCAGCACAATGCCCAGCCGCCTTTACATTACTCCAACTATTGTCAGGTACCGATCAGAGTTGTGTAGACTCAGGGGTATCCTCAAGTCCCGGAAAAAAATCCTAGCCTGCACCAGGATTCGAACCCAGAACCCTCGGATCGCCAGTCATAGGGAGGTAATATTTCTAATGTTTCTTTTTTTTCTGTTATAAAAGAATAAATGTCTTATAATTCGTAACTTTGAAATGATCAAACTATAAAAATAGTTTTTAATTTATATAAATATTATATGACTATATAGTATTTATATGTATATTTTCAAACATTACATTAACTACCCAGTCTGAATGATTACTACCTATCAATTGTTCTCTTTGATAATTGGTCCGTGCTGGGGCTTTACTACTGACATCCAATACATATTAAAGGACACCTCAGATAAACTGAGATCAAAATATAAATAACATTGGCATTTGTAGATCCTCATCTTGACTAGGGATGTTCAAACCGTTTTTTTTCCTAAATCGGTTTTCGGTTCTATAAAACCAGTTTAAAACCGGATTTCGCCCCCCCCCCCCCCCCCAGCGTAATGTCACAAGTCACAGGCCGGAAAAGCCAAATGTGCGTAGTTTTGTAGGTATATTTGAAAAAATACTTACAACTTAATTGGTGTTTGCAGGGCATTCAAGGGGTTGATTTGTGTGAACACAATATGATTTTGTAGCCTACTCTTTACAATATCATTCTTTAGAACGAAAAAGTAAAATCTGGGCTAATTGATTAAAACTGATAATAATTTCAATTTTTACATAGTGATAATCAAATTACCGATTATCGTTGACCATAATATTAAGAAGCATTTGAAGAGGCATATATGCGGTAACTTGTAAAATAATGTATTGAAAGGTTTCGCTAAGCACAAATCAATAGAATGTGTATTTAATAGTGCCGTTAATAATAAAGCACAGACGCGGTGTCTAGCCGAATTGTTCAGGGTCACAGGGAAGGGCTAGTTTGCGTCTCGCCATTGCGTACATCAAAAAACATGAGCCGACAAGTAAAAAGATTCATGTTAATTGTAACTGTAACTTAACAATTGGTTTGATGTTGTTTTTATTGCAAGCCATAGTTAGTATTTGGAAACATAAGAAACACAATATCTAAGAATAAATAGTCTTAGCAAGGCATTTCAGGAGTTGTTTTGTGCGAATCCAACATTATTTATTAAAAATATTTCCATTAGATCTAGAACCAAAAAAAAGGCTCTCTACTTGAAGTAATGATTACCTTCCAACTTCCAACCAACAAACCGAAATCCGGTTTTGAAAATCAAAAACGGTTTTAGGTTTCAAAACCGGAATCCGGTATTCCAGTTTTCGTTTAACATCCCTAATCTTGACTAACAAATGATAATGAATAGCCAATAATTATCGTGAACGCTTTAGTAATCAAATAATTTTATTTCACTTTCTTCTTCTTCTATTAGCCAGTCTGCAGAGCAGTTTGCTCTCTTGCAGTCAATGTCAGATACACTTGCATTGTTATTCTGGGTTTTTCTATGTGGCTTTTTTCAAACACCGCAGTTCAAGAGAGTTTTCAGTTCTGCGCCCAGCACCTGTGAGTTGTACTCCTTGATCGGGCTGCATTGAGTCAGGGCTGAGCTGTGCTGAGGTGGGGCTGGCCTATGGTCCAATCTCCGCCATCCACAGAGTTCTCCAAATAGTTATAACAATCAGTTGTGCCATTTATTTTTGTAGATTCTGGGAATACTATGCAAAATTGTGACATCCTGCATCCAGGCCCGTTCACGACTTTAGACCTACCCATCCCCTAAATACCAACACTCGATATCTTCCAGCAGGAGTTGCGCAAAACCTCGATCCAGGGTAGTGCAATCTGGACCTCTGTCAAACAGCAACACAAAAGGGGGTACAAGTTTTACGTGCCCGGGTTATACCCAATGCACAAACACTATTAGCCGTCTTTTACGACATGCAAGTGGGCCTTAGCAGTGGGTTTATTCTTTCACCTGGTCATTTCCAGGATCCCGATACCCACACGGGGTGTATTTCATATAAATACAAATAAGAATGATGATAATCACAAACACGTAAATTAAATATAAAACGCTTTAACGATTTTCTCTATAAATAATCTCCTTTGCTTTTGGCCTTGGTCTTGTTACGGAGTTAAATTAACAGTTCTATTATTTTAAAGAATAACAGAGCAGGTTGACTTTCAGGCTGTTGGCACGCTGAATGATTTAGAAATCCTAATTCGGCACACTGTTAGCAAAAGGTTGCCGACCACTGCCCTAGACTACCGTGCCCCCCCCCCCCCTTTCCATAGTGTACCTTCAAAGTATCAAACCTACACTTTTTAATTCAAATTTAAAGTCGATTATCTGGGGGTCCTTCTAACTCAAGTAAAAGTCTGTGTTGATCAGTTGTTGTTTTTTTTGTTTTTGTTGGCCAATGCATAGACCTACTAAAAGACTGTACTGTATGGCCTGCAGATTTGTTATGAAACGATAGTTTAAATTTCAAATATTCCTTTACGTTTTAATGGTGGCAAAGTAAAATATCGTTCACGCGTTTCTATGGCCACGGCATTCAATGGGATTGTGTGTATAACTCAAGGAAAAAAAAAGCATGTCATCAAATGAGCTCTGTAGCTGTAACAATAACTTCGAAACCATCCTTTGTTCTTTTATTATTATTATTTGTAAATAATTTCAGGTGCCCTTAAAAATCTGGGCCACGGTAGGGCAAGCGGCAGCGCGTGCGACTGGCGTACCGAAGGTTTGAATCCTGGTGAAGGGTAGGATTTGTTCCTGGGACTAGAGGCTGTCCCAGAGTCTAATCAGCTCTGATAGTTACCTGACTTTAGTTGGGGTAAAGTAAAGGCGGCCAAACAATCCTCTATTATGCCATGACCACAAAAACTGGTGAACGCTGCTTGCTGATCCCTATGAATCAACTTTTGTCCGACGGGATACTTTTCCATAAAATCTGGGAACACTCAAGTAAGTTATCCAGACCAGTTAAAAATAATCTCTTTACCTATAAAAGTATTTAATTAATGATAAAATCATGTTATCAAGTAACCCCTGGGTTCCCAACAGTTTCCCCCCCCCTCCTACGTACGTTTCCTCCTACGTACACCCACTCACGTCTCCCGCTGTTACATACATCGGCAGTAAACGAGAAAATGGAGAAATAAAGTTGTAATAAAATAAAAGTCGGTTTAATCGGAGCCTTCTTTTATCTTTACAAAAATGAAAAGATTCAGTAATTGGACTGATAATGCACTAATTACATCTTTAACTTCAACAACAACAACATGGTTTTAGTCGGGAAATAATCATTCAACAAAAACGGTCAAGATCAAGGCACGTGACGTGTTAGAAAAATAATCCGTGTCTGGAACATTTCTACCCAAGTCAGATTCTGACTTTAAGCCCCTACACTAATCTTTAAGTTCAAGTCTTCCTTGAGAAACTACGTGCAATTTTCTATGTTAATTTATTCAGTAATACTGCTGCAAAAAACATCTTTACAAAGCCTAGAATATTGTGTTATATTGCACAGTATTGCATAATACCATCACACAGTATTCAGTATCCATTTTCTGTTGTCAGCAGAATACTTTATCATAATGCTTTCAAGGCTTAGCATTAAAAGTATTTTTAAACCTAATGCAATACAGTTTAGGCCACCGCTATATAAAACTGTTATTACTTTTATCCATTTGTACAATAAGTAAAGTACCGTCTGACCAGATTGATCTTACGGCCAGTGAAGCATCATTCACCGGTTTCTGTGATCTAGGCCAGGGGTCGGCAACCTTTTGCTTATAGTGTGCCAAACTAGGATTATAAATCATTTAGCGTGCCAACAGCGTTGAAGTCAAACTGCTAAACTATATTATTTTTATAAGACAATTTATTTAGTGCCGTAGCAAGACCAAGACCGATCAGACGATCTTGTCCCATTGAAGCACGTAAATAAGACAAAATAAGCTTCAGTTTGGTGAAGGGAAGGACCCCTCAAAGCTTGCAATTTATACAGCAATTGTTAGAAGTATTTGCAGTGAAATGCGCAGATTCGGAAATACGTCATCTCCATATGAAACAATAAAACCAAGAAGATCCAAAGGAGTTTCCGGTAGAACTTCAGTCCGGGTACAGAGCAGTATTTTGCAGTCTCCGATTCCTGCACACAATTCGTGACCATTGACGTCAGTGTCGTAGAAATTTCCAAAATCTAAGCAGTTTTGACGAAGTGTATCGACATTTGTCTCAGCGAGAAGAGTTTTGACGTCTAGTAAAAATTCAAATTATTGATATCTCCTGTCTATCAATCACGCTGTTCATAACACGTGCAATTTCTTCTTCTACAGAAAGTTCCGCATCTCTTGCTAATTCTCCAGGCTACCTCCGATGTCGTCTGATCCTTCTGCCGTGGACCTCGAATCCCCAAGATGTGCATCTTGTTTTTCCATTGTCTACCGCAACCTGGCTCAAATTATCACGAATGTTGACAAGTTCTTGCTCCAGCGATTCAAGATCAGGTGCTGCTTCCTTGAAATTCATAGTAGGATCCTGCAACTGTTTCTGGATACGATCAATTTTCCCAAGTATGATGTTCCAGAAATGTAACAAAACTAGGAAGTTAAAGTTTAATATACCTGCCAGCAAAGTTTCCGCGTCACTTCTGGTGTCAGGCGTCATAGTTGCATCTTCTAATAATTTTTCCAACAGCCCTACTAGTTCATCTAATCCTTCATAAATAGCTTTAACAGCTTCTGATCGTGCACTCCAGCGTGTTTCAGACTCCCTCTTCACTGTGATTGGCACAACTCTTTTTAATTCTTCCCAACGAGGTTTTGAACGAGAGAAAAAAAAAAATATACTTTCAACTGTTCCAAAAAATGTGATAACAACTGGATCCTGTTTAGCTGAGTGTACTCCTGCTAAGTTTAAGCTGTGGTTGTCACAGTCGATGAATAATGCTCTGTGATTTCTGGCACATATTCGCTGTTGAAGGCCGGATAAATGTCCAGTCATTACAGCAGCATTGTAATAACATTGTGACCGACAGTCGGCTAGAGGTATGTTATCAGATTCCAGGTTCTCTACAATAACTCTTTCAAGGCTTGCTGCGTCTTTGGAATGCATCAACAAAACATAAAAATGATTCTTTGATAGTTACTTTTTTAGTTTGAAAATTCACATCCACAAATCTGATGACTTGAGAAAGCTGTTCTCGGTGTCCTAGATCGGGTGTTGAGTCAAGAAAGATACCGTAAAATCCTATATTCGACTCGAAATTACCCAACCTGTATAATTGTTAAAACCAGATGCCACTTTCAGTATATTATTATGTAGAATAATATTTGAACCCGAACTGATCTTTGTTCTAAAAAAAAACGCCATCAGCAATCCTACATTGTGGATGTGTCATTTGTTTATTAGTAGAATGGCGCCAAAATCATGCTTGCCAACTGGTTTGTAATGAAGATATTTGTGGACCTCCAAAATTCAATCTTGCAAACGTATTTGGGATACATTAGTTCACATCATTCGACTCGAAATTACCCAACCTGTATAATTGTTAAAACCAGATGCCACTTTCAGTATATGTAGAATAATATTTGAACCCGATCTTATCTTCGTTTAAAAAAAACGCCATCAGCAATCATACATTGTGGATGTGTCATTTGTTTATGAGTAGAATGGCGCCCCTTAATGCTCAATGGGGGCGCAAAATCATGCTTGCCAACTGGTTTGTAATGAAGATATTTGTGGAGCTCCAAAATTCAATCTTGCAAACGTATTTGGGATACATTAGTATACATGAAATTAAAATTAATTATTTAATTATTCATTAATTTTAATACTCATTTTTGCGCCCCTAACGTGGCGCCCGGGGACATATGTCCCCTTTGCCCCCCCCCCCCTAGCTACACCACTGCAACAGATTGCTTTCCTACGTAGCTATTCCTTTCAGATTTTCTGCAAATCGTCACATTTCGATGCCCATTTTTCGGATGTTTAAAATATAAAAAAATTACATTTACATATTTTAAATTAAGAAGTGGAATGGTTAAGACTTTATGTGAAGTTTTATAGTTTGTATTTAATCTAAGAAGGAAAATAGGGGGGGGGGGGGCCAAAGTTAGCTCGAAATTCTCACATATTTTGGGGTAACTTTGGACCATTAAGTATGAACCCAAAAAAAAATTAAATATGACATCTGATCATGTGATTTACATTTTATTAATTTTTAATTATTTAATGACAATATAAGTAAAATAAATTATTTGAAATATGTTAATGTGCTATAAGATTTTATCCATTTAATAACAAAAGGCAACCTGTAAATCTTTATTTTGACCCTATTTTAAAAAAAAAAAAATACAAACCAAAACCAGGGGCAAGAAAGTTTGGCTCCTGTTACGAAGACATACTCGATGATGACTCAGACATAATAAAATTGGTCAAGACATACTTTGACAAACAAGGTAGGTCTATTTATATGTTTAAAAACAGCTGGCCTGGTTATGGCTGGTAGGACTTCTTTCTTCATCGCTACAAGGACAAAATCTGACAGAGCTCCTACATCTCGACAAGTTATTAGTGACTAATTTTCAATTTTTTTTTACACCATTCAAAACATGACCGGTGAAAACATCGTCAATTACGGTTCAGGTGACAAATGGATACCGCAAATCCACCTACAAAGGCACACAGTCTAAAAATAAATTTTTTTAAATGTTAATTTTAAAGTATAATGTTTCATTTTCAGTTTGCCATTTAGTTTTTTATTTAAAGTTGAATGGCATGTAATATAATTTTAGATATTTTAGGTCAACATATTTTTTCTTATTGAAATAATACTTTTGGTCCAAAGTAACCCCATGACGGGGTAACTTTGACAGCCCCACAAAATATTAAAATAAAACTTAAATCTCCATAATAATTGTCTTTTACTTATTTATTCCTTTTTATGTTGTTGTTCCGCCTAGTTAGAGCTATTAACATCATCAAAATATTTAAAGACTGTGTAAAAATAGTATTAAGTATGAAACAAGAAAACTATAAAAACACAGTTTTTATTATACTCCCTTTCTTTGTAAACTAAGTTTACCATTTCCACTTCACTACAAAACTAAAATTTCGAATCGGTAATGTCGGCAAATACATATCTAATTATAACGATTGCGCAATTTTTTTTTTAATGCATGAAGCCACGATCGGGGCTTTGCTTTTGCGCATCCTTTTTTTTTATAGCTTTGGCTCGCAAAAACCATAAAAAGATAACTCGCTTTGTTTCGGCTACATTGTGTCACAAATACATTGTTTCGTTTTCATTCATATTTTTTCGTAAAAACGAACATATCCGAAAACTTTAGTTACTTCCGTCAAAGGCAGCCATGTTTTTTCGTATAATATGTTCCTCGATTCGCAAATTGGTGGAAGGTATTCGTGACTATTCCAAAGGCTACGATGCTGAAAATTTAATAGAATGTATTGTTAGTCGGGACAAGTCTGCTGGCCAAGTTTCGGCTTGATTGGACGACGGGAAGTGGTCGAAAAATAGATGCAAAGTTTTGCTATCAAGCAAGCAAGCAGACAGACAGAAAATAGTAGTTAATAGAAAGGGAGTAAAAAGTGGTACAAAGTTACCCCATTTCACCGGTATATAAAACCTTAAAACCGCAATACATCAAGGGACAAAACATTTAGAAAGGCTAATCCGTGTCCAGGAACAGTTCCATCCAGGCAAGAGTCTGATTAAGCACTACACTAATCCCGAGTTCGAGACTACCTTGAGTAATTAGGTGCAAAATCTATCTCGTGAGAACGATGTAGTTTTGCTGTTGTAGAGGGCGGAAGATGGAACTTGAATTCCGTTATGGAATGGATGTTTTCAAGGTTTGTGTTTTTTTAACATGACATGGGAATCTACTCAAATTACAAATTAAATATATATATATATATAGTGTTTGTGTGTAGACCGTGTATTGTTATTTTTGTGCATATAACACTGAATTATACAGTCCAAAGTTTGAAAAAAAAACATTGATTACACTTACGCTGAGGTTCAAATTTTCATGAGGGAAACTTATGAAAAGTAGAACATTAGGATGGTTCCTCTACTGTTTAATTTGACAATATGATAGTATATAATACTGTTGATGGGTGTATGTTTTTCCAAGAGTATTTTGATATTCAATACGGCTTATCTTATCTTATACAGTTCAGACGCCCCTTCTATAAAGCAGATTATTGCGTCCTACGCTCATCCGTAGTTTAAGTCTAGTCCTGCATTTCTTTTAGTGTTTTAAGTGATGCTAGGTTACTGATTTTCCTGGTGTGTTCAGGCAACCCATTCCAAACCCGTATGCAGCTCGGGAAGAAGTACATAATATATGCATTTGTCCTCGCATAAGGGACAAGGAAAGTGTTTTTGTCCTTTTTTTTATCTGAGCATTGCAACATGATGTTATTGGGTTGTATTTCTAAATTATAATTTAATGCCTTACGTATTATTACTACTTTACTCTTTGCCCTTCTGTATGATCTGAAATACTTGAAATACAATGCCACAATGAATACTAAGAGGATGAAATATACAAGGTAAGAGAGATTCGCTTACATGGAGCATGAATAGGTAGACTGAACAATTGATCTATAATACATATTAAACGTCCATATAAAAAAAAAAACAATGGGAGATATAGAGTTAAATGTAGAAAATGAATACCACTTATTGATTAGACTAGATGTTTTATTCATCGGTAAATATTGCGGTTGAATTATTCACATTTCTAATTTTACAATTTCTTTTATTATATATTCGCTTTCTGATGTAGTTTTAAGTAAAGTTTCATAAGGTATTTAGGGATGTGTATTTCTTTTAGGCCTTCACGTTCTTAGAAACCCTTAGTAATAATATAAATACATGTATACCTATAGTATAGGCCTATTATAAAGTCTTTTTAATGTGTTGGAACTAAGTTTTAAATTATATAATGTACCACTTATAATTCATTTTGATGTAATCAAAACTCCATAACCCATAGCAAATTACTTTTCATTTAAGCAAGCATGAAACAATCTAAGAAAACTCGCGTATAGGCAGGCCTACCTATATCAATGTTGATATCACAATTTCGGTTTGATCTATATTCTTATTCTGTCACACACAGAACTGTGATGAGGAAATTATCATTCGATTACTGTGTCATTCATGACAGTTATACAACGATTCCGTCCGTCCTCGAGTAACGATGGCGAAAGTTACTTTTGTCTCTGTCCCTTGCTTTTCTGTTGTCATTGCTCTCTGCGCTCTTTGCTGCAAGGGTGGCCTCAGCTATCTGCGTGGCCACGTCTTTACTCGTGGGCCTCAAAGCTGGCGAAGTCTGGAAACCACCAATACGCTCCCATTAAGAGTGCAACAGTGGGCTAACGCATGGGTGGAAGCCCCTATAGCGCGTCCGAGATATTATTGCACTGCCTAGAGGTTCCTAGACTCGGTGGGGGATGAAGCAATGTGCGCGACAACCCGTCTCAACCACTGGATGTCCAGTCATATAGTCTGGAATGTGTGCTACCGGGCGACAATGCAGATGTGCGAGGATGCCACCACGTGAATGATCCGGGGGGGGGGGGGGGGGAGACCCGCAGGTGGGAAGAAGAAGTGTAGTTAATGTACTGCGGAGACCGTACCCTACGTTACGGCAGCAAGCCATATCGTCGTGCACCGGGGTGGCTTGTCTCGGACAGGATCCTGGTGAGCCCTCTTCCCTTGAGCCACCTCTTTACATTCTTACAACCTGGACGTAAGAGTCAGAAAGCTCGTCCAGTTTTTTTTTCTGAGGCATTATATATATATATATATATATATATATATATATATATATATATATATATATATATATATATATATATATATATATATATATATATATGTGTGTGTGTGTGTAAATCTACGTTCCCTCTGGTACAGCTGCCCACAGTGCTTCCCCTAACAAGATCCTCCCACGATCTAAGGACGGATTATAAGAAACAAACTATCGTCCTTAAACAGTGTCCGTCATGACAGTGTGAAGGTACAAAATGAATATGATATTGGTCCGTAAAAAAAAGTCTAAATAAAACCATAGCGCTATTTTTCTCTCAATGTTATATTATGTCAATGGGCCGTATTGCTGCTGAGAGTTAACACCCTTGCCCCTTATACAAGTCAATCTTTTATGACTGACTTGTAAATTACAAGTCAGTCATACAAGATTGACTTGTATAAGGGGCAAGGGTGTTAACTCTCAGCAGCAATAAGGCCCATTGCCAGTTTTTTGTTCGTAAAGAATGGAACGTTTTAAAACATATATCAACCACAATAAAGATACATATGTGTTAAGCTATGTTATAAGCGAGATATATGCTACTTTAACTCGATTTTATCAAATTACTTCATTACCAAATAGTACATTCATTTTTTTTTAGGCCTACATTTGATAAAAATGATTTCATCCTTAATTGCCTGAGAATATTTGCCAATAAAACTATGTATTGTGTGTGACTTAAGATAGAACAATAATAATATTTTCTTTAATCTAACCTGTATCTATTGCGACATATTACTTTTAACTAGCATCGAAAAATCTATAGGTATAAATGTGCTTACCTACATAAAATCATTAAATATACATTCAAAACGTATAACCTTAAAAAAACGAAAGAAAAAGAAAGGAAAACGTTGAACTTACCTTTCGCCTAAATACACGACAAAAGAGCGAAAGGAAATATTGAATATATGGGGGACAACTCTGCGAAAGACTTGAATGAATCTGAGACTCTGTGGTAGGAGGCGGCGAGTTGTCTCTGGGCTCACGCCCTTCCCACTGTTTACTCACTGGCATTTCTCTACAGCACTAGACTCCAGCACGCGCACACTAGACTCCAGCACGCGCACACATTCTGTTTTTAGTTACTTGCCTCACTCTGTCTGCGCAGGAGGGAGGAAGGGGGAGGGAAGGCGAGGGGTTCGGAGGAATGTATCGATCCATGTGACGGGGTCTTTTTTGTATAAAAGGTTTATAAGGGAGTTGGGGGGGGTAGTGGGGGCCGGGGCTTGGGTTGTGGGGGGGGGGGGGTAGTGGGGGCCGGGGCTTGGGTTGTGGGGGGGGGGTAGTGGGGGCCGGGGCTTGGGTTGTGGGGGGGTAGTGGGGGCCGGGGCTTGGGTTGTGGGGGGGGACACAATCACTATGCGACTGTGAGGATTGACATTTGTACGCAAAAAAAAATAAAAATAATAATAATAATGAAAAGTGCGTTGGACGTGTCAGTCTGGATCTGATGACAATATCTGTTTACTAATAGATGTTCGTCGGGGGAATGTCAAAGTTGGCGGTGACCGTTCCCCACCTGCCCGCTCCCTCCCTCCCCTCACACACGCACACTCACACACACACACACACACACACACACACACACTTTTAGCCTTTCAGATAAACTCCACCCTACTAGGTAAAGAGATTCTCCACTTAAATAAAAAAAAAAGAAATACAGCCTAATCTCATTCTACTTAAGCCACTGGATTAAAAGGATAAAGCTCAATAGACTTCCTGATTTATTTTAGAAAACGGAAAACTGCATTGTAGCGCTTTACAATTTTATTGAGACATAAATTAACCAAACGTTGAGGCTAATCCTGGATGGAAAATATGTTCAGCTCCACTGATCTATATAAAAAAAAAAGGTTAATAATGAATAGAGACTCCTTAATAAATGTGTTTGTATATACAGAGGAGTATTTTGGCATGTCCCGGATGTTTCGTGAAACAAGGTCCACCACACAAAAGGGGCCTCCACAGTTCCCAAAATAGATGTATTATTTTTTTAATTATTTTTTTTTTTTAGCGGGTATGTCAGAAACAGTCAGATAGAGACTGAATTGAACTAGAAAACACTGCAACAAATACTGTGAAAGAGACCAGTAGCTTGACGTATTTAAAACACTAAGAAAAAAAAGCAACACTAAACTGGAACCACGGATGTGCGTAGGACGCAATAATCTTCTTAATAGAAGGAGCGTCTATATAATATTTAAGATAAGAAGCATCAGCAACACTATTCGCAGGCTAACACATCAGTGTTCGAAGGCAGGGGCGATGCCACGACGTGCACCCACATAAATTTGTCCCTTGGAAATAAGGCCCCCACAATCTTATATGCGGCCCTGTGTATATATGCCTACTTAGTGATGGGAGCGAAAAGTACAATTTTCATACTCTTTCATTTATCCATATAAGCGAGTAATGTGAATAAACCACTTATAGGAGCCTAATGACAACACACATGCACGATAAAAAGGCAGTCATAGTAACTTAAAATGTATTTACAGATCAGTGTTTTTGAAATATAATTGTATATCTAAGTGAATGCATCTAACAATCGCGAGCGCGTTGCATTGAAAATACTATTGCTGCGCCAAATGCATTCCTTTTATAGAGCAATGGAACAACATTTTTTGCTCTTAACGTACCGTATAGATTTAGTTTTCTGTTCAAATTATTTAGATCTAACCCTGAACAAGCTAGACTTAATTTTCCTATTGTCTTTTCACATAATCCTAGACATGGTCTAGCGACGTCATGTGGCGTGGAACTCTAAAATACTCTAGTCTAATGGTAAAGTCGGTCAGCCATAGTGTCAGAAACTGAAGAAGAATTGATGAAAGAACTTCATAGATCTTAAAGGGAACGATTTGGTTTTAAACAAAATATTCAATGCAGAATTGGCCTTTACTTGTTAAGGATGCAAAGTGAAACTAGGCACTTCCTTTACGAGTGCTCGATATCACAATTATCGAGGCACAAGAAAATGTTTCATGAAATACCTTCTATTAACAGTTGGACTTGTTAAAACTTGTTAAATATAATTATACCACCCCTAAAAATAAAAGTCAAAGTAAAATCTTATATATGTAACTTAACATCATTTGAAACATTAATAAAAATGCAAGACTAGACTCGGACCACGGATGGACGCAATAATCTTCTTTATAGAAGGAGCGTCTGTAATGTATAAGATAAGAAAAGATGTATCCATAGGGCCGGTGAAGCTGTGTTTTACAGTTTCTGTGGCCACAGTATACTGTGTGGTCACCACAACGCCCAGACGACTTCACCTCAACTAAAGTCAGGTACCCATCAGGGCTGGGTAAACTCAGGGCTTTCACTAGGATCGAACCCAAGACCTTCAGTACGCCAGTCGAACACGATGCCGCTCGGCCACGTAAACCCCTAATTACAAAGTTTTTCATATTAATCCTTCAAGTAAGTCAATTGTTTATTTTGTTAAGAGTTAGACTTTGGAAGAGCCTGTACCAGGGATTGGCAACCTTTTGCTGATGGTGTGCCAAACTAGGATTTCTAAATCATTAAGCGTGACAACAACCTAAACGTCAGCCTGCTCTATTATACTTGTTTTCTTATTTTTTTTATAAGACAATTAATTGAACGCCGAAGCAAGACCAAAGCCAAGAGAAAAGGAAATCTATAGAGAAAATCGTTTAAAATCTTCTAATTTTGATACTAATATTTATTTTTGTGCTCAGTTTAACTGAGTTGTTCTTTAATTTGTTTTAAATAGGACAGAAACTATAAAAGCAGAATTCATCATTGAGAGGAATTGATACGTGGTAATCATACAAACTGGGTAGCTATCGAAGTTTTGAAAATGTGCATGTAATTTTTTAGTCATATAATTTTTATATAATTTTCAACTACTTTTTCAGTTTAATCATTTTAAAGTTATAAGTTGTAGACCGTTTATTCCTTTTATTTAAAAAAAAAGAAACAGTATTTAATATGAGAAAAAGTACCGCAAATAATACGGGCCAATTATCTCCCTTTAATTAAAAAAAAGTTTCTAAATTTGATTCAATAGTGATACCTACCAAACAAGTTATGTTTTGTAAAATAACAAATACTAATGACTAATTATTATTTATTTTTATAAATCCAGCATTATGGTATTCATTACAGGATTTAACTGTTAGAGGTGTAAAATTAATTTTCGTTAAACAGTTGTAAATAAACATTCCCTTCATTAATTGTTTGTCCATTTATCTTTTAAACATTAATAATTACAACATTTGCATAATATAATGCTTTTAAAAGTCTCTTATATTTATTACATCATTAAAAACAAAGTTTGTTTTAGAATTACTTAGGCTATATTTATGTTTAATTATAGAAGATGAGCAAAAAAACTTTTAAATATAATTATTCCGTGTCAATTAATGAGCGCCTTAGCTTGAATTATCTTCGCTAATTTATAATGACATATACATATTTAGTCATTTCTGAATAGTGAAGTGTAAGTGACCTCTTTGAATGCTTGACACAGCTTTCATGTGCAATGAATAAGCGAGTAATGAAAAAGTAGAGCGAATGAGGCAGTTCAGACCAGCAAATGGTTTCCCTATGCAGCTTCCAGCTAGATTTTCCCGCAAATTGGCAGATTTCGATGCCCATTTCTTCTACTTTTTAAAATCGTTAATATCCCTCCACTTATAAAAAACAAAAACATCTAGCTAAGAAGGTTGTATTAAGATCTAGCCAGTCAGGCTTGATGAGGTATGCAAAAATGAGTCCATGAATTTGAAAGTCTTGCCTTTGTTTAGAAAACTCCGCTTTGAGTGATTCGAAGTGATTCTGAAAAGGCCCAACTATTTATCTTAATATATTATATGCCTTAATATTGGGATGTACATGAAGTTAAATGTTTTGAAATTGATTTCACTCAAGATATATACAAATCAATTCCAGTGGTCTAACAGTTCAAGTGCTGTTTGACCTCGTCTTTGTAAATGCGTTTAACTCACTGAAATGTGTCGCTCTGTCATTCAGAAACATCGGCTTCAACATCCAGTTTTCCTCATTCAGAACCGAAAAATGATGTGTATTTTTTCATCAATAAAAAAAAACACCTCTTGGAGGTCTCTTGCGTGCCATGGAAAATTGCTCTGCGTGCCAAAATTGGCACGCGTGCCTTCGGTTGCCGATCCCTGCCCTATACCACCCAGAAAGAAAGACAAATATAAGAGCGACTCTGTTATACAGGCGCATGAAAAGGGTAATAAAAGAAAATTACATTGAAAACCTAAATGCCGTATTGATAGTAATATGTCAATGGCTACAAACAAAACAAACGTATTGATTATATTATCGTATATAAAAAGAAAAGCACGAAGAAAATCGAATTAGCAGGTTATGTAGTTACGTGCGTTCAATAAAGATTTACCAATGCGCAGCATAAATTACAATGAAGAAAACATAGTAAACGGTTATTTGTTTGTTTTGTTGTTTGTTTGTTGTTTGTTGTTGTTTTGTTGTTGTTGGTTGTTGTTTTTTTTTTTTTTGGGGGGGGGGGGGGGGGAAAGCTGAGGAAAGTGTGGCTGAAAATGTTATAGACTGTGTTGTCATCTGATTAACGCATGTGAGGGAAGGTTCAGTTCGATAGGATGACAGTAAGTGGGTAAATTATGTGTACAAATGTCTGCGCTCCCACCCCCCACCCAGCCAGCCAGCCTCAACGAATGAAGAAACGGGAAATAGACAATGGCTGTGTGTGTCTGTTTGTCTGTGTGTGTCTGTGTGTGTCTGTGTGTGTCTGTGTGTGTCTGTGTGTGTCTGTGTGTGTCTGTGTGTGTCTGTGTGTGTCTCTGTGTGTCTGTGTGTCTGTGTGTCTGTGTGTCTGTGTGTGTCTCTGTGTGTCTGTGTGTCTGTGTGTCTGTGTGTGTCTCTGTGTGTCTGTGTGTCTGTGTGTCTGTGTGTGTGTCTGTGTGTCTGTATGTCTGTGTGTCTGTGTGTCTGTGTGTCTGTGTGTGTGTCTGTGTGTCTGTGTGTCTGTGTGTGTCTGTGTGTCTGTGTGTCGGTGTGTGTCTCTGTGTGTCTGTGTGTCTGTGTGTGTCTCTGTGTGTTTGTGTGTCTGTGTGTGTGTCTGTGTGTCTGTGTGTGTCTCTGTGTGTCTGTGTGTCTGTGTGTCTGTGTGTGTCTGTGTGTGTCTGTGTGTCTGTGTGTCTGTGTGTGTCTGTGTGTCTGTGTGTCTCTGTGTGTGTCTGTGTGTCTGTGTGTGTCTCTGTGTGTCTCTGTGTCTCTGTGTGTCTGTGTGTGTGTTTGTGTGTGTGAATCTTGTCTACAATCATAGTTGGCGTATAGTTCAAGTGTGGAGTAAATAATATTGTCTTATTATGATAGATTGTTAAGATAGAATGCTATGATAGAATGTTATAGATCTGCGGGTTTCAACACGCACAAAAATTTGTAAAATTAAAATGTTAGGCCTACAGTTATCTACAATTATTTAATACGAAATGGAGATTTTTATGTACAAATATTTGGCTTTTAAAATGGTTACACTAAAGTAAAGTATGCCTTTACTTTACACCATCTAAAGTCAGGACCCACCAGAATCAAGGTAGAATCAAGGAACCCCCTGCAGGCCAGTGAACAAATTCTAGCCTACATCAGGATTCGAACCCATGACCTTCGCTACGCCAGTCGAACGCGCTGCCGCTCGCCCACCGTGTCCCATGCTTACAATAAAACATCCCATAATTTCTTTTATAGATCATAAAAGGGGCTTATTATTACGTCTCGCCATCCACCGGAAAATTGAATTTAAAAAAAAAACATAATTGAAAAATATTGAACTTGTGTTATTTGATTTACTATTGTTCAAGATTATTTTGGGCTGGTGTTTTGGATATTTATGTGTAGTGTGCCATTGGACTTGAACAGGAGAAATATGAGACCAGGCTGGCCAAGGTAAACATGACAGAGTGTTAACAAACATCGGAGCTAAATACTAAAGTAAAGCATTGATTGAAAACTCTTGAAATCAATATTAGTTTTCGATAACTGCGATAGCTTGAATAGGTGATGTTGATATTTATTGTTGGTATATGTGTCAGTATTACTGTTATAGGCATTCAAAGACTCTTCGATTGGTGGGGGGGATTCGGACGGTGACGTCAGAAATCGCGCAGCGTGTGCAATTCCTTGAGTAATGCCGTAACTAAGTTATGTGGTGACTTAGAGAGATAGTGAATGTCGGGGAATTGTTCTGTCAGGTTCTATCGAGGTCCAGCATCCATTGAAACAATGGAGAGAAATCAGGGAGGGGTGGAGGTAGGTAGGCCTACATGTATGTAATATAGAACACCGAAAAGGGGAGGGGACGACGAGGCAGAGGTATCTAAGTATCTAACCAATGGCAAGCATGAAAATCGCTTCTGCTTCATGCCGGCCACGTTCAAAATAACCGCAGGCGAGATTTCATCCATTTTAATAAAGAAAGCTTGTTTTTCTTTCTTTACAATTAAGCTGGTTCAAAGATTGGCTTGAGGGTCATAACTAATGGGAGTTATATTGTAATTTCTTGGGAGGTGGGGGGGGGGGGGGTTGTCTTATAACATTATTGACAGACGAACTTTCTTTATATGTTACCTTCTTAGTTACCCAATCTCCTTATCAGTGGCGTAGCCAGGTTTTGACGCTAGGGGAGCGAAATTTTAGGAAAAAGGCCCCATTTAGAAGTGAAATAATGTTTAATGGGTAAGAAGAATAAAAACATTAACAGCTCCCATCATTGGACTTGCAATCTGTGATTGAATCTATTATTATGATATAGTTTCTCAAGTCTCCTCTAGAAGAAAGTCATACGGTAAAGTCTTGGATAGATTCATTTTTTTGTGTAATTAATTAATTAAAGCAATTAAAATGTATTTTGATGGGAAAAAAAATTCCGTTATTGAATTAGGAGAACTGACTGTTGAAGCCAATGATTCTGTATGACTTGGCGACACGTTTCAGTGAGTTAAACTTCCATTTACAAGACTGGGTCCAAAAGCACTTGAAGTGTTGGGCAACTGGAATGGATTTGCATTGAAACTGGGCATATCTTTCCGTGAAATCAATTTCAAAACATTTAACTCGTTTCCTAATTTAAGGCAAATTAGATAGATGAGCATTTTCAGGAGTACACTAGTTATAATAAAACAATTAACTCGTTTGGTATCACTAGATTCAAATTTGGAGAATTTTATTGAAGGGAGATAATTAACGCGTTTTCTTTACATTAATTTTTCTAATATGTTTTTCTTTGTTGTTTCTTTTTAAAAAAAATAATGGCTTACAATTTATAACTCTAAAATGATCAATTTGCACAAGATAGTTGAAAATTATATAAATATTTTTGTGACTAGAGAATGTATATGTACATTTTTAAACATCAAATAACTACCCAATTTGTATGATTATTTTGAATATCTTTCTTTTCATTTCAGTAATTTTTTTCTTCTTTTATCCGGTTAAAATAATGTATAAATTTAAATTTCAGTTATTCTGAGATCAAACATTAAAGACTTAATATCTATTAAACTAGAATAATTTCTTGACAACTAAATTAAAATGTTGATAACTATTAATGTGTAGGTTGAGTCATGAAATTGTGTATTACCTTTGAATGGATTTTTTTTTAAAGCTGATAATAACAAACCGGTTAAGTTTTTTATTAAATATAAAACGCTTTAATGATTTTCTCTATTACGCTCCTTTTCTTTTGGTCTTGGTCTTGCTACGGCATTAATTAAATTGTCTTATAAAAATAATAGGCTAAAGTTGATCAGTTTGACTTTCATGCTGTTGGCAGGCTGACTGATTCAAAATGATTGTAATGAATTAAATTGTTGAAATTTTGCACAAAAAAAAAAATAGAAACAGCATAAATTGTGCTTTGTGGCTTGTTAAAATTATTAATTAAATTTTTTTTTACCGAAAAGGCCTCTTTTTTTAAAATGGTCGTAGGGAGAGCGGCCGCTCTCCCTGCCCCCGCCCCCCTGGCTACGCTACTGCTCCTTATATTATAGTATTATATAGGCCTACATAAGATTATTGAGCTTTTCGCTAATCCTCATTTTAATAAAGGACGATGCCGTAAAAATCCTTCTGATCCAATCAGGGTTGGATTACTGTAACAGTTGTCTTTGGGGGGGGGGGGGGTGTCTGTCCCAAGAACTAGCTTCAGAGACTCCAGAATGTGTACAACACTGCATTGTGAATTGTATGGCGGACACAGAAGTTTGACCACATCACTGCATTGTGAATTGTGTGGCGGACACAGAAGTCTGACCACATCACTGCATTTTGAATTGTATGGCGGACACAGAAGTCTGACCACATCACTGCATTTTGAATTGTGTGGCGGACACAGAAGTCTGACCACATCACTCCATTGTGAATTGTATGGCCGATACAGAAGTCTGACCACATCACTGCATTTTGAATTGTGTGGCGGACACAGAAGTCTGACCACATCACTGCATTTTGAATTGTGTGGCGGACACAGAAGTCTGATCACATCACTCCATTGTGAATTGTGTGGCGGACACAGAAGTCTGACCACATCACTCCATTGTGAATTGTATGGCCGATACAGAAGTCTGACCACATCACTGCATTTTAAATTGTGTGGCGGACACAGAAGTCTGACCACATCACTGCATTGTGAATTGTGTGGCGGACACAGAAGTCTGACCACATCACTCCATGGCGGACACAGAAGTTTGACCACATCACTCCATGGCGGACACAGAAGTTTGACCACATCACTCCATGGCGGACACAGAAGTTTGACCACATCACTCCATGGCGGACACAGAAGTTTGACCACATCACTCCATTGTGAATTGTGTGGCGGACACAGAAGTCTGACGTCATCACTCCATTCTCAAAGATCTCCAGCACAGGGGTCGGCAACATTGTCATGATAGTCTGCTAAATAGAGACCGACCGATATTCGGTTTCGGCTTCGTTTTCCGTGCCGAAAATAGGCAAAAACCCTTTTTCGGCGTTTTTTCGATTTCGGCCGAAGCCAAAATGTTAGTTTTCGGTTTGTTTACGGTTTCGGCCGAAACTGATATTGACTTTCGGTCATCAGCCGAATATCTATTTTAACTTTCAAAAATCATAATGCTACGCTATTGATGCATCTATTACTCTGCTTATTGATACTTTCATTTAGTTAAACTGTTGTGAATTAATCTGTGTGAAGAAGGGATGTTACACGAAAACCGGATTTCGGTAGGAAATCATTCATAACTGTGTCCCACGATTTATTTATCTTTTTATCTATAGAAATATTTGTAAACCCTGTTTGATTAGCACAAAACATTTCCTTAACATTATATTCCTTGCAAACACTCGTTTATCAAAGGCGACTGATAGTTGTTTTTTTTTTGTTTTTTTTTCTCGAATTCCGAATATTGCTTATGAATTTGCGATTCAAGCACATACAACAGCAAATGCATATGTTAACGCTAGTCGTCGGCACAGCCATTTGATCTACGTATTCGAAAAGAAACAAAAAAAGTGGAATTGCCCCAGTGGCGCTCCTTTAACAGACAAACAGAGCGATAGACGTAAGGTTGCGAGATACTTGGACTTCAAAAGGAGGACACAGAGAGACAAAAAAAAATGACATATATAGTGTTTCACAATCCACAATCAGTTCAGTTTTATTACATTAGCTGCCAATAATTGTATATTAGTAAAACTGACCCCAACATTTAAGCTTGTTTAATGTAGACTGAGAAGCAACTTGGGCAATTACAAAACAAATTTGCAGCGCATGTAAGGTTCTTTTCAAAAACTGTTAATTTTCTTGCCGGACGTCTGTCAACCCTAGATAGATGTGTCTGGGATTTTATTCCTATTCTAAAAATATTATTTTAATGTGTGTAATATATAGATCTAGCATCCACTGATTTAAATTATAATTATAAAGGTCCAAATTCATTACACTACAACTTTTGATGTCTGCTAATCCAAAATCAACTTTTTTAAAAAAGATTTCAGCATGTTCTAAGGATCGTATTTTTTTTTTAGTATAATCAATGCAAACTTTTCCAAACTATAACTTACTTTGCCCGGGGTGGAGAGGGGGAACCGAAAATGAGTATAAAATATGATATTTAGAACCGAAAATAGGATTCGAGGGAAAAAAAGGATATTAACATCCCTAATGTGAAGTAGAAGACTGAAGCTAATTAAAAAGATTATTTAATCACTACAAAGAATGGTTTACTCAAATAGAGTGCCCATAAACTAGTTAATATTACACATAAATATGCAGTCTTTTGAAATCATTTGTTTCGCATTTTCGGTTTTGGCCGAAGTTGTAATTAAACTTTTGGTTTCGGCTTCGGTTTCGGCCGAAAGTCAATGTATAATATTCGGTATGGTTTCATTTTCGGCCGAAACTAAGAATTTGGTTTCGGTCGGTCTCTAGTGCTAAAGTAGAATTTCAAATATATTCGGCGTGTCAATACAACTTAAAATTAATCTTCTTCTAGCACCCTATTTCTTGTAGAAGATACTTGAATTGCCTTTTAGGTGGTCATTCGCCTGCCAATGAAAATTGCTATGAGTGCCAAATCTGGCACGCGTGCCGTTGTTTGCCGACTCCTTCTCCAGCACATTGACCATAAAGTACTGTCGCTTACGTACAACTGTATACGGGGCTATGCCCGTGTGTAATTATACGATCTTATTGTCAAGCACGTATACACAGAGAGGCTGCGCCCTACACTACAGTCTATACTCAGAGTTCGCGAAGTAAAGGGTCGTAAACAGAAAAAGGGTTGGTGTACTCTTTCAAATCGGTAGCGCCTGGAATGTTATAGAATGTTTTGCCTGAGAAATGGTTCGAATCCGGAAAAAAAAGCATTATTTCAGAAGCGCTTAAAGACTCATCTTATGAGACACGGTGGTCGGGACAGCGTTAAGCTGGCGTACCGAAGGTCCTGGGTTCGAATCCTGGCGAAGATTAGGATTTTTTCTCCGGTTGTGGAGGGTGTCCCTGAGTCTACCCAGCTTTAATGGGTACCTGACCTTAATTAGTGCAAAGTAAGGGCAGCTGTGTATAGTGCTGGCCACACAATCACCTAGTATGCCGAGGCGACAGAAACTGGTGAACGCTGCTTCACCGGCCCTATGGATCAATTTGTTCCGACGGAATACTTTACTTTTTAAAGACTCATCTTATAATGAGAGTGTTTTGGACCCCCCCCCCCCCCCGCCCATTCTCTATAAGTAAAACGTTGAACCAGGGGGCACTGAAGATGGTTTAATGTTAATAGCGTGGTTAGACGCACTTTACAAGTGACGATTACTATCTTTATAAGTCTTGCATTTTGGCAAGCCTATTTTTACCTGGCTATTTCTGGCAACCCATCCCATGCCAATAGTAAAAAAAAGGAGAATTTTTGTCTTGAATGTATTTTGATTGATTCGTCAAAAGGTGTAATTTTTGTTTAGTTTTGATTTTCAATAACACATTAAATTAAGACCATGAAAAGTCGTAGCTGGCACTTTCCTAGAGGGAATCAGATTCTCCAGTTAGATTCCCTTTTTTATTTCTAGGATTTAGTTATACTAAACTCTCTTTTTTGTTGATTGATAGCTTATGCTATGTGTGACGCTCGTCACATTTATTTTTAAACTAAGGAAATCGATGTTTGAAGATTTTAAAATTATAGGTCGAGATTTTATTGTCTCCTTGACCCTCTAGGTGGTGTAAGATAACTGAGATTGGAGGCCCAACCTCAATGCCCCTCCCTTTCCTTCCCCTCCAGCCTTTGGATCTTTTATTGTGTTTAGAAGTGACATTGTCCTTTCAAATACTCAGTAAAGGGAAGCCCCGTCTTTGTTCAGTTTTGAGATAAGACCACACCCAGAGACCCATTCTTTCCTACTGCATCGGTCCTTCCCCCCTTTTCCTGGCAGGTTTATGACATAATTGCCATGTAAAGTGACCACCGTTATAGATTTCGGATAGTGTCAAACGCCCCGGAAGGTTCCCCTGCATAATTATAGTTTGGAAACTCAGTCTGTTATTGTTAGGCTGGCCATTGATATTCTCCCACCCACCCCCCCCCCTGTGTCTTTAAGGGAACAGTTCAATGTTGGCCAATCAAAAGGTCCAGTATAGTCACGTGTTTGGGATGTCCAACCAGAATTATTCGAGCTAGAAAATAGGAATTTTACACTGGAATTTCAAGAGTGCATCTGAGAGACTCCTTATAGGAAACATCTCTCGGTATTGGTGCGGGGAAGTGATACCCTGCTAGTATAGCCAGTCTAGTTTAATTTCACTAAATATTTCCACTATTTTCACCTGCACAACTTAGTGATTTAGTTTGCATTTGTTACATCAGATCATCCGATATTTGGCATTAGTACTTTTGTTTTCAATCAATAAACTGGAGATATATGTAATTCATCACAAGTTATTAACTGTTTTATAGTTCTATTAGTCTATGTGTTCTGTGTGGCTGATGATATATTAAAGAAAGTAGCAAGCTGGTGAATCCGCCCTACTTATATCAATAATAGTTGATGGAAATATAAATTTTGCGATATATAACCAATTACTGCAATAGCGCCATACTCCTTGACTAGACCAGCCGGGGTGTGAGTACACATTACTGCACCCTGACGTGTCTGTAAGGCCAAAATTCAAACCACCTACGACATATATGGGGGCTCGTGCCGCGGATTGAACCCGAAGAGCGCCAGATATGCACATCTTACATAAAGAACGCTCTGGAGCTATGAATATTACAATCGACGCTTAGATATCGCTGGGGGCTCGCCAAACATCAACTTCGTCAACCACTACCAACAGCATCACATCGTTCCTGATAGCCGCTACTCCTGTCAACACCTGATTGTACTCGTCACCCGCCTGCACCTGTCACCTTAGATCACAGAACCCTCACCTGACAGCATATCAAACTGCTTAGCCTACACCTGTCTTCTGCCAGTACAGATCAAGTCAGACGTCATCTGCCTGCACTTGGCACCGTGGACATCACCTGCCTGCACTTGGCACCGTGGACACCACCTGCCTGCACTTGGCACCGTGGACAGCACCTGCCTGCACTTGGCACCGTGGACAGCACCTGCCTGCACTTGGCACCGTGGACAGCACCTGCCTGCACTTGGCACCGTGGACAGCACCTGCCTGCACTTGGCACCGTGGACAGCACCTGCCTGCACTTTTCCACACAGACATCACCTGTATGTGCCTGGCACCATAGGCGACACTTTTAACCTACATTCGCATGTTCACTGCCTGTCACAAGCCGTAGAGACATCTTTCTGCTTACCTCACCTCCCAAGATACAACGCCCGCAGTCTTAACTCCACTGGACCACAAGCCAGCTGTATCAAGAGTGTATGGTTTTGAATGAAAGTCTCAATAAAACGCAAGGTGAGTGTTCGTTTTTGTATCTTGGTGGGTCAGTGTCCAATTTCCAGTGATCAGTCAATCAGTTAGCTATTATCATGTTGTACGAGTTACATAATTTTAGTCTTTAATAAAAGACATAGCTATTAAGACTCATTGACAGTGAGTTATTAGTATTTACATTCATTAAAAAGGTAGGAGATAATTTCCCGTAAAACGATAGGAAACGCGTCACAGGTTTTAAAATGTAAATTAACATCAGAAGAGAAAGTACCGAGAACAAGAAATGTAAAAAACAATTAATCTGGCATAGAAATTGTCCTCAACAGGACGCAACATATAAAATGCAAATGTACAGCCCAATCGCCTCCCCATCAACAATAGCGCCCCGACAGGGCAACCCTAAACACTCACCGACCATGTAAGTCAACATTTCCCTTAACACCGACCCATAAAAACCACCTTCCCGTGGTCGTCAATGATAGGAGTGAGACCTACATTGGTGTCCACACCGACTTAGCATAGTCGGCCCCATATTGGCACCTGTTAATCGGGCCAAACCCCTTACCAAGTGGCCTACCATAGCCCAGTGTAATGAACGCGGTGGAAGCAAATGGGCAGCCTTATAGCCAGGTTGTAAGTTCAAATCGGTGGGGAAGAATTATATGTTGTTATGGTTTAGGTAAGGAATGTTTTAGGACCAAGCAAACTAGTAAATATGTTATCGCTGACCCTGTAACTAATCGGGTACACTCGGAGGCGGACGACCAAGGGCACCGCATGTTAGGACAAGAACAATAATTAACTTCGTATCACCCCCCGCACCAAATCGCACTCAGCCCCGGGCAGCTACCTGCTGTCCCCGCCCTCCGAAACACAGGAGAGACTATTATAACTCGCCCAGTTATTCGCGTCCAAGCTTCGGCTGGATATTTTAATCTGAGTCCACACAGGTGGCTATATTTAACGCCCTCCGTAGAAAGCTCACTCGCTAACGGAAAGTAAAATGAGCAATTATCCGCATCGCCTATCCGCCGCTTCCAAGGAAGTTTACAATTGCCGTAGCCATTGAAGGGACCACACTGTATCCCATTGTCTATATGATGTATTTAGGCCGGACGCCACTGTTGTGAAGACATGGCATTGTCACCTGAAACGGAAATAGACCCCTCCCCTTTATTGACTATGTGGGAATTCCCCCTCACAGAAATGTAGGTGCATAGCGAGTTTATCGGGATACCTTGGGATATAAATTGAGTGCTAGTCACTGAATCAGGGTGTGAGACTGCGAATTCACTTTTAAACAAAACAACAACCCAAAAATATATCACTTTCCAGGTCTGTTTAAGCTCCAACCATACGTCAATTGCAGTTTGTATGGCCCGCATAGTGTAACCTATGCCTATGGTGTACCGTAATTACCGCCGCTGTTCAGAAATCGCCACAATTGGCAATTATCTCAGAATGTTATGTCTTACACAAGACTCCGCTATCTTTACGTATATAATGCTCATAGGGCCCCAGAAATTTCTAAGGAAATTTATTTATGCTTACGTCACTGAACAAAAACGTGCTCGTATTAAGCAAACGCCGGTCATGATTAAGAATAATCAACACATTGAAATGTACGCTTACTATAGCTACTCGGTTTCGCATCCAGTATTTTGCAGTCGGTCACAGAGGAATTTAAACTAAATTCGCCAACCCCCTTCGCCCCTAACTTGTTTGGCAAACAAGTAGGACCTTTCTTAGAAAAGAAAAATAGAATGCCATTAGCCAGGTACCGCCTCTACGGAGATAATAGTATGATATACTTTGCAAGAATTTCGTTACTAGAAAAATAAACGTATAATATGCCTATCTAATAATTTCGCTAAACCTAGATCTATTTACTTGAAAGGTATTAGTCAATCATACAAGAAGAAAAAACCATCTGTCAATTTAACACTTAGTCTCTAGTTCAATAGTTTGAAGGTGTATACACTCTCCAAAGTAGGGAGATAAAAGTAACGAAAATTCGCGCCCCATGCTGCTGTAAATAACTTGTCTGTTGTGTTTAGCGCAACTCTAATTGAGTCTAATGCTCACTGCTTACGCCCCCCCCCCCCCCTATAGTCTCACAATAATCGAGGTCCGATTGAAAACTCAAAGTAATAAAATGTAGCTCAATTATCTACCGCTAACTTTGATTTGAATAAGCTTATGTTGTCCTTAATACGCGTAAATTACGACCAGGGAAGTCATAAGAAATACATTTTATTTAGTTTTCTTTTTGAGTCATTTACTCGCCGTTACTTTCAATAGTTTAATAGTTCATTTAAAAACAAACAATATCTGAGGTTAAGTTTAACAGTGAATTCTTAAAGATGTATAATACTCGTCGATATTATAATAGTTGTGTAATACTATGGACTGATCTCTGATTCTTGGTCACGGCTTATCCGTTGATATGATCGGGCACTCAAATATTGCAAGAATGTGTGAGCGTGTATATAAATGCATGATTCTTTGTATTTTTTTTATTCTTTTGCCTTTACTTTTGCATGCATTTATCTGTTTTGATTTTTCTATATTTACTATTGAGATATGTAAACTACTGTAGATTGTTAAATTTATGTACATCTATTTCCCTACTACCCCTGCATTTCCCATGCAGTTATAGGTTCGCAATACATATTGAGTCTTATAATTAGTCCTATTAGATTTCGTTACATGCGTAGCGAAATCTCAAAAGAGGGGAGATATGTGACGCTCGTCACATTTATTTTTAAACTAAGGAAATCGATGTTTGAAGATTTTAAAATTATAGGTCGAGATTTTATTGTCTCCTTGACCCTCTAGGTGGTGTAAGATAACTGAGATTGGAGGCCCAACCTCAATGCCCCTCCCTTTCCTTCCCCTCCAGCCTTTGGATCTTTTATTGTGTTTAGAAGTGACATTGTCCTTTCAAATACTCAGTAAAGGGAAGCCCCGTCTTTGTTCAGTTTTGAGATAAGACCACACCCAGAGACCCATTCTTTCCTACTGCATCGGTCCTTCCCCCCTTTTCCTGGCAGGTTTATGACATAATTGCCATGTAAAGTGACCACCGTTATAGATTTCGGATAGTGTCAAACGCCCCGGAAGGTTCCCCTGCATAATTATAGTTTGGAAACTCAGTCTGTTATTGTTAGGCTGGCCATTGATATTCTCCCCCCCCCCCCTGTGTCTTTAAGGGAACAGTTCAATGTTGGCCAATCAAAAGGTCCAGTATAGTCACGTGTTTGGGATGTCCAACCAGAATTATTCGAGCTAGAAAATAGGAATTTTACACTGGAATTTCAAGAGTGCATCTGAGAGACTCCTTATAGGAAACATCTCTCGGTATTGGTGCGGGGAAGTGATACCCTGCTAGTATAGCCAGTCTAGTTTAATTTCACTAAATATTTCCACTATTTTCACCTGCACAACTTAGTGATTTAGTTTGCATTTGTTACATCAGATCATCCGATATTTGGCATTAGTACTTTTGTTTTCAATCAATAAACTGGAGATATATGTAATTCATCACAAGTTATTAACTGTTTTATAGTTCTATTAGTCTATGTGTTCTGTGTGGCTGATGATATATTAAAGAAAGTAGCAAGCTGGTGAATCCGCCCTACTTATATCAATAATAGTTGATGGAAATATAAATTTTGCGATATATAACCAATTACTGCAATAGCGCCATACTCCTTGACTAGACCAGCCGGGGTGTGAGTACACATTACTGCACCCTGACGTGTCTGTAAGGCCAAAATTCAAACCACCTACGACACTATGCAATCATTTCTTCATTTTACAGTCTAAATTTTGTCCTAGTAAAATTACATTCACGTCGTAAGTGGAGAAGGGCGGCAGGGGGCCAGCACCTGTAAAAAAAAAAAGTAAAGTACCCTTTGGACCAAACTGATCATAGGGCTGGTGAAGCAGCGTTCACCAGTTTCTGTGGCCACGGCAACTAGGGGATGTGTGGCCCAGCTGCCTTTAATTTACCACAACTAATGCCAGGTACCCATCAGAGCTGGGTAGACTCAGGGACACCCTCCAGTCCTGGGAAAAAAATCCTAGGATTCGAACTTAGGACCTTTAGATCGCCAGTCGAACGCGCTGCCGCTCGGCTGCCGCACCTGTAGAAACAATTATTAATATTAATTAACTCCAACGCCTTTAAATAAAAAATAACTTTAGAGCCATCTAATGAGATACATCTCCAAAGGAAATGGTAGGCAAACGCCCCATTTCCTACCTCCGCACCCTCCACCCTTTTGACGCCAATATGTTTAACTTTTCTGTGACGTAAAAAAGGCAACGAAGATTAAATAAATGATGACCCAATTAATTAATTGGTTATATCCTATTCTACTTTTTTTTTTAAAAGAAAAAAATCCGAAAAAGAGCTGCAAGGTTCATTACTAGTAAGTATTTACAAGAGTATCACCAATAGTTAAATCACTAAATCTAGAAACACTAGTGGTGAAAAAAGGGCAAAGAGTAAAGTAGGCAGCAGGCCCTAGTAATACATACATACAGAAGGCATTAAATTATAACTTAGAAACATGCTGCAGAAGAGACCAATACCAAAAGCGAAAGCTGTCTCAGAAGGTTTGAAGGAAGATGTCTCCGACTTGACTAAATATTAACTGGGAAGATCTCGTCCGTTAATTCAGCACCAGAACAGGAATTAACTGCGTAGCTGAAGAAATAAAGAACGGAAGATGGGGATGGTTGGGATGGTTGGGATGGTTGGGATGGTTGGGATGGTTGGGATGGATAGAAAGAGGCTTCCAATCATAGCATTGAAATTGATACCATCAGGAAAACGGAAAGTTGAAAGACCACAAGGAATTTGGAGAAGAACCATGGATGGCGAAACGAAGTCCATCAATATAACATGTCATGAAATAAGTTGGCTCGCCCTAACGCCCATGATAGGGAGGCATGGGGCAGCTTTGTTGCTCCCTTATACGCCACAGGGAGAGATAAATAATAAGAGAGACAATGCTCAGATAAACATAGGACAAAACTTTTTTATATCGCCTATGCAAGAACTAATGCATATATTTACTCTTTCTTACCGAGTGGCATTCGGGCATGGAGTAGGTTTCCTGAACAAACCAGGAAAACCAGCAACATCATTCATTTAAAACACTAATCAAAATGCAAAACTAGACTCAAACCACTGATAAGCATAGGACGCAATGTAACAGATACACAATGTAGCAGATACACAATGTAACAGATACACAATGTAACAGATACACAATGTAACAGATACACAATGTAACAGATACACAATGTAATAGATACACAATGTAACAGATACACAATGTAACAGATACACAATGTAACAGATACACAATGTAACAGATACACAATGTAACAGATACACAATGTAACAGATACACAATGTAACAGATACACAATGTAACAGATACACAATGTAACAGATACACAATGTAACAGATACACAATGTAACAGATACACAATGTAACAGATACACAATGTAACAGATACACAATGTAACAGATACACAATGTAACAGATACACAATGTAACAGATACACAATGTAACAGATACACAATGTAACAGATACACAATGTAACAGATATACAATGTAACAGATACACAATGTAACAGATACACAATGTAACAGATACATAATGTAACAGATACACAATGTAACAGATACATAATGTAACAGATACATAATGTAACAGATACACAATGTAACAGATACACAATGTAACAGATACACAATGTAACAGATACACAATGTAACAGATACACAATGTAACAGATACACAATGTAACAGATACACACTGTAACAGATACACACTGTAACAGATACACAATGTAACAGATACACAATGTAACAGATACACAATGTAACAGATACACAATATAACAGATACACAATGAAACAGATACACAATGTAACAGATACATAATGTAACAGATACCCAAGTAAGAAGATAAGATAAAACATTGCGATCCATCTAACTGTTATATAGATCTAGGCCTAATAGACCTATTAATGAGCAAAAAAAAATGTATTTTATAATGTGTTACTCCTAAGGTAGGTTATATTAAAGCGTAGTTATAGGTTTCTGATTGGCATATGCCTAAGCTCTAAAATATATAGATCTAGACAGATTCGCTTCAATTGTGTTTTGTTTTTATAGTTACCTTGACACCTTCACATATCCCATCCCATAACCCAATTGAGGGTCGTTGGGGCATCATAATTTTTTTTACTGAACGATTGTATGCAATTCGTCTAGGTACTGCGCCGCCAACTGGAAATCCACAAGAGACAAACCGGCCCACTCCCTGGTGTCATTTTCCCATCGTCTATTATGCCTGCCTCTCTTTCTTCCACCCTGTAGGCCTAGTGTGCTCTGCGGGGTGGTTTTCGCCAGGCCTTCGGATCTTGCCACATGCCCGTACCATCTGAGTTTTTTGTATTTAATGGTGCTGAGTAGATGATCAGTAGATCCTCGTGAGGGCCGATGACGTTAGTGATTCGCTCTCTGACAGCCTCATTTGTAACGCGATCTTTGTTGGAGATGTTCAAAATTTTACGTAGGCGTCTCATTTCCTGGGCTCTGATTCTTTTTGGAGATCTGCTGTAAGTGTCCATGTTTCACAGCCGTAGGCCTACATAAAAACTGCCATCGCCAGGGAGCGCATTAGTCGAATCCTCGAGTAAAGTGAGATTATCTTGCTTCGCCAGATGTTTTTTTGACTTGCAAAGTGGAACAGTTGTCTGGGCTATTCTAGCAAGAATTTCCGGTTTGGACCCTACATCGGATATAGGCCAAGGCCCCTAACATGGTTCCCAGATATTTTAATGAGGAGACTTTCTCGAGCCTCTGACCGCCCACTTGTATTTCGGATTCAAACTCTTTGTTGGCCATGGCCTTGGTCTTTTCAGTGTTGATTTACATGCCATACGCGGTTGATATTTTCTCTAGTTTGGCAGTTAATTCCGTCAGTTTTCCTTCACTGTCAGCTTAAGCCATCTACGTCATCGGCAAAGCGAAGATTGGTGACTGGTCGCCCACCGATGCTGACTGTCCCGACGTGGTCGTCCAGTGCAAATTTACCGTCAATAATTTAAAACAGTTAGGCTATAGCCTAGGTCTAAAAAGATAGATTCTTGCTCTTTTTTCCCCAGTGGCGTGGAATTAGTAGAATTCGTGTATGATGAAACGGGTTCCCTGGACTAGTCAGGATGGCCAAAAAATTATCAACATTTAAAGGTCATGTTCAATTAGGCCTACTAAACATGTGTATATGATAAATACTTTTGTTTTTCAGAAAAAGTACTTTCAATAGCCTACATTCATATTAAGCTTATGATTAACCGATAATAAATTTAAAAAAAATGCGAATGCAGAAAAAAACTTTTCCGACAATTAATGAACGAGCATGCGTAGAAAAGAACCGAATGAAATTATCAACAACATGGCGGATATAACTGATGTTCAATTAATCTCAGAACTAAAGCAGTTTGGTGAGACCGTACAAGTACCAATTAAAGCTAATAAAAGACCCATACTATTAAAAAAATTAAATCACTTAAGAGCTCGAGCCAAAGCAAATGAAGTTTCACCTACGAAATCGAAATCAAAGCAGGGCTCAAGACAGGTCACCGCCTCATCCTCAACAGTAAATACCAAATATGGCAATAATATCAACAATAGTCCCGAGAAAAGTTCTTTTTTTAAAATAAACAATAGCCAGTCTTATCATAATAATGAAGATAAATCAGTGCCAAAATCATCTCGTTTGTATGGCTTGCCTAGACTTGATACCCTTAGCTCCGATGATAGTGATGTTGAAACTGCACCCAAAAGCAAAACCAGTAGACCTACATCTCCAGTAACAGGCCCATCAATAGGCGCCAACCATGCAAATTCAAGTTTGAGAGAAAAGTCGCGAATATCAAATGTTTCTGATAATGTTCTAAGGACTCTACGAAGAAGGACAGGTGAGTTACCAGAGTTACCACCAAGACGCACTCGACAAAGTGAGGTACATGAACTAAGTGGTGAACGTAGAAGCTATGAAAATTTAACCACCGACACACCTGAAACGTCTCCTGTTCCATCACCAGCTAGATCAAGACTATATCCGAATTTGGCTAACTTGTATCCTAATGCTAATGATGACACATTTGAGTCCTCCGATTCAGATCATGAAGGGAGTACATACTTAGTTACCAATAAATCTGTCAACACATCATTTCAGAGTTACACGTCTGATATTCACGATGATAATGGAAGAGATCTTTCTGAGATTAGTTTTGGTCGTGGATCTACGCTAAAGAAAACCCCATCTGCTAACGATTCCCCATCAATTCATCACAGAAATGTGTCAGGATTTCCACAACAGCGATATTCATATGGGCCCCACAGAGTCCAGCAATACAAGTCGAGATACTTGGAAAACTTGCCACATATTTTGGTAGCAATTGTTATCATTTTCTTTGTGGGGCTATCACTAACCTATGTTGTGATACACAAAGATTACTTTTTTTCCTGGTTTTCCTCACCTGATTATATGGGTAAGTTTTTACCTGTCCGTGTAGTTAAAAATGTTGGCTAGCTAGGGCTAGGCCTATATTTTTTTTTTATGCTCTTAAAACATGTGGTAGTTTAATTTTAGTAAGACCAGGGTTTCTTCTTCGGGTGTTAAAAATTATTTTTCCTTTATATATAATTGTATACTTTCTGATGTGTTAACTATCTTTATTATCCCTTTATCATCCCTACAGTTTCTAAAGGAGAGAAATTAAAATGTACAAAAACACAGGTTGGTCTTAATATTTTTATATCTTTTTTCCTCTGTCATGTTACTATTTAAAGGTTTTCAAAACCTGCACTGCAATGACACCAAGCTAAATTGAAGTAAAAAAAATTTCCAGTTGGACAAAATTAAATCTTCTCTTACATATTACAGACTGCTCGTTCTATAAAGAAGATAGTCAGACCATTGCATCCTACCTCATCTGTGGTCCGAGTCTATTCTTGCAATTTTATTAATGTTTTAAATAATGTTAAGTTACTGGTTTTCCTGGTTTGTTCAGGCAACCCATTCCATGCCCGAATGCCACTTATATTATATGCATTTGTTCTGGCATAAGGGACAAGAAAAGTGTTTTTTCCTTCTGTTTATCGGAGCATTCATTGCAACAGGTTGTTATTGGGTTGTATTTCTAAATTAGAGTTTTTTAATGCCTGCCTTGTGTATTATTACTACTTTACTCTTTGACCTTCTGTCCTCTAGTGTTTCTAAGGAGGTGAGCCTGTAATCTGTATGCTGTATACAGTGTTTAAATTAGCATGTTTAAATACATGTTACATGTCATTACTATTATAAGTGCTGTTATAAAATAGATTTATACAATCTAATTGTGTGGGCCACTTTCTTGTATACAAATCTTTTTTAATTTTTACATAACAGTAGCAGGCATTTGTTATACTGGTATATACATTTTAGATTTAATTAATTATGAATGAAGAAATGGATTTTGTATGTAAATTATATGTAAGTAGAAATAATTTTGAAAAGAAAATAATTTTGAAAAGTGTTTCACGTTTATGAATATTAATCTTGATATTTTCTTTTTGTGTGCAGTAACTTTAAATAAATAAATATTATTATACATTTTATAAATGAGTGCAATTACAGTGTAACCCGGTTATGTCGCCGGCCTAGTGGTTTGCCAAAAAGTGTCGAGATCAGATAACCGATGATCGAGTAAATGAAAACCAATATGGCGGCAAAATATTAACATGTGCTTGAAATTTCTTTATGTATATGATGTGCGTTAATAAAAAAGAATGTACATGCATGTGTTTTTGGAGGTTTTTTTTACACAACAGCGTTGCCATTATTTGTTTGATGAATAACTGAAGGTAATTCGGTAGCGTCCATTAGGACTGCACTTTCAATTTAAAAAATAAATTCTGTAATTGGTCAATTTTCGTAATTTAAAAAGCAAAATAAAATTAAACTGTTCAGCCATCGAATAAATATTTTGCCCGAGACTATGGTGAAAGGTCAAATCCTTTATTTTGTTCTTTAAATAGACACCCTTCCTATAGGAATATGGTCATAGGGATCGAAATAACCAACGTTAAGTGGCAAATTTGGCCCTTTATTTAGCTCGAGATATTAGGGTTTTACGACATAAAATAATCGGCATAACTGATGAGAAAATGCTAAGACAACGAGAAACTTTGGCGGCTCCACTTCAAAAATGGCGACTTAATAGGGTTGTCGAGTTAACCGAGGTCGAGATAACCGGGTTTAACTGTACTTGATTTTAATGTTAGATCCCAGTTGCTAAAATGTAATTTGTACCTTTTTACAACTACACCTTTATTAAAAATATAAAATAAAATGATCCAAAAAAAAATATTTAGGAAACCAGGATGAGCAAGAAGTTAAAAAGAGGCAAGATTAAATAAGATGTTTGTCATTGACCAGTCTGTGGCCCAATTGAAATGGGAATAGATTAGAAATACGCATGTAACAAATATCACAGTTAGTATACATCTGGTACAGTGAGAAATCATTACGCAATTCGCGGTATAGATATATTACATCCCAAAGAAACATACTAATTAAAATAATTTTTGGGGGGTCAGCGCCATGAAAGGGTTTTAAAATATTTTCAAAAATGGTGATAGTAGAAAACATTTATAGTAGCAGAATTTCATTTTTGTTTTAACTAGTGTAAGTTTTAATTTTGTGTTCTTGATCATTTGTGTAATTGTATACATGTTTTGGTTTTTAAAGGATATTTTTTAAAGTATAAGCTCGTCTCACAATTAGTTTCAATATTCTCTGGTATTGAAGTAGTAATTTATTTGGTATTTTCTTTTTTTTTTATATCAAAGGATGATGATGAGGAGTATAAAGAAAAAGAAATAGCTGCTTCACTTAAGACTTTAAAAACCTGGTTTGCCCATCTGAGTCAAAGGAAAGGTAAATAGTTCACTGGGGTGTTTAGATGTCTTTTTTTTTATTCTAAAGCTTATCGTTTTGTAGAAATCCAAATCCAGTTGGTATCTAGTAATATGCCCATGATTTATAGATCCTCTATCCTCCCAACTAACGTACACTTGCCAGTAAGTACACTAGGCAGTAAGTACACTAGCACTACCAGTAAAATATACATCCTTGCCCCCACTCTCCACATTCAAAGTATATAAAGTTCAGCCGACAGGGCATTTTGAAATTAAGATTGCGACTAAGATATCTGGGCTTGTATGCAATTATATACAAATATATGCTGTTGATTTGTTAATTTTTTTTGGGATCAGATACTTTTATATATTTAAGTTGCTAATTGTCTTGTGTTTAAATCAGGTGACGTTCTCTGCTATGATAAAACAGGAGTGGAGGCTGTAAATGTGGCTGAGCTAAAGAACCTGATTAATACTTCAGTGAGTTTTTGTCTCTTGTAGTTGTTTGTTCAGTTTATTTTATAAGTACAAGATCCTTATCACTCAAACCCAACAATGCTCTTAACACATTTGGTGAGTGCAGTGCAGCCATCTAAGTAGGCCTACAAAGAAGAATTCTTTAATATTGAGATGTGTTTAAGCACAGTGGTATTTTACAAAGAAGTACCCTATTTTTAAGTCACTAAGCCCGGTTGTTTCTTCTTTGTTTTAGAAACTCTAGTGTTATTTACAAAAAAAAATCAATCAGCTGTAGTTTTTTTTTCAAACATTCTTCATTTTCTAAATGTGTGTTAGTCTGTTTAATGTTTAAATGGAGGTTAGTGTAGGTTTAACGCCACCATTACTGGTTCCCAAGCCCTAAATGAGAGAGCAGGGCGAGACTAGTACAGCAGTTCCCAACCTGTGGGTTGCGACCCCCTTTAGGTCAGACTACCATTTCATAGGGGTCGCCAATCAGATATTTACTTTACAATTCATATCAGTAGCAAATTACTGTTATAAGGTGGCGATGAAAATAATTTTTTTGTTTGGGGGTCACCTTAAGATGAGGAACTGGACTAGTACAATAAATAAAAAAGCCACAGAAACCAACGAGAACCTCTTTGATCCACACAGAAAAAAAGCTTTTGTAGTCCTTGCCCAACATATTATATAATTAATTCTCAGAATGATCGTGATGCGGGTCGGATCTTCTCCTGTAGTATGGAACTCATTCTTGCAAATCCACAGTGGCATATAAGGTAATGATTTATAAATTACACTTAAAGGCAAGTTTGTTTACCAATCATTAAAAGCAGAGAATAGAGTGCTACTCATACATTTATTAAATAGTTGACCTTTTAGCTCTAATTATCACATTTTATTAATGAAAGTAAAACACTGTAAGGGGGGAAAATTCATATTTATGTATATATTTTTTTTACATCTATTACGTTTGAATGATTAAAAAAAAAGTGGTAAATATATGGATCTATTATATACCATAATCTGATACCAAATAGAAATATTTTGCTTTTATTTAAAAACCTAAGGGTGAGAATTGTTTCAATTTGAAACTAACTTTGGTGTCAGCAGATTCCTATTGGTTCTTTGATAGAATGGAGAGACTAATTATTTTTACATGGCCACCTTTTTTGCAATATATTTCAGTTTTACCTAACATTTGTTTATTGTTTCAAACTATGTGTTAGGTGTCGAGTTATATTTGAAAAAGTAAACATTTGCGCCCCAAAAAACGCACAAGTGTATAAAACATGTTTGGACACAAGAACACCAAAGGTGTAATTACAAAGGAGGTTATGTTAACACAATATGATGAGTACAATATAAAGAGGAATTGACTCTTCCATAGTGCTTTGAGATAGCACTCACTTTGAAAACTGGTGTTCGGTTCTAGAAATCTGATTTTAAACCAGTTTCCCCCCCCCCCCCCCTCTCCTGCATGACTCTTTGTGTTTCTTTTGTGATTATGTACGTATAGGTGGATAATAAAGCAATGTTCTTTATCGAAGTGACTGCCCGAGCGATAAAAAAAAAACGTCTTTGCATCTTAATAAGTATAAAAATGTATCCCATCGGACCTAATTGATCTATAGGTCCAGTGAAGCAGCATTCACCAGTTTCTGTGGCATACTAGGTGATTGTGTGGCCAGCACTCTGCACAGCTGCCTTTACTTTACCCCAACTAAGGTCAGGTACCCATCAGAGCTGGGTAGACTCAGGGACACCCTCCAGACCTGGGAAAAAAATCCTAGCCTGCAGCTTAGTGAGCAATGTTAAATGTTGATATTATGCTAAGGAATTTTTTTGTGTGAATCAAACTGGGTTTTAAAATATTTTTTTGAGAAAAAAACAACTCCTCTGATTTTTATTTAACATCCCTAGTTATACTACAAATTAAAACATCTTATGTTATAATATATGCAATTCTTAGTCTGTAAAACGTACCACACTTTTTGGAATCAGAATCAGCTGGGCTTTGAAGTGAACTTATTGAAATGCATATAAAACTGTCAAAATGTTTAGTTTAGAAAAAATGTTTCTCCAATAGTATTTGATATTTCAGAATTACTGTTATGGTGTTAGTAGTAGAAATTAAAAGTAAGTAGGTCATGATCCCGTGAACATTTCATTTCAACTTGTTGCAGGGCTTTGAAAGATGATGGCTCTTCGGCATCTGCTATATCAGAAATATCCAAGCTCGAGTCATCTGTGGCTGACATGACTGTTTGGTGCAGGCTGAAGAGGTCTTTCGTCTATGTACTGTATGTCATCTTTATAGTCATTGCTGGTAAGTTGTTAGTTTACATGATTTGTTAGCAGGTCCTTTGTCTATGTACTGTATGTCATCTTTATTGTCATTGCTGGTAAGTTGTTAGTTTGCACGATTTGTTAGCAGGTCCTTTGTCTATGTACTGTATGTCATCTTTATAGTCATTGCTGGTAAGTTGTTTGTTTGCATGATTTGTTAGCAGGTCTTTTGTCTATGTACTGTATGTCATCTTTATAGTCATTGCTGGTAAGTTGTTAGTTTGCATGATTTGTTAGCATGTCTTTCGTCTATGTACTGTACAGACATGATTACCGTTCCGGATTTTCCGGAACCGTTCCGTAAAATGGCAGAAAATTACCCCCTGTTCCGCAATTCCGCATTAGACCAGTTTGTTCCGCAAAATCGGCGTCTCCAAAAATGCCGATATTTTAATTAAAAGAAAGTAATAAAGCGAAATAAACAAAAGGCGTTTGCCAACTTTTGTTTTCTTTTTCTCACTTCCGTTTTAATTTTTAATGTATTTCCTTTTTTTGGTAGAGAGTGCATAAGATTAGGTCTTCGCGGCACTGCCGACTACTTTGCCGTTTTTGTTATGTCAAATAATTTTAGGGAAACTAAAACTAAACTAATCATTGCTAGCCAAAACAAAATAAGCTTATTACCTTTTAACTTCTAGTTACTTAATAAAAAATAAAAGTAGTCGCTAAATTAAAATTCAAAATAAAGTAAATTATATTGTTCATTGTCCCTACTGGCCTACTAGGGCCTACTGCTTTAATCGGCTAGTAAAACTGATGTTGATGTATTAGAACAGACACAGTGTTAGTGCATCTAGCTAGGCCTAGTCAAGCCTATTGAAATAAATTTGCTTAGGGTAAAGTGGCTTAGACCTTTAGATGTAGTCCTAGGCCTAGGCTTATGAATTTAGTTAGTTTTACCAATTGACCAATATCAAGCATTTAAGTTCAATTACCTTGGCCTTGCCCTTGTCCTTAGTTTAGAATAGACCTATAGACTTTAACTTTAACCACTTTCTGAGTTTCTGTCCTAGGCCTTAGGCTTAGTAGATTGAAAGGTTTATTAAAAAAAACACAGCATTGCAATTATTGCGTAAAAGCTTAAAATCATATAGATCTAGGCCTAGCTACATAAAAAGCCACTGTTTTAATTTTAATAGATTTATAACCTTAGTTTAGTTAAACTTACATAAATGTATTCCCCCCCCCCCACCAATATTTTTTTCTTTAACTCTATATATAATATTAATTTAGATTGTATTCTATATATAATATTAGGGTTATATATAATATATACAGTATTATTACTGTAAGTGAAATCATTTTTCTTTTAATAATATTATTTAGCATAGACTATTTTGGCTCGAAAATGCTTCCCCCGCACTTATGTTCCTCATTTTGGTCCCATGTTCCTCATTTTTACCTTGGGTGTTCCTCATTTTGATTTGTGGAGGTAGGCATGTCTGACTGTATGTCATCTTTATAGTCATTGCTGGTAAGTTGTTTGTTTGCAAGATTTGTTAGCAGGTCCTTCGTCTATGTACTGTATGTCATCTTTATAGTCATTGCTGCTGGTAAGTTGTTAGTTTGCAAGATTTGTTAGCAGGTCTTGCGTCTATGTACTGTATGTCATCTTTATAGTCATTGCAGGTAAGTTGTTAGTTTGCATGATTTGTTAGTTTCACTTTTTTGTCAAATTTCTTTTAAACAATTAGGCTGGACTGTGTAGCAGTCTGCTATTTTCTCAGAGCAGAGAAGCTGATTAACATTAAATTTGTATAACATTTAAAACATTTTTGTTTTATATTTAGGCCTTATCTTTAAAAAAAATTCTTTTTTTTTTGTTCTTACTAATTATGTCCACATTTAGTTGCTGTGTGAGTGTTGGTAGAAATTTCAGAATTTTCTGAAAAATTTGTTTATGTTTTTCTGGGGTGATTAGTTATGTGTCTAATCATTTTAAGCCGATTCTTTTTAAACTAGAAGTTATTTTTTAAAGAGCATGACATTGAGCTTGTTTAATCTGTAGCTATTGGTGCAGTATTACTTGTTTAATCTGTAGCTATTGGTGCAGTATTACTTGTTTAATCTGTAGCTATTGGTGCAGTATTACTTGTTTAATCTGTAGCTATTGGTGCAGTATTACTTGTTTAATCTGTAGCTATTGGTGCAGTATTACTTGTTTAATCTGTAGCTATTGGTGCTGTATTACTTGTTTAATCTGTAGCTATTGGTGCTGTATTACTTGTTTAATCTGTAGCTATTGGTGCAGTATTACTTGTTTAATCTGTAGCTATTGGTGCTGTATTACTTGTTTAATCTGTAGCTATTGGTGCTGTATTACTTGTTTAATCTGTAGCTATTGGTGCAGTATTACTTGTTTAATCTGTAGCTATTGGTGCAGTATTACTTGTTTAATCTGTAGCTATTGGTGCTGTATTACTTGTTTAATCTGTAGCTATTGGTGCAGTATTACTTGTTTAATCTGTAGCTATTGGTGCAGTATTACTTGTTTAATCTGTAGCTATTGGTGCAGTATTACTTGTTTAATCTGTAGCTATTGGTGCAGTATTACTTGTTTAATATGTAGCTATTGGTGCAGTATTACTTGTTTAATCTGTAGCTATTGGTGCAGTATTACTTGTTTAATCTGTAGCTATTGGTGCAGTATTACTTGTTTAATCTGTAGCTATTGGTGCAGTATTACTTGTTTAATCTGTAGCTATTGGTGCAGTATTACTTGTTTAATCTGTAGCTATTGGTGCAGTATTACTTGTTTAATCTGTAGCTATTGGTGCTGTATTACTTGTTTAATCTGTAGCTATTGGTGCTGTATTACTTGTTTAATCTGTAGCTATTGGTGCAGTATTACTTGTTTAATCTGTAGCTATTGGTGCAGTATTACTTGTTTAATCTGTAGCTATTGGTGCAGTATTACTTGTTTAATCTGTAGCTATTGGTGCTGTATTACTTGTTTAATCTGTAGCTATTGGTGCAGTATTACTTGTTTAATCTGTAGGTATTGGTGCAGTATTACTTGTTTAATCTGTAGCTATTGGTGCAGTATTACTTGTTTAATCTGTAGCTATTGGTGCTGTATTACTTGTTTAATCTGTAGCTATTGGTGCAGTATTACTTGTTTAATCTGTAGCTATTGGTGCTGTATTACTTGTTTAATCTGTAGCTATTGGTGCAGTATTACTTGTTTAATCTGTAGCTATTGGTGCTGTATTACTGTTGTCCATGTTCATCAAGTACAAAATCAGACAGTATGAGGCAGAAAGGAAGGCCGTTTATGACATGGTGGACAAAATCATTGGTATGTAGACATTTTTGAATATAGATAAATATAATCATTCTTTGTTTGTAATACCAATATTTTTCTTAACACTTCCCATATAAGAACATAAGAAGATTACACAGGGAAAGAAAACGTCAGTCACATGTTGTAATTTTTTAAGTCGTGGTCCCAGTTATAGTGATACATAGTATGTAGTGAACTACTTTTCTTTTCAAGAGAAAAAATGGCAATAACCATAGGAAAATTAGAAAAAAAAACTGCACAATGAAAAAAAAGATGCAGAGTCCTTTGTTAAAAGTGCAATAGCTCTAGACTATAAAAGTGTGACTGGCCTGGGCTTTAATGTTTAATGAAACTTTAACAAGGTTTGCCAAAGTCTGTGAATTTTGCTATAAAAACCAAAGTATTGTGAGAAATATTTATTTTAAATTGTTTAGAAAGTGAATCACCATGCAGCAAGTTTAGGAGTTCTTCAATTCCATCCACAAACTTGAAAAAATTTGAACTACTTTAATTTACGGGGTGATTGTGTGGCCAGCACAATGCACAGCGCCTTTACTTTACCCCAACTAAGGTCAGGTACCCATCAGAGCTGGGTAGACTTAGGGACACCCTCCTGACCCCCAAACAATTCCTAGCCTTCACCAGGATTCGAACCCCAGAGCTTCGGTGCGCCATCTGAACGCACTGCTGCACAGCCACTGTTCCCCCTTTAAGATATTTCACACACAAGAATGTAAATTATAATTAGTCTGTGAATTTTGTGAAAAAGTTTCTGGAATTTGTAAAAGTACAACATTCAAACTCTCCAGTCAAATCACGGTGCGTAACTCTAAAAAAAGCAACAGAATGCAAGGTGAATTGAGAAAATCTGATAAGACATCGTCTGCAAAATTGTATGGCCATTTGTTCCGTATGGTTCTATGTCCTTGCATAGTTGGATATGCTTTTTTTTATCCATGAAATCAACACATTCATGGTTATGCGTGATCAAATAAAATATTGTTTTGGAGTATGTTTCCAATTTATATATTTAACTTTTGTGCCGATTGGTCAAACGGCCTAGGAGTCTATAGAGAACTAACATAAACATATATAATATGTAAATATCTAAATACAAACTAACAGTAATTATATACCATTAGTTGAACGTTTGTTGACTGTCATTTCCAGTTTATGTTTTGAACTACAGGGAATCTTGCATATAGGACAGATGTGTTGGCTAGTAGAGTCCCTTGTTACTTGCAATTCTTTTTCTTCTTTTACTTTGCAGGTTTCTGATCTGTTCAAGGCTTTGTTTCAAACTTGTGTATTTCTTGCTATTTTTACTTTCTCTGCTATCTGCCTCACACTGTGTTATGAAATGAAATATAAATATAGAAATTAATTAAAGACTATTGATCCTGAGGAGAGATTTTTTTTATTTCCCTTTTTTTATCTTCTTTGTAGATTATCTACAAGAGCACTATGATCGTTCCAAGAAAGAGGGCGTCGAGGACCCGCCTTTTTTGGCTGTACAGCTTGTCAGAGACCAGTTGCTTCCCCCTGCCACAAGGTCAGACTTGTTTAAGAAACCTTCAAGGTCACATTTATGCTTTTGGAAAGTTGGGGGGAAAACTGATTTGATTTTTTTTTTAAACTTTGGGAAAGTCTGAGAAAACTGACCAACCTGGTTTATAGGTTGTTTGTTTTTTTGTGTGAAAATGTTTTTAAAAAAAAAACATTTTTAAATTTTTTCTTTTGTACTACCTATATGCACTGACAGTTAGCATTCAAAAAATGTCACACATTCGTGTGAAAATTGCTTTGAGCATTTTTTGTAATGTTTGGGGAAAATTTGGGAATTTGATAATGATTTTAGACTAAATACCCTGAAACCACTCTATGTGTCCTAAATTGTTACATTTATTTATATATTTAAAAAAAACCTGTTGGAAGTTACATTAGAAATCCATTTTATGGCATTTTTTTACTGAATAAAGTCATATGTGGAGTGGGGGGGGGGGGGCTTAAGTAGAATAGGCTTCTGAATCTATACCTCTAAATCTCCTACAAAAATGACTATGTAGTAGTTGGAACTCAAAAGAGGGTCATATGAACTAAACTGTCACCTGGGCCACATAGTGGTAGGCTTGAGCTCCTATGAAGATACTTTAGAACAGCTTATCAATACTGACATAATTTGTTTGTCGGTACTTTTGTAAGTTTTTAGTTCTTTTGTAGTCAAAGTGGAAACATAGTTGAACCAGAAAATACTGTCTGGTATGTGTGAAAGGAACTGAGAGTTTCATCTGGGGCATTCCAATGCTGTAGGTGTCAAATATTTATGATCCCGTAGGTTCCAAATATCTATGACGCTTTAGATACCAAATATAAATGACACATTGGCAAGTTGGGGCTTGATGATTATAGCGGGTCTGGCCAGAGAGCCACAGTTTCTCCTGACTAGGTCGAGCTCCTGTCTTAAAAAAAGCATTTAGATGTTGTTTTTTCAAGTATCATTTGACGCCATCCTGTTCACAGGCAGCAGGAGATTCCCATATGGAACAAAGCTGTAGATTTCATAGTAGCCAACGAGTCCAGGATTCAAATGAGCACAAGTATTATAAGTGGGGAGGAATTTTCTGTATGGCATTGGTTACCGGTCAGTATAACCTTTATTATTATTTCCATTTAACTTACAATCTTTAAAGAGGTGTGTTAAATTACAACCTTTTCATTTAATTGTGTTTTGTGTTTTTAACTTTGACAAACTTGAAGATGTACAAAAGTTGCATGTTTTGCCTGAACTTTTAAGTTGTCACAAAACAACAGAATGCAGTGAATCAGTATAGATAGGCCTGATAGGCTCAAAACTATAAATTATGTATGCGCATATTGGGCATGCTTTTATGTATTTAAAGTCAACCAGTTTAGCGTCATGCATGACCATGATAAAATAAAAATATATTTTTTTGGTAGAGAAAATTAAGAGCAAATTTGTGATTATTCGTCCAGTTTGGTCATAGGTCTAAGAAGTCTTTAGCAAACAAAGTTAAATACTTACATATATATGTGACCCTCCAGAAATAAATAAATAAGAAGAAATTATCAAAATCAAAAATACAAATTTTTCACCCCTACGACATTTGTGGCTGTAGCTCAAAATAGCTTGAGGCACATGTTGGCTTCCATTAGTCTTGTGATACGATGGAATTTAGTGTGCCCTTGGGGAGCATTAGTCATTGGCTGGTCACTTCCCTTCCTTCTGGTGTGCTTCTCATTGGCGAGATGTTGCAGGTTTCTTTCTCCTGCTTCCAGCCTGGAGGTCAACGCTTGTCTCCAGTTGGACCTGTCTCTGGCAAGTTCCTCCCAGCTGTTTGTGTCCATGGCTAGGTCTTTCAGGTCTCTCTTGCAGACATCCTTGAATCGGAGGTGGGGACGGCCCACAGTCCTCTTTCCTGTGGCTAGTTCTGAGGCACAGAGCTACTCATTTCGTGGTGGAGGGTCACGTATATATATACATAATTACATATAAATCAACTCCAGAAACTTGTATATGTTAATAGATTTTTGTTGTTGTTTTGTTTAGAGAAATTATTTAGTTTTGTGTATTATTAATTAGTATTCCCTTTTTTTCTTAAAGAATTTTTTTTTCTTTTTATTTAGCCAACAAGTACTAATGAAAAAATTTGGCAAGGTCAAGGTAAATATTTAACACTATTTATTGATTTTTGTTTTTAAATTAGGAAATGAAGAATAAAATGAGACAAATTATGTATCAGCCAATCAAAAAAGTTATTCAGAAAACTCACCTAAGTAATATCACTTATATATAGTAAAACAATAAAACAATAAGAGCTAAATGTCTAATGGAGCCAAGAAAAGGTTTTTCAATTAAAGGTATTTCTGAAAATTTGCCTAACAATTCTTCAGAAATTTCATTGTGGTGGTATTATTACTTGTGTGCCTTTCACTTCTTTCCACACCCTATTCATTCAAGCATGCAAATTTTTTTTTAAGAAAATATATATATACAGATATGTCTGAAAAAATATCAAATAATCACTGTTGAAAAAATATCAAATAATCACTGTTGAAAAAATATCAAATAATCACTGTTGAAAAAATATCAAATAATCACTGTTGAAAAAATATCAAATAATCACTGTTGAAAAAATATCAAATAATCACTGTTGAAAAAATATCAAATAATCACTGTTGAAAAAATATCAAATAATCACTGTTGAAAAAATATCAAAAAATCACTGTTGAAAAAATATCAAATAATCACTGTTGAAAAAATATCAAATAATCACTGTTGAAAAAATATAAAAAAATCACTGTTGAAAAAATATCAAATAATCACTGTTGAAAAAATATCAAATAATCACTGTTGAAAAAATATCAAATAATCACTGTTGAAAAAATATCAAATAATCACTGTTGAAAAAATATCAAATAATCACTGTTGAAAAAATATATCAAATAATCACTGTTGAAAAAACATCAAAAAATCACTTGTTGAAAAAAATATTTCCATCAATGAAATGGATGGTGATGTTTCAAAATTAATGTAAAATATTAATTTAAAAAAAAAATCAATTTTTCTCATGAGAGATCCGTTGTTTTTTGTAAACTAAAATTTCCTTCTTCTGACATTGGTGGTCTATAGAGAAGTTGCAAACAAGAGCTCACTCATTTCATTCTCCACTGCATACAACAAATTTTGTCTTACTGTGTCTTATTATAAAGTAGTCTTATTATGACATGTCAGGTGAGAGTAATTGAAAATAAAGACTTTAGAATGTGGAACCTTCAAGACATATTTATAGTTTAGGATATAGACATGGACCATAAGTCTGACAGCTCAGCTGTATTCATTTATTATGAACTTTCACAACCTTCAGGGTTCACCATGCGTGCCACTTTTCCGGAGTATCTCGGAAATCCGGATTTGCAAGGCTAAGTATTTTTTGGCTCCGGATTTGCGAGATTCAATTTACATTGGTTCCGGATTCGTGGGTTAACCAAAAAAAAAAAATCTACGGGTCCCAAATTGCGGTACGAAACCCGGTTCGGTAAGAATCTAATCCGCTATAAATAGACTTAATAGTAATAGACCGGGTAAGCGTACTGTAAACCATGCCTAGATAGGCCTACAGTATTAGTCTATAAGCTTAGTTTAGTGAAATGTCACGCTATGTGGTTGGATTTTTTTTTAATTCACTAAAATGATCGGAAAATAGGTACCTAAATTTTCCAACCGCCTAGATTTTTATAGTCATGTCATATATCGGTAATTCCCGACTCAGCAACTGTTTCACACCTCCATGTAGGCTATACTATTAGCATTAGTATATTAAGCTAGGCCTAACTATAAGCTTATTATATGAAAGGTTATTGTCATTTCAATGGAAAGATTAAAACTGCTTTTTTTCTTCGATTAAAAATGTGTTTTTTTATCAGCTCGCTAAAATGAAGGCGACGAAATATGAATAAATTAATCTATCGGAGCAATGTCACAGTTAGGCCTACTGTTTTTAATTTTAATATAGCCTATATTAGTATAATATAGCCTACATTGAGTAACATTGCCGTCATATTTATTAGAAGGCTTAATGAATGGAGTAAAACAGTCGGTGTAGTGGTTAGATCTAGTCCTAGTCCTAGCAGTCACTTATGCTGGCTCATATTTTTTTCTAACAAAATTGGACATAAGAATATTATAAAATAATGTTGATTTAAAGTAATTTCAAAACAAAGTTTTAAATTCTTAGTGTCGCGCATTCACAAATTTCCTCATTTTCATAACAAAATAAAAATACGTCGTATCACTGAACTATATAGCCTGTCGTAAAAAAAATATCTTTTAATCCTTAAGTTTTTATTTTTTCACGCTTTTCAACTATTAGGCATTTGAAGTTACAGACTAGATTCAATAGTTTACTAGTTAACACGTTATCCTAAATTAACTAAAGTATTATATGCCTAAGAGTTAAAGTCACTAGGATTGGGATACAATATTTAAATTACATTTATTGGTATCTGACCTAGAAAATACATAACCAAGTAAATGGGGAATAAAGAAACACATAATTATATCTTTAAAGTAGGCTAGCCTAACTTGAAAAAATCAAAAGGGTTATGAAAAGATCAATAGGAATGATGTTATTAAATTGTTAAAAAAACACATCTTTATATGTTAAACTAAGATTTTAGATTTGTCCAGTTTTTTTTTAAAAGATTTTTCAAGACATTTATCAATAACCAAAGTAAGCTTAGGCCTAACAATAACACAATCACATAAAACATTTTAAAGAAATAATTTTCCTATCATAATATGCAGAAACATATTGTAAAAAAAACAATGCTTATTGGTGTAGCATATATTATATTAAATTATATATATATATACCGGTATATAAAATATGATATATCAATTTGAGGAGTTGCGATAAATTTCAGGGTTTGTAAAATTTTGGAAAGTAGCTTTCAGGGTTCAGGAAATTTTTAGAAAAGGATTTCAGGGTTCACTGCTTCAAGTGAGTGGCACCCATGGGGTTCACGGTGGCAGTGCGTTCGGCTGGCGTACCGAAGGTCCCGAGTTCAAATCCTGGGGCAGGCTAGGATTTTTTCCCAGGTCCGATGGGTACCAGACCTTAGTTGGGGTAAAATAAAGGCAGCTGTGCATAGTGCTGGCCACACAATCACCTAGTATGCAGTGGCCACATAAACTGGTGAACGCTGCTTTAACAGACCTATGGATCAATTCTGTCTGACGGGTACTTTACTTTCTTCCCGATGAATATCTTCAAATTAAACATTGTTGAATTCATTATAGTTGGAGAGAATATTGCTTGAATATTGTGTTGTTTTTTTTAAATGTGACTCCCTGAGGTGTGCTAGCCCCAACTTTAACTCTAAATAATTGTCTTATCCAGCATCCTATCTATTCCCTAATTCATTAAGAGTTGGTTCTTTCCCCCAGCATTTGGTGAGAACAGTGAAAATAATTCCAGTCAAATAATCTACAGTCCAACTCCATGCCTAAAGATTAGGAACATGTTTGATTCAAATGTGTAAGTAAATTTTTTCTTTTCCCCTAATATCTGTTTGATGTTTTCTGAAATAGTTTTCATCATTAAACTCCCTGCACAAAAACACAAAATATGTATGCCCAATTACCTCTTTATTCCTTTATCTGTGAAGCATTATTGTCAATTACCATAGAAGAAAAGGTTGTTTTAATCTCCAGACAACATCATTTTTTAGGTTCAAAGGAGAAAACAATTGGTTGATTTGGTTTTTTAGCTTTGGCAAAGTTTGGAAAAATAATATACATGACAAAACAGACTAGGATAATGCCTAAAAAAAATGCAACTCTTTTAACATTAGGATTTATTAAGCAAATATTTAGTTTAGTAATTTACAAATGATTATATATACATATATATTATTATAAACTATTAAACTACTATATAATATAAGCATAAATAAACCTACCCCTGATTTAAGGACGATAATAACTCCAGTAGCTTGAAAGAAGGACATCTAACTGAAGCAACGTTACTCAAAGAACCAACAACCAACAAAGTAGTAGACTGTGATAGAAGATATAACTAAGGAAAATCTGCTACAGCAAAAACATATGTTTTATTCTTATTCTCTAATTTGCTATTAGAAGTACTAGCTCACACAATTATATTTTTTTCACTACTGATACTAGACTTTAAAAACAAAGGAAAATATGTTTTTAAATTGATTTTTACGACTGGAATCACATATCTTAAATTTAAATGTCTTTAAAAAAAACAATTGGATGAGCCTCTCAAGTCCAGAGCGTAATGATATACAGGGGTGGATCAAGATGTGCACACCAAGATACTGGGGATTTTCCCTTGATCATTAACGTGGTGGCTCGCTCGTATTCCTGCACCGTCGCCAGGTAGCACAAATTCCAGACTATAGGCCTGGACATCCAGGCGCTGGGACCTGGACACCCAGGCGCTGGGGCCTGGACACCCAGGCGCTGGGGCCCGGACACCCAGGCGCTGGGGCCTGGTAAGATAGAGTGTTGTGCACCTTTCTTCCTCCCTAACAGGTTTTGGTGGTTCTCATTTATTTGTGAGGTGAAAGATCGGACGCACAATAGGGGCTGGTTCCCTATTTGAACTCTTAATTGGTGTATATTTGTGGTTTACAACCTTCGCCAGCTTTTAGGCCCATATGTACAGAAGTGATTTTGAAGTACCAGCTGGCTTAATAAGGATTCTAATATGTTTTTTAGTTTTTATTTGAAGTGTAAAAATGGCTTTGTTTCCCATCCTTTGAGGTGCAATCATGGTTCTGTTCACTGATCTCTGAATTGTAAAATTATATTTTTATTTCCTGTATTCAACAGAGAGAGTGGGGAGAACTGGGAGAGGAATGTTACTGACGCCATCTTGGAGAAGTGTGAGACCATCAGGAATATAGTCCATGTGTACGTGGACGTCGAGAGCAGAGAGGGCTGCGTGTACCTCAAGTGTTGCACCTGCGAGGCGGCAGGTCAGGCGAGGCAAGCACTGCATGGATGGTGGTTCGATGGTGAGTGACCCCAGCCTGCCTGGCTGTCTTTCAGGGTAGTCAGTGGCGTTAGGAATTAATCATTTTCAAACAATACACTACAAATTTCATTTAGAGTCACTTACATTATTACAATTCTATGTTTTTACAGCCTAGTTTAAAAATGTATGTTTTTATTTCTGTTTGTTAAACATTTTTGGCTCGTAGTTACCTTTAATCTAAACTTTACAGTTTACTTTAGTAATCTTTTAAGCGCCATAATGGGTCTTGAAAGGCTGAAAAAAAGCCACAAACAAAAATTCATTTTTAAAGTTTAAAAAAACCCCACAAAAGTCCTTTTCAATAATGCTAAAGAAAACAAACAAAACAGTGATACCAATTCAATGTAAATACATTTTAATTCTCTATCAAAATTAAACCATCCCAAAAAAAAATAAAAATTTTTACAAATGAATTTGAAAAGAATAAAGAAAAGAACTATGAGCGTAAACAAAACTGGGAAATACACCGTAAGTATAAATATTACAAAGGGCACAACGATTACATTAAAATTAAACAAAAACCAACTTCTGAATGTATGACTCTATCTAAGAATGTTCCCATCGATATATATATATATATAATATAGCTGTGGAATAGATTATTCTTGGGGGTAAAGATTTAGGAAACACGCTCTAAAAAACCTAATGGAAATGGGGAAAGTTTTTGAATAGATCTACAATGTTCCAAGAGAAAAAACAAAACGGGAAGGTGACTGCGAGCAATCAACGGTGTTGTCCACCAGCCATGATGATAAATTGGGGTCTGTCTTGTACATCGTTAGGGGGGAATAACTATATAACTGTATAGGGAACACTATCAATTATCCGCTTGTGAAAAAATCAGAAATTATTCTAGAAATGTATTGAATTAAATGAATGGGACTTAAAACAGCCAAGTTTATTCAATTGAGAGAGTTGATATATACATTTACTTTATTTAGGTCATCTGCTTATGCAAGATAATGAGTTAAATATTTGTTCACTTATTTAGGTCGCCTGGTGACAGTCAAGTTTCTGCGAACCGACCACTACCACAAACGCTGGCCGGAATCCCGCAACGCCACGTTACCCTTGAAGCCATCCACCAATCAGATGAGGTCATTGTCCCAGCCCTATTACAGATCCTCGCTGGAGATGACCTAATCTCAGAGAGGTGGAGGCTGCCTTACGTCCCAGTGTCTTGTTTTCTCAATACATGTGTAATATATTCTTGTCTGTGTGTTTGTTCCCCGGCATGAAGGTCGTGTACATAATTTAACGTGCCACAAGGGTTTCATGAAATTGTTCTCCTTGGGAGGGGGGGGGGGGGGGATATTCAGAGAAAGTTTCTTTGCCACTTTCCGGAAGCTGCATTTATTTTCTGGGCTAAATTGGACTTGGTTTAATCATTCTCTTTATTTGGTTAATCATTGACACGTGAAAAGGCTGCTCAACTTGACACTGTGTGTTTGCATAACTGGCATTTCCAACTTGCAGAGGTTCCCTAAAATGTGTTTCCAGTTTCTTTCTGCAAGGAAACTCTTGAATTCTCTACAAACCTTAACTCTGAACTTGATAGTAGTTGTTTTTTTCCCTGTATAAATTCTAGTTTTGTAAGCCCCATGTGTTTTATCTATTTAAATAAAAAGTCATCTGATGGCTGGTTTTTTTACCAAAACAAATTTTCATTTTTATTCTAAATTTTACATTAAAGGTTATTTCAATTAAATAGAATAATTTTTCTTTCCATAGCTCTCTTCCATGGGCCATTGGTAGAAATACTTTTAATTTTTTTCTGTAAGCAGTATTGTTGTATCAGAATAAACCTTGGTACAAATGAATACGTTTTTTTCTATATCATTTGTGTTATCGGCCGGTTTTGTTTCCATATCATTTGTGTTATTAGCCGTTATCATTTGTTATCAGCTTTTATCATTTGTTCATCGCTTGTTATCATTTTTTTATGTTAACATTTTAATTTTGGATTGCATTTGTTACTCATTTTCTGGTTTTCTTTGCCACCATAGCAAAGCAGATCCGCTCAGAGTTTTACTTGTGTCATTGACATCATTGTGAACATTGTATATTATTGATTATGTCACTGAAGAGTAGTGTGTATGTATTATTGATTATGTCACTGAAGAGTAGTGTGTATGTATTATTGATTATGTCACTGAAGAGTAGTGTGTATGTATTGATTATGTCACTGAAGAGTAGTGTGTATGTATTGATTATGTCACTGAAGAGTAGTGTGTATGTATTGATTATGTCACTGAAGAGTAGTGTGTATGTATTGATTATGTCACTGAAGAGTAGTGTGTATGTATTATTAATTATGTCACTGAAGAGTAGTGTGTATGTATTGATTATGTCACTGAAGAGTAGTGTGTATGTATTGATTATGTCACTGAAGAGTAGTGTGTATGTATTGATTATGTCACTGAAGAGTAGTGTGTATGTATTGATTATGTCACTGAAGAGTAGTGTGTATGTATTGATTATGTCACTGAAGAGTAGTGTGTATGTTTAAGTGTCTCTTTCAGATAAGTTAGTTCCCACAGGTCAAGGGGAAACGGCATTCACCATTTCCTTTGGCAAAGGCATAACAATAATGAGGGAATGAATATATGTGGCCAGCACAATGTCCGGCTGCCTTACTTATTTCAAAACTGCTGTCACTGTGTCAGTTACCCATCATAGAACTGGGTAGACTGGGGGGGGGGGTCATCCTCCAGACACAATAAACAATTTTTAGCCTTGAACTCGAGGGGGGGGGGGGGTTTCTTGTATGTCCATCACAGTACGCGTACTCTAGAGCCACAATACTCTATAGAGTAATATACACATTTGTTTATGGAGGACTTCGGTCAACCGGTTTATCGTTTTGGTCGTTATTTGAGTTTTTTTCCCTTCAGAAAGAGGTTGGTATTTTTTTTAAGTAAAGTCTACAATTTTATAACGTGGAAGCAGTTGTTGACTAGCATGTTGAGAGTCTTGGTGTTGTTAGTGAAAGTATTTGACCCTCCCCCCCTCCCATTAACCCAGTCTATGATGAATTGTTGAGACTCCTATAGATTCATCACATAGTTGCTCATCAACTACAGGGTCAGTCCATCATCTCTAGTATGTACAAGTCTTCCAATAAGAACAAAGGGAACAGTGGCTCGGTACAACAATGATAAAACTGTACATTTAGGAAAGGGGAGGAGGGGAGAGAACAAATACTTATCAACTATAGCTAGTTGTCCCAGGGTCAACTTGTAGATTTCATTTTGAAGAAATGGTAAAAGAAGAAAAAAAACTTAAACTTTGACGTGTCTCTCGGTTTGAGACTTTTAGTTCTGAAATGAAATGAACACCACAACCTTAGAAAAAATGTTTTAATTAGAAATTATTGACATTTCCTGTTATTTGGAGATGTAGTGAGTTCAATCTTGGAGTGAATTGTTCTTTTAATTCTCTCCCCTTTGCTCGTTCCGTATCCTATTTGTAATTACCAGCATCTCTGATTTCATCTGCTTCATGTTTTTTTTTCGTATCAGTATAATTAAGTGTTGCTCCTCGTTTTGTGTCATTTGTTTCTGAAAATTGTAGAATCAGTTCATCACAGAGAGAGAGAGAGACATTTTTAAAAACTTCAATAAAAACTAAATTAAAGAGAACAAGTAAGCTTATTTTTTTTTGTATTCCCCAATTGCTGATTGAGTGAGTGATGATTTAAAAAAAAAGAAATATAAAGCCCCTGTAGAAATGTCTGGTTAAATATTGGAGACTACATGTGTCTGTGTTCATAGTTCATTCAATGTAGACATTTGAACAAATTTATTTGTTTTTTTGCTCTGAAATATTGAGATGATGAAGGCATAAAATATTTGTTCCTGATTTCTAGATATTCAAAAAAATAAAAATTTTCTAAGAATTTGAACATGTGAGACTTTCTGGTCCTGTTATATTATAAACACTTGTTTATTTTTAAAACATCTGTTACATATAATCTATGTCATATTAAAAATACTTTTTTGGGTTTCATTGATATAAAGATTTCTTTTTTTTTCTGTCCAGTAATGAAAAGGGTGGTTTTAACATTCGGGTGTAAGTTTGTTTCTTGCTAGTAGTAGTAATGTTCTGACACTTTTGTTAAGTTAACTAATGTACAGTGTAGGTTTTGACAGCTTCATGGTAATATATATATATATATATATGTTACTCTGTAGTTGACATTTATGGTTCTGCATTAACATAGGACTTAAATAGTCTTAATTAAGAGTGGACAATTTGCAACAAAGTTAGATAAACTAGATTAAAATGTGTATTTTTAAAATTTTCACTGTTACCTCCCCTTTTTTGATTGGCTGATCTTTTATAATTATAATATTGTGACATGCCGTGGTGTACATACAACATAAGATTACCCTGTCATATTAGTATTCGGTATTTTTGAGTTGAAGTCGGAGTTGAAATATTATCAACACACATAATTATATATCTATATATATATTTACTGCAGGATTCATGGGAATGTGGCAGTGTAGTGTGTTTCTATCCAAGTGTTGATGATTGTAAGCTTTAACTTGTGCCCATCACACTGCATGAAGTGATCATTTTGGTGGGCAAATTCCAGCTTTAGATTTGGACTATGTATCTTGCTGACCACTTGCTAATATCTTGAGAATATTCTCTACTGACCATCGCATACTTTTTTTGTTTGTTGAAAAAAAAAAGATATATTTGCTTTTTTTTAAAGTCAAATCTTATACCATTCATTTAATCTCTAGATTATTATAAAAATTATAATAAAATGTGGATATAACATTATACTTGTTTGTAATTTTTGATACAGTCTCTTTTGGTTAACGTAACATAAAACCTTGAATTAGGATTAGACAAATTGGATCTATCTCTTTCTGATTCATTAATTTTTACTGATAACAGTTTGTTTTTGTTAATGCATGAAGACATCAAAAACTTGAAGTTTAAGGACATCAATTATAAATTGCTACACATTGTTTTTTTAATGATGAATAAACATTGATACAATTTAGTTCTCTTAGAACAGTAAACTAGAGAAATATTTCAGTTGATAGATTATCAAATATAATTTAGCTGCTTTTAACCTTATGACTTGAAGGGGGTGGGGTAAGATGATACATTACAAATAAAAAAGTGGGGTAAGATGATACATTACAAATCGAAAAGTGGGGGGGGGGCGTTGAGATGATACATTACAAATAAAAAAAGGGGGGGGGGCGTTGAGATGATACATTACAAATAAAAAAAGGGGGGGGCGTTGAGATGATACATTACAAATTAAAAGGGGGGGGGGATGATACATTACAAATCAATATCTGACAATCAAGTTCTGTTCTGTTTGAACTAGAGTTTAATTTAACTCTGCTAGTATAATGAAAGATTACGTTACTGTTAGTAAATGAACAATTTGAAAAATGCAGTGCTGTTGGACATAAATCTTCTATAATAAAAAAAAAATCATGATTAATTAGATGTATATAGCGCATCATTCCACGCTAATGAATTTAAGCATGCTCAGTGCGTCCCCTTCCCACAATTCTATGGCAGCTATTGGTGAGGGTAAGTCACAAAACATGTCAACATCTATTGATCTTCTACCTCGGAATACTGTCAACCTGTCCTTGAACTTTGAAGAGTGGGAGGAGACTGACGTGTCACGTGATATATTTGTTCTTTAAACAAGAAGAACTTTTGATATTGTCTGTTAACAATGTTAACATGATCAAGCTATTGTTCAAATAAAACGTGTACCCATGATGCTGTAAGCACATGTTTTCAAACTTGTCTTTGTGTTCCTACAGCTGACATGTGTTTGTCTACCACTATGTTTGATTGGTTCCATGAATTCGTGATGCCAGCGATCCAGTTCCACACTCCACTTTACGTCATCAAATCCTTTGTGTGTGCTGTTGTTGTTATTGTTAAGCAGAAGTCAATAGACTGGTAGAGATAATCGTAAAAAATTATATTCTGTTTGAATATTTAAAGCAGTAAGGGATGATACAATTATTGTTAGCCTACAGGGGGGCAGGTGCTAGTACTTGTATGCCGCAGCCAATTTAAATACCTCAAACAAAATGATCAATATTTATAGTGAAACGTGAGCGCATGAAACACAATGACGATAAGCGGGCTGCTCTTCGAAAACCCAAAAGGATGCAAAAATCTTCTAAAACTATGGCAGTGTTTGGACATAATTGAAGAAATAGTTTTTAAAATCATGGCATACAAGAAGATTGGGTGGCCAGTGCAACGTTCTACATTTGTTTAGCTGCCGTCCTGAGGCGGAGTAGAAAAAAAAAAGAATTGCAGGACTTGAACCGGAGACTTGTGGAAACTCAACGACTCAACGCCATGAGCATAAAGCACTCACTACATGTTACACGTTGTTTTCAATTCTAGTGGTCTGGCCTCGCTGATACTGATAAGTTAAAGTGCACAGGGTACCTATTGGTACAGATTGGCAGTCCAAACTTTATCTGCTACTATAAACATTTCAGCAGTACTTATTACAGTATTTTTTATTTTATACGTTTTTACAGACGTTCCTTCTAGATAGAAGATTATTACGTCCACTAGGCCCAAAACTCCTGCAAGGCGGCAGGGATTGGTCGGCGGCAGGGATATAACCCGCGACGTGTTGATTGACAGTCGGTTGACAGTCCGGTGAACTAACCACAGGACCAGCCGGCCTTTCAATTGTCAACAGCTGCTCCCAGTCACTAAATATTGATCTTATAACTCTGAATACTGTCAACCTGTTCTTGAACTTTACTTTCTTTTCCACATCATCCAAACTATCAGAGTCTGGAACCCAGAAACATATGGACTTGTCATTTCAAGGAATAGTCTTCAGACTATAACTTCCATTGACTCCAGAGATTGATTTTCTGGAATGTCTCTAGACAAGATACAGTGCCGTTGCAAGGGATTTGGGGGCCCGGGGGGGGGGGGGGGGGGCTTGTCTCTAACTCCTCCGGGGAATAGAAATGGACACCAATCAAAGAGTATCAGAAAACATCTATACCTTTCAGGACAGTTTTGTTTTTGTTTATTTATTTATTTATTTGTTGGTCGATATGGCTTCTGAAGAATTGTTAAGCAGTGACCGTGACCTTCTGAGTTATCAAGACTCGGTGAGAAAATTGTGTGGGTAATTCAAGGTAGTTGTTAGTTGTTTTCTTACCAACTTGGAACCTTCTAAATAGCCCCCAATGCGATGCCTTTAGTCCAGGGGTCAGCCACTTTTAATAATAGTATACCAAAATAGGATTTAAAATTCAGCGTGCAGTCTAAAAAAAATGTATGCCATTTTCTTATAAAAGAGTCTTCAATTACCCTTTTTTTAGGGGGAGGGGGAACTTCCGCGTGCCATTGAAAATCGTTAAGCGTGCCAAGTTTGGGCATTCGTTTCATAAGTTGCCGACCCATGCTACTAAACTATATTTCTTGCAACGTATGCAAAGTTGAAAAAGAGAGAAACACACAAAAAACATCAAGCAACAATCCGCCACTGCTTGACTCCAAATGTGAATCTTATAATAAAGATCGCTTGATAGTATAGGGGGAACTCTGCGCGAACATTCTCAAAAGTATCCCATAGAATGTAGAATATAGGAAACCTGTTTTATCTTTCCACCGTTTGTACTTTGTACGATGTATGAACTCTATAGATCTTCTAACTTCAAACCCGCTGAGGCCACTAACTTCTCACTGAGACCACTAACTTCTCTCTGACACTAACATTTCGTAGCATCTATCTCGAGAAAGTTGATCCTGCCCCAGGAATAACCTCTGTAGGCCTACCTCACCTCCTATTCCATTATTCTTAGACAATTTTAGCTGAATTTTTTCCATCTGAGGTCCGATGGAGGTCAGTTGTAGGCCTACTTCTTATCTTCCTTCTTCTTATATCAGCACATGCCCATTCTATCGCTAATGCCTTTTCGTGATGATGGCGTGATGACCTATTGTTGGAAACCGGTCAAATATTAAATTATAAAAATAGTTCACAATAGTTAATATCCAGAACTGTTGTAATGAAGCGAACGCTCTACTGCCCCCTTACCATTTTTATAACATGTTTATATTTACACCATTCGGGTTATACAAAATATATAGGCCTACGTGTTGGCCAGTCTATTATGGGGTGATAGATAATTTTTTCAAATAATATTTCTCCAATATCTATAGAACCGCATATTGCATGCCAATTCATCATGAGGCCCACTATGGGATTGTGGTAACATGTAACAGCTAGAGAACACGATTTTCCATTTTTACTACGAGCACCGTCTTAACATCCTTCTGCTTGCCTTCTTTGTCCGCCTTCAACATTTCCCAGAATGCTACAACAATAAAACTAGCCTTGTCATACACCCAGGGGGGGGGGGGGGGGTGGATACACAGGAGTCAGGATGTGACAACAGATACGAAGATGGGTCCTTAGCGTATTAAGAGAAGGGCAAACTGCCGCCAGTTTCCAGAGCCCCGAGACAGTAATCTCGGCTCTTTTTCTTACTTGAAAATAAGTGGGTTTAAATAAATCTGACGCCGCTGTGGGGCCGCATCGTTTAGATAGCCTCAATAAAACTATAGTGAATATAATTAAATTTTACTAAAAGACTACTGGCTAAAAACTTTTCCACCACCCCCCTCCCCCATCACCACCAATAAACTTAACCCTGCCGATCGGGACGGTGGGATAACCACAAGCTTCAAAGATGAACCATCAAAGAAATGAAACATCACATTAGTTCTGTTCAACCTAATAGATCTAGTTCTATATATTTATATGAAACATCACATTAGTTCTGTTCAACCTAATAGATCTAGTTCTATATATTTATATGTAACATCACATAAGTTCTGTTCAACCTAATAGATCTAGTTCTATATATTTAAATGAAACATCACATTAGTTCTGTTCAACCTAATAGATCTAGTTCTATATATTTATATGAAACATCACATTAGTTCTGTTCAACCTAATAGATCTAGTTCTATATATTTATAAAAATTGGTTAACTGGACCATGTTCCGTGTCATGGGCGCCCGCAGACAATTTTCTAGGGGGGGGCAAAATATTTTTAGTAATGTTTTAATGTAGTTTTAATTTACTGAGCGCATTTGTATGGTGAAATGACAGAACACTGTAGTAATTGTAGTACACTGTAGTAATGAAGTGCATACTGCAGCAACACATTTTTTATTAGCACAATATATGTATATAATAGACGTAAACCATACAAAAAAACTTACTTTAAACAAACAATATTACAACGTAAATTTAAAATAAAATGTATTATTTAAACAAGAACTGGAGGTCTGTTATCGCTACCAAACATATCTACAATTGTGTCCATAAACTCTTTTTTGTTGCTGTTCACTTTGTCTCTGTGTACTAACAACATGCACAATCTTGACAGACGTTCATCTGACATTGTAGATCTAAGTTATAGGTTTTCAACCTTTTTCGGCTCACCGCACCCTTTTAAAATCTTACCGCTCACCGCCCCCCAACTTAATTTTAATTAAACATATAATAGACCTATAATTAATTCTAAAACACATTTATTTGTATTATTAATTTAGAAATATAAGAGACTTATTTAATAACACTATATCATGTAATTTCTGTAATTATTAATGTTTTAAATATAAACTCCTTAAATGGACAAAACAATTAATGCAGGAAATGTTTATTTACAACTGTTTAACGTAAATTATTTTAATCCTCTAATAATTAAATCTTGTTATGAATACCACAATGTTGAATGTATATAAAGAAGTAATAATAATCAGTAAAATTTGTTATATCACAAAACAGAACTTGTTCGGCATCACTATTGAATCCAACGTAGAAACATTTGTTAATTAAAGGGAGATTATTATTTCGTTTCATTTGAGCTAATATTTCGGTACTTTTTTTCTTTTATAAAAAAGAATTAATGGCTTACATTTATAACATTAAAATGATCAAACTGTAAAAAGTATTTGAAAGTTATATAAATATTATATGACTAAAGAAGTTATATGTATATTTTTAAGGATCACAATAACTACTCAGTTTGTATGATTACTACGTATCTATACCATGAAACGCACATCATAATTATCAAAACGCGTCACACATCACACAACCTTTAGCAGATTTCGTTACATTATGTAAGAACAAAGGGGACCGCAGCGACTGCAAAAAGACAGAGGAATCTCCCTCTTGAATAGTTGGTAAGATCTTTGCAAGAGGCAATATCAAGGCTGCAGGTGCTGTCATCTAGAGTCTATCCATAGTCTCAGTGCGGTTTCAGAAGCGACTTATCCACTATAGACATGATCTCCTCCATTCGACTGCTACAAGAGAGGTTCCGCGAGATGAATAAGTATAATAAATTATACATTGCTTTCGTTGATCTCACTAAAGCATTTGATATGGTCAGCAGAAGTGGACTCCTCAAACTCCTGGCAAAAATATGATTCCCTCCAAAACTGCTCTCTTTCATTGCCTGTTTTTTTTTAGAAAACCAGGTGCACAGTGAAGTTTAATCAGAGCCCTTTGAAGTCCGCAGCGGTGTTAAACAAGACTGCGTACTTGCACCCACCTTGTTTGGAATTTTTTTCTCGTGTCTACTGCACTATGCTTATGGAGACTGCAACGAGGGTGTCTACCTTTCACACAAGCAGATCTGGAAAGCTCTTCAATCTAAACAGGCTCAAAGCCAAAATCTCAAGCAGTGTTCTCCTAGATGGCGAGATAAATAGTAGAATAGCTAAAGCCATGGGCACTATGGCTAGATTTAACAAAAAAAAAACGAGTCTGGATGAACTCACTGCTCACACGCTCCACTAAGTCACTAGTTTATCGAACATGCGCTCTGATTACCCTGCTGTACGGCTGTGAGACATGGAGCACATATTCCTGGGAGGAGAGAAAACTGAACACCTTTTACCTTAGGTGTCTCAGATTCATTTTAGATATAAGATTGCAGGACAGGGTTTCAAACGCAGAGGTCCTACGAAGAGCAGAGTGTCAAGACATCCGTATTACTCTCAGTAACAGACGTCTCAGCTGGCTAGGTCATGTACGCCGAATGCCACAGGGTCGACTTCCACAGGACATTCTATATGGAACGTTTGCTTCGGGACAGAGACCTGCTGGACGTCCAAAACTGAGATTTGCGGATGTCTGCAAAAGAGATATGAAACAACTCCAGATTGACCCAAACAGTGGGGAGATCATGGCGCAGGATAGGCCCACTTGGAGGGCAGGAATCAAAGAAGGTTTCAAGCTTGCGGGAGAGGAGCGCGCCAGGAAAAAGACAGTGGAGAAAAATGTGGTCCACTCCGCTACATTCAACTGCAGCAAGTGTGACCGTGCCTGTACGTCCAGGATTGGCCTCTTTAGCCACATGAGGGCCTGCAAGGGAAATGAATCGTCTCTCGAGACGTAAAATGCCGACGAATGTGCTGAACGATCGCTCCACCGTACATGTTGTTGCTGGTAATGTTAGCAAAACTAGTAAGGCATACGGCAAGGTAACAAGTCGATGAAATTTTGTATTCTCGCGTTTTCCGAAAATCAAACTAACTCAAGGCTTCACTATCAAAATTATCAATGTGGTATACCTGATTAATCCACAAAAGATAATGAGATCGATATGACAATGGAAGGAGTCACAGTTGTTACAATTAATTATAAATGTTTTAATTATTATTTTTGTGTCTATTTTAGTCCAAATTTTTTTTTTATCTATCAATCGGGGGGGGGGGGGTAACTTTTCCAGGGGGGGGCAAGTGCCCCCCCTTGCCCCTCCCTGCGGGCGCCCATGTTCCGTGTGACCATGTAAATAAACCTTTGACCATATCGTCAACAGGCTATATCTTTTCATTTTAAAATAAAATTAGGCCTATATATATATATACGCTCTCCTGTATAATCTGTTATAAAAGTGCAGGTTTGTTATATCTAGTTCATACTATCTTATAATTAGACCAGGTGTTCACGCAGACTTCGCGTGGTACTCAAGGTAACCAAGGTCCCAAACTCTAAAAATTCTTTAAAAAAAAAAATCACTGGCCTATAAAACAAAGTGGAATAGCGGGTCTTAAACCTTTTTTTGAATCTTTCGGCCATCATAAGTTTTATCTCTTGGAAGAAAATAGTATATTTATCAGGTCGTTTTTATATATTTATATTTAGAGATATAGACCTATATATATAGACCTATCTTTAGATCTATATGGGGAAATATTCTATTATATTAAATACTAGATAGATAGATAATTGGATAGACAGTAGGCCCTATGGATGGATGGATTTAAGAATGGATAGGTGGATAGTCCTATATAGAGAGATGAATAGACGGGTAATAGGCCTATAAATTGATAGATAATATAGGTCGCTAAATTGTTAAATGGATAACCTAAGGGCGCCAGGTAAGTTATCCCCCCCCCCCCCCTGGATCTAGCCCCGATTAACAAAAATTATTTCCACAAAGCCTTGAAGGCTGTAGTGGATTTTGGTTTGTGGCTGACCAGTCCACTTTCGTGGTATTAGGTAGGGACCACCAATAAATGGACCAACACACACCATAGAGTTACCCAGGCCTCCTCTCCACTAGTAAAAATAAAACTGTCATCCAGACAAAAAGGGCTTTAGGGCAAGATAACTTGAGACGCCTTGTATAGTTTGTTCAATGTTATCTTTGACCGAATTTATGGGTTGTTAGGTGTAAGATTTAACTGGGCGGGATAGTGGGAAAAAAAGGGGAGGGGCTACAATTATACCAGTTCTAACAGTTCTTCGAAATTGCAGGCTTGCAGTTTTTTTTATTGTCATTTTGTTGTTATTTGTTGTGTTTCGTTGTTGTTTTGTACTATTTTGTTTACAGATAATTTTTTTTTAAAGATTATGATTATTTTTTTGATACAGTTTTAAGTCAAATTTTTTTATATCAAATTTATCCTTGCCATGGACGCACTGATCTATGTAATGTAGCCCAAGTGCTCAATGTCGTAAAAATATTTTAAGACAGTGGGGGTCTTTTATCCAGGTCAAACAATAAAGTAGTTTCCAGTTGCTTTGATTTATTTTGTATCAAATTGTTTTTAACCATTGGCATTTTCCCCAGTTGTCTTCTTCTTCTGCGACCCAATTTCTTTTTTTCTTTTTTTTTGGGGGGGGGGGGGGGTGGGTGGGGTGGGGGTGGAGCTGACGCTGCCAATCGAGTCGCTCTGATAAACGTGTCTTTAGAAGACTTGGCTCGTGGTCGGTCCAAAGTACAAAACTCTTTTCGCTTCGTGGCACCTTCTGGTTTATCATGCTCTCTGTGGAATGTACAGGACAGTGTGTTTTTCCCTATCTCTCGTTGTCTTGATGTTCCTTTTGTTTTTCTGCCAGTATTTAAAATTCTGAACATTTGAATAAGGGCCTTGAGCCTATTGCTAGCCCTAAACCCTCTTCTGTATGTCTTAGGTGGGAGACGGCGGGAAATCTTGCCCTAACATGACGACGTTAGCCCTCCAGAAACACGGCATATCAGTTTGGGGGTGAAGATTACATCACATCAGTGGCGTACCCATGGATAGAAACATATTATATGGAAAGGTTTTATAAAGGCACGCCCTTGAAAACAATTTTTAACTGTTTACGACTCCCCCCCCCCCCTCCTCCTTTCCCTGAAACACATTGAAGTCAGCACAATGCATTTTCAATTTGACAACAAACAAGAATTGGGAAAAAAACTTTGTTTGGAAAAATATAAATAAACAGGCCTGGAAACTAGTCGACAATCTACACCAGGGGTCTCCAAACTACGGCCCGCGAGGCCCTTTCATGCGGCCCGCGAAGTACTTTTTTATCTACGGAAAAAAATACGGAATTTTACCTATATCCTGCCAAGTTGCACCAATTAAATTAGCTAGCCTTGGGCGCGAAGCATTGTTGGCCAACTAATTAAAGTAAATTTCGCAAATATATTAACAAAGACATTTGTTTCCATAACCAAGACTACAAAACAATTCATTGTTACGGTATTTTATTTGTTAATTATTGTTTTTGCAACAACAAAAAAAAGATGTGGGGAATGGGGAATGGTGCACGTGGATGCAGTTGAAATAACAAAAAAGGGGGGGGGCACAAAATAGGTCACAGAGACCCTGTTTATTATAACTTTTTTTTAAAGAGCACAACTTGGCTTTTCTGAAATTTTAGTGTCGGAGTTTTTAAAAGGTTTCCTGTTTGATCAAGACTTTATTATTTTGATCACATTTTGTCATTTCTAAAGAGAAAACATTAAAAGCAATAATCTCTCTACCATAAGTGGATATATTTCCACACTATATTCAGGTAAGATTAACTTAAGAAATCATAAGAATTTAACAAAAATTGTTTCTGGTAATTTGCAACTATAATTGCGATGAAATTAGTTCTGATAAGCTTAATCAGTTGTTGTAGTTTGTTTTGATTTTTTCGATATTGTGTGCAAGATACTTTCAGTTTCACTATTTATTTATGTTGACTTCACTTTATTGTAGTGTCCAACGATAGCCGAGAAGAGGAAAAGAAAAATAGTCCATGAATGTCGGCAATTTCAATAAGAATGGAGTTTGAAATACTTCTTCATCAGATCCGGCGAGAAAGCATTGATTGTGTGTGATTTGCAACGAAACTGTGGCTGTGATGAAAAAATACAACCTGCGACGTCATCATCAAAACAAACATCAGGAGAAATATGCACATTTGGAAGGTACAGTCTGTGCTGAAAAATTAGCTAAATTACAAAATCAACTCACATCTCAGAGGACATTGTTTAGTAAATCCTCAAATAAAAACGAATCTTTAACAAAGGCCAGTTATAAAGTTGCTTATGTTCTGGCTAAATGTGGCAAACCGTTTACAGATGGTGAAGTAGTGAAGGAATGTTTGTTGGAGGTGGCTGAGGAACTTTGCTCCGAAAAGTCAAAACAAGTAAAAAATATAGCTTTGGGCGCAAATACCAATGCCAGCCATGTTGCAGATATGAAAACGTTGTGAATCAAATAGCGAAGAATGCAAGAAAGTTTTGCCATATTTCAATTAAAATGGATGAATCGCTGGACAGCTGTTCCACCTCTCAAATGCTTGTGTTCATTATAGGTGTTATTACAAGGCAATTTATTCACCATAATAAATTATGGATGAGACCTTCTATTTATATCACACAAGTATAATTATGATTTATAATGTTATTACGGCTAGAGCCCCCATTCAATTTGTGAAAATAATAGTTATAGTATTGTTATTATTAGTGTGAGTATCCTTGTATTAGTGAAGATCTTATTATATCATTCTGAAGTTTATTTGTAGTTGTCTAGAGTATTCCGTGGTTCTTATAATCCCCTGGCAATTCACATAACGTAGCTTTAGAGTTTTCAGTTGATTCACTTCATGTATAATTATTGGTGTGGCTCATATTATACAGCAAGAACCTCGATGTTGAGTGGTAGTGTAGATTATTAAAATAGTTGTATAAATATTACACATACACACATGTATATAACGTTGAAATATTGACGTTAACCAAGTTGTGTAGAAAGCAACGATAAATTTGGTTTAATTTACAACATCAATCCAGTAGGAATCCAAATAATATTATATACACAATCAAGAAATACACATATTCCAATTAGTAATGAATATCCTCAATGAACATATAGCATTGTAGTTAATAGTAGAATAATAAATTTTCCATAATACAAATCAAATAGAAATGATACTCAGAGCGGAGTATATTTGATGTTACTAGATCGAATGCAAGCCAAGAACTGACCAAAAGTGTCGAATCGCGTAGAAATATATTACGGGTCAATCGTTGGAAAAACCCGACAGCCTAGTGACACGAGAATTTTAATCAAGCCTGCGTGCTGACTGCGTGAACAGATACTTTTTATTAAGAAGAAGCAATAATGCTCTAACAAAATAAGGAGAGACCGGACGACCTTGACATGCTGTATTCGCGTGCACAGTTCATGTTTTTATCGAGGTTAATAAAAAAACAATAATGCTTTAATTAGGTTAGGAAAAACCCGGGGAAAACCGTGAGCTGAGAAATATTTTGTATCGTTTAAACGCAATTCGCTTAAATGATTTAGTTGGTTTATTAACATTACAATGTAGGGAATTTACGTTTCGTAACAGTCGCCCATACCAAAAGGAAAAGAACATTGCATACTAAACAATAGAAGTGTGCAATTTCTTTTAGAACCGCCTGCACTTAACTTTAGTTCTAAACAATATACAAAAAAAAACTGACTCCACCTGGGTAGTCCGTTAAATAAGACAAGTAAGGGAAATAATTTATTCTATTAAACCCTCATCCTATAGGATCTCAAGTTATCCTTAGACCATAACACATGTTCGCGTTATTAAAAAAAATTATACTCTCTGAGATATCATTCCTTATAAACATCATCATCTTATTTATAAGGTAAAAATCAACATAACTAATGTTATCATATTAAACAATTCAATCATTAATTAATTCAACGTAAATGAAATTAATATTTAAATAAACTTAAGAGTAAGAATTTAATCTTAAGTGTGTAAGCATGTGAAGTGTATGCACATTACTCTATTTTGGTTTTTACATAATCACAACTATAGTTTGATTGTTTCAAAATAAGGATGTACATTTCTGTTCATTCATTATCTTACTAATAAAGAAAATTTATGTTCATAAATCCATAATATTTATAAGTAACTTATTAGGTTCTTTTTTTTTTTTTATCTACAACAATAATAATATTTGTTTTAGCAAATGGAAATATTCATGGCATAAAATAAGGCATAAGATATTGCATAAAATAATCACAACATATTCATGTATTCATGCATTTATATTTTAAATGATCCAATTCTCTTAGTTAGGATTATCAGAATATATACATGAAGTTATCTATTTCCTTATACATTTGTTTTCCAGATAAGTGAGTTATTTTTAAGTTGTAAGCTTGAATAAACAAACTCCATCTTAGAATGCGCTGATTTTGTTTGATGCGGGAAAGAAATACTAGTGGATTGTGATCAGTGAATATCTCGATTGGGAACTGAGAACCATTTACATAGTAATTGAAATGTTTCAATGCTTGGATAAGTCCTAGTAATTCCTGCTCTATTGTGCTATAATTTACCTCATGTGGGTTAAATTTTTTTGAACAAAAGCTAATGGGATGTTCAAGAGAATCATCTCCTATTTGTGAGATTACCGCGCCCATTCCTGTATTACACGAGTCTACCGTTATTCTGAAGGGTTTAGTATAATCAGGTGAGACTAATACTGGTGCCTTGGTCAGTATGTCTTTTATATCATTAAAGGCTTGGTCACATTCCTGAGTCCACTTAAATTGATTTTTCTTTCTCAAGAGATTTGTCAAAGGGCAAGTGATAATAGAAAAGTTTTTACAAAACTTCCTGTAGTACCCGGCCATACCCAGAAATCCTCGAAGTTGTTTCTGCGTTTTAGGGACAGGGAATTCCTGTATAGCTTTGACTTTGACATTCACTGGTTTTACTTTGCCATTACCCACTACATGACCTAAATATTCAATTTCTGCATGGCAAAATTGACTTTTAACTAGGTTTATAGTAAGATTAGCCTGTTTTAGTTTTTGGAATAATAGTTTTAACTGATGTAGATGATCATTAAAGTTATTACTGAACACTACGATATCGTCCAGATATGCATGGCATTGTGGGATATCATGGATAATAGTGTTTATTAGTCTTTGAAAACTAGCTGGAGCATTGACCATTCCGAATGGCATTACTTTAAACTTATATAATCCATCAGGAGTAACAAAAGTTGATACCTCCTGAGCCCTATCTGTTAATGGGATTTGGAAATAAGCTGTTAGTAAGTCAATCTTAGTTACATAGTTTGCAGTGCTTACTCTATCGATTAAATCATCTATCCGTGGTATGGGATACGAATCTGTTTTTGTCACTTGGTTTAATTTCCTATAGTCTACACAAAAGCGTAGTGAACCATCAGATTTGGGAACCAACACACATGGGGATGACCAATCACTGTTACTGTGAGTAATTATATCATTGCTCAGCATATAATCAATTTCTTTACGGATGTGTTCAAGTTGTATGGGATTAACCCTATACGGATGTTGTTTGACAGGTTTAACATTATCATCTTTTAAAACTACATCATGGGTAACCAAAGTTGTTTTGTTAGGAACATCACTAAACAAATTTACATGATCATAGATTAAACCCTTGATAGAAGTCTGTTCACCTGAGTCTAGATGTGCCAGTTTATCATTGAGGTTTTTAAGGGCTTCAGTGTTCTGAAGTTTACTTTCTATGATTGTCTTTTTAAATTTAGGCGGGGGTGTTTCAACAGTTTTGATAGCACTCACTGGCCTAATGTCAGTTTGTTCTTCCCTAACAACATAAGGTTTTAGCATGTTTATATGGCACAGTCTCTGTGTTTTCTTTCTATCAGGGGTTTTTACAAGGTATGTTACATCACTGATTTTATCTAAAACCTGATATGGTCCTGTATATTTTGCACTCAGGGGTTGTCCAGACAATTGGGTCAACATGAGGACTTTATCACCAGGATGGAAACATCGGGATCTGGCCTTGACATCATAGTACCCTTTCATTCTTTTCTGAGCCTGCAAAAGATTATCTTTAACATGATTAAAAGCATGATAGATTCTGTTGCTAAATTGTTCCACATAAGCTACGAGTCCAGTCTCTTCATCAGAATTTAACAAGGTTTCCTGCAACAGTTTTAGAGGTCCTCGAACTGAATGTCCAAACACTAACTCGAACGGACTGAATCCAAGAGATTCCTGCACAGTTTCTCTAGTCGCGAAAAGAGCGAATGGAATACCGCGATCCCAGTCTTCAGTGTTCTCAAAACAGTATGTGCGGAGCATGGTTTTCAGAGTCTGATGATATCTTTCTAGGGCACCTTGGCTTTGCGGATGGTACGCAGTTGAAGTTGCATGTTGGATGCCTAGTTTCTTTAAGACCTGGTTAAACAGCTTTGATGTAAAGTTAGATCCTTGGTCTGACTGTATAGTCTTTGGAAGACCGTATCTTGAACAAAATGCAATCAGTGCGTCAGATATCTTATCTGCGTTAATGGTGCGTAGCGGAATAGCTTCAGGGTATCTCGTGGCAGTGCACATTATAGTGAATAAGTACTGGTGTCCTGTCTTTGTTTTAGGCAAAGGACCTACACAGTCTATTAGCAAGTGGCTAAATGGTTCTGCAAAGGCAGGTATTGGCTTTAGAGGTGCTACCGGTATAGTCTGGTTAGGTTTACCAACTATCTGGCATGTATTGCATGACTTGCAGTATTTTGTGACGTCACGATGTAGTCCAGGCCAATAGAAGTACGGAAGAATTCGACGGTAAGTCTTGTTCACTCCTAGATGACCAGCATATGGCGTATCATGAGCCATGTGTAAGATGTCATTACGATATATGGCTGGTACCACAATCTGACTTCCTTCTCTGCAATTGTCATTATCACATTTCACATCTCTCCATTTTTGCATTAATATTCCCTCCTTCAGAAAAAATCCATTTCCTTTAATTTCTGCCTCCTGTTCAGTTATCACCTTTTTCTTCAGGTGTTTAATTCCTGAATCTCTATTCTGTTCTAATAGGAGTAATTGTCGAGGTGACAAATTACTTTCAGTAGTCTTGACTGAGGGACCACTCAAGATGTCAGCCAGGAAAGTTGCCTGTAGGTCAATTTCTGGTTCTATTTTTGACTTTGACATGGTTTCGACAGACTTTTGTTGTTGGGCCATACCTCTAGTGACGATGCATATAGGTTTGATAAAGCTCTCACTTTTATTAAGGCATTGTTTTTTCTTGGATATGGAATGCACCACATCTCCAGCAATATCATTTCCCAGTATTAAAGAAACACCTTTAAACGGAAGTGATTTGTATACACCCACAACTACATTTCCAGTGAAGTACGCACTCTTCAGCTGTATTTGATGCAAAGGAATTTGTACATTTTTCCTTGATACACCTTGAATAGTGAGATCCTGTCCTGTATATGTCGATTGTGACGTAGGAACAGTATTCTCTAAAAGTAGTGAAACCTCAGCCCCTGTATCACGGAGTATTCTGATGTTCTTTTCACTAGTGACACCATTTATTATGGATGACACGGTACCTTCTTCAATGAATGGTAAACAATTGCTTGGTATCTCAGTATCGATGAGATCTGTATCCAAGTTATTTTTGTAAGAGGTATGTTTAGTACTCATGATGGTTCTATCTGATATAGACTCCTTGGAGCTATGATTAGAATTAGAATTATTGAAAACCATTGTCTCTATTTCAGGAACTATTTCTGGTTTCAAGTTTCCTAGATACGTGTGTTTTGTCAGGTTATCTGCATTAGCACTAGGTATCTCTGTTTGAGTTCTAACATCCTTCTTTACATTTACATGAGTTCTTTGTTTTGGCATTGCTACATACGATAAGACAACATTCTTTTTATTCGGGTTCCCATTCAATATCCAGCACTTTTCCTTAGTATGTCCAATTCGTTTACAATGGCTACAGGTTGGCTTGGAATTTGTTGGACCTTCATTGCTCTGCTGATGTCTCTTTGATTGATAGGATTCATTTGGATTTATGGTTTTCTTTTCTACCTTCATATCTCGATTCTGGAATTTAGATTTATCAACTGTTGTAAATTTATTGCTGGAATGGATAATAACATATTCGTCTGCCATCACTGCTGCTGTTTCTACTTGTTCTACACCTTTGTCTGCTAAATGTATTCTTACATCACCTCTGATGTTATTGTTAAAGTCTTCCATTAGCATAAGATTAGCTAATTTATCAAAGTCTTTGTTTACACCTTTGGATCGAATCCATCTTTCAAAATATTTCTTTTTCTGTCTTAGAAAATCAACATGGGATTGTTCCTGTTCTTTCTTAGACTCGCGAAAAACTTTTCTATATTTTTCAGGTGTTAATGCATAACTTAGCAGTACTCTATTCTTGATCAGTTCATAATCATACAATTCCTCTTCAGTAAGACTTAATACAACATCAAGTGCCTTTCCTTTGTTCAGAGCTGAGCGTAGGAGTATAGCTTTCTTGCCCTCGGGAAATTGATAGTCTCTAGCGTTTCTCTCGAAAATCATGAAGAACTCTTCCACCGAGTTATCTTCAAAAACTGGAATATGTTTCTTAAACTTATACAGTTCTGCATCTGCTTCAGAGCTTGCATTCGAATGATTTGACGTACGAGACCTTGCTATCTCAATTCTTTCCTGGCTTGCTATTTTCTCTCTTGCTATTTCTCTTTCCATCTCTAATTCCATCTTTCTTAACTCAAGTTTAAATTTCCATTCTTCACTTAAGTCACCAGTTGTATGCTTTACTCTTTGTGTTATAGGAAAAGGTAATTCATCATCTGATTCATCATTAATGTTATCATTAGCAGTAGTTTCTTCAATAATTAGTGTACCTTGTTTTCTTAAACACTCAGTTACCTCTTGAAGTAATTTAGTTTTTGATGGCCTAGTTTCTGTGATAGAAATGCCCAATGATTTAGCCAATTCTTTTAATTGTATCATTGACATTTTATTAAGCTGTTCTGAGGTTAGATCAAATATCTCTGGATCCAATGTAAGATTATTTGTGGCCTCCATTTTATATATTATTAAAAGTTACTATAAATCTTGTTAATAATACAATAAAGAGTCCAACTTACTTTCTGTCCTTTGAATAATTCACTACACCACACAGTTCAGATTTGTCACAACAAGGTCACAAAAAAATACTTTCTTAGAGTTACTTTGTTTGATAAGGTAATACACCAGATAATTTTCCAGGCTGAATAGTTAAGTTTTCCGATTCTCAATAGCAATGTTCAATTCAATCACAATCTTTAGTATATTGTATATTGTTCATATTTTCCAACACAATCCATCCAAGTTACGAGTATGTATTACGGCAGTTGTAAATAGTTTGTGTAAATAGTATAACGATTCTTGAAGTTGAAGCAAATCCTCCAAACGTTTGTTAGTAAATCACTGACGAGCAAAACCCATTTTATTACAAGGCAATTTATTCACCATAATAAATTATGGATGAGACCTTCTATTTATATCACACAAGTATAATTATGATTTATAATGTTATTACGGCTAGAGCCCCCATTCAATTTGTGAAAATAATAGTTATAGTATTGTTATTATTAGTGTGAGTATCCTTGTATTAGTGAAGATCTTATTATATCATTCTGAAGTTTATTTGTAGTTGTCTAGAGTATTCCGTGGTTCTTATAATCCCCTGGCAATTCACATAACGTAGCTTTAGAGTTTTCAGTTGATTCACTTCATGTATAATTATTGGTGTGGCTCATATTATACAGCAAGAACCTCGATGTTGAGTGGTAGTGTAGATTATTAAAATAGTTGTATAAATATTACACATACACACATGTATATAACGTTGAAATATTGACGTTAACCAAGTTGTGTAGAAAGCAACGATAAATTTGGTTTAATTTACAACATCAATCCAGTAGGAATCCAAATAATATTATATACACAATCAAGAAATACACATATTCCAATTAGTAATGAATATCCTCAATGAACATATAGCATTGTAGTTAATAGTAGAATAATAAATTTTCCATAATACAAATCAAATAGAAATGATACTCAGAGCGGAGTATATTTGATGTTACTAGATCGAATGCAAGCCAAGAACTGACCAAAAGTGTCGAATCGCGTAGAAATATATTACGGGTCAATCGTTGGAAAAACCCGACAGCCTAGTGACACGAGAATTTTAATCAAGCCTGCGTGCTGACTGCGTGAACAGATACTTTTTATTAAGAAGAAGCAATAATGCTCTAACAAAATAAGGAGAGACCGGACGACCTTGACATGCTGTATTCGCGTGCACAGTTCATGTTTTTATCGAGGTTAATAAAAAAACAATAATGCTTTAATTAGGTTAGGAAAAACCCGGGGAAAACCGTGAGCTGAGAAATATTTTGTATCGTTTAAACGCAATTCGCTTAAATGATTTAGTTGGTTTATTAACATTACAATGTAGGGAATTTACGTTTCGTAACAGTGTGGATGAAGACATGAACTTAACACAAGAGCTGGCTTTCCTACACAGCATGTATGACACTGTTTGTGACGAATGGAAACGAATCGGTCGTCACATAGGCCGAATTTTATAACTGCCAATGTTTATAACAAATGTATTAGCATCACAACCATGTATGGATTAGGAATATATGTACATTATTTTGATTAAGCGTAAGAGAGAGAGAGAGAGAGAGAGAGAGAAAGTTTAGAAATATAAATGTTGTTTGTAAATGTTAGTATATTACCTTGTTCCCATATAGCGGGGTTTCCCGGCCAAGTAAAATGATACTATACCGCCCTTCCCCCCCCCCCCACCTTCCCGTGTCACCTTTTCCACCCGCGACGTGGTTATCCCCCATTACCTGTTAAGATAGGAATCATCTCCCTCCAACTTTGAATGGCGTACGAATTTAACGACCAGTGTCCAGATTGCAATTAAGGGTCACATAGTCTCGTGAATATCGCGCCCTCTCGCCCCCTGCCTTTTCCACCTTCCTGGGTGACCATATATTTCCTACCTTATCTTGTCACTGTTTCAGGAAATATAATTCCAGTTGATATCATTTTTTTCTGATCGCCAACGGTGGACATCGACATTTTTATGCATAGCTCTGGCCTTCTACAAATGGCCCATAATTGGGCGACTTTCTAAGGCCAGGGAGATCCTTCTGTTGATCTCAAAATTTAGTACCAGATGTCAAACCATTGGTATAGTTTACACTCCCCCTCTTCATGTCCGCTATATAAGTTGAAACTGTTCGCTGTAAATTTAGTCCTAGCGCCAGTCTCATAAGAAGACACACTTTCATTTTAGTTAGAAGTCAGATCTAACTATTGTAAATATTGTTCTACTCAGATTGTTTGATCCACCATTTTATATGCCAGTTAGTCACGAAGTTTTGCATTTTGTTGATGAATTGCCTGCATCTGCTAATAGTTTACCTTCATCATTGTATTATTATTGCTAGCCATTTTCCGCTACTATTGAATAAAGTCATACAGTTTTCTCTCATAAGACAACAGCGTTGGTTACTGTTTGGTTAGAACGTGACATTGTTGGTTAGACTTAGACGTTTACGAAGCCACGTCTAAGGAAAGGTGTCAAATATAAATTTGCAAACGTACAGTAGAGGCTGCCATCCGACTTCAAAAGATACCTCCAGACCAACGAAGCCAAGGGTGTGAGTTGAAACCTCCACCACACGTGTAACCGAGTCGAATCCACAACTACCGGGTTACATAATTGAGGTCTCGTCCGGTGATTCGAATCTGGGCACTATTTGAAGCGGTCCAGCTTGATTGTATTTTTGCTGGGGGCTCTTATTCACCTCTAACAGAAAAGCCACTGTCCTGACAACCCGGTGACAACCTGTATCAACCCCTACGCAAAACACTGCCTGTCTCCTGAAGAAAGTCAACTAGACCGACCCTGCACATTTCATTGAACATTGCTTGTTACCTGAAGAGTGTCAACTGCCAACCAGACAACCCTGTAGACAACCCTTTGCCACACGTTTATCCACCTGACACCATAGATCAGCTTCAACGCCGCCGTGAGACAACACAGCTAATAGTTACCGAAGTCCACAAAACAGAATTAAAAACATTCTAACATTCTAGTGACATTAGTGAATAGTGTATAAGTGTGTGTGTGTGTTAGTGATATGGATTTCTGTAATTCAAATTAGGAAGGCTGAAGGGTAAGTGATCCTTTTACTTTTGTTATATCATTGGCAATTTAGCATAATTTAGAAGTTAGAATATCATGGCCGATATTGTAAGCATTAAACGTGTTGCTAGAGAAGAAGCTGAGGCCGCTAACCTCACTGGTAATGAGATGTTAGAATATATTAAGCAACAGGTCGCTGAGTTTAGGGAGGCAGAAAAGTTAAAAATTGAGTCCGAAAATGAAAAGTTAAAAATTGAATCAGAAAAAGAAAAGTTAAAAATTGAATCAGAAAAAGAAAAGTTAAAAATTGAATCAGAAAAAGAAAAGTTAAAAATTGAATCAGAAAAAGAATTGCAAATTAGGTTGGCCCAAATTGAGGCTGAGAAAGTAATACAGTTAAGAGGCAGAATTAGCGGCCCCCGGTATGTGCACTCCGAATTCCCCTTCCTCTCAAACTTCAACAGAGCACTCAAATGACTCATTCACCCCCAAATACTACTCTTTCACACCTGACATTTTTGACCCGTCATTAGAGACCATTGACGTCTACCTTAATAGGTATGAACATTTAGCTGTAAACCATAATGTCCACAAAGAACTATGGGTTAGACATTTAGTTCAGTCTCTAAGAGGCCAAGCTTATGAGGTTTACAACAAACTTCCTTCTAATGACAAAGACAGTTATGAAACATTGAAAAATGCGCTACTGATAAAGTACGAATTGACGGCTAGATCATACAATAGGAAATTTAGAGAATCACAAATAAAAGAAGGAGAGACGTATGTTCAGTTTGCAGACAGGCTAAATTCATATTTAATCAAATGGGTAGAACTAGCATCGCATGAAAAAACCTTTCAAGGACTAGCCGAGCTAGTCCTAACAGAACAATTGAGACATAATATGTCTTATAAAATGAAAGTGTTCCTGGACGAACGTAAGGTGGGTACCTTTAACAAATTGGTAGAGTTAGCGGATCGCTACGCCACAGCTCACCAAGAGGAAAATCTGACAACCCACCCCCCACGCCCCCGCCTTGATAAACCCCAGGCAGGGCGCCCCAACGGGCCTATAGATAAGAAAAACTCACATCGCTATCCGCCCCAGCACGAAAATCAGCAAACGCTACGCCCCTACCATCAAACAAATGGAGGGAGCAATCGCCTAGAGCACTCAAACCCTTTTCCGAGTGATAGGAGAGACCGCCCCACACAGGCCCGCGTGTCCTCCGTTGTAGTCCGAACCGACTCTGAGGAGCCGGAAAATCCAATGACACCCATTTATAATTTGGGAACCTTAGCTACTTGCACTAATGAGTTAGAAACTCAGGTGACTTTGATTTATGAATCGAAAACCTCGCCTACCCCTGGGAGCCACAATGGCCCCAAAGAAACAGACACGGTTGAACTGAATGGGGAACCAGCAACTTGTCACTTTGATAGTGGTTGTCAATACGACTCCATTGTTTCCGCTTTGCGGATACGACCCGGCGACCTTACGGGTCAGTTTGTAAGCCTTCGAGGGCCATCCCTCTCTGCCCCCGTCCAGAATCTTCCCATTGCGCGTATTCACATAAATTCTCCTTTTGTGCGTGGCACAATAAATGCAGCGGTCATGAAAGACCTAGTTTATGATGTTATTTTGGGATGCAAGTACGTTTTTCTAGCTATCCCACAGACCCCTATGATCCTGACCCCGGTTATCACCCAAGCCCGCCCCGAGACAGTGGACTCCACAGTAGAGCCTCCGCCCTCTCACCAAGATTTTATTAAAGCTCAGCAGGAAGACCTTTCCCTAAATTCAGTTAGAGAAAAAAACCAAACAAGCTTGCGCGATTCTAGAACAGCTTATGTTTTCTTTAAAGCAAACCTTCTCTATAGACAGCCTTGCGCTGATCAAGATGAAAAGCCCCAGGTAATAGACATAGCCCATGACTTTCATATAGGAGCCCACCAAGAACAGACGTCGACTGTTCAAAAAGTGAAACATGACTATTACTGGCCCGGTATGTCGGGTGACAGCAAAAGATTTGTATCTTCGGGCCACCAGGGCCAAGTCATGACACAAAAACGCCTCACTCCACCTGTACCGTTAGGTGAGATCCCAGTGGGGGATATTCCCATTAAACGGGTGTCAGTAGACCTAATAGGTCCCCTCCCCCGGTCGCGGTATAAGGACGCTTATATCCTGAGTGTAGTGTGCCAATCGACTAAATGGCCAGACAGATTACCGACCCTTCTCATTCATGGCTTCAGGCAAAATCTTAACCGCCGACTAATGCGACAGTCTCTGTCTTTGACCCCGTACATACCAGGACCCGAAAACTGCCTATCAGACTTCCTCAACCGCCACTCTATTGCAAAGAAAACGGGAGAGGACTAAGAAGCCCTCCTGGTTTATTGTATATATCTTCTGGCATTATCATAAATCTGTAAGTATCTCAATTTATCTCTTAGTTTTTTTGTTATAGACTTGTAACTTTTGGGGTGTATAATCTCGCGATTGTTCTCGTAATAGCGCTTATTAACAGTTCTTATCATAGATAAGAACTTTTGTTGGTGGGGATATTGTGACGAATGGAAACGAATCGGTCGTCACATAGGCCGAATTTTATAACTGCCAATGTTTATAACAAATGTATTAGCATCACAACCATGTATGGATTAGGAATATATGTACATTATTTTGATTAAGCGTAAGAGAGAGAGAGAGAGAGAGAGAGAGAAAGTTTAGAAATATAAATGTTGTTTGTAAATGTTAGTATATTACCTTGTTCCCATATAGCGGGGTTTCCCGGCCAAGTAAAATGATACTATACCGCCCTTCCCCCCCCCCCCCCACCTTCCCGTGTCACCTTTTCCACCCGCGACGTGGTTATCCCCCATTACCTGTTAAGATAGGAATCATCTCCCTCCAACTTTGAATGGCGTACGAATTTAACGACCAGTGTCCAGATTGCAATTAAGGGTCACATAGTCTCGTGAATATCGCGCCCTCTCGCCCCCCCCCCCTTTTCCACCTTCCTGGGTGACCATATATTTCCTACCTTATCTTGTCACTGTTTCAGGAAATATAATTCCAGTTGATATCATTTTTTTCTGATCGCCAACGGTGGACATCGACATTTTTATGCATAGCTCTGGCCTTCTACAAATGGCCCATAATTGGGCGACTTTCTAAGGCCAGGGAGATCCTTCTGTTGATCTCAAAATTTAGTACCAGATGTCAAACCATTGGTATAGTTTACACTCCCCCTCTTCATGTCCGCTATATAAGTTGAAACTGTTCGCTGTAAATTTAGTCCTAGCGCCAGTCTCATAAGAAGACACACTTTCATTTTAGTTAGAAGTCAGATCTAACTATTGTAAATATTGTTCTACTCAGATTGTTTGATCCACCATTTTATATGCCAGTTAGTCACGAAGTTTTGCATTTTGTTGATGAATTGCCTGCATCTGCTAATAGTTTACCTTCATCATTGTATTATTATTGCTAGCCATTTTCCGCTACTATTGAATAAAGTCATACAGTTTTCTCTCATAAGACAACAGCGTTGGTTACTGTTTGGTTAGAACGTGACATTGTTGGTTAGACTTAGACGTTTACGAAGCCACGTCTAAGGAAAGGTGTCAAATATAAATTTGCAAACGTACAGTAGAGGCTGCCATCCGACTTCAAAAGATACCTCCAGACCAACGAAGCCAAGGGTGTGAGTTGAAACCTCCACCACACGTGTAACCGAGTCGAATCCACAACTACCGGGTTACACTGTTACCGAAGAGGATATATTCAATGAGTTGAAAAAACATTTACTTATTATAACTTGGGCTGGACTCAGTTGCCTGACTGTTGATGGAGGAAAGAACATGAGTGGCTTAAAGAAAGGCTTGGTTCGACAAGTGAAGCAGATGTGTAATGAAAAAAAAACATTCCACACCCAATGTTCCTGCATTGTATTATTCACCAGCAAGCTTTGTGTGCTAAATATATGGACATTAGCAGTGTACTGAATCCTGTGGTGAAGATGATCAATTTAATAAGATCACAGTTCAGAGGCATGTTAAAAGATACATACACGGAATCGCAAGACAAGATTTACCATATTACACAGCAGTAAGATGGCTAATTTGTGAGAAAGTTCTGAGCAGAGTATTTAAACTAAGAAAGGAAATAGGTGAGTTCCTGGAAAGTAAAGGCAAGCCACAGCCATTATTGTCTGATGAAGAGTGGGTATGAAAATTAGCCTTTGCTACAGACATAACTAGTCATTTAAATTTTTTCTGAACCTAAAACTACAAGGAGAGAACAATCTTGTTTCTGATCTATCCACCCACGTAAAGGCCTTCAGATCCAAACTTGTCTTGTTTTTTGGAACAAGAACAGGCCAACAACTTGACGCACTATTAGCAGTGCAAGGTATACATGGCTAGAGCAACAGCTAAGTTCCCCGCGTCATTTGCATGCGATATCATCAAAGGCCCCTAGCTGCAGTTTCAGGAGCGGTTTTCTGATTTGGATTCACAGAAGAATTAAGACTGTTTCAAAACCCATTTGAAGCAAACGTAGCCAGTTGCCCAGATTAACTGCAGCTGAGGTAATTGAGTTGAAAACAAATGACCTCCTTATGGATAAGTCCAAAGAAGGACTGATAGGTTTTTACCCATTTTCGCCCAAGGAAGACTTTCCTAATATCAAAACGTTTGCATGAAGGTACCTTTCAATCTTTGGAACAACATAGATGTGTGAACAAACATTTTCAAGAATGAAATACGTAAAGAACTATTTGAGAAGAAACTTGTCCGATGATAATCTCAGGTCAATAATGATGTTAGGGACATCAATTCTAAAGCCAGAAATGTGTGCTAATTTGGCTTCCAGGAAACAATTTCACCATTCCACTAATACAGGTGTTCAAGTGTAGTGCACCAATGTGTTATTAAATAATAACTAAATACAATAATATTCAATAAATAAATAAAAACAACATCCATGTTTTGATTCTTTTTTTATTGGGACCTCCTTTGTGTAGTTGGCCCCCGAGCTGCTGTTTATTAGTTAATGCGGCCCGCGGGCTGAAAAGTTTGGAGACCCCTGATCTACACGAAACATAAAATGACTTTGAAAAATGAATTGAGAATTGTGTTCGTTAAAAGACACACATGCAAATACAAACACACATAGAAGTCTATAAACACATGTAAATCAAGACAATCTAATCTAAATAAAAGATAGAGGTGGAACATGTTGTTTTTATATTCTATGACAAGAGCTGTCTGTCTTTTTCATTGTTGTTTTTTTTATATTTATGTCTATTACATATTATTTCTATGTCTGAGACATCTGTCATATTATTTCTATGTCTGAGACATCTGTCATATTTTTTCAATAGTTGTTGTTTGTTCAATTTTTTATTATTTCCACAAAAATAATGAGGCGATCGGTCGCCATTTCGGAATATGGCGTTCACACTCTCGTATACCGTCACCTTTAAATAAAATAAAAATTAATGTTAAAATAAACTCGGGAGCCCGTGTGGAGCTTTGAGACGTTTATATTGGAAGGGGTGACCACGAGGAGGGGTGGGGGGTGGAGTGGTTGTTAAAGTGGCTAAAATATCGTGACCTCATTTTTGGATCGACCCTTCATCCCTAGTTAAATTTCGGCGCCATCTCTGGATTATGCATATCGTATAACGTCAGCGATGACGCATTCTCTCCCCCCCCCCCCACCCACCACCCCATTTTAGCCCAACCCCACATTACGTCTTGTGGTAGAAGCTAAATCGCAGCAAAAGTGTGTGCATGTCATGGCGAATTTGAGATCTTTGTCTGGCACCGTGGACAATTTCGTTTTTTGTTTTTTTCAATCTCGCTATAACAATACTGGAACAAAGTATGGAACTAAAAGTAGTGCGAGTCCTTAGGACGCGTTAGTTCATTTGATTTATTCTTTCATCGCACCTAAATAACATTTAGAACGTACACACAAAAACAAACATTCACACACATTATAAAGCGGGTTCGCGTGTTTGTGTGTGTGGGGGGGGGTGCTAATGTGCTATATAACGATGGCTCAAAACACTACAGACCCCCTAAGAAAACAAAAAAAATCCAGATGACACTCTCTCTACTACAATACTACAACTTGACTTAATCATGTATAGGTAGCCGAGCGACAGTGCTTTCGGCTAGCGATCCGAAGGCTCTAGATTCGAATCCTGGTGGAGGCTAGGATTTCCCCGGACTTGAGGGTGTCCCTGACATTAGTTAAGGTAAAAATAAAGGCAGCTGGGCATTGTGCTGGCCACACATCCCCCGGGCCTAGTATGACACAGAAACTGGTGAACGCTGCTACACCAGCCCTATGATCACTTTGGTTCGAAGGGTACTTTACTTATGGTGTATTAAACGGAACGCAGTTTTTTTAACAGCAGGGCGTTGGGCTTGCCGCTACAAAGTTTATTTGTAAATTTGTAACATAATATCCCACAGTCAAGGTGAGAGAGTTTTCAGATTTCATGGCCAACAAGGCATTAGTTGTTAGCAGTAAAATGGTCGTTTTAAGGCTCCGTGGTCAATAGAACGTGGTCAATAAAGTTCGCTCGCCCCCCCCCCCCCTGTTGGGGTATGAGTAACCGTATGAGCCACCAACTAAATATCTCTATTGTCCTCTATTGTGGGCGCAAACTGGTTGAAATCTGGGACATTATGTGTCAGAGACGAAATATGTCTGCCAAAAGTCTGTCTCAGTACCATTGGGGCTTTATTGGGAAAGGAAGAGAGGAGGGGTGGCGAAAAGCAGATAAACAAATATTCAAACTTGAGACCTTCTAAGGATATCAAGATAAATAGTGTCAATATCTCTATCCTTACAGCAGATAACGATATCTAAATTTATCTTTTTCGTGAACTCTTTACCGAGTTTTATAAGTTAAATCGGTCCTGGTAGTTTGTTTTTTTTTTGTTCTATCATCACAAATTGTGTCCCTCATTTCTGACATCATAAAAGTAAGCAAAATGTGGTCAAAAAGGTATTTCGGTGTTAAATTACACGTTGTATTAACATTCTAAAGCCCTAGAAACAGTGTCGTTGTAATTTCCTGCGTGCATTGTATATTGATGTATTAAGCCATTGATGTAGCTAATGAAGTGTGAGCAATCAGCCAGGGGGACAGAAGTTCAGAAAAAATTCAAGTTTTACATTATTTTTGTTGTTTACGTTTTGTTTGTTTTACATGTCAATTCAATGGCGCTGTCATCTAAAGCAGATTGCCCCTGGACACAGACAAAATTAGATGTCAGTTTATGAAATTGTAATTTATGAAACGCTTTTGGACATTAAATATGGACAATGGTCAGTTCTAGCTTCTTAGTTCGATTTCGTATTCAAAATAATCCGCGTCAGACCTGTATGATCTAAAGCAGAGTTCAACAATCTATGGCGCGCGGGTCAGACTTGGCATGCATAGCGATTTTCAATGGCACGCGGAAGACCCTCAAAAAGGCTTTTCAAGTCTCTGCCACACGAAATTGAATTGCTAGAGCAGGATAACTTTTAGGCTGTTGGCACACTGAATGAATTCGAAATCCTACTTTGGCACACTATTATCACTAGGATGTCGACATTAGATCTATAGGAAAGAGCTTGGTAGACTCAAGGACACCATGGGCTTACTTTATAGACTTCATCAGGATTCGAACCCGGGACGTTCGGTACGGTCTCCCAGGACGCTGCCAGCTACCGTTCCCCCTATGTAGTAAAAAATATGTAGCCCTATAGTATCAAATATGTAGCCCTATAGTAGCAATATGTAGCCCTATAGTATCAAATATGTAGCCCCATAGTATTAAATATGTAGCCCCATAGTAGCATATATGTAGCCCCATAGTATCAAATATGTAGCCCCATAGTATTAAATATGTAGCCCCATAGTAGCATATATGTAGCCCGATAGTAGAAAATATGTAGCCCGATATTCCGCCTTTCTTGAACTAAAACACGATAACCTCTTTTAATCCCCGCTAAGGAAGACACACGTAAATAAACAAGTTTTATAGAGTTATTTACTATGAGATGGCGTGCTTTCATTGGCTGTAATTTTACATACTTGATATTATCCACTGGCACACAAAAGACAAGAATTGACGTGTTTTACTCAGAGAAAATGCCAGTAACATTGAGCCACAAATTATGAGCCATTAGGAAGTCCCCAGCAGCCGCTGTTTTTTTTTTAAATATTTATTTATATGTATTTTACATAATAACTGAATATACTCCATAACCCACTAATGTTGCTATTTTCTTCATATTGTATAACATATTTTTCTTTTTTTAGGAAATGAAATCCAGGTGTGACCGAATTTTTGACAAACTGTGTGACAACATAGTCTTAAACTAGGATACGACGGGTTAGCCTACTTATTACATTTGTCGCAATTCTGCGTCGACATCTCAGTTAACAGTCACAGAATGTCTAGAGGCTCAATTGTAAAGAGTAGATGGTTCCAATCGGGGGGGGGGGGGGGGGGACAAACAAACCACGTTTGTTCTTAATGAGAGTAGACTATCACTTTAAGAGAAAACCTGAATTGTGTTGTCCACGCAATCTATTTGTATGCTGTTACACCATGGGAATTTGTTAACGCTGCTTCAGAAGCCATTGGCAGCACACACAAATTCACAATCGTCTAAAGGGTGGGGGGCGGGGGGCTGTACTTTATACAGCAGTAATTGAATAATCACTTATTGTTTACGTAAATAAAATGTGAACAATGCAAAAGGATGGCCTTCAATAAGGAATTGACCAATTCAGAAGTGAGGACTTCTATTTAAGTGGGTGATTGTTTTAGCCATGCCGAAAACGAGAGTAGTCTTTCTTCGTTGCACGAAAGCGTTTAATGAAAGCACCAGAAGAAAGCTGTGTCTGATTCAAACAATTACCCACCCCGTTTCATACCGTTTGACTTTGTTAGTCTAGTAGTTTTATAGTAATAATCTAATTCTAAAGCAATATGTAAAGTAAAATAATATTTAAAAAAAACAGCAGACGATATGGACGCATGTCTTTAATCTTGACACAACCTTTTTCGTTGTCAGACTTTCAAATGTGAGATCCACCTTGTAGACTGGCAAATCGATAATTTTTTTTTCGTTAAATAAATATATTAAAAAATTCAAAAATTGAATAGAGTCAAGGTCAACCTATCTTTATGTTTAAGTCAATCAGGTCAAGTCTCGTCGGCTGGTAATTACAATTACACTTGGCTATGACATAATGTGTATGAGGTAACTCTATCAGCTACAAACAGCGAGATACTGCGAGATTAGAACAGATAGGTCCTAGATGTATAACACAATCGCTATCTTCTCGTGATAACGCCTTCCTAGGTCCGAAGACCAAACAGTCAGCTGAAATATTCGCCCCTTTTAATATAGCTTTTTTTTCATAAGAATACGATCTAGATTAAATCTTTTTTAGTTTATTATATTTTATATATTTTCACTTAGAAATCATATAAAAATTCACATACCGCTTCAAGTTTTTACCTAGAAATTGAATTTTAAAAAATTACATCAGATACACACAGATAGCCTAAACTTCTTATATTATACATTACAGACGCTCCTTCTATAAAGAAGATTATTGCGTCCTTCACTTTAAAAAAAGAATTAAACAACTACATAAGCAAATGTAGGAAAAAATCCAATATAAATTGACTTTCTCCCTCAGTGGATATTGAACATGGAACGGGTTACTTAAACTAGTAAGAAAAAGTAAGATCTTAACATGTTAAAAAAAATCCCGGAATAGATTCAAACCACAGAAAACCGTGGGACGCAATAATCTTCTGTAAAGAAAGAGCGTCTTTAAGATAAAAAAGGTCTACAAGACAGGATATGATTGAAAAAACAACATCTTAGTTTTCAAAAGTCTATAAATATACATACAATATAAATTAGACTTTTACAAATGTATCAACGTCTACATCGTCCTTCATTTAGTTTTATATAACTTTATTTCATTGTACATGTTTGTTGTTGTTATATAAAATATATAATATAATAATATAAACAATTCATAATAGCCTAGACCATGGGTCGGCAAGCTTTTGATCATAGTGTGCCAAAGTATGATTTCTAATTCATTCAGCGTGCCAACAGCCTAAAAGTCAACTGCTGCTGCACTAAATTTGCAGAAGAGACTTGAATTGAAATTTTAGGGTCTCCTCCGCGTGCTATTTAAAACCCCTTGGCGTTCCAAGTCTGGCACGCGTTCCGTAGGTTGCCGAATTCCGGCCTAGACTATATCAAATAAAGATTTATCCAGATTTATCTAGAAAATAATCTGGATCGAAATAAAACAAAATGGCGCCAGCGTGGAAGAATCTGGAGATCTATCGCTGGTGGCTCAAACCCCAATAAGGGTGGTGGGTACTATAAGACAAAAAGTACAGTAAATACGTTATATAATCACAGATGAACATAAACAAGCGCTGCTTAACATTGTTTCCTCAACAACACCATATTACAAGGCAGTTCTTGGCAGAAAACATTCTTTAGTCGAATAGTTCGTCAACAGGTTTATTAGTAATTAATTGACTGACCTAAATGTGTAAGGGCAGTTGTAGTTTTGATGTCCGGAATATATATATAAAAAAATTACGACGTTGAGCGCCAAGCGTGCGATGGCCTATTTGTTTTTGTTTGTTTTAAATCTTGCTTTCTTTCTGAAGGGGGTGGGAGAGTAAGGGGTGTTAATTGGGGATACCCAGGGTTTCGCTGACCTCAACGTGACTCACACTGATACCGAAGACTAAAGCATTCCTTCCAGACTATTGTTGATCAGTGAAGCAGAGTTTCATCAGTCTCCATCATGGCCACAGAGAACACAAGTGGGATTATGTGGCCAGAGCAATAGATATACTCCTCACCGCCTCTCCCGACCCTAATATTTTTAGGCATCCATCCTAGGTGGGTTAGTCTTATATAGACATCTTCAAATTCTAGATTCTAGATCAAAGAATGAAATCATTGCGTTTCTTTTAAAACATGTATTTAAACTATTTTAAACCTGAAACGCTCTGAATGACAATTCAACGAACTGCCTCGAGCCAGCCATACCCAAGTACTTTACCATTGTTTATTATTAACTTAGTCTTCTACTTTTCTTAAGAATCTGCAGAACTGTTTGATCTCTTGCAGTCTATGAATGACAAATTTGAATGTCGTTTTTTTTTTGTTGTTAAATGATGGTGTTGGTGGTAATGGTAGGTTGAGTGGGCAATAATGTATGTCTAAGATTGATTAGTTTGGAGCGTTCCAGTAGGAGGTGGTTCTATTGTTTCATGTAGGTGCGGACAATGTCTGCAGTTATGTGGGTGTATTGTGTGGTTTTTGCTTGAGCTTGTTCATTTCTATGTGCATTCGTGGACCAGTTTTTCCTTGCAAACAATAAGCAAAATAAATAATTGACTTAGTATATAGTCTCTATGCGTTATCTGGGCGGGCGGACAAGAGAGAAAATATTGACGAGTAAGATAAAGTTCAAGGTCAGGCTGACATATAAATATATCTTTTGTACCGCCGAGTACCGCCTATCTGATAGAGTTTATCTAATGACAGGTTCAGCTCGTCTAGACAGGCATTGATTGTTATTCTCTATCTAGGCAGTTAAATAATTTTTGGTTTATCATACCGGCAGTACCTGCGACATGGTGACCAGATTGCAAGCTTTTTTTCTTTAAACAATGGCGATTACGCGCGATATTTTAATTAGGTTACGACCAGAGAAAGAGTTTGCTGTCACCAGCAAAGTGCTAACCCGTATCATATTAGAGAGACTGAAAGATGCCATTGGTACAAGCTGGTTTTCGGAAAGACAGGTCCTATCCTGACCAAATGGCTACATTACGAATAATTATTGAACAATCTCTGGAGAGGCAATCGACCCTATGAGCTACATGTTTTCATAAACTTCAGACAAGCTTTTGATCGCATAGGCAGATATAGCATTTGGAAACTTACTAAAAACAGAAGAAACTATGGCGTCCGACAAAGTCTATATCTTCCATATCTCAACAACTTCAACAATTATACGAAAGCGCCACCTGAAAATTCATGCGTTAAGACAAACTGAAAGATGACATTGTGATTTAAACTGGAGTACGACACGGTTGCTTACTGTCACTAATGATATTCAAAATAATAAACTAGATTATACGAGAAACAACCAAGGCCAATAAGAATGTGATCTAATGGTCCATAAACCAATGCCCAGAAGACCTATAGTTCGCTGACGACCTATACCTGCTAGCCCAGAAACAACCAAGGCCAATAAGAATGTGATCTAATGGTCCCTAAACCAATGCCCAGAAGACCTATAGTTCGCTGACGACCTATACCTGCTAGCCCAAAAACAACCAAGGCCAATAAGAATGTTATCTAATGGTCCCTAAACCAATGCCCAGAAGACCTATAGTTCGCTGACGACCTATACCTGCTAGCCCAGAAACAACCAAGGCCAATAAAAATGTGATCTAATGGTCCCTAAACCAATGCCCAGAAGACCTATAGTGCGCTGACGACCTATACCTGAAACAACCACACTGTCAAAAGAAGACTAGCCCAATAAGCTGCCAAAAAAAACTGGACTCAGACATAGACGAAACAGAATTCATGACCTTACTAAAAAAAAACATCCACCAATCATCCTTGTTGATAAGAATCTATAGAAAGTCGACCAATTCACATACCTTGGAAGCATTCGTCTCAACCATCTGGCGGTTCGGACGACGACGTCAAAGGACACAATCTAAAAAGCTAGATACGCATTCATTAAAATGCTTCACAATCCACGGTATACAAAATCCGGGTATTTAACGGCAACGATAAATCTTGCTATAGGTAATCTCAAGTGATACCAACATTTTGATCGATGCTATAGGTAATCTAGAGAAACACCAACATTTTGATCGATGCTATAGGTAATCTAGAGAAACACCAACATTTTGATCGATGCTATAGGTAATCTAGAGAAACACCAACATTTTGATCGATGCTATAGGTAATCTAGAGAAACACCAACATTTTGAATGATTATGATCAACAGGTTCCAAACATTTGTCAACGACTGATATTAGGAAGATTTTCAAGATAAATCGTATTGACAGGATACAAAAAAAAGGAAGACTTTGTGGCAGAAGATAAAAGTAAGACTCTATCAGCCAACAGATAGCTAGACGGAAATGGAGAAGATGGATTAGCCGCACTCCCCGAGAAAGTCAGCCGAAGACATCACCAGGCAGGTCAAATACAAACTTGGAAAAGGTCGTGCAATTAAGACATCACCAGGCAGGTCAAAGACAAACTTGGAGAAGGTCGTGCAATTAAGACATCACCAGGCAGGTCAAAGACAAACTTGGAGAAGGTCGTGCAATTAAGACATCACCAGGCAGGTCAAAGACAAACTTGGAGAAGGTCGTGCAATTAAGACATCACCGGGCAGGTCAAAGACAAACTTGGAGAAGGTCGTGCAATTAAGACATCACCAGGCAGGTCAAAGACAAACTTGGAGAAGGTCGTGCAATTAAGACATCACCGGGCAGGTCAAAGACAAACTTGGAGAAGGTCGTGCAATTAAGACATCACCAGGCAGGTCAAAGACAAACTTGGAGAAGGTCGTGCAATTAAGACATCACCAGGCAGGTCAAAGACAAACTTGGAGAAGGTCGTGCAATTAAGACATCACCAGGCAGGTCAAAGACAAACTTGGAGAAGGTCGTGCAATTAAGACATCACCGGGCAGGTCAAAGACAAACTTGGAGAAGGTCGTGCAATTAAGACATCACCGGGCAGGTCAAAGACAAACTTGGAGAAGGTCGTGCAATTAAGACATCACCAGGCAGGTCAAAGACAAACTTGGAGAAGGTCGTGCAATTAAGACATCACCGGGCAGGTCAAAGACAAACTTGGAGAAGGTCGTGCAATTAAGACATCACCAATCAGGTCAAAGACAAACTTGGAGAAGGTCGTGCAATTAAGACATCACCAATCAGGTCAAAGACAAACTTGGAGAAGGTCGTGCAATTAAGACATCACCGGGCAGGTCAAAGACAAACTTGGAGAAGGTCGTGCAATTAAGACATCACCAGGCAGGTCAAAGACAAACTTGGAGAAGGTCGTGCAATTAAGACATCACCAGGCAGGTCAAAGACAAACTAGGAGAAGGTCGTGCAATTAAGACATCACCAGGCAGGTCAAAGACAAACTTGGAGAAGGTCGTGCAATTAAGACATCACCGGGCAGGTCAAAGACAAACTTGGAGAAGGTCGTGCAATTAAGACATCACCAGGCAGGTCAAAGACAAACTTGGAGAAGGTCGTGCAATTAAGACATCACCGGGCAGGTCAAAGACAAACTTGGAGAAGGTCGTGCAATTAAGACATCACCGGGCAGGTCAAAGACAAACTTGGAGAAGGTCGTGCAATTAAGACATCACCAATCAGGTCAAAGACAAACTTGGAGAAGGTCGTGCAATTAAGACATCACCAATCAGGTCAAAGACAAACTTGGAGAAGGTCGTGCAATTAAGACATCACCAATCAGGTCAAAGACAAACTTGGAGAAGGTCGTGCAATTAAGACATCACCAGGCAGGTCAAATACAAACTTGGAGAAGGTCGTGCAATTAAGACATCACCAATCAGGTCAAAGACAAACTTGGAGAAGGTCGTGCAATTAAGACATCACCAATCAGGTCAAAGACAAACTTGGAGAAGGTCGTGCAATTAAGACATCACCAATCAGGTCAAAGACAAACTTGGAGAAGGTCGTGCAATTAAGACATCACCAATCAGGTCAAAGACAAACTCGGAGAAGGTCATGCAATTAAGACATCACCAATCAGGTCAAAGACAAACTTGGAGAAGGTCGTGCAATTAAGACATCACCAATCAGGTCAAAGACAAACTTGGAGAAGGTCGTGCAATTAAGACATCACCAATCAGGTCAAAGACAAACTTGGAGAAGGTCGTGCAATTAAGACATCACCAATCAGGTCAAAGACAAACTCGGAGAAGGTCGTGCAATTAAGACATCACCAATCAGGTCAAAGACAAACTTGGAGAAGGTCGTGCAATTAAGACATCACCAATCAGGTCAAAGACAAACTCGGAGAAGGTCGTGCAATTAAGACATCACCAATCAGGTCAAAGACAAACTTGGAGAAGGTCGTGCAATTAAGACATCACCAATCAGGTCAAAGACAAACTTGGAGACGGTCGTGCAATTAAGACATCACCGGGCAGGTCAAAGACAAACTTGGAGAAGGTCGTGCAATTAAGACATCACCGGGCAGGTCAAAGACAAACTTGGAGAAGGTCGTGCAATTAAGACATCACCAATCAGGTCAAAGACAAACTTGGAGAAGGTCGTGCAATTAAGACATCACCAATCAGGTCAAAGACAAACTTGGAGAAGGTCGTGCAATTAAGACATCACCAATCAGGTCAAAGACAAACTCGGAGAAGGTCGTGCAATTAAGACATCACCAATCAGGTCAAAGACAAACTTGGAGAAGGTCGTGCAATTAAGACATCACCAATCAGGTCAAAGACAAACTTGGAGAAGGTCGTGCAATTAAGACATCACCAATCAGGTCAAAGACAAACTTGGAGAAGGTCGTGCACTTAAGACATCACCAATCAGGTCAAAGACAAACTCGGAGAAGGTCGTGCAATTAAGACATCACCAATCAGGTCAAAGACAAACTTGGAGAAGGTCGTGCAATTAAGACATCACCAATCAGGTCAAAGACAAACTCGGAGAAGGTCGTGCAATTAAGACATCACCAATCAGGTCAAAGACAAACTTGGAGAAGGTCGTGCAATTAAGACATCACCAATCAGGTCAAAGACAAACTTGGAGACGGTCGTGCAATTAAGACATCACCAATCAGGTCAAAGACAAACTTGGAGAAGGTCGTGCAATTAAGACATCACCGGGCAGGTCAAAGACAAACTTGGAGAAGGTCGTGCAATTAAGACATCACCGGGCAGGTCAAAGACAAACTTGGAGAAGGTCGTGCAATTAAGACATCACCAATCAGGTCAAAGACAAACTTGGAGAAGGTCGTGCAATTAAGACATCACCAATCAGGTCAAAGACAAACTTGGAGAAGGTCGTGCACTTAAGACATCACCAATCAGGTCAAAGACAAACTCGGAGAAGGTCGTGCAATTAAGACATCACCAATCAGGTCAAAGACAAACTTGGAGAAGGTCGTGCAATTAAGACATCACCAATCAGGTCAAAGACAAACTCGGAGAAGGTCGTGCAATTAAGACATCACCAATCAGGTCAAAGACAAACTTGGAGAAGGTCGTGCAATTAAGACATCACCAATCAGGTCAAAGACAAACTTGGAGACGGTCGTGCAATTAAGACATCACCAATCAGGTCAAAGACAAACTTGGAGAAGGTCGTGCAATTAAGACATCACCGGGCAGGTCAAAGACAAACTTGGAGAAGGTCGTGCAATTAAGACATCACCGGGCAGGTCAAAGACAAACTTGGAGAAGGTCGTGCAATTAAGAGCTAAAGAAGTCCGCAAAAAAAAAAAAATGACTGCACTGGAGAGATATGTTGAAGAGGCCGTTTGTTCCAAACTGAATTGAAGGAAATAAGTAAAGTCACGAAGGGGTGGGGCAGGTTGATCCGTCATAATTAAACTCTTGTTAGAGAGAAAGTTAGAGAGAGAGAGTGTGTGTCGGGAAGAGTATAGAAAAAAGAGAGATAAAATGTGTGCGTGACTATGAGAGAGAGAGTGTGTTTGCGTGTAACTGTGTGAGAGTCTGCAACTGTGAGTGTGTGTGTAGCTGTGTGAGAGTCTGCAACTGTGAGTGTGTGTGTAGCTGTGTGAGAGTCTGCAACTGTGAGTGTGTGTGTAACTGTGTGAGAGTCTGCAACTTCGAGTGTGTGTGTAACTGTGTGAGAGTCTGCAACTGTGAGTGTGTGTGTAACTGTGTGAGAGTCTGCAACTGTGAGTGTGTGTGTAACTGTGTGAGAGTCTGCAACTGTGAGTGTGTGTGTAACTGTTCTGAGAGTCTGCAACTGTGAGTGTGTGTGTAACTGTGTGAGAGTCTGCAACTGTGAGTGTGTGTGTAACTGTGTGAGAGTCTGCAACTGTGAGTGTGTGTGTAACTGTGTGAGAGTCTGCAACTGTGAGTGTGTGTGTAACTGTGTGAGAGTCTGCAACTGTGAGTGTGTGTGTAACTGTGTGAGAGTCTGCAACTGTCAGTGTGTGTGTAACTGTGAGAGTCTGCAACTGTGAGTGTGTGTGTAACTGTGTGAGAGTCTGCAACTGTGAGTGTGTGTGTAACTGTTCTGAGAGTCTGCAACTGTGAGTGTGTGTGTAACTGTGTGAGAGTCTGCAACTGTGAGTGTGTGTGTAACTTTGTGAGTGTGTGTGTAACTATGTGAGTGTGTGTGTAACTGTAAGACTGAGTGGGTGGATGTAAGTATGTATGGGTGTGTATATATGCGCGCGCGTTTGAACAACGGTCTTGGATATACGAGGCTGTGAGTATCCTGAAACGAGGCTGTGAGTATCCTGAAACGAGGCTGTGAGTATCCTGAAACGAGGCTGTGAGTATCCTGAAACGAGACTGTGAGTATCGTGAAACGAGGCTGTGAGTATCCTGAAACGAGGCTGTGAGTATCCTGAAACGAGGCTGTGAGTATCCTGCAACGAGGCTGTGAGTATCCTGAAACGAGGCCGGTATCTCGATATGGTTGTACGACCGCCATGACGGAAAACTTTACCCAAAAATGACTAATTAGCCTATAAACTCGCATGTAGTTAAATAAAGCTCAGTGGTCGTTACAAAATATTATTGGGTTCAAATCCGAGTAAATTCTGGCAGGATCTGAATGTCTGGAAGTGTCCACCACTGTTATTAAGTCAGGGAAAGCAGGCAAGTCTTGCACTTGTCATGCATTATATAAACAAATGTTTAATGATAACAACTTATTTGCACAACTTATTTGCAATAGGCCTACTATACATTTTTATTTTTTTATTAATAGTAACATCATTATATTATATAGGCCTACAATCCTACAGATATAAATATAGAACCTACATGTATAATTTTAGTCTCCTTATGCCTTTTGTCTGGTATTTTTAGTGATTTTATTTAGTCTCTATGTTCAGTTACTACTTACTACAAACACAAGTATAACCTAAGCTGTAGTACTAAATTTAATGACTCGTGAAGACGAGTGTGTTGCTATAAATAGAATCAACGCCATTGGTCATGTTTATAAATAGCGTCAGCACGCGAGCGACGTAATATTTTCCTCCTCCGCTGACTCAAAAAGCCAAAGCTGTTTTCTTTCTCTTCTCCTTGACAAATTAATCCCCCCTCCCCCCCCCCCCCCCCCCCCACAGGCTGTGCGAGGACCAGAAGAGAGGAAGTTAAGGCTGACCTCAGTGTGACCTTTTGTCACGTGTACCCAGCATGCTAAAACTACGTTTTGTCACTACATTTTTTGAAAAATGTTATTTGTTTTTCTTCTTTGGATTTAAGGCGCGAATAGCGGTTGGGAGAAAGGGTGAAACATGGAGCGGGGAGTGGTGGTTGAGGGTTGTCCCCGCACTGGGGGGGGGGGGGGCAAGCTCAGAAACGATTATCCAATCGGTGATCTACTTCTCGCTAACCAATCAGGAAGCGAGGTCTATATTCCCCTTAATGTTAGAAAAACAAACTATTTATACCAACTTTTTTATAATAATTTTTTTTTAATTGCCTGAAGGAGACACTACGTTGACGGCTGATCCGCGCATGGTCTCTTTGAGTTCCGAGGGAAGTAATATTAGTCATTGAATGCTTACGTGACGTAGGAGTGTCTCCTACTCAGCGGCGTAAACATTAGGCGCCGGAGTTAAGTTTGGGCGTACCCAGGTAATGTTTTTCCCGTAGGGGGAAACGAATAGATCTATGTAAAATAGGCCAAAATATGTTTGGAGGTAACAGTGTTATTGGGATTGGCGGTGGGTAAAATTGATTGATCTAGATCTAGTATGAATTTTTTTTTAATATATCCAAAATCAGCGACGAAAGTTTTACAAAAAAAGAGACGTTTCTTCTGCCCTTTTTGTAACTGTGTGAGTGAGGATGTAGAACAACGGCTTTGACCATTGCGAGGCTGTGAGTATCCTGAAACAAGGCCGAAATCTCAAGAGGGATGTACGACCGCCCATGACGGAAAACTTTAGCCTAAATACTAATATAGACTCACTTTTGTTAAATAAAACCCGACTGGGTGTCAAAATGTTACCGGTGGCAAAAGCGTTTTTACACAATTAAAATTAAACAGCTGAAGAAAACAAAATTAATAAGATGTCGCTTAATAGTAATAGATATAGAATCTATATGAACAAATATAACATGGAATATATTTCTCAAAATAATATTTAAGTATTTAATATGTGTTGTAAACTACAGTAAAGTGTTGATAGTTTAAAGGTTAGGGTGCGACCTGTTCCATTTTTTGTCAATTCCATATTAGGGCGGCAAAAACAAAAACAGAAACATACAATAATTTTAATAAACTAGACTAAACTAGAAAGACCCTTCTTATTTCTTATAATTCATGGTTGGAGTCCAACAGTAAAGCTGAAAACTGCAGTAGTAAGACCAATATTACCGCCATTACTAGTCTAATACAATCGAGCACAGTTTTGTTGCTACAACTGCCATAGAGATCAAGGAGATGTAATCACTAATCAATGCAGATGTAATCAATGCAGATGTAAGTAATGCAGATGTAATCAATGCAGATGTAATCAATGCAGATGTAATCAATGCAGATGTAAGTAATGCAGATGTAATCAATGCAGATGTAATCAATGCAGATGTAAGTAATGCAGATGTAATCAATGCAGATGTCATCAATGCAGATGTCATCAATGCAGATGTCATCAATGCAGATGTCATCAATGCAGATGTAATCAATGCAGATGTAATCAATGCAGATGTAATCAATGCAGATGTAATCAATGCAGATGTAATCAATGCAGATGTAATCAATGCAGATGTAATCAATGCAGATGTAATCAATGCAGATGTAATCAATGCAGAGTTCTTCTTTTTCACTGAACATTGTTTGTTTGTTTCTGTTTGTTTTTTTCTTTCTTTTAATTACTTAGAAAGGTAGGCAACATGTGTTGGTGATGGTGCCATATCATTCGATGCAATTAAAAGCCCATATTATTTCTCCCCCAGTTCACGCGGAGAATTCGTGCATCTATTTTTAGTCTGTTTGTGACAGGCCCGTGTCAGTGTACTGTTGCCAGCACAAGGCCATGACGTCCATCAGTGAACATGGACATTTGAAATATAATTTTTTTTCGTGTTTTGTTTTCAAAAAATATTTTGAATTAGATCTAGATCTAGATATTTTTCTTTGAATGTTCAAGTGTGTTTAAATTGTTTGGTAAAGTAATCCTTAAATAATTAAAAGAAATATTGGATACGTGTATAAGTGGATATATCATTTGTCAGAGTATACAAGGAGTCGTCCACATTTTAAGGCATACACTCAATGAGCTATAAAAAAGAATGGATAGCGTCATCAATAAATTTGCATGTGCAAATTGAGGCTTGAATTAACAACACTATCTACAGTTTTTCTTATTCACGTATTTAAATAAACGAGTTATAGGAATAAACCACATATAATTAGAACAAATCTCTAAGATACAAAGGAAGTCACTTATAATGTATTTACAGGTCAGTGTTTAGGAAATACAATTTTATAGATGTGAAAGCCTATTTGATTTTGGCATCAAGAAAATAGTTTCCGGGCCCAATCCATTATTTTTATACATCAGAACATACAATCTCCACCATCACAGCCCAACTTCAATGGAAGAAAAAACACCGACAATATTTCGCCATATAAAGTTGTAGTTCTATGAAATAGCATAAATGGATGTAAAGAAAAATCAAAGTAGTCCAGTCTGACCAAATCGACCCATAGATCCGGTTCACCGTTAAACGTGGCCAAGGCATGCTAGGGGATTATGTGGCCAGCACAATACCCAACTGCCTTTAGGCCTAATTTTATCCAATGTAATAGATGAGTGAATGAATGGCAAATAACAGTTTGTATTAGGCAAGATAAATTGACAAGTCTTAATTAGGTGTGACCTTTTGAACTGGTATGATCGTGAACTTCCGGTGAAATTTACTGCCATTTTCGTAAACAAAAACCAAGTTTTTGGTGCTGTTTGACAATTGATTTCAACATCGACAGCCAGTTCTGGTCTTTTAGAAATATACAACGGCTACAAGATTAGTTATGAGGAATCCGTTTTTAACATCAAAAGTGAGTAGGCGATAATTAATACTCAAAGTGTTAGTTGCGTTAGGCGGTTTATAAAATAATTTAGTCAAGAGTTGCGTCCTCGGTAATTAAAAAAACACAATGCGGAGATTTATAAAAACAAAAAAAAAACCAATTCTTTTGCATCAAGCAATTAGTTTGGGATTATAAATAGGTGATTCTTCAAATCTTACATTCACAATCCATTCTCATTTTCTTTTGGTGCCATCTTTTGGAAATGAAATAAAATAAAATTTTATTCTTTACAGATGTAAACGTAGCACACAGACATGCTTCGAAGAAAATGATCCATTAAGACCGGAAATGTTCTTCTTTTTGACCTTTTATGTATAATCGTTAAGACTTGTCAATGAGATAACGTACTAGCACTATATTATATGAAAGAAGTAGAGAGTAGTCCTTTCCAGCCAAGCAAGAAACGAAAAGAAACTTCACTCGATGATCTGGCGTTGATAGAGCAAGTTCCAAGTAGTTTCAACTACTGAAGGATGCAGTATGAATAATAAATGTATGAATATGTTAAGGAGATGTAATTCTCGCAAGAAAATAAATTGTTTATAAGATTCCAGTGCCTTGTTTTGATTTCACATCATCTTGAGCCATTACCTCGACCTTTGACATCCACTAATGACAGGTAGGCCTGTCCATAAAAGCTGGGCAGACACAGGGCGTGTCACAGGGCGTGTCACAGGGAGACCCGACATCGTCGTGTTCAAGTTGTCACTCCCCAATGTCTCGGTTCCGAACTTCCAATACAAGTTCAAAGTAGGGGCGTTACCGGAAATTGCCCTCGGCCTTTCGCCTCGGCCGAATATCCTGCTGTTGTTTTTTTTTCTGTACTCTTTGCCCTCGGCGAATATACGCGCACAAATAGTTATAATAAACATTTTAAAAACGTGTAATGTTTATATTTTAATAGATATTAAACTTTTAAATACACAAGACAGACTTGAACAGTTTTTGCCACTTACTTACAACAACTACACGCTTACTGTTGTTGTAAGTAAGTGAGTAACTGGGGGAAGAACGGCCCAGCGGGCACGCCACGTCGTATCGACGTGGGGAAAAACGTGAAAGCTACGAAAACACGTGGAAACCACATATTTTCCCAGTCGATACGACGTGGTGTCTCCGCTGGGGAGCTAAAGAGTATATAATAAAGAGAAGAAGCTTGGCGTACAAAAGAAAACATTGTGTAGCGGCTTCTACTGCTCGATTCGCATTCAGATTCAGCAAATACAAAACATTGTGTAGCGGCTTCTACTGCTCGATTCGCATTCAGATTCAGCAAATACAAAACATTGTGTAGCTGCTTCTACTGCTCGATTCGCATTCAGATTCAGCAAATACAAAACATTGTGTAGCGGCTTCTACTGCTCGATTCGCATTCAGATTCAGCAAATACAAAACATTGTGTAGCGGCTTCTACTGCTCGATTCGCATTCAGATTCAGCAAATACAAAACATTGTGTAGCGGCTTCTACTGCTCGATTCGCATCTAGATTCAGCAAATACAAAACATTGTGTAGCGGCTTCTACTGCTCGATTCGCATTCAGATTCAGCAAATACAAAACATTGTGTAGCGGCTTCTACTACTCGATTCGCATTCAGATTCAGCAAATACAAAACATTGTGTAGCGGCTTCTACTGCTCGATTCGCATTCAGATTCAGCAAATACAAAACATTGTGTAGCGGCTTCTACTGCTCGATTCGCATTCAGATTCAGCAAATACAAAACATTGTGTAGCGGCTTCTACTGCTCGATTCGCATTCAGATTCAGCAAATACAAAACATTGTGTAGCGGCTTCTACTGCTCGATTCGCATTCAGATTCAGCAAATACAAAACATTGTGTAGCTGCTTCTACTGCTCGATTCGCATTCAGATTCAGCAAATACAAAACATTGTGTAGCGGCTTCTACTGCTCGATTCGCATTCAGATTCAGCAAATACAAAACATTGTGTAGCGGCTTCTACTGCTCGATTCGCATTCAGATTCAGCAAATACAAAACATTGTGTAGCTGCTTCTACTGCTCGATTCGCATTCAGATTCAGCAAATACAAAACATTGTGTAGCGGCTTCTACTGCTCGATTCGCATTCAGATTCAGCAAATACAAAACATTGTGTAGCGGCTTCTACTGCTCGATTCGCATTCAGATTCAGCAAATACAAAACATTGTGTAGCGGCTTCTACTGCTCGATTCGCATTCAGATTCAGCAAATACAAAACATTGTGTAGCGGCTTCTACTGCTCGATTCGCATTCAGATTCAGCAAATACAAAACATTGTGTAGCGGCTTCTACTGCTCGATTCGCATTCAGATTCAGCAAATACAAAACATTGTGTAGCGGCTTCTACTGCTCGATTCGCATTCAGATTCAGCAAATACAAAACATTGTGTAGCTGCTTCTACTGCTCGATTCGCATTCAGATTCAGCAAATACAAAACATTGTGTAGCGGCTTCTACTGCTCGATTCGCATTCAGATTCAGCAAATACAAAACATTGTGTAGCTGCTTCTACTGCTCGATTCGCATTCAGATTCAGCAAATACAAAACATTGTGTAGCGGCTTCTACTGCTCGATTCGCATTCAGATTCAGCAAATACAAAACATTGTGTAGCTGCTTCTACTGCTCGATTCGCATTCAGATTCAGCAAATACAAAACATTGTGTAGCGGCTTCTACTGCTCGATTCGCATTCAGATTCAGCAAATACAAAACATTGTGTAGCTGCTTCTACTACTCGATTCGCATTCAGATTCAGCAAATACAAAACATTGTGTAGCGGCTTCTACTGCTCGATTCGCATTCAGATTCAGCAAATACAAAACATTGTGTAGCGGCTTCTACTGCTCGATTCGCATCTAGATTCAGCAAATACAAAACATTGTGTAGCGGCTTCTACTGCTCGATTCGCATCTAGATTCAGCAAATACAAAACATTGTGTAGCGGCTTCTACTGCTCGATTCGCATCTAGATTCAGCAAATACAAAACATTGTGTAGCGGCTTCTACTGCTCGATTCGCATTCAGATTCAGCAAATACAAAACATTGTGTAGCGGCTTCTACTGCTCGATTCGCATCTAGATTCAGCAAATACAAAACATTGTGTAGCTGCTTCTACTGCTCGATTCGCATTCAGATTCAGCAAATACAAAACATTGTGTAGCTGCTTCTACTGCTCGATTCGCATCTAGATTCAGCAAATACAAAACATTGTGTAGCGGCTTCTACTGCTCGATTCGCATCTAGATTCAGCAAATACAAAACATTGTGTAGCTGCTTCTACTACTCGATTCGCATCTAGATTCAGCAAATACAAAACATTGTGTAGCGGCTTCTACTACTCGATTCGCATTCAGATTCAGCAAATACTCGCGTTTGGTACTTTGGTAGAAATCGTCAACTCGTTTATGCCCTAGTTATAATTTATAAACTGGGCACGGAGGCCGAGCGGCAGCGAGTTCGGTTAGCGTACCGAAGGTCCTGTGTCCTGGTGAAGGCTAAGAATTATTCCGGGACTCGGTGGTGTCCCTGAGTCTTCCCAGCTCCAATGGTTACCCGAGGTAAAGTGATGGCGACTGATCATTGTGTCGCTTACTATGCCATAACCAAAGAAACTTGTGAACGCTGCTTCACTGGCCTTATGATCAATTTGGTCCGATTTGTACTTTACAATAAAGAAAAGATTGAATAACACTTGTTTTAGATTTGCGTATTTACATTTCAAAAAACATTTTGTTGAGACATCATTAAACAAATAATACATTGATTAAGCTTTAGAAGAATTGTACAACTTTAATTCATCCTTTTTATCCCACGATCTCCAACTATGCCGTGGCCACAGAAACTGGTGAACGCTGCTTCCCCGGCCCCATGATCAATTTGGTCCGACGGGTGCTATAAGTATAAGCCATGATTTTGTTTCCCCCACGAGACTGGAGGGTGTTTGGTGAGGCTACCTGGTCTAAGTTTGGGAAACAGTAAAGGCGACTGGGGGCCTTTTTGCTACGCCACACAATCTACTACTAGTATGACGTGGTCAACTGAATTGGTGAACGCTACTTCACTATCCCTCTGAACCACTGGTCCAAGAGAGATACTTAGCTTATAGGCTTATTGCATGTAAACATAATAATAACAATAATAACAAACTCACTAGACTAGAGGGTGGTGACTAAAATACAAAACTTCAATGTAAATAATGTCTAGTCTAGACTATAAGTATAAACAAAAGGCGGTAGGGCCGTACGTGATCACTAAAGAATCAATGACCTATTTTGTTTACCTTGGCCTGAATAACAGCTGCCTTGACATCATTACTGGGAGCTATGTAGGTCATGAGGCCCCCCCCTACCCTCCCTCCTTTTGCAATATCGTAAACAAAGTGTGTACGTCCTGTGAACTCTAAAACCTCTTGGCGAACTGTCTCAATAAATCCATCAACTGTAGGTCTACCGGGTCTACCCTCACGGGCATTTTCCTTTTGAGCAACTGAGTAAACTGGAAAACAAAATTAAATGTGAAACTAAAGGGGGATGTGAGAGGACATTGACCTTGTTGAACTCTGTCTAACTACTCTAATGTATAAATTATAAGTAAGTCTGTTGGCATTGTAGAGTGTGTGTTTTTTACCAACACTTTATTGCATTCAGCTGAGCGATATTATCTTGTATATCACAGACGCTCCTTCTATAAAGAAGATTATTGCGACCTACGTTCATCTGCGTTTCCGAGTGTAGTCTTACATTTTCTTGCATGATGTTTAGTTACTGGCTTTTCTGGTTTGTTCACGCAACCCATTTCATTCCCGAATGCCGCTCGGGAAGAAAGAGTATTTACATGCATTTATATTGGATATATTTATGATTTTTTTAAAATGTAAAAGCTCTTTTTAGCCCCTTTTTGATGACGCCCATAACTACTATTGGGAGGCAGTGATTGTGTAGGCGTCCTTGGTTACTCAGATAGGATCTATCATTGTATCTTTTTTATCTAAATATATCATTTGATTAATTAAAAGAATTTTCAATAGGAGTTATGTCTTTCTCTAATCTTATTAAGCAGGTGGCAAGAATTATTTTACCAATAACTACATTTTCAGGAATCGACACCATTTTTATATCTTGAAGGCCTACCTTTAGACTTAGAAATTTAGCGTCAAAACATTGTTCTGGCTCTGGTAAGAAGCTTGGTCAGTTTGGCGTGGAATTCAAGACTATCGGGTTCTTATTATTTTTTCTTTAGTTCGTTAAATATCAGTAAGCACAAACAACATCTTAATATATTATATTATAGACTTTAATATGAGAGAGTTCAATGTTTCTAATGTGTTGCGCGAACCGGCAAAAACACTTGTGATTCTCGGAACCGTTGTGTTTGTGGGAGCTAATTTAGTATTAAAAAAATATTTTGTTTCAACATAAGGCGAAAACAAAATGTACAACTAATGACAACAACAACAACAACAACAACAATTTATTGCAAGTTTGTCGAGTAGTCCAACCGACTTACGTTTACACAGTTGACCGATTTACTTGTTGGTTTTACATGTAGTGCCGATTTGCACTTACACCCCCCCCTTCCTCTCCCCACACGCAGTCACACACACACATCTAGCCACACAAGCACCCAATCACACACACACACCCAGCCACACACAAACCCACATAGGCGTCTTACCACCAGCCAACCACCCGTTGACTATGTACCGACCACTATGTAGTTTTAGTTCTAACATGATACGTGTCTGTGGGTGGTCCAGCGGCAGCAAGTTTGGACTGGTGTAAAGTGTAAAGACGGCCCTGGGTTGGAATCCTGGTGAAGTCTACACATATTCGCAAACAAATTTTATAAATCTCACGCCAAATATAATTTCAGCCCCATTTCATCTTCCCATCCACACAAAAATTCCAGGCTTTCTCCAGGAAGACTATGTGTTTTTGCAGGGTCTAGAGTCTAGAGCAAAGGTTCTCAAAGGGGGCGATATCGCCCCCCGGGGGGCGGAGAGAAGCTTTAGGAGGGCGCTGACATTCCCGGGGGCGATTGGGGGGCGGTGAAGGGCAAGTGGGCGGTACAAACGTAACTGATTTTATTTGAACACCTCAGCTATTTGACTCGATTAGTTTTTGGATGAAATGTGATGTAAACGCAAGTGCTGCTACATATCTGATATCCTTCAACATCTACATATTATTATACTAATAAGAAATGGGAATCGCAATGCCTTTTGGGTGAAGTAGGGGTCAGTATTTGACAAATTATATGGTGTGCAGGCGGCTGGACTGTCACCCTGCTGACCGATCACTGTCGCCCTGACATCTGCTAATGTTAATGATATTTTGATCTCAGTTTTACTGAGATGTCCTTGATGTGTTTCAGTACTATTGAAGTTTATAGCAACAAAAAGCGGTATAGATACGTAGTAATCATAAAAACTAGGTATTTATTGTAATGCTTGAAAATATACATATAAATTCTTTAGTCATATAATATTTACATAATTTTCAAATACTTTTTACAGTTTGATCATTTCAAAGTTATAAATTGTAAGCCATTTATTTTCTTATAAAAGAAAAAAAACATTAAAAATATTAGCTCAAATGAAACGGGCTAATTATCTCCCTTCAATTAAAAAATGTTTCCACATTTGATTCAATAGTGATGCGAACAAGTTCTGTTTTGTAATATAACAAATATTACTTATTATTATTATTTCTTTATATACATTCAACATTATGGTGTTCATAACAAGATTTAATTATTAGCGGATTAAAATAATTTGCATTAAACAGTTGCAAATAAACATTAACTGCTTTAATTGTTTGTCCATTGAAGGAGTTTATATTTTATACATTAATAAGTACAGAAATGATTAATATAGTGCTATTAAATAAGTCTCTTATATTTCTAAATTAATTATACTAATAAATTTGTTATAGAGTAAATTATATTTATGTTTAATTAAAAAAGATGAAAATAAAAACTCTTTTAAATGTAATTAGTCTGTATCAATTAATGAGCGGTCAAGTGTAGGTGACCTCTTTGTATGCTTACAAACAGCTTTGATGTGCGATAAAATCTGTTCACAAGTGTAAGTTGAATCAAAAGCTGAAAGTATAGGAGCGAATGCCAAGCTGTTAAGAATAGCAGTTGACTTTCCTAAGCAGCATCCTAACAGTTTTTTTCCGCAAATGGGCACATTTGGATGCCCATTAATAAAATGCTAAAATTTTACTTGCTCCATTTCAAAATCGCCAATATTCCTCCACTTAAAAAGATTACATCTAAGAAGGTTGTAGTAAGATCAAACCAGTTAAGTTTCATGTGGTATAAAAAAAAATCTGTCCATCAATTTGAAAGACTTGCCTTTAATTAGAAAACTCTAATTTGAGTGCTTCGATAAACTTCTGAAAAAGCCTAACTATCTATCTTATTATTTTCTTTAACATATGAATGTACATGTAGTTAAAGGTTTTGAAATTGATTTCACGACAAGATATGTCCAATTTCAATGCAAATCCATTGCAGTGGTCCTTGTAAATGCAAGTTCAACTGACTGAAATGTGTCAGAAACATCGGCTTCAACAGTCAGTTTTCCTCATTCAGAACCGGAAAATGTTGTTGTTGTTTTTTCAATAAATAAACACCTCTTGGGGGTCTCTTGCGTGCCATGGAAAATCGCTTTGTGTGCCAAGTGTGGAACGCATACCTTTGGTTGCCGACCCCTGCTTTCGAGTACATTGTGAGATTACCTAAAGACATCACAATTTTCTTTATAACTGGATGCGTCCACGCTACCATACAATCTTGCTTTACTTTCAGCTTAAGTTAATTTGAGTAAATTTACTTGTTATGTATTTGACTATGTCTTTATTGTTCTTATGTACTATATGACAAAATAAATAGTGTTCATTGTTCATTGACGAGGACTACAAGCGATGGCTACTGCACACAGAGGTGCGTTGGTTAGCAAACGATGACTGTGTAAACATAACGTATGAGACTTGGATTCGGTGCTCGAGTTTTTGAAAAGCAAATGCTATTCTTTGGGAGAAAGTCTATCAGCTTCTCTAGGTCTGTGAGTTTTGGCAACAATTTTGTATTCATTCTTATCACCCTCTTTTGTAAAAAAGTGGATTTTATGCTAATACCAGTTTGAGAACCTATGGTCTAGAGTCTAGAGGGTTTATCGGAGGCTCCCCAGCTCTGATGAGTACCTTATTTTAGTTGGGTAAGAGTAACGGCGGCTGGGCATTGCGCTGGCCACAAAATCTCCTAGTAGGCCGCAGCCAATAAAACTAGTGCAAATTGCTTCATCGGCTTTATGGAATGCTTTACTTTATGACAGGTTTCTGTGCCATAAAATATAGCCTACTGTCATGTAAAATATAGCCTACTGTCATGTTTTGGTTGGTTTCTTGTGTGTGTCCTATATTTAGATGGGGAAAAAAACATGATTGTTTACATCTAGATTTCTTGTTTGTGTAGTAAATATGTATGTCAGTGTTAGGTGTAAAAAAAAAGGAGAGGGGAGGGGGGCAGCTTAAAGTAAGACCAATGTTATCTATTTTTTTTTTGTTAAATCACAGGTAAGGGGAACAAAGACCCTAAATATAAGGTTGTTATGATCTTTGTTGAATTTTAGACTTTTTTTTTTGTTCAAGTAGACATGAAGGGAGGCATTAAAGTAAACGTATCATAGACATAAGTAATAAATATATAAGTAAAGTATCCCGATGGACTATATTGATCATAGGGCCGGCGAAGCAGTGCTCACCAGTTTCAGTGGCCACGGCATACTAGGGGGATATGTGGCCAACACAGTGCACAGCCGCCTTTACTTTACCCTAACTGATGTCAGGTACCCATCACCCATCAGAGCTGTGTTGAATCAGGGACATCCTCGGGTCCAGGAAAAAAATCCCAGCTTGCACCAGGATTCAAGCGCAGGACCTTCTGTACGCCAGTCGAAAGCGCTGCCGCTCGACCACCTTGCCACACAGACATAAGTAGGTCTATACCCAATGCAGAATACTGATAGACCAATGGATTTCGGTCCAGTAGGGTTACATTTAAAAAACAACTCCCGACCAAAGCCGCCAATACCCCGTTACGTCACACTACACGGTCTAGAGAAGGGAATCGAAGCCATTTTGTCACACATGTTATACTTATTTAGCCTAGGTGTTTTTGTTTACTCAATGTTAAATACGCTCTGAACTTACATTATGTTTGTTGGCAGCGTTATATAAGCAAACTTTTTACTATTATTATTCAATGAAATTGAAAATAACTTTTTTTTCCTTGAATCCCAGGTCCTAACGTATATTTATTGACTTATTTTTAGTGTATAGTTTATGGCTTTGCATCTGATTCGTTCTTATATGTTACAGACGCTTCTTCTATACAGAAGATTAAATGCGTCTTTGGCTTATTCGCTGTTTGAGCCTCATTCAAAAGTTAGCTTATTGTTATAAATGATTTTAAGCTCTTGTTTTTTATTCCCTGGTTTGGGCAACCCATTCCTTGCCTGGATGCCACTCAGGAAGAGGGCATAAAAGGGATTGTTTACTTTACCGACGTATGCAATTTAAATATATGTCATATACTCCCCCCCCCCTAACAAAAACACAACCACGGCAGTCATTATTGGAATAAACGCTGTAAAACACAATCTTATATAAATAAATATATTATTTTAAGCTCAGAGTTTTTTTTCAAGCTATTATATCAATATATAATACTGTATATACAAATAGTGGAAAAATAAATTCTGGAATGAGAGAAAATATGTATGTCGTGAAGCCGGCTGGCCTAGCGGTTAGTTCAACGGACTGTCAACCAAAAACCATCTGACACGTCGCGGGTTCTAGCCCGGCCACCGACGGATCCCTGTCGCCCTGCAGGAGTTTTGGGCCTGTAAACATATTTGCGCCAGCAGGCAGCAGTGTATTTACAGAGCGCACTGAGCATGCTGAAATAGCATGGATAGAAGCGCTATATAAGTAACCTATTTAATTTAATTTAATTTAAAAAGAAACACGGAGAGAGAAAGAGAGAGAGAAGAGAGAGAAAGAATAAGAGAAAAAGAGCAAGAGATAAGAAAAAGGAGAAAAAATGAGACAGAAAGAATGAGAGAGGGCGAGATAGAGAGAGAGAAAGAATGAGACAGAGAGAAAGAGAGAGATAGAGCCAGTTTAGAATCCCGGTGACTTTCCTAAATCAGCTGATGACCTAGATATGACCTGCTTGAATCAGCTGTTCAGCTTGTTTTTGTGTTTTCTCTCTCTCTGTCTCTCTCTCTCTCTCTCTCTCGGTGTATATCTGCCGCGGCCTTGAAGGTCTTACAATTCGGTCAATAGTCGGCCAGTGAGGGTCTGGGAGAGAGGGGAGGTGCATATTAAAAAAAAACAAAGCAACAAAACAGGAACAAAAGAAATGTTTTTTGTTCCTTCACTGTTCACTGCTACATTTGTAGACTTTTTGCACCTTTTATGCCCTCGCCCTCGGCCTCGCCAAGGTATTGGATAAAAAACTTGTTTTGTACGCTTGTTTGGTTGGGAGGAAATGAAGGAGAAAAAAGGGGCGGGGGTGCGGGTTTCACGCCTGCTAGCAGTGTACAAAATATTATGTGAAGGATATCCTTAGAGTGTATGATTATTATGGAGGCCGTGGTCGGTAGGGAGGGCGATGGGAGGGTAGAGCTCGTTACCTAATCCCAGTCGGCCGTGTTTCAAAACTCGGTTAACTTATAGTTTGTTTGTGTGTGTGTGTGTGTGCTCTGTTTTAGAGTTGAGACGGCCGTGCTTTGTTCTGACGACACAATTCTCATAGCATTTAGTAGCAGACAAAAAACACATTTAAATAGGCCTGTAGACTGTAGACCATGATGCCTGGACGTGTACGTCAAACGTGTTCTACAGCCAAGATAGTTAAGTTATCCTTCCCCAATACTCCAATATCAGTGCATTGTGTATAGATCTAATAGTTTATAAAATGTAACAACAAAAAATGCACAAATGTGGACTACCAGTGACCAGCAGGGATGGAGTGGGTTGTCTGAGTCTAGTCCTGAAATTGAAAAACATAGATGGAGAAATTTGTGCATCAATTCAAGAATTAATTATCAACTAAAATTTCAAGTGACGATTTTAACGCAAGCACACTAATTTAGGTCATTCTTGGGGACAGTTGGAAAGACTCGTCCAGGACCGGGATGGCTGGAGAGCCCTTGTTGGTGGCCTATGCCCCGAGAGGGGTAGCAAGCATAAGTAAGAAGCACTAACTAAACATCAATTACAAATATTAGCACACTAATAATAAATGTAGACCTGCACAAAATTGTAAATAATAAATAGGGCCTAGGCACCAATTTCAACCTACGGCCTAGACGCCATTTTCTATGGTTACGCCACTCCTAGCGGGCATACCACGTCGTATCTGCGTGAATAATACGTGGAAACGACGAAAACACGTCTTTCCCACGTCGATACGACGTGGTGTGCCCGCTGGGCTGTGGTATACGTTTTTCATTAGACATAGTCTAGCGACCTCCTCTGAAACACATATTTTCTATCGCCCACGATTACCAGCGATAAATATTTTATGCCCACGCCCCATTTCATTTTTCTGTTCACCCCGAGATTGCATTATAAACTACTCGGTTCAAAGTCTACAAGAAGTGACATGCTTCTTGGACAGCGTCTCCCCGACATAATAAATAGGTCACCCCCCCCCCTTCACAGGATACACCCGTTAGGACATCGGCACGCGCTAAAATAAAAACAAAAACATAAACATGCTGGAGCGTACACTTCCTGTTCTACTTTTTGGCAATGTGAGGAGAGAGTGATCCGAGAGAGTGCTCATTTCTTGCATGCCTGTGTAAAGTAGGACAGTCGATGCACTCACAGACTCATATCGCACACACACACACACGCACAATGAAATAATTTCTGAAGACTGTTCATTACCTGTTTTTAACTTAATACTTTGTTGTGTACATATTAATGTGTTAGTAAAGTACCCTTCGGACCAAACTGATCATAGGGCTGGTGAAGCAGCGTTCACCAGTTTATGTGGCCAGGGCATACGAGGGGACGTGTGGCCAGCACAATGCCCAGCAGCCTTTTCTTTACCCCAACTAGTGTCAGGTACCCATCAGAGCTGGGTGGACTCAGAGGCACGCTCAAGTCTCGGGAAAAAAATCCTAGCTTGCATTAGGATTCGAACCCAGGCCCTTTGGATCGCCAGTCGAACCTATATTTATATTAATCTGTACACATTGAAATTTAAAATAACCGGGGGAAAAGCCAATTAGAGAAACAACTGAAAACCTTTTTAAAAATTGTAAACTTTAATCTTAACACAGAACATTTATAATTCCTTCAATGAAAAGGGAAGCTACATTTGCTAGTTTCCAATCTTTGGGCACTTCGCCCTGATTTAGAGAGGGTATTTTTAAGATCAGAGATAATTCAATATTTAGTTCTTTAAGAAGTCATGGTAATATTTCATCTGGACCAGACGCTTTGTTGACTTTTAAGTTTGTTTGGAGTGTGTTAATGCCTGTTTGTTTTATAAAAATGCATAGACTATATTATTTCCAATCTTCTCTCTTTAAAAAATAACAACTAAATGGTTAAATTGAGGCCATGATTGGTTTATTCTGTTCCCATGCAAAACGTCTATTCCAAATTTCATCACTTTGAGAAAAACTTCTTCAGTTGTTCTTTACGTTGCAATTTAGTTACAAAAAAAACACACACTGAAAAACGTGGATCGCAACATACAACGGAACAATATTAATCATTTCATATAGCCTACATTGCAAAAAAAAAAAGATTATCTTTTTAAATACAGCGATAATAATGATATTATAATGTATCAGTTGGTCTCGAAGTGCAGCTGTGACTAGCCGTGAGTTGACAAAACCAGCTGTTGACCTAATAGAATATTGAAAGTTCAGACTCAGACTCTCTTGGGTAGGTCTTAGTGAAGTGCAAAACAAAGAGAGACAAAATATATAATACTCTTTATGAAATTGAACAAATAAAAGACCTTTATAGTAAGTCCTCTATCAGTCTTCAACTCTCAGCACCCTCTCCCGCACCCTCTCCCGCCCCCACACCTTATCCTACTAACCAACAACTGGATTAGTCAGTCTGTCTGATATCAAGGACACAATCTCTCTCTCCACCAGTTTAAATAATTTGGTTAGTAGGACACATGCCTCTGTTTATATTTGCCAGTGCACTTCTGTCTGTTACTTCTCTGCCTAATACACTTCCCTACTTTTTTTTTCAAAACGAATGTCCTTTCTCTCTATCTCTCCCTCTCTCTGTGTACTGCTCTGTGTCTCTCTCTTTCTCCCTGTCTCTCTCTCTCTCTTTCTCTCTCTCTCCCTACCTATTTCTTTCTCTCATCCTTGGTTGTTTAAATTAGTTCTATTATGGGTTAAATTTGAAGTCAAGGGTATAGCCTTGTACTACTATCAGGGATGATTTAGATGTTGTGAGGCCTCAGGCTGACAGAAATGACAGAACCCCCCCCCCCCTCCCCTTTCCCAGACCCCTAATTCAAGAGAAGAGAAAAACGGAATAATAGGCCTAAAAAAGACCTAAAAAAAAAGATAATGATGATAATAGAAGTATAGTCTAATAATAACAGTCCTTGAATACTAAATACTAGATCTAAATACTAAAGCCTAAAAACTAGATCTAAAGGAAAAACGATTTTTGAAAAATAAAATATGTTATGACATAATAACTAGGCTATTGCAACAGTGAATTGAAAATAAAGTAAAGTAGTAAAGTATCCGTCGGACCAAAGATTATAGAGCCTGTGAAACATCGTTCACCACGGATATACTTACGATGGTCTTGATTCGGCAGCCACTGCTGAGGTGCCCATTGGTTTCCCCCAACGACCATAGCGGTCAAGGGTTTCATGTTGATGATGATGACAATGAAATAAGGTCAACACAACCCAAACTTTATAAAAACTCAATCAATATACTACATTCTAGGATAGAATTTTTGTCTCTGTAGAAATACGGATCCATTAACATTCATTAAGAGATCCTTGTATAACATTTATTTAATGATAATGGGATAGCTTTTTCAAAACCTAAAAAAGTATATTAGCCTACATGCCTAGATCTATAGCCTATCCCAGGGGTCGGGAACCTTTTTGTCTGAGAGAGCCATGGACACCACATATTTTGAAAAGTAATTCTGTGAGAGCTATACATTATGTTTAAAACAAAAAATTCAAGTAAATTTCTGCATTTTGTGTAATTTCAACACCAAAAGTACAATAGTTATGTCTCTGAATTATTTTTAATAACATTGTTATGATGTTGCTAATCAATATTGATATGCAATTAATATGTAGATCAAAGGAGTATAAAGAAACATGTTTTTTTGTAATTGAACATTTGTCTGCGAGCCAGATGCAGCCATCAATAGAGCCACATCTGGCTCGCGAGCCATAGGTTCCCGACCCCTGGCCTATCCTATGTCTTCGTTTCTGAATAAAACCGCTCTCTCTCTCTCTCTCTCTCTCTCGTTGAGCTTTTTCCCGTTGCAAGGCTTTCTTATTTCTTTCTTCTTTCTTATTTCTTACATAATAATATTACTAATGGTGTTGCAGCCGTGAAATCAGAAAACTAATTTATTATATTGATGGCATTAAAAAAAAACAGAGTTTCTGTCCTAAGTTCTGCGCATGAGCAAATAGTTCAAGGACAAAGGTGTTTACATCGCGAAAAACTAAATCAGGGTTGGCTTGGTGTGGAGGTGTGTGGTGGTTGGAAAAAATGGGATGGGGTGTTTGCAGAGGACATCCAACGGTTAAAAGAATGGCGCAGGTTGCAAAAAAAAATAGTAGCTTTATGTAAACATTGAGCGGCTTAACCACAATAAATTAAATTTTTATCTTGTCATGTTTTTATTTTTCTGAAACCATATCCAGTTTTCTATTATTCCACAGTCCAGATTTCAAACAAGTTATTGTTTTTATAATGTTTTATTTCATTTTTTTTAATAAGATCATTATAGTACAGTATTTTAATTTTTAATGTCATCGTCCAGTTTTTAAAGTCATTATCCAGTTTATCCAGTTTTTAAGGTTATCGTCCAGTTTTTAATGTCATCGTCCAGTTTTTAAAGTCATTATCCAGTTTATAATGTCATCGTCCATTTTTTAAAGTCATTATCCAGTTTATCCAGTTTTTAATGTCATCGTCCAGTTTTTAACGTCATAGTCCAGTTGTGGTCACAGTCCAGTTTTTAATGTCATCGTCCAGTTTTTAATGTCGTCGTCCAGTTTTCAATGTCATCGTCCAGTTTTTAATATCATCGTCCAGGTTTTAAAGTCATAGTCCAGTTGTGTCACAGTCCACTTTTTAATGTCATCGTCCAGTCTTGTCACATTCCAGTTTTAGTGTCATCTGTCACGATTCTGGAATTAAATCGCGACATTTAGCACTCATGGATAGATCATAGCGCAGAAGTAGTGTAGAACTAGAAACATAGGTTAGCGTAGAGTTAGATTAGGGAGTAGAAAAAGTAGCCTGGAGCTATTTCCCTCTCCCTCTCTCACGCAATAGGAACACCCCAACCACTCTCTCCTCACCTCTCTTTAACCCTCTCTACACTCTGTCATTCCCGAATTCAGAGTTGCTACTTGATTCAGCCAATCGGTATTACACTATTTGTATGTGTGATTGTATGTGTGTGTATTCTTTAATGTATGTATATATGTATATATATATATATATATATATATATATATATATATATATATATATATATATATTCTATTATGCTGTCAATTATGATTCATGTTGTATTTGGATAGTAACTTAACTACTCATTTATTTTGCTAAACTCAGCATACACGTAAAACCCCCACCCACCTGTAGAAACCCCCACCCACCTGTAGACACCCCCACCCACTGCTACACCTTTTTCATTATCTCCCCTCTTCGTCCCCTACTCAGCGCCCGTGGTCAAACCCTTTGATCCACTCGTCGTAGTGACATCTGGAGCGAAGCGTCTCGCACATACGTAAGCGCCTCGGGCTGCGCTAGACCAGAACCAATAGACACAGGGATATCAAGGGAGATAAGTCACTATCTTATCCTTTGTATCTCCGTATACGTCTACCCCCCCCTTTTACCCTGGGCCCCACCCCGCAAAGTCGGCGGTACTAATTGTTCACCTACACCCACTCCTAATCCCTTCCCTAATAGTCAATCCTTTATGCAAGTATATTTCAAACCAGCCAACCAGAACATACGTAATTCTAAACTAATGTAGCTATCCAATCAAATTGACCACTGATCACGTGACTAAAATGCACGAAAGCGGGCTTAACTAGTTTTAGGACACTTCGGCTCAAAACGTTAGGTGGAGAAGGTTGTTCGATTCTAGCCTCCACTTATTCAGTTCGTTCCATAGGATATACCGCCTGTATGTGTATAGATAGATATTCTGCCAGTATAAGTATTTTCATGAACACAGCTACGTTTGCCTAATGAATTGGATAACCTAGCAGTACCATGTGTTGAGTGTTAACTGAAGCCTGTGCAAATTCGTATATGTATCTTGCCATTGAGTGAAGAATTGAAATGATAATAAACACCTGAACTTAACCAGCGATTTATTTGCCTACTTAGAACTATCTGTGTGTCCGTCATAATATCTAACGAGCCAAGAGAGAAATAATAATTATTCCAGGGCGATTCCAGTCACGGTAATTCATACCCCACGACGACCTGCCACTACTACCCCACTCACCTACGACTCCGCACCCCTCTCATCGCCCAACTTCTGCCAGGTTGATGTCCTAATCCTAAACACATCCTGACATCATCGTCCAGTTTTTAACGCCATAGTCCAGTTGTGTCACAGTCCACTTTTTAATGTCATCGTCCAGTTTTTAATGTCACAGTCCAGTTTTTAATGTCATCGTCCAGTTTTTAAAGTCATTATCCAGTTTTTAACGTCATAGTCCAGTTGTGTCACAGTCCACTTTTTAATGTCATTATCCAGTTTTTAATGTCATCGTCCACTTTTTTAAGTCATAGTCCAGTTTTTTTATGTCATTATCCAGTTTTTTTATGTCATAGTCTTGTTTTTTTATATTTTAATCCAGTTTTTGTAAGAATGCCATAATCCAGTTTTTTGTTATAATATGCAATGCGCAACCACACGGTTCACCTGTTGGTACCCGAGGGCCAATAGGTCGCGAAAAGTTATCTTATTAGGTCATTAGGTCTCCTAGACGACATAGACGTGTGACCTTGAGCTGTCTTGGTCACCATTATCGTAGTCCTGAAGAGGTGTGCCAAAGATTCGCTGCCAATCATCCTGAAGCGCCTGCAATCGGCGTTGGTTGCCAGGTAGAAGAAGCATGTGTGTGCCTGTTTGTGTCCGGGTGTGTGTTTGAGTTTTGAGGGAGATAAGAGAGTTTGGAGGTTTATCATTGTCAGCAAGATGATATCGTACTGTGGATTATTTAAAATTTAAAATAACAAAACGTAATGCTCGAAACGTGTCTCACACTCAAAACAAGCAAAATCTCGAGAGAATAACGCAAGAGTTACAAGAGCAAGAATTATAGCATTTCTTAACAGGATCGTAAAAAAGAAATGTTACTTTCACTTCAAGATATTGAAGAACTAGTTGGTGTATGGGGGAATGAATGGATAAGTTGTTTTTTTAATGGGTTAAAGAGTGAGTTTGTTGTATGTATTGCTGTATTTGTGGATAGATGAGTGAGTTGTTGTATGTATTGCTGTATTTGTGGACAGATGAGTGAATTGTTATATGTATTGCTGTATTTGTGGATAGATGAGTGAGTGGTTGTATGTATTGCTGTATTTGTGGATAGATGAGTGAATTGTTGTATGTATTGCTGTATTTGTGGATAGATGAGTGAATTGTTGTATGTATTGCTGTATTTGTGGATAGATGAGTGAATTGTTGTATGTATTGCTGTATTTGTGGATAGATGAGTGAATTGTTGTATGTATTGCTGTATTTGTGGATAGATGAGTGAATTGTTGTATGTATTGCTGTATTTGTGGATAGATGAGTGAATTGTTGTATGTATTGCTGTATTTTGTGGATAGATGAGTGAGTGGTTGGATGTATTGCTGTATTTGTGGATAGATGAGTGAGTGATTGGATGTATTTATGGATTCGATGGATGGATAGATGTCAAAGTGTGGTATTCCTGGAGTAAATAATAGGCCTACTTTTTTCTTGTATGATAAATGGTATGATAGTGTGCGTGAATGTCTATTGTGTTTGAGTACAAATGGTTCTTTAATATTGTTTTAGGTATGCTGAAAAACGGAATTTATGTAATCAAGTCAATTTTCCATTCATTTGGATCAATAAAGCAATCTTATCTTATCTTATCTTAATAGATGGATAGATAAGGGCATGTATTGATAGGTGAATTATTTGATTGGATAGATGAATTGTCGGGTGGTTTGAAGTTTGATGAATAATGATAATAGTGGATGAATGGGTAAAAAATTGGAGGTTTCTACATTATCATTTAAGAAAAAAAAGTAGTCATATTTTTTTATTCTGCAATTGTTTAAAATTCTCCGAACTTTATGCTTTATTGAAAACTACGAAAAAAAAACCATCGCAACATATTTTCATTATTAAGCAAGGTATTTATCTACAATCTGTTTTCGACAATTGAAATCAATTACATTTCTATTTATCTGAGTGTAGTTTTTGACCGCGCACTCCAATTGGACGACGTAATTATTTGTGCTGATGTTTTATCAAAGTTGAAGAAGTGTAATTATTGACACCGCGTTTTATTGAAACAAACTACCGTAGATTATTTTGTTTATGCAGAAGAATAGGTCTCAATAGGTGCACCTAGTCAGGCTGAAGAATAGGTCTCAATAGGTGCACCTAGTCAGGCTGATGTTCCTGGTTTACATTAAAGGGCACAAAGATAATTTTCGACGATTTTGTTCTAGACGATTGGAATTTCATCGATTGCTCTTTCTGCTCTCTCTCTCTCGCACACACACACTCGTTTGCTTTTCCATACTCTTTCTCTCTTTCTCCTTATCTTTCTCTTTTTCTCTTCCTTTCTCTCTCTCTCTCTCTCTTTCTCCTTATCTTTCTCTTCCGTTCTCTCTCTCTCTTTCTCCTTATCTTTCTCTTCCGTTCTCTCTCTCTCTTTCTCCTTATCTTTCTCTTTTTCTCTTCCTTTCTCTCTCTCTCTCTCTCTCTCTTTTCCTATATTCATTTCTCAATCTCTATCTCTGCCCACCCACTATCTATCTTACTCTTTCTATTTCCATTTCTCCTTCGCTCTCTCTTTCGTTCTGTCTTTTCTATCTGATCTATCTCTCTTCCTCTCTCCGTGCTGACATACTTTGAAGGAGTATGCTAAAATTACAAATGGAATATCTTAGTATATGCAAAAAAGTAAACAAAAACAATGATGTTCTTTTATTTTTGGTATGGTTTTTTTATTGTTTTTTTATTGTTGTTTTATTGTTGTTGTTTGTTAATTTATTTTTTTTTGTCTTTTTTTTTTTTGGGGGGGGGGGCTGCTTAATTATTGCTAATATAGGCCTACATATATTTTAAACAAATAGGCCTATATTTACTTAACCATCTATGTATCAAATATGTATCCTTCTTTTTGTATTGCTACAAATGTAAGTTTTACTGTAAATTTAAAACAAAGTTTCCATTGGCATTGATGATTTTATTTTTAAAGTCAAATGTTCTTTCTTTTCCCCTTGCGAGTGTAATGCAAAGGTTACTGAATCCAGGATGTGACGATTCCACAGAGCATTCGTGGAATCTAAATATTAAAAGAAGGGCGCAACTGAGTGCCCTAACAATTTGAGGAGCTCTGTGGATGGCGGAGAATGGACGACCAAAGGCCAACCCTACCTCAGCCCACAGAAACCCTGACTCAGTGTAACCCGATCCCGGAGTACCGCTTGCAGTTGCTGGGCGCAAAACTGAAGAAAACTCTCTTGAAATGCGAAGAAAACTCTCAGAATAACAATGCCGGATAAACATAGAGTCTATATGTTTTTTCTGGCATTGACTGCAAGAGAGGGAACTGCTCTGCTATGCAGACTGGCTAACAGAAAAAGAAAAGAATTGTAAACAGACATCTGGGGCCTTTTTCGGGGAAGCTACAATCTACAATCAGCTTCAGATTACGCTTCTGGTGCTAAATATTCTGTAGTTTTAAAAGTAGAACAATCACAATCTGCCGCCATTTTGAATGACTTCATTTTTATAAACTGAATTTGTTCATCAACTGCTTTGTTCAGGAAAATGCAAATATTGTCTATAGATAAGGACATGACAATCGTGATGTGGACACGTTTATTTGGACATTCGGTTGAGAGGGAAAAGAATGAGCGAGAGAGATAAACAAAGAAGGAGAAAGAGAGAAAGAGAGAATGAGAGAGAATGAGAGAATGAGGGTAAGACTGATATAGATACAGAGATCAGGAGTGAGAGCAGGATAGATACAGCATCTGATAGATGCGCATTGGGAGGTGCAGAGAGAGAGAGAGAGAGAGAGAGAGAGAGAGAGAGAGAGAGAGAGAGGGCAAGAGAGATGGTGAAGATGGAGAAAATCCCGATTACGATAAGAGAAAGAGACTGGTGCACATAGAGGGTGGAAAGAAAGGGTTAGATTGACATGGAGATAGAGGAGAGGGTGGTGAGAGTGGGAGAGATACATGGACAGTGGTAAGCAAGAGAGAGACAGATACTGACAGAGATAGGCAGATGGTAAGATTGGGAGAGATGCGGTGGGGAGGAGAGGGTCAAAGTGCGTTAATATAGCCTTGACACCATTTAACTTAATGTTTTTACATCTTTAAATTCAGCCATTTTAAACTGACATGTATAAAAAAAAAAAGAGCCTGGGTTAACACTAGGCTCAGCGAAAATACTATGACTAGTCTATATAAAAAGATAACACAAGTCTCTCTGTAAGATTGGCAAATCTAGAACTAACACAACAAGTACTGTCGTGGTCTAAATCAAGTGTTTGTTGTTGGATTAAGTTAAACGCCATCGGAACTATCAGCCGAAGTTAACAAAGATTAATTGGGGTTGTAAACAATCAACTGTTAACAAGCTTTAAGTAAGTTCCGTTTATAACACAGCTCATTGTTTTAGCTGAAGTTGTTATTTGTTGTTATTCTTGTTGTCATTCAAAACATAAGAAGGCAGACGTTGCATGCTTTTAAGAGTGTCCATTATAGTTAAAGGTTGAAATGAATATTCAGTGACTTTGAAAAAAAAAAATCTTTTTTTTTTTCAATAATAAGTTTTTGTATGTTTAATTAAATAAAGCAAGCTATAACATATTGGTTTGAAAGACTGGTCCAATAATTTTTTTATTTTTGAAACAAGAGAATAACATTGGTTTGCTAGGTTAGATCTTTAAATAAATAAGTGAACAAGTTACTTGGTTTGCGAGTAGCTAGATCTCCAAATAACTCCGTTAACAAGTTACTTAAATTTCTTAGTGCCATTCTTATATTTTAAATTGGTGGTTACATTTTAAATTCGTGGTTAAATTTTAAATTCGTGGTTAAATTTTAAATTCGTGGTTAAATTTTAAATTCGTGGTTAAACTTTAAATAATTGCTTAAATTTTACATTCGTGGTTAAATTTTAAATTTGTGGTTAAATTTTTAATTCGTGGCAGTGCCGTTGCTAGGGGTTTGGGGGCCCGGGGGACTTGGCCTCTTTAGGGGCCCCTGCATTTTCACATTCGACCTTATGACATAAGAAAAAGAACAAAAATACACTCCTCAAGTAGGGGCCCGGGGGGAGTTTCGATTTTGGACCCCCCTCCCTGATTCGTGGTTGAATTTTTAATCCGTGGTTAAATTTTTAATTCGTGGTTAAATTTTTAATTCGTGGTTAAATTTTAAATTCGTGGTTAAATTTTAAATTCGGGGTTAAATTTTAAATTCGTGGTTAAATTTTAAATTTTAATTCCTAACGCCTCCTTATTCTATTTTTTTCTTTAAATTCTAGAGGCGTTCTTAATTTATGATTGTTTACTTTAAACTTAAAATTTTTTTAAATTTTATTTGTTTCCATATTATATTGTAAATGCTACCCTATTTATATGTTTTATGAAATTCTCAATAGATCTACATGTATAAATTCTAAATGTTTCTTTAAATTATAGACTAAATGCTAAATTTATACTAAATGTTTCCTTAAATTATGAATGATTCCTATATTAACAAATGTTTTCTTAACACACTAGATCTATCTTTTTCAATAAAATTCCAAATGCTTCTTTTTTATTCTAAATTAAAGACTTAAATTGAGTACATAAGTCGCCTCCAATTGGCCTACACTCTGCTTCCTGCAGCCCATATTACAACTCACTCTAATTAGTAAAAGAAACGACAGAGTTAAAATGAAATTCAAAACATTGTGGTTATTCACACGGTTTTAACGTGTGGATAACGCCGAAAAATATACACACGGATCCTCGGCGCATGCGCAATGATCCGCACGGTTTTAGACGTGAGAATAACGCCGATCAATATTCGCACGGTTCCTCGGCGCATGCGTATTATAGCGGCTGGTCACGTGACATTGGAAAAAAGCGCGCCCGTTGTAGGTTAATGCTAGTCGTGACTGCACATACTCCCGAGTACGTACGTTTCGAACATAATCTAATCAAAAATTTATTTAAAACAACCGGTCAATAGGCCTACAGATATTTCATGAAATAAGTCGATCGGCTAATCGTAGTTTTGGAAACATTGCTTAGGCATGGCGCGGTATATGTCCTAAATAAAACGCATCTTAATGCTACTAGTTATTACTACAAGTCTAGAAGTGTGTAGGCCTATACCTACATTAGAGATCTAAGTCTAAGACAGGCTTTCACACATTTACGATTCATTCCGCACTGTAATTTGCGGCCATTATGAATTATGCCTAAGTTTAATAAATTATCAGTTTTTAATTCCTGAAATAAAGGCTAAATTTTAAAAATGCATTATTTTAGTGAATTTAAGTATACAGCACACATTTCTGGTTGTGGGGAATAACGCTAGAAATTATCCGCACGGCCAAAAACGACGTGCGGATAATGCCCTGCATTATTATCACGGTCATAACCGTGCGAATATTGATCGGCTTTAGTCTCACGTCTAAAACCGTGCCAGGAACAAAATTGGGGAAATAGTAAACAGTTAATCTATAAACCCCACCCCACCTCTCCCAGCAACCTTTAAAAAAATGTGAGCAGGTATAAATCGCTTCGAGACATGGACAACAATATGTCATTCCCGTTTCTAGATGTCACTCTTCCAGCGCGTGGCAGCTCGTGGAATCAATACTAATGATAAGATCGGGAAAACCCGATGCGAAACGAACGCTTATATTTATGTGTTACGTTATTCATCAAGGCGAACTGTTTACAGTGTCTAAATATATCATGCTCGCCACAAAATAGAAAATACAAAATTAGGTCATGATCTACATATAGCGTGTTCAAAAGGTGCGTAGGCAGTGCGGGGTTGGCCTGGGCGCGGGGTTAGGGAGTAAAGTTCTTCACAGTTGCATGGACAAAGGTGTGGGGAATGAGGAAACCTACGGGGCGTGTCCTCCTCGTTCAGGCGCCCCGTGCGTGATTCGATTGAACTTCATCCTTGGTGCTTTATGTGTGCATACAGTGATTGCATGGTACGGGACTGGGGGGGGAAAGGGTGTTCTGGGGGACGGGGAGGTGTTAGGGCGGGGGCTCAAGGTCACTCGCATAAATGTAAAACGTTATATTCCTACACAAAACATGCCACCACGCATACCAAGCGTAGCCTAATAAATGAAAAAAAAAAATATAGCGAATTTTAAAGTACAAAGCAGATTTCGCTCAAAGTATTACATTAAAGTGCTTTGTATTAATTTGTCAAACGTAGAGAGCAGAAACAATAAGAAAGGAAACTTGTAAAGGAACTGAAAAACAAAAGGCACACATTAAAAGTCTTTAAAAACAAGGCGTATCAATTGAAATATACGAAGGCGGGGACAAATTACAGAAAATGGTTGTGTTGATGTTCAGTTACGCTAAACGGGGGTCATGTGAGTTCTTACAAAGGGATGAAACTTGTGGTCGAAAAAGGTATACTTGTGGTCGAAAAGGTATAAAAAAATATATCGACGGCCAATTATTATTAACACAAATACCAATTGCAACGTTTGACAATACGTATTCGTATGATGCCTTCGTGTAGGCCTACTTAAGAGAGTATATACTGTTCTAGCTTATGCCACCTTGTTACTGCAATGTGTATCACCTGTGCCCTGAGAATGTTACGTCGATTATGGCATAATTCTGGTCGTCGTGGAATAATCGTTGGACGTGTCCAGTGACAAGGTCTGGAGGTCACGTAGGCTCACTGTATCTTAAACGAGAACGAGAAGGTTGACCTCGGGGCACCTTGCAGACCCCAATGTGACCCTTAGTGTTGCCTCCCCTTACCCCTTTCCAACTAATCTTTTATATACTCTTTCAACAACAAAAGCAGATTAAAAAATAATAATAGGGTGGGGGGGGGGGGGCAAAAGCTGGAATCTTAAAACATTCAATGTTTATTTTTCATTAAATCAGTGTTGGCCCCCACATTAAGGCGTCATCCCCAAAGCATTACCTTGCTCAACCTCCGCTCCAACTGACCCCCTGAACAAAAAAAAACACTGATGTCTTGGAAAACAATTCCAGAATGATAGGGAAAAAAGGAGGGGGGATCGAAAGAAAAATTATATTGTGAGCCTGGTGAATTTGTTCATTAAAAGTAAAAGTGGGGGATGGGAAACGGAAATGATGATAACTAAAGTGACACATGTCTGTCGCCTACCTTACCCTCCTGCCCTCCATGTTACAAACGAATGTTATTTTAACACAGCCCTGTTTTCAATAAGAAACAACAACAAAACAGCTCTGTGATTGTTAGAATTATAATATAATACAAACAATACAATATAATATAACATAATAAAACATAATAAAACATAACATAATAACATATAGTAGGTTAGATATATAGTGCAATGTCATACAATACAATATAATATAGCCTAATTTAAGAATATAATATAGCATAACAAAATAACACAAAAATTTTTTCAAACAAAGGATTTGTAGAATATTATGTACAACGGATATTCTTTATTGATAAATTTGCATCGTTGAACTTGTTATTGTTTTTTTTTTATTTGCTTATTTTCTTTGTTTCTTAGTCATTGTTAAAAATAGGGCCTACATTTGTTTGAATTAATTCAATGCCATTGGTGGGAGCTATTTATAGATGTACCGGAACGCTCCGTTTGACGAGGAGTCACTTCTAGGTCAGCCCTATTTTAAAAACAGACATGAATAAGACCCCCCCCCCCCCCCCGCCTCCTCCCACCTTCTTGAGATGGTAAAATATAATGACAGGGAGGAGGGGGGTTCTATAACTGACAGGCTTCTCTGGGCGTGATTCTCATCGGCATAGCATGCCTGGCCCGTGTGGCACGTGGTGTCAGGGGATGTCGAGGTCAAGTCAGATTGACCTAAATAGGTGCCCGATAAAAACAGCTGATCGCGGTGATTCTGGACTGATACGACACGGAACCACCGTAGCGCGCGGAGCTCTCTGTATCTCGCTGTTACCTGTAGGCCTACTCTCAGTTATCTCAAAGTGGAATATATAACTCTAACAACAGAATTTAAAAGGAAAAATAAAACAACAAAAGGATTATTAAATCAAACAGGCGCATATTACTCCTAAATAAGAAAAAAGGTACTTGGAATATGTGATCAGTTATCAAACTTTGTTATCATTATCGGAAGTTTTTTTTTAGTAGATGGATGCGTCTCTAGACTAATGGACAGTATCTCGATTATTTTTCCGGTTAAGAAACAGGACATTTACCTTTAATTTAAAATCAAGACATTTTTTTTTCAAATAAACGATTACGATTACGATTTGAACGATTAAGTAAGATGCCGATTTCAATTTTGACATTGTCCATATTTTTCTGTGGGAGTAAGAAAAGATAAAGTTTTATTAAAATGTGTTCCTCTATTTTTCAATTACAATTAAACATATTAGAAACCGTGATGTTTTGTTCGTGTCTTCTTAAATGAAACCTCAATACTTAATTAAACAAATCGAATACAGTATATAAAATGTATTTCATCCGCAAATAGTGTCACTTTAGATTGCTCCGTTGATATTATAAATCTATGTATTAAAACATTTTAGTATTTATTAAACAAACAAAAAATTAAAACAGCGTATGAGTTTACTATTGTAAAAAAAAATGAGGCGCCATAAAATGATTAATGAAAAAGATTTTTTGCCAAAGAAAAACAAAAATATTTGAATAATTGCCTGTATTGATTTTTTTTTTCATTGTTTAACAAAATAAAAGAGAAAGAAAAAATTAATGCAAGATAAAAGTAAACAATTCTATTTATAAAAACTTGTTTCCAGCTCTTTATGTACATTGTAAGAGTTTGCTCATTAATCCATTACAATTTGTATTTATCCACAGAATCACAATAAAGAGAAATGGAAGTGAGCAATTCTTGCGAGAACTTTATCAAGATCCAAGTAAATGGACTTTCCTCTTGGTCGAGTGATGAGTCATCCCTAGGTAAGCTCCAACAACATAAAAAAATTGTAGGGTCCCAATTATTTGAATTAGGGTCAATGTCCGAATAGGAACAGGGATTAAAAGCTTATTTTTAAAAACGTAACATCAAATCAAATGTTGGAGATGGGATTCATACGTAACATCAAATCTAATGTTGGAGATGGGATTCATACGTAACATCAAATCTAATGTTGGAGATGGGATTCATACGTAACATCAAATCTAATGTTGGAGATGGGATTCATACGTAACATCAAATCAAATGTTGGAGATGGGATTCATACGTAACATCAAATCAAATGTTGGAGATGGGATTCATACGTAACATCAAATCAAATGTTGGAGATGGGATTCATACGTAACATCAAATCTAATGTTGGAGATGGGATTCATACGTAACATCAAATCAAATGTTGGAGATGGGATTCATACGTAACATCAAATCTAATGTTGGAGAAGGGATTCATACGTAACATCAAATCAAATGTTGGAGATGGGATTCATACGTTTAGCTTCACCACCACTCTCGATCCCTCCCTCCCCTCTCATTTCACAATTTCACTGAAAGTAGAGTAACCATAATTTCAGACCGTGAGGGTCCATATGGGCAGTGATGCTTCTTCGTTCACAACAGCTACTGCGTGTAAGGGATTTTGTGTGTGGCCAGCACAATGCCAAGACACCGCTACCTTGTCCACAGCTAATGTGGACCATTAGAGATGGTTGGGTAGACGTATGCCACGTTGATCGCTGTTCATTTAAACATCTTTGTATTCTGGGCTTGGCATACCTGTAAAGTGTATTCTCTAGGTCAGGGGTCGGCAACCTTTTGATAACAGTGTGCCAAAGTAGAATTTCTAATTCATTCAGCGTGCCAACAGCCTTATGTCATCGTGCCTCTTCCGCGTGCCATTGAAAATCCCTCGGCGTGCCAAGCCTGGCACGCATGTCGTAGGTTGCCGACCCCTGCTCTAGATCGTAAAACAACGTCAAGTGCCCAGGAGACAGGGATTTGCTGTTACCGATACAGTAGAGGTCACACGATAAGACTTACATGAGAACAAATTTTCCAAAAATTTCGTGTGATTTTTTTTTTGTCACCCGGTTATTTTAATACTCCTATTTTGTGACCCACTTACGTTTTGTCGCCCATACTAGATGATAAGTAATATAAAATAGAGATAGAATTTCCACACAATAGCTCTATATTCTTACTATATTATACTCATAAGCTTTAGATAAAGTCTAGGTTCGGTTATTACAAAATGCCCTGATTGAGATCTAAATATTCCTTTACAACTTACAAGTATAGCCTATTGTTTGTTAATCACGAAAACCTGAACTTATTTCGAACCTTTTTATTTCTTTTACTTCCCGACCCGGTAGTTTTCGTTCGTAGCCCGGTAGCCTACCGGGTTTCTCACAAAATGTATTGTCTTAGAGATAATAAGCTCGCCTATGGTCAATGGCTATTTTAACATTTAGCAAACATTTATACAAAGAAACAGTTCACAAACATTTAGTTAGATTTACATTGCTGAAATGTATTTTGTGTATTGTAGAGTGGTCATTCATCCAACAGAACTCCAAGTTTATGTTGTCTATATTTCCGCCCCTTCCCTCACCTTAAAAAGCAATGAAACAAATGTATTATAGCAACTATATCCATTCTTAATTGTTACTAAACGAAAGAAGCAAAAAACAGCAAACACAAGATGACGCTAAAATTGGGATTATCCGGTGCAGTTCATTTATTCCAATTTTTGTTAAACGTTTACGGTCAGCTCAAAGGTCAAAGTGCAACAGCATTTGAGTAACCAGCGTGTGAGGGAGTGGGACCATTTTGTACAGGCTAAAGCCACAACTTTTGTCTTTCTAATCGAAATAGAAAAATGAAATTCATTATAAAAAATATATTTTTTTTTCTATATAATGACGTGAAAACGTTGTATTTATTAGGCGAAGTGGTCATTATATCCCACAATGTTATTTCTGTATTTTTTATTATTTTAATTTTTCTTAAGTCTCTTTAATAAAAAAAAAATATTTATATTGTCTTCTATAAAAAAACAACAACTCGAAGTTCATCTTGCTGTTTGCCAGATACAAATGTTATCAACCCTTGGTCGAGATTTTTTAAACCGGAAGTAGTTCTGTATGGGAAATGGAATTAAATCTTTACTCATATATTTTTTATGATATTATATTTAATCGTAGTTAAAAGGGGAAGAAGGGCAAAGAACCCGCACATTTATAGATCACGTGGTCCCTGAATGGTTCTGCGCTGTGTGATCACGTGACAGAAAGCACTCACCTCGTGGCGGAAGTCTCGCCATCATCAGAGCATTTTCGCTCATCATAATTTTCTCTTTCAGCCAATCGGAAGCTTCGCGTTTACAAGTGGCCGCGGGGGGGGGGGGGGGGGGGGGAAACAAGAGAAAAAAAATCGATGAATGGGTTCAGTTCAAAGTGTCGGTCGTGGCACGAGGTCAATGCGAGGTCACTTAGCCCTCTTTGTTGTATGCCTGGAGCATCAATTATAGAAATATGTCAATCAATTATAGAAATATTTCAACTTTCTTGACTTTTCACTTTCAATTCAAAACTTAGTTTCCTATTTAAAAACAAACGAATAATGATATACATCGATCTAATTGTTTGTGCACTTTTTGGGGGGCTTTCTACCGATTGTCAAATAGGTTCATTTACATTTACTAATAAAACCGTCCAGTGTCCAAGTTTCCATTGACCACGTGTCCATTGACCAAGTGTCCATTGGCCAAGTGTGCGTTTTGGGTTAATGCCCCCCCCCCCCGGAATTCAGTTACATTACGACTCATTACGTTAAAGATATATAATTAATTTTAAGCTATGGAAAACGCAGCGGGTTCACTAAAGGTCGACTACTCTTGGTAAGTGATGTGTGATACTTTATATTGAACAATTAACTTCTTGTGGTTACCACGTTTTTTCGTGGTTTCCACGTTTTTTTCCCGTCGATACGACGTGGTGTGCTCTAGATTCTATATACTGCAGACTCACAAATTGTTAATAACACCCACCTTATTCTATAAAAAGTTTCAATTGGGAGTGATGAGTTTATTTTTAAAGTCATATTATTTTCTCCTTTTGCCCCTTTGCGAATGGATTGCGAAGATCTTCTTATCTTATACATTACAGACGCTCCTTCTACAAAAAAAAAGATTATTGCGTCCTACGCTCATCCGCGGTTTGAGTCTAGTCCTGCATTTTTATTAGTGTTTTAAATGATGTTAAGGTGCTGGTTTTCCTGATTTGTTCAGCAACCCATTCCATGCCAGGATTCTACTCAAGAGGAAATAATTCCTTATATGCATTTGTTCTCACATAAGGAATGAGGAAAGTGTTTTTGTCCTTTTGTTTATCTGAGCATTGTGACAGATTGTCTTTGTGTTGTATTTCTAAATTAGAATGTAATGCCATTATGTATTATTACTACTTTACTCTTTGCCCTTTTAGTATTACTTGGTTTAGTGATTTAACTATTGGTGTTTCTCTTGTCATTGATGAATATTGCAGTTCTTTTCTGAATTTGTTCTAATTTTTTAATGAGTTGCATGAACTAATGGGAAAAATTCAAGGAAATCCCTTATCAAACTGCAAGATAAGACTTATTAAACTACAGTCAAAGCAAAGAACTAAAAAATCTTCTTCATTCTTCATTAGGAAGAGGTGAATGTAACTAAGATCAGATAAAAACAAAACATGTTGGTTATAGTGCAAGATATAGCAAAGTCAATATAATTAAGTCTCCTAGAGTTTGGAATCTCCATTTCTGGTGTCTGATAATTTCTGTGGCATTCTTTTCGTCGCCAATATTGCCAGGAAAGTTCAACCGATTTCAATCGCACGAATCTATCAGATCTGCTAGATCGAGGGTCTGCAGTCTGCAACCTTTTGATAATAGTGTGTCAGGGTATGATTTATAATTCGTTCAGCGTGCCCACAGACTAAATGTCATCCTGTTCTGGCACTAATTTTCTTGTAGATGAGACTTGAATAATAGACGTTTTGGGGCTTCGTTCGCGTGGCATTTAAAATCCATCTGCGTGTCATGTCTGGCGCGCGCACCGTAGCTTTCCGACCCATGTGCTCTAATATCGTATCATGTATCTTACAGAAGTGCATTTCTTATCACCCTGCTTGGTTAAGCTTAAACATTTAAAAAAAATTATGACATGTAGGCTAAATAAAACAAGTGGATGCTAAAATTATATTCAATTAGTCAACACTTGTGAATAGATCTACTTCCTGCACTGAACAAAAAAAAAGAAAGACAACAAAGACAAAACCCCAGAAATCTGGCCTTTGGACAGACAAGTACAGGGAGGTGGTAGGAAAGGGAAGGAAGGGAGGAGGATAGGGGCAGGCAACTGTGTCAATGACGGAGTGATCACGGCTGACTGTCGTGATCACAGAGTGAAGGTCCCTTTTTATTATTCTCTTAGTGTTTTCAACATGGCCTTGTGACAGTTATTCAAATATATTTAAACTTTAAAAATTTTGTTTTTCCAATATTTACCTGTGAAAAAAAAAAGGTTAAAATTTCTTCACTATTTTTTGTATAACTGAGCCAACAAAAATTGTGTCAAGTAAATAATATATTTGATATCTTTAAATTCAATTCAAGATATGAAAAGGCAAATTATCTTTACCCTACTTATTTTAATTACTATAGATGTTAGCTTACTGTATAAATATTAGATGCATTATAAAAAGTTTAAGGTCATTCAAATAAAAAAAACGAGTAGGGCCTATTCTAAATAAGGAAGAAGGCCTAATTAATTATGTCCTATCATAGGCTTTAATTTTGTTCTACGCCAAACATTAATATAAAGACAAACATAATAGGCCTATGTAAACAATTTTAAATTAGGCCTATACTTTTAGCTGAATTCATCGAAAATCTAAACGTTAGTAGGCCTATATACTCTGCTAGCCGGTTTATGCGACCATGGAAAACATACGTCTTAACCGTTTTACCTCGCTGTGATAAACAAAAAGCAGCTGTAAAAAGCGCCGGTGTTTACACCAATCAGCTGACTTGTCTAGCCCAGCTGATTGCCACTACCAACGTGACCTCGTTTCGGCACTTCATAATTTTATTGATGACCTAAGCCACAATTTCTGACACATAATGTTAGCGGTACTTGAAGATTGTTTTAACGTGCACAATTTTTTTATGGACTAGCCTTCACCGAGATAGTTTTATAATTAATCTACAATCGCGACCTAATCAGCCCCGTTTAAATATAAGATTTAGGGTTCAGGAACGGGTCAACTAGTCAGCCTCGCTAAGTTAACAGTTAGCCCTAAAAACCGACCGACTTCTTCTGGCATTACTAGTCGTACTGCGCATGTCTGTTCACCCTGACATCTTTCGCAGCCAATCAAAATGAGATATGCAAATGAGGCGCACAAACCCATCTAAAGAGTTTGGGTATAAAACTGCGGCTTTCATTGTTTACAACTTTAGAAAACAATTCAACTCTCAATTCTCTTACATACTGCAAAATAAATTAAGTTGTGCTGCTATTGTGTGTTTGATTTTTTTTAGGACTTATTGCTTTAATATCATTCTTCAAATTAGCGGACTTGAACTATTTGTTAACTTTAAAAATAAATACGATTGTCAATTGTTAAAAATTGAAAAAAAGTTACAATTTTTCAAATAAAGTTATAATATAAGCTGCAAATAGTGACAAAAATGAAACACAGACTTCATTTACAGGGTAGTGAAATTGAAGATTCAGACGGCTACTCAACTGGTGAGAACTTGCTTTAGTTTAATAGACTAAAATGTACCAAAAATTATTTTTTTTACTTGTTAGTTTGCAGTTGCTTGCAAAATTATTTCGCGACGAAGCTGATTTGTATAATTATTATGTGTGTTTTTTTTAAATTATTATTAATAAACGGAGCTAACATTTAAAAAAATCATTTGTTTTGCTATTTCAGACAATTCTGATGTATCGATGGGTTCTGACATCAATGAAAATTGTAATAACAACAATGTAAGTACCCACGAAGTTTACATTTTAACTAGGCACCGTATTTACGAAAACAAGTGACCTTTTTTTACAAATGTAAACAAAAAGGTTACAGGTTATGCACGATGAATCGAGTTCACTTCCGTTGCACCCCTCTACTTTTTTAGTTTGCTGTCATCATTCGGCGCATTTTTTCGGAAGACTTTAGATTTTAGATGTTAGATTAGTTTTTCTTATAAGGGATAACCAGTTTACAATTAAATATGTTTCAAAATATGAACATAATGTTTGTTAGGACTTATTCGGCTGTAAACAGACGTTTAGGCATATGTTTAAAAAGTATAAATAAAAATGTCTTGCACTGCAAAGACAAAGACTTCAATTTTTCTAGAAGTGTGGCCTCGAGTTCTGCTTTATTTTCATCTAGATCTAATAAAATTGTCGATGGTAATGCAAATGCTAAGACTAAGACTATCAAACCGAGAATCCGGTTGATAACATATCATGTAGACTGTATCTCAAATTTTGCAACCAATATTAATACAAATTCTCAGGTAGGGGCCTACTATCTGCCGCTATTTTGTATGTTTTGTGTTTTAGTTTTAGTGTTAGCTACTGGCTACTGCACTAATAATAGGCCCTATTTACTATTACTTTAACTTTATTCAATTTAATTATAGTTTTATTACTAACAAGTTAGTGTTAGTCACAGTTAGAGCTTTTGTGCAGCGGTCAACACAATGGCTATTTTTTGTAATAGCTAAGTGAACCTGAAAGATGTTTTTAAAAAATGTAACAGTTAAAGTTAAAGTTGCAGTTAGTTGTCAATGAAGGATTCATGTCAATAAACTAAAATTTAACTAAAACTGAATCATTGAAACAATAAAATAGTATACAACATTTATTATAACTACTAGGAATATAGGACAGGACAATATATTATTAGCCTATATATTATATATGTTAAAGTTAAGGACAGGGCCTCTGTTTTTTATCTTAACATTGACATTAATCTTTAAAAAATGTTTATCCAAATAGGTCAACTTTGGCATTTTATTTGATGTGGATGGTGTGCTAGCAAGAGGCAGCACCCCACTTGACCCAGCTAAAAAAGCGATGGAAAAATTGAAAGATGCCAACGGCAACCTAAAAGTGCCAGTTGCATTTGTTACCAATGCTTGCAACAGAAGTGCAGACAAGGCTCGTCAGATTGGAAATTGGTTTGATCTTAATGTAAGTATTTAGCCTAATACTTATTTATTTCATGTTTTATTGTACATTCTTGCTAAAACTAATTTTATGAGCAGATTTATTTTGATATTTTTGTTAAAATTAAAATATTCAGATTGTTTATTTTGCAAATCAGAAATGAAAAATTATTCATATATGTGGTAATTTTTCTTCACCAGGTTGCACCTGAACAGGTTATCCATGCTCCCACACCAGCAAAACTGTTAACAGACTTTCATACAAAGCATACACTTGTCATTGGCCAGGAACACAGACGTGAAATAGCTGAAGAGTATCCTTTTTTTTGACTGCAAAAACTAAATAATTTTTTTCTGTTACATGAAATGTTTGTCAATGACAAGGTTTTAATATTTTGTTTAAGTAAAAATGTTAATTTCCTTAATGCATTTCATAGCCTTGGATTTAGCAATATTTGTACAATTGAAGACATCAAAGAAGCCTATCCCTTGTTAGATATGGTGGACCACGAAAACAGGGCCAGAATTGTAAGTAAACTCGTCAGATAAATTTAAAAAACATGATTATTCATAAATAGTTTTATTAGGCTGAAGAATTATTTATTTACTTATATCTCTTTATGCTATATTTCAGGCAAAATATGCTTAAATTGAAAATTGAAATTAAAAAAAAATTTTAATGTATATTTTATGCTATTTTTCAGGCAAAACATGGTTACACTGAAAATCCAAATTTTCCTAAAGTTGAAGGTAATTATGTTAACATTTATGTTAATATTTATAAATATTAATATAAAGCTGACAAACTAATGATATATAATTAGAAAAGCATTCTACTGTGTGTACATTTTTTTAATGTCTAGAATTTTCATAATAAATTTTGCTTTCTTGTTATATTTCAGTGATTTTACTCATTGGAGAGCCTTGTCGTTGGGAAACTGACCTACAGCTTATCATTGACCTGCTATTGACTGAAGGCAAACCCAACATCCTGCCAGCTGATCTTGACAGTGTGACTCAGCTTCCAGTTATCGCCTGCAACATGGATTTGGTTTTCATGGCCGAGGCATGCATGCCGAGATTTGGTCATGGTGCATTCCTTCTGTGCCTAGAGGCGCTATACAAGGTAAAAACATTAAAACTGTGGACAGCTCTCACTTTGAATTCAAATTAGACTTTACTTAATTTTTTTTGTATTTATGAAACACCTGAAAAACTGAAAATTATATTTATATATCCCTTGAAGTAACTTGCATTGTTTTGAATTGGTTGCAGAAAATTACAGGCAAAGATCTGCTTTACAAAAATCTTGTTGGCAAGCCATGTGAGATCACATACAGATTTGCTGAGCATACAGTTTCCAAAATTGCAAAGCAGATGGGCATAACCAAGCCAATTAAAAGATTATACTTTTTTGGGTAAGTACTTGAGTGTGATGAAAAGAAATTAAATTACTCTAATTATATATCAAATTGCAGTAAATATTGAATTATGCATAAATTACTGTAATTATATATCAAATTGCAGTAAATATTGAATTATGCATAAATTACTGTAATTATATATCAAATTGCAGTAAATATTGAATTATGCACAAATTACTGTAATTATATATCAAATTGCAGTAAATATTGAATTATGCATAAATTACTGTAATTATATATCAAATTGCAGTAAATATTGAATTATGCACAGATTACTGTAATTATATATCAAATTGCAGTAAATATTGAATTATACATAAATTACTGTAATTATATATCAAATTGCAGTAAATATTGAATTATGCATAAATTACTGTAATTACATATCAAATTGCAGTAAATATTGAATTATACATAGAACAACACATCTGGAAAACTTTTCAGTGTAAAGTTTTGTGGGTGTGTTATTTTGGATGAATTTGAACCGTTGTTATCATTTCTGGTCCCTTAAAGTTTGTACAATCCTTTCTTCTATATCAGTGACAACCCAAATGTCGACATTGTCGGGGCGAACCTGTACGACCGCTTCATCAAAAGGAAAGACAGCAACGCCAATTCCATCGACCTCCCGGTGTCCCGGCTTATCCCCAAAAGCGACGTCCTGATTGAACAAACGGTCGAATCCTGTCACAGCATGCTGGTCGGCACAGGGGTCTACAAGTTCAAGCCAGAGGACGAAACCCAAACCACAAGCACCGTCGAGGTTTACCACGGCCACAGAGACATTGCACACGAACCGGAGCTGTCCAAACCCCATAAATTTGTTCACGATGTCAACGAAGGCATTGATTTCATCTTTAGGAAAGAGGGCCTAGTAAATTAATCAAGATTATTTTTTATATTGTAGCAAATTTATTGTTGATTTATTAGTTTACCTGTTGAAAATTTTTGTTAATGCAGTTTTCTTTTCAAATGGTTTGTATATAAGATTTAAGCCTTGTGTATATAAAATATAAATATATCAAAGAGTAAGGCATCTGTGCAAAGAAAAATGTGTTGTAAATTTTGACATATGTTCTGCCAGATAGTACTTGCTATCTCTTGCCAGTGTATATATGATTTTGTGTATATAGTAGTGCAAATGTGAGAGACAGTTGATTACCATGGATCTGACCTTAGTTGAGATTATTATACTAGAGTGTACACAAATACTATTTAAACATTTCCTTAGCAGGCCCTGTACTTGTATAAGTAGCTGTATAGGACAGGTGAAGTGCTGGTTTTATTTGCAATGGCCAGCACACTGCCCATCTGCTTATACTGTTCCTTTAAATGGTGTTTACCATGCACATTATACTATTATTATTTGAGCTAGGAAAAACCATATTGGTGCCCAAAAGGCCTTGGGTATACACTTCTGGACTTCCCGGATTTGAACCAGAGCACCTCAGGATGGGTCTATCGTTCTGTCACTAAACCATTGCATCCCATAAAAAACTGCTATTGAAGACGCAATGCTCTTGTTCTTTTATTTTAATTGTGAAACGAAACTTACTTTTCATTGATGATATTTGTAAGATCTTTATGTGTACTATACTAGTTTGCTGTTCACACTGACAAAGAAAAAAAATGGCATATTCTTTTTGTAATAATTTTTTTTTCTCAAATGTCCATTGCTCATGAAATACATCGAAATTGGTTGTGCAATCTCTTGTGCAACTATCAGTCCATATGTGTACATTACGCAAGTCTTTCATTATATTTTTTATCATTGTAACATTTTTGTTATTATATACTTCCTATAGATTACCTCCTAGCCACCTGCCACTTACTACCTTTGGGAGGGCTAGAGTTTACTTCACTTGTCATAGGCTCAATTTTAGAAACAACAATGAGCATTGAAATACGCAAATTTAAGTGTTGCTTGATGTTTAAGTTAGAAAGAACATTCTTTTTTTGTGGGGTCTCGATTGTCCACTAGCCAAACCAAACAACCGTTGGAGCTTAAAATTTCAGTATGGGACTTTTTTCTTAGTCCTTTCAATTCATCTTTATAATTTTAAAACATGATAAAACACATAGCATTAAAAGTCCATAAATTGTGTCTTGTGCTGCTGAAATCAATTTGAATTTTTTCTGCAACTCTAAATTTATTAAACCGCTGGTACAGATTGAAAAAAATTGCTCTGTTTGGACTATTATTTTCTTTACAAATTGTTAATGCTTTGACCACTTGTTTTGGGGGTTTCAAAATGCATTCCGGATTTACAAAACATTTTTCTTTGGTATCGTTGTTCTATATTGTTTGTGTTTCCTTGCCATGTTTGACAAATGAACAATTTTTGAAATGTTAAAAAAAAATATGAAAAAAAAAACAATTTTGAAAATATTTGCATGTACAAATTTGAAATAAATGAACATGTAGCTAAACTTTACTTTTGGGTATTTCTTTACATTATAATATATTGTGATACGTTAAACATTGATTCCCAGTTGTGCTTTAAACAGGGTTCCTTCTCTTGTTGTGGACAAAAATTCCTGTTTCCCATCTATTTCCTAGCTATAAGAGCAAAATTCATGGTTACCAAAATACGTTAAATTGTACTATATTACTTATTACTAGTGTTATTCTACTTACATAAAGGATAACACAACTTAAACTGATATTACAGATTAAATAAGGTAATTCAATAAAATCAAAACACATCTACACGAGTTAAAATAATAAACTTTAATCACAAAATTATAAACTTTTTTTCTTCTCAATGACACTAGTCAATTATTCCAATGCTTTTATTTTGGGAAAAAATGTGGTGGGCTTTGCAATAGTTGTGCTGTATCTGATGTTTTATCTTCACTGAAAATGAGTCTGGGAAAGACATACACATGGGTTTATATAATAAAAAAGTCTACTTATTCCTACTAGTTAGTACTAGGTGGGTCAATTTGACCCATCCATGTTATATTTGTGATAATTACACTAAAACCACTCATCCGAATACTTTCAGCTTTCAAATATGCTATCTACAATTTATCGGTTTGCTTTATTTTGTTGTAAAAAAATTATTGTGTGTCTAATGCACCTGAAATGGTGAGAACTTTTATTTTTAATATTGACATAAAAAAAAATTCTTTTATTGCTATAGTTGCTTAGCTTTTAAACTTTTAAGTCAGTATTATCTTGGAAAATATAACTAGAAAGTTCTTTAAGAGAAGTTACCATTAGTATCTCATTTATTAAAAGTAGAAAACATATTATTAAAAAATGTGTTTTAGTAATCTTAGTAACAAAGGACAACTGAGGCTGACGTTTAGGATTATAAATAATTTTGAGTTAACTCCCTTGCTGTATAATCTTCTTTTATCAATATTTCGGATTTTTTATAAAGCTTTTGCGTCCATTTTTTATATAAATTTTTATTCGAAATTTAGTTTTTTAGGGCTGGGGACAAGCGTGGGGGGCCTGTTGAAAGCATTAAACTAACATTGATTACATGGTTTAGTTTTTTTCTTGCTGAGGTGTCCATTTGCCCCTCCCCCCACTTCAACGGTCATGGAATTGATGTTGATGAACAAGTAACTGCATTATTAAACTCAACAGCAAACCAGTAACTGCATTATTAAACTCAACAGCAAACCAGTAACTGCATTATTAAACTCAACAGCAAAGTAACTGCCTCAATCTTCATCTACTTGATTCCCAAGTAAGTAACCGATCTCCCACATTTGAGAAAGGAGGGGGTGAAGTAAGATCTCAAGCACTTAATGCCTGGTGAAGTCTAGATTTGCGGCCCATCATCTCAGACGTTAATTTAGACGTTTTAAAAATACATTTTAAAAAATGCGTAAAGGTTTTAATCATCTGTAATTTAAAAAACAAAACATACATTCATAATGAATTAATTTCAAGCTTGTGATCCCTGGGTAGAAATAGTCGAATAGAGCAACGATATATTATATACAAAATGTTTATGCTAGTCAATGGTAGTATTATAATAATCTAATAATAAATTCCTTGCACACTATCAAAACTGAATATAGAGAAGTGTACAAATATACGAGTTATTTTTTTAACATAGCAACATTTATTGCAAAACCATTGCTCTATATTGTGTTGGTGGATATTGTAGGCCTATAGCATAATTTAATAAGCTTAAAGGGGGGAATGGTGGGGTGGGGGGTCTTCTTAAACACTCCCCCCTTCTGTAAAAATGAACTGTAAATGTAATATTGTATTAGTTAGGGGGGGGGGGGGATATATTTTAACTGGTTCTAGCTTCAAGCCCCCCCACACACACACACACTATATATAATAATAATATAATATAGGATTGTGTTTGTGTTATGCTTATTAATTAATTATAGACAGTTTTCACATCTACTGTCATGATCTACAAAACTCTAGTTTGTACAGGTATGAAATTATTTGTATAAATATTATAATGCTGGCTGGTAATATTCCTGGGCGAAAATAGCATTGGAGATCGAATTCATCTGCACTATAGAATAGAAAACTTACGGTGTATCATTATGCTTGTAGTAGTTGTAGCCGTAGACTTATTAACCAACATTCTATTAACAACTAGTTTTATTTCCATACACACTTCTACTATATGTGTTATATTCTTCTTCGCCATTATCAGCTCCTAGTGGAGCATATGTTCCATGTCTTCCTGTCTCTAGCTAGGGTTGCCAGACGTCCGGCAAAAGGACCTCCTTTTTAGCTTTCTGTCCTCCGTACGGCAGGCAAAGCTAAAGACCCGTAAAATGTCCGGCTTTTGTAGGCCTACGCCAAAGGTTTTACAAATACTTATTTCACTTTTATGTTGTTACTCTGTCAATAAGTAAAGCAAAATACTGGAGTATTTCGCAGGAAATGTAATGAATTAGATTGTGTTATCTAATGTGTTGTTAGGTTACTTAATGTCCACCGATTTTCTCTTTCCCCACATCACCTCCCCTTGCACACATACATTCGAATTTACATATTATAGGCCCTATTATGAAACTGCTATAAGACTTATTGTTACAAGAGATATATCTAGCCGGAGATTATAGATTCTACGCTAGTGAGTCACAATAAAAAGCTTATTAAGAGTCTAAACAAACGGTTAGTGAAAGTTTTGGAGTGAAGGTCCTATTTCAAGAACTATTCAGCCTCGTTCAGCCACATAGGGAAACTTTTGTCCTAGTTTAAAAGTTGGGTGGTTCATTTAATTAAGAAGGTGATAATTACGCTAACCATTGAGAAGTTTATTCATTTTTTTTTTATTTTTTTTTTTTGCCGTGAAATTGTTTGTCGGATATTGCAATCTCAAATCATTTTTACAAGAAAATAATAAACAGTCTTTTCAAAGACTCTTTCATGTGCAGTGGAGTTGTTTTTTTTTTCAAAGTTTCCTAAATGCAAGTTGCTTTTCAGTAGCGGTACTAAAAATTTGTGAACTTTTTTTTCTGTATCCCTGGACACAATGGCAATGTGGAAAGAGTGTTCTCATTGAGAAACGCTCAATGGATAATAGAATGAAACAGAATTTCTGTTAACTCTGTAAATGACATTCTTACAAAGTACAACTTGACAAATCTCATATGAGAACAGTTTTATACATTTGTGCTTGCTACATTTTCTGGGTTGATTTACTCATAGGATATAAGTATTATCTTATCTTATACATTACAGACACTCCTTCTAAAGAGAAGATTATTGAATTGCATCCTACGCTCATCCGTGGTCCGAGTCTAGTCTTGCATTTTTATTAATGTTTTAAATGATGTTAAGTTACTGGTTTTCCTGGTTTGTTCAGGCAACCCATACCATGTCCAGATGCCACTCAGGAAGAAAGAGTACTTAGGGCCTAGGCCTATATGCATTTGTTGTCGCATAGGGGATAAGGAATCAATTATTGGCAACCATTGTAGTAAAATTGTAATGATTGCATGTTAAATCCGCATTCAATTGGAGCAATAAAAATGATTTAAATGAAACACTCAATGTGTCCTCCTTTTTCAATTTTGTCTCTCTGTGTCCTTTTGGTACCGGTACCCATGTATCTGGTAACCCTATCTATCTTTTCTAGCTCTTTCCAACTCTTCCCAGTCAGCTGCACAAAATTTTCTACTTCTCTCCGCCAGGTGTTCGTTGGTCTACCTCTTCGTCTTGCACCTTGTGGGTTCCATGCAAGAGCTTGTCTAGTCAAGTCAGGCGATCAAGCTCTACTTAAGTCTATTGATACTTTCAAAAAGAACTTAACAACTCATTATTTAAAGATTTACCTTAGTAATAGTTAACATGCTTAGACTAATTAGACCCCTACTGTCTTACTTATAGGTTGGGCCAGTTAATTAATGCTACATTTATTTGATTTTTTTATATATTTTTTTATATCATGTTAGCTTTGTCTCCTACTTCTAGGCTAGAGTCATGTCCGTGTTCTTAGTATCTAGTTGTATGTTAAATTTGCTCCGAGCTCACATTATGTTTGTTGGCAGCGCTCTACAAATATTATTATTATAAATATGTAGGCCTATTTCCTCATTTCTGAAGAGCAGCTACTTTTAGGCCTTCCACGTCTCATACATTGTCCTCACATTGCAATTGTTAACCTGGGTATTTTTTATCAGAGAGAAGGGGATAGTCAGCCTATGGCTGCTTCATATTCATAATCCCTTTATCAGGGCTCTGATAATCAGTGATAATGGCAGACATGTAGGCCTAATTGATTTTATTTACGATTTTGTAGCAAGGTCGTTATTTACACTGGTGGGTTTCTAGCCCTACGCAGAAATCTACAAACTCAAACATGCATGTAGGCTGCGAACCTGTTACCGGTAGGCCTACTGTTAACCTGGCCCACTTGCCAGTATGCCCCGTCAAGGCAGGTTCTTGCGGAGATGTGTTATAATTACTGTTTTTATGTACGGATTTGTATATTTTGTTTCAATCTGATTACCGTACCCCGTACCAGTAAATTAATTTAAACATAATTAAATACCCGGTACCAGTACAAAAATATTCGTATAGTATAGGCAATTAGGCATAGATAGGCTATACCTGTACGGCATTCTCCAAAAAAAAAAAAAAAAAAAAAAAAGACAAGAAAGCAACTTTACTTAAGGGAAATAACTTAGGCGGTACATAATTGATAATAAAAAGTAAGAGTTATCTCTTGCTTTTTAATGTTTATATTTTTGTAATTATCATTTTTTTTAATATTGCCGTTCGGTAGCGTATATAGTGTTTAAGTTTGAATTGGTGATAAACTGACACTTGTTAAAAAAATGTATTGCAAAAATTAGATCTAGACCTAGTGCGTTTGTCATCGACTAAAAAAAAATTTAAATTAAATTTAAGAAAAGCAATGATTGCAACATGCTATTGCTAATAATACTATTCTATAGATCTATGCATTTTTCTTTGAAAAAAATTGGAAAAGCTATTTAATTAAATAATGCATTGCTTAAGATGAAATATACCACTCAGATGTTTAGGCTATATTTATATACCGGTTCCACTCAGATGTTTATATATAGCCTAAACCGGTACCGATAATTCAAATTCTATTCCCCTCCCTAACCTAGCGCTTTTGCCCCCCCCCCCCCTTTCCCTCCTATACTATTATTTAGTATTATTGACTTCTTGCAAACCTTACGGTACCGGAAGGTTAACAAAAAGTTATTACTTTATTGAACAATCTAGGTTTGATAATAATGATAATACCTTTTTTTTTAGTACCGGTAGACTTCAGACTAATCAAATACCGGTAGCGCCTAACCATAAAAAGAAGTAGAAATAGTTAAAGTTAAAATGACAACACCTGGTACTGATAGCCCAATACAGGTATCAGGTATATATTATAAGTTACTACCGGTACGGTACCTGTATTTCTTTATGAACTTTATGCCTTTGTGTTCTGCTTTGTACAATTTTTTGCAAGTAAGTGAAATTCACAAACGTTGGCATAGTAGGTACCGGTAGTAAAACTCAAAAGGTCAACTAGATGCACAACCCAAACAATTATTTTTGTTAATCTATATGTTACTGATACACTGATACTATCAGTCAGCAAGTGAAAGTCCTATCCATCAAAGTTGACTAGGTGAAGGGTCAAGGACATATTTTATTTTTATAAATACCCGGTGTAAACAATTCGTTCTTTTTTTCTAAACCAGGATTTAATTTTGACCCAAACATTTGAAGTACCGTACCGGTATATATACTATAATTAGTATACAATTAGTATACTATACCGGTACCGTGAACGTTTTTTTTAAATTTTAACTATATTATACCGGTACCGGTACTATTATTACTTTTAATCTTACTTAATGATAAAAGAGAATCCCACTGGTACGGTATAGATCATTTTAATTATAAATACGGGGGTTCATAGAGGTCGAGAATACTGATTCTAATACTAATACTAATAGTTAGGCTTACCGGGTAGTCTTTTTTTTTTTTTCAGTACCGATAGTGAGTTTAACTTTAACAATTTGTCATTTTTTTTTTATTTCCATGATTGAGATTGTGGTTATAAAAATAAAAAATGTTAAGATTTCATGCACGGCAAAAAACAAAACATTTTATCAAGCACGGTACGTAGTAGAGTAGTAGTAGTAGTAGCCTTGTTATTGTTACTAGTTGTACCGATGGAACTAAACAAACCCGCTTCCCTCAAACATTTGTTTTTGTTGTTTATGTACCGGTACCAGTATTAAACTAAACTGTTGAGCGCTGCTTCACTGGACCTATAGATCAATTTTGTCCAACGTGATTACTATTTTATTACCGGTACCGTACACTCCGTACAAGGCAGGGCCTACATCTATATTGTATTATTGTATTACAAGCTACATTGCCCGGGTGAAAAAAAAAAGACTGTAGGCCTATTTACTACTATAAGGTACAGATAAAAAATTTATAAACTACCGGTACACTTAAAAGATATAAATCTTATATTTAAATAATAAAATTTTTTTTACTAAATACTTTAAGGAAAGTAATTTAAAATAAATATTGTAATCCGGTAAAAAAAATAGGCAAGTATTTTTATTTAACATAAACCTAAATTGCCCGTAGATTTACAATGTCTTTTGTTTTTTAAAGTTTGAAAAAAAAATTGTCGAAAAAAAAAGTCTAACTGGAGAATCGAGCCCGGGTCGCCAGTATAGCAGTCCGCTACGTTTACCACTGAGCTGGCGAAGACACATGTCCGATTTGAAAAATTAATAGACAGTTTATAGGCCTAGGCCTAAACTAAATAGGTCAGTGACAGAAACTCACGTGATTTAAATTTGACTAATGGGGAGATCCGTATGGCGACAAACATTCTTTATATATATATATATTATCTCCAATTGAAAAAAAAAAGTTTCTTTTTATTATTTCCCCTTACATAAAATAAAAATCTGATTATTATTATGGGGTGGGAGTTGGGCAGACAATCTTTAAAATAGTACGGTACGGGTAGATAGAAAATAATTGAGCAGTGGGAGATGTTTTATTTTGTTGTGTTTTAAATAATATCAGTTGAATTCTCCCTAAATTTTTGTAAAATTAAAATTATAAAATGAATTTTTGGTATTGTATTTTTATATTAGTAACGTATTATTAAGCATTAGTCTATTAAATGAAGTTCGAAAAAATATTTTATGTTATGTTGGTGATAGAGAACGTTTTAAACAAGCATAAATTTGATTTTAAATTAAAGTACCGGTATTGTACCAAATACACAGACCTATTGTACCAAATACACAGACCGGTATTATATAGGGTAGGATCCTGGAGTACCGGTACTGTGGTAATCATGGCATCATAACAGTATTTCTATTTCTTTAAATAACAATAACAGAGCAGTACCGGGGTACTAGGTAATTGTAATGAATAGATAAGGATGCATTGATTAAATTTAAATAGCAACATTTACCAAGGTTACTTTTTTTGTTTTAATTAATGAATGCAATTTATGCATTTTCTTATAAAAAAAATGGGGCAACAATTTAATTTTTGTGCAAAGCAGTCACCATTTACAGCTAATCTTTTTTTTAAAGATTGAACATTTCTCTTACTCTTATGTTCACATTCTTGTGTTAGGAAGAATCATTCCGTCATTCCCACTCACTGATCTGCCCTCACTACATTAATTGTTAAAATGGCATCAAATAATTAAACATCTTTTTTTTAGAAATGTATTGCTGATAAAACGCGTGAAACCAATTTGAAGGTAGACTTTTATTATTACTTTGACACTTTAGAATTAAGACTTGTGTGATTGATATTGTATTGGTAAATACAGTTTTCATTGTGTATTGCTGATAAAACGTGTGAAACCAATTTGAAGGTACACTTTTATTATTACTTTGACACTTTAGAAATAGAATTGTGTGATTGCCGTTGTATTGATGAATACAGTTTTCATGAGATTAAAATTAAAAGAAATTGATTTTCCTAGTCCAATATAGGCCTACAAGATGATGTAAAATGATGAATTAGTATGTTTATAAATATAAGATGATTCATTAAAATTTCTTATTAAAATAACGAGAAAAGAAAAAGAACAAAGCCAATAACTCAAATAAAATTACTCTACTACTAAGTTTGTTTTTTGTGTTTTAAAGTATTTAATTTTAATATAGAAAACTATGCTCTGGGCAGTATATGGGTCAGCAAGTCTGACCAAATGTCTTTGTAAATAGTTACTGGCTGTATAGTGGCCATATAAAATGTCATCATGGCATTGCACAAGTTGAGAAAACTTCATTGGCTGTATAAAGAACAGAAATATGTCCAGGCTTGCAGTTTTCTTAAAACTCAATGGCTGTATAGTGGCCAGAAAAATTGTCAACAAGGCTTGGATGGTTTAATAAAACTCAATGGCTGTACAATGGCCAGAACAAATTGTCAACAAGGCCTGTATAATAATCCTTTGTCAAATGCTGATACAAGGCAACATCACTATCATGCTATCACAGTTTGCATAATCACAGGAATGCACATTTTGATTTCTTTTTACCCGTACATAATCACAGTCTCAAGTGTGACCACGGACTAGATCACGTCCCACTATCGGATTTCAACATCACAAACAACAGGTCTGTCACCATTCACGAATAAATATCATATACGCATTAGTAAAAATATTTTTAGAACTATATTGCATATATCCAGGCGTGTTGATTTTGTCCTCTAGAGCTGAATGCCAAATTTCAATAACATCTTCACCAATTTTACCATTAGTAGTTCACTTTTGTTAAGTATTTCACTAAGAAACCTTCCTATTATTGTTATAGGAAAAGCTTGTAGGATAAATTCCTTAGCACATTTAGCCTTTGTTCCATCACTTCAAATTTGACAGAATAACCAAAGGATATCCTCTCCGTTTGCTAAACACATTTAATGCCACAACTCAGATTTAAACTCAATAGTGCTCTAGTTAGAATACCCGGTATGGTACTTAGCTTTGATAACATGAAATTGTATGAAATTCACATCCTTAACTTAAACTTTATGAGAATATATTTGGAATGTTTAAGTTTTGGCACTTGTCACATTAAAACATGAGATTTAATTATTATCTCATTTTTCGTTAAAACCACTACAAACTCCTCTTTTAGACTAACTTGCGTTACATACCCGGCATAAATGTACGGCACCAAGTACTAGAGACGTTTTATGAGCACAAAACGACTACGGGAAATTTCACTACACATACAATAGCTTCCTCCATTCGAAAGCACCTGACACACAATACCATAGCACCGCAAACTTATTTCAGAGTAATATGTTTATTGTTCTATATATTCAGAAATACACAAACCACCACAATACTAAAGATGGGGGTCTTAAAATAAATGGTAGTGAAAAGGGATTCCAAAGAAAAAACTGATATATAAAGATACACAACATGAATTATTTTGTTTCACCTTTTCAAAAAACAATTTTTAGAAGTAAGATAATGCTAGGCACATTTGAACAATAAATCCTACACATTTTAAGAGTGAATGCAAAGTATTTCAAATTCACTGCACCACAACACATGAAAAGTGTCATTTAAAAGGAAGTATAAAATATATTAAAAGCTTAATATTAAAAACTTCATGCACAAAATTTGTTGAAATTATTTACACAAAAAAATTATTATTATTTTGATCTACGGTACTTTAAATTAAAAAATATGTAACTTATACGTTAACTTTGAAAAAAACATTATGCATGTCAAAATCCTATATAGGCCTATTTGACACGCATAAATATTTGCTTTCTTGTATAAAAGTAAAAAAAAAATTGATATTTAAAAAAAAATGCTCTATTCAATAATGATTACTCCACTTTGTGAAATCAATACACTGAAATCACCTCGAAACAAAAAAAATTGAATCTTACACTTTTAACCTTTGGTTAATTTAACACTTTTAGCACTTACCACAAGCACCACAATGAAAAATATGCACATAAATAACACAAAATAGAAGCACATTGATTTTTTTGGTTTTCCAAACCACAAGTGAATGAAAAACACTTTTTAAACATTTGTAACATTTTTGTGTTGACGTTCATTTATGCACTGTCCATGAATTTAGAAAACATTTTCCTTTCCTTGTCTTTATTGTTTGAAACAGATCTTTTATTTAGTGTTCAATAAACCTGAAAAAAAAAGGTAGAAAAAAAGAGGTTAAAAACAACTTTTTAAAAATTTATCTAAAAAAAATTGTATAAAGGGACTAACAATAAGTAATATAGTGAAATTTGTTCAAGAGCGTTAAGAAGCCAATGTCAGATATCTGGACAGCAAAGTCAAATTTGTGAAAAAGTGCTAAGAAGCCACGTCAGATAACTGGACAGCAAACAGTAAAGCATTAGCACCAGAGAGAGTTACTTGCACTTTTATTTACTATACTATGTATTTATTTATTTTACAAAAGAAGAACAAATTCAAAATAATAAAAAAGTAAAAAAAACAAATCCAACTCTAAAGTAAAGTTGCAACTCTAATAAAAAAATACAAATACAAGAGGTAAAGGGTCAAAACAGGGAAGAAAATTAAGAAAGAGGCTAGCAATCTATTCAGAATGGCGCCGGTGTTTCTAAGAGCCTGAAGATAATGTGAATGTGATGCTGGTGTGAATCAGTTAATTACAACAATTACCAGCATAGTAACTCATTAAAATTTAAAGCATTTTGTATTTGTACACGGGACCCATGGATAAAATATAAAGAAATGGTAAGCCTTTACAGAAACTACAACCTAAAAAACACAAGACAAGAGCTAAATAGGGTTTAGTACTTGTGTAATTGGGGGCACGGTAGCCGAGCGGCAGCGCGTTCGACTGGTGAGCCGAAGGTCCCGGGTTCGAATCCTGGTGCAGGCTAGGATTTTTTCCCGGGTCTGGAGGGTGTCCCTGAGTCTACCCTGATAGGTACCTGACCTTAGTTGGGGTAAAGTAAAGGCGGCTGTGCATAGTGCTGGCCACACAATCACCTAGTATGCCGTGGCCACATAAACTGGTGAACGCTGCTTCATCGGACCTATGGATCAGCTCTGCCCCACTGGTACTTTACTTACTTACTTGTGTAAGTAGTATTTTTAATATTTATATTATATTTAAGGCAAAGTACTCAAATATTTTTGCTTAAAGGGGCAGCCGGTTTTAGAAGATATTTTATTGATTAAGATGTAAGATAATCATTTAACTCAAATGATTGTATTGTTTCAGAAAAAAAAAACTTTTTTAAAATGAACATGTTGGATTCAAACAAATCAAGACGTGGGCTGATTTTGTGTTTAGTACGCTGGAATGTCAACAAAACAGTCAGGGTTCTAGCCCTGCCGCCATACTGGAGTCTGGTCCTTAGACCTAATAATTTTCTATCTCTGTGAACTTATAAGTTACCGTAAGTCATTAATGAACATTGCAACACTAAGAGACTAGACATTTATAAAAAAAAAATGACATATAAGATATAAAAAGAATGCCATTTTTGGGTTCCTTTGGCATGGCAGGAGGATATAAGCACTTTTTTGCATGAAATAAATAAAGCAATTGATAACTGGTAAAAAAAAATGATCTTGAAAAAAACAAAACAATAATAACAATCACTATACTGGTACCTGACCAAATAAAGAGATAAAAAAAAGGACTTCAATGTTTAGTCACAAGAAAGTTGGACTTAATACTACACAAAAAAAAAAAAAAAAAAAAAAAAAAAAAAATTATACACAAAAATACATTATTCTTACCAGTACTGCTTTTTGTGTAATGTGGCAACTTGAATTTTGGTGAATTTGCTGAAAAAAAATTGAATCAAATAATACATTATTAGTTTTTTTTAACTACTCAATAGAAATGTCTATGGATAAAAAGAAATTCGGTACAGAAGAAAAATCAAATTACCTTAAAGAAAACAGCAATTGATAGGTCTACATAAATTTATTTTTATATTTATTTTTATTGCAACACAATGCATTTCTACAACTATATATTGGTAAAAAATGAATAAACATAAAAATATTTTATTTCATTCTGAAAAAACTCTGGGTGCGGGCATGGCAGAGGAAAGCCAAGGATAGGCCCAAAATGGAAGGAGGGGCCTATAGGGATTGATGGATAGGCCTACCCAGGTATTAGTACTAGGAACCATGGTTTAATAAGTTCGTTTATAGTCTTGGCACTTTTCATATTAAAAATGAGCCAGATCAAGCAACAGTTGTGTAGTAATATATTTAACAAATAAACAGCTATTTGTCATAATTTGTCCACTTCAAAACATAAAACAGTACCCGATGTCTTATGCAGAGGATAGAAACCTGAGCGATGCAACTACAGCGACCATGTGAAAGCCAATCAAAACTTAAATAAATTCTTTCAAGTGGTCATTGACTCATTTTATAATGAATAAAGATGCTTGAGCAATGCGTCATGAAATCGATTCATTCTTTTTTTTTATAATCCTGTATGCTGGGGCTGGTATGTGTAAATTGTTTTAATGTTAAATTTTAAATATTTAAAAAATGTCTTTTGTCCTAATTGAGATTTGTGGATTTATTTTCAAGTACAGGTAGTCATAAACCTAACAAAAACAGCTGTTAACACATTTTGAAAAAAAATCCTGATACCGGTGCAAGTTAAAGACTTTTAAACTATGCTTTCAATAAATGTTTAACAATATTTTTTTACATGGCTTTGTCAATTTAATATAGTCACAGGAAAATCCACACTTGCCCAAATTCAAAATTGATAATTAAAATTAAAGTAAATTTTCCAAACCCATTTGAACCCTGAAAAAAAATTAATCCGGTAATCTAGTGCAATCCATTGCAATTTAACATAGTATACTAGTAGTCCTCAATGCAAATTGATCAATAGGGCTGGTAAACTGCATTCACCAGTTTCCATGGTCATGACATACTAACTAGGGGATTGTGTGGCCAGCGTAATGCCCAGCAGACTTTGCCCCAACTGTCATGTACATTTCAGCGCTGGATATAGTCAGAGACTCCCTCCTGACTAGAAAGCAAATTGTAGCCTTCGCCAGGATTCAAACCTAGGACCTTCACTACACCATCCAAACTTGCTACAGCTAGGATACAGTGCCCTATACAATTTAACATGCCAGTACCTAAAGAACTCAGCACAAACTTAGTACTTACCCAAGTAATTTGTTCAAAGGCACTTGCTTACTGTCATCTAAGAGTGTTCAACAGACTGGGGATCAAGGAGTGCCTCTAGCATGTAACAAAAGAGTCAATTTCAAGAAAGAGCTTCACTTAGAGCTGTGAATAATTATGCTTCTGGTGTAGTAATGAGAAATCAAAATCATAAACTAAAAACATCAGTACCATACACAAGCAGTTTGCACAAATCTAGTTATGCTTTAAAAGAAAATGTCAATGACAATAAAGTAAACTTACAATCAATTCTAACAAGTGTTCATACAAATATATCTTTGTATCCTATAGAACTTTACACTGTGAATCTAAATGTATTCGTTGGGATTCTAATTCATATATTCTAAATTATATTACCGGCATTATTATTGTAATGGGGTACAATGGTCAGAATGCAATGTCATGTCATTTGTATGAATGTAATCATCTATGTCATCTAATAACCTAACTATAATTTGGCAACTATTAACATATTAAAGACATCAGAAAATAATATGTAATGATTGCTTTTATCATGTTAAAAGCAGATGTTTAAAGTGCATTTTTTTTTTATTTACTCTTACTAACTTTAAAGTCTTAGTGTTTGCGTTGTTACTTACAAATGGTGAAAATCTCTACTTAAGCATCATAGATATATTTGTAAATTAAATGAAAAAAAGTAACACTATAAAATAATATCACCCATCATTCAAAGTGGGCTTTAATTCTGTGAGGGAAAGAAGTTAAGCCTATACTATCTAATGAAAAATTAAACTTTTTGAGTCAGAAATTTGTTACAAAAAAGGTAAACTACTTTACTACTAGTGTATAAAACAACTACTTTAAATGATAATAACATTTTAACCCTGAACTAATTGTAAACAGTTTGAACTAGCCAGTTAAAATTTTTTTTTGAAATGTAATAATTGAATAGTTTATTTTAGACCTACAATGTTTTATTAAGAAAGCTCGATTTTTTTTTAAACATATACCTATGATGCTCTAGAATATTATCATTGATAATGTGTTGAAAATATTTAATAGGCTCTACAATAAAAAGATTTTACCAATTGATCTATCTATAGTACAAAATTTCACATAAAAAGATATTAACCAACAATTAACACAATCAATTAAAAAAATTTAGAAGAAAAAGAAATCTTTAGGCTGCTCCATTTACTACAACCACAACAAGGTAATCTTCCTTGGTGGTCTCCGGGGACAGCTTCGGAGCACGATTTCTTAAAAAGTTAAATCCAAAGTCACAAGGTGGAAAAGCGTGGAGAACGCCAACATCTTTTTTGCCAGGTATAGGAATCGGGGGTAAAGAGATTACACCAGCAGCTTCCTTTTGCTTCAAATATGTTACCAGATTTTTCAGCGGGCGCTGCTGAATGGATGCAGCAGTGTCCTCATAACTGGTCAATGAGCTGGGCATAGCAAGTAAAATGCAATGGCCCCTGGGGCCAGCTGCTTGAATTCGGCGACCAACATCGTCTAGCTTTGGTTGATCCAATCTCAGACGTTGCGTTATTTTCAGCACAGGAGACTCGGTAGAGGTGGGATCCCGCATTAAATTATCAACCAACGTTACATCACCACCGACGACATGCATGCGAGTGGCAAAAGCTGAGCTTTTCAAAATCAGTGCACCATTCCATGCCACAGGGAGAATTTTGGCCAAATCTGCTAAAGTGCGACTCTGATTGTCAATGTATTCACCATTAGGGCTACGTGCTCTGTAATCTCTTCTTTCTGACAAGCTTCTTTCCTCCTCACGGGGAGGAGCCCGCTCATCATGATAGTCTCTTGTTCTTTCAGGTGATCTAGTGGCAACAACATGGTACGAGGCTTTGTTTTCAAATTCTGGGGTTCTTTCTCTTCTTCTTTCATAGTAATAGATATCGGCACGGCGGCTATCGGCGTATGCATCTGGAGGTGGACCTCTGTAATCTCTACTTTCACGCTGCCAATCTTCATAACGTACCCTGTCGAGACCATCCGGTAGGGCCCTAGGAGAGTCGCGCCATGGGCCTGGAGGATGTTCTGGTGGTGGCCCATAACTGCGTTCTTTAGTAGGTGGTGGATAATGATAATCTGGTAAACTATGACTACGACTTATATGTTCCTTTTCTCCAAAATCTAGACGCAGGCGACGATCCGATCCACCAAGCGGATACCCACGCATTTGCTGGCAAGCAGCTTGCGCTGCATCAATACTGTCATACACAACATAAGCAAAGTTTTTATTTCTGGGCCACTCAATATGCTGTATTGCACCAAATCTGTCAAACTCCCGCTCAAGAGTCTCCACTGTTACCCAGGGTCCCAAGCCTCCAATCCACACGACAGTGGTAGGAGTCACTTTACCATAACCAATTTTGCACTGAAATCTACCAATATACTTCCCAGACATTTCTACTTTAGCTCTATGAGCGCAATCAAGATTTATGTACTTAATAAATGCAAATGCATTTCCAGTGTTGCGAACAGGGCGCTTGATGTCAACATCCTCCACCATTCCAAATTTACCAAAAATATTTCTTAAGTCAAAGTCAGTTATGTTCACATCAAGATTGCCAACAAAAAGGGTCCTTGTAGCCTTGTCATCATACTCTGGGTCAACATGATCTAAATGATAAGGAAATTTTTCACTTTTTCGTTCCGCTTCTGAGGGTAAACTTCCTGGTAGAGGCAGAGGTCTATAATCATCTCTGGTTGCATAAGTAAGAGGGTCGATGGGAGGAAGTCTTCTGTCATAAGGTGGTGGTGAATGTCTGCTGTAAAATGGATCAGCCAAAGGTCGTGCAGTGGCAGGAGGTGGAACAGTACGACTAGGACTGATATTTCGTCGTTTATTAAACACTGGATTGATTTTTAGTTCCCTGTCAAACAAAAATTTTACGCCTTTAACCAATGCTTCTCTTGCATCTTCTGGATATCTGAAATTTAAATATGCCACTCGCTGTTCATTGGTCATTGTTATTTTCACGTTCATTTCACCAAATCGTTTATAGTGTTCAATCAAACACTCTCTTAGCATTTGATCTGGTACTTTGCTAGGAATACCACTAATGTAAAGAGATCTGTAATCATTATTATCTGGTGGCCATCTAGTGGGTACCTGATAAGGTCCACTGGGTAGTGGACCTCGAGTTTCATACTGCCTAGGTGGGGGTGGTCCATCGTGAACTAAAAATTCAGTTCTATAAATTGGTGGTGGACCGGGTGGATCATACTTTCCTCGACTATGGCTATCTCTCCGGTCGAAATCGGGACTAAAGCGTTCACGCGGCAATTCATGTTCTGGTGCATATCCTGGACGAGACCTCTTACTCATTGGTGAACCTTCGCGGTCCATGCTGCGTTTCAGAACACTAGACATATTTATTTTTTCCAATTTAAAACACAATAATTCTTGTAGTCCTCGTCAGCAAGACTCCATTGTGTATTCATCCGCACATTATGTTAATCAACAATAAAGCCGGAAATGCTAAAATATTTTATTTTCAATATGCAGCTTAAAAGTAGAAACCAAGTAAAAACAATTTAATTTGTTATCATTCACTGTTTCCTAGAAATTTTCAATCAATTATCCAAAATAGTTGACGTTATCTTACATTGAAACAACAATATTTTATTTCTTTTTAATGCGTCTTAAGCGTTTTAGTAGTATATCAAATTTTAGACAATAGTAACTGCTGAGTATAAAACAAATAGCCTATCAGTAGCATATAAGCACAGAAATGCAGAAATGTAAATCTAATTACATTTTTAAAAAATTGTTTGCTTTTCGTTCATATTATTTTGGTCACATGTTTTACCATCTAACTAGTTTTTCTGGTTTATCATCGACATTATAATGTAAAATATTACATTTTTCAAATTTCTATCCGGCAACATTTTCTAATATAACTCAAGTTTGAAAAAATCTCAAATTGCAATAGGCCTACAGCACATTTTTATTGTGTGTTTTTTCCCCAAATGTTTTATGTAATTATTTGAAACCCAAATATTTTATATAGATTTATTTTTTTACTGTTGGCATAGAACTATTTTTAATAAGTGGATGGTTGAGTAAATCAGCCTTTAACTATTAAAAAGCTAAACCCACGCGTAAAAAAGATACGAGCTTTTATACCTTATAAATGTTATGCGTCAGAAGTATAAAGAAATGCTTTAATATAGTCTATCAAGTTAGACAAGGAAAAAGATATTGACCAGGCTTAGTAACCGAGCAAAACCATTTACCTTTTTTTTTCATATAGGCTAGGCCTTAGTAAAAAAAAACTACTATAAAATTCTAAATAAATGCCATAATAGATCTAATAAATATGCTACCTAGTATAGTATATAGGCTAGTTCTAGACATATGGTCGCACCTAAACTTAGACCAAAGAGTCTCATATCCAACGCAATAATAGACTCGGACCACGGATGAGCGTAGGACGCAGTAATCGTCTGTAATGTATGAGATATAAAGAGCTAGATCTATATCTAGAGTAGATGCCATTAGGCCTACATTCTATAATATTCAGCTGCGTAGACTTGGTCAGTTAAACTAGCCGCTGTCTTTGTTGGACCTACTCTATATAATATACCTACGCAATAATCTTCTTTATAGAAGGAGCGTCTGTAATGTATAAGATACTCTCGCGCCTCGACCACTGTGGCTACTATTGCATTACAGGTATTGCATACCTGACGATAAAATCGCAAAATTATAGCGTATTGAAAACAGTCCTGCTCGGCTAGTTCTGCAAAAGTCAAAGCATGATTCCGCGCAAAAGCGATTGCTCCATTGGCTCCCCGTGAGAGCTAGAATAAAATACAAATTAATTGGCGATAGGTTATATAATATAGGCCTACTTTGTTATCGAATCAGTGCATGCCTACAATTTAAAAAAAATTATGAAATGCCCTCATCATACGCGTACGAAACCATCCACAATTTATGTTCCACAAAGATCACTAATATTTGCCTTTGATTCGTGTCTTTTATCCCAGAAGTGCCCAGTTTCTTCTTAGAGACTTTTGGTATGAGATTCGAGTCTTTGCCATATTTGGCCCAAAAGTCAGGAATTCGATCTCCATAGGCCTATTCAGCTCAGACAAACATAACACGCATCATTACTGTTAGCCTAAAAGAACTTACCCTGCTTAAGAATTTTAGACCCCCACTGTTTATTTGTATAATAAGTTGGTAAAAAAAATTAATTGTGTTGTATATAGGCCTAGTAGGTCTATAGACTATATAGGGTTGCTGGAACCTCGTCGGGACACTCTGAGATGGGGGTGTAGAAATGAAGTAAAAATGTCTTTAATATAGGCTAGACTAATTACTTTTTATTTAGAACACAAAATTACATAATATGGAACTTATTTGCGGCAGAAGTATTTGCCTTTTGTCAGCAAGTCTTTTTTCGCTTTTACGTATTTATAAAACTCCATGCAAGTCAGCTTGTAGTTAAACTGGCACTGTAAGATTGATTCGCCGTACAGTCCCTGGCAGCAGTCGATTTCTTTCAACTAACTGCGAGGCTGCATTTACATGTTGCGCTAACAGATGTTGTTAAAAATGACTATCAGTACTCGTAGCAGTATTTTGCAAAATCAGGACGAAATTGAGTCTTGTCGGGATGTCGGTACAAGAAAGTCCATAACGGTGACGGTCCCGATGTATCGGGACGGATGGCAACCCTAACTATAAGCTTAATTATAGCTAATGTTTTTCGTAAAGCTTTTGCTTATTCTAGTGGCGCGTTATCTAAATTGGGATTAATTAATCTAATAACAGTTTTGTTGACTTATGGGGCCTAGAGATATAGCCTAACTATTGTAGCCCAATTCTTGTATAAAATATTCGATTTTATGTAGGTTTTGGTTGCTTTGTTTTATTATCAACTGCCATGCGCTCTAGCTTTGGCTACTACTACAGGCCCTATGTTCATTGACGCAAAAGGCCTACAAAAAATTATACCATAACGAAAATAAAAGTGATATGAAATATGCTATTTTAAAACTGGAAATAATCTATTTTTTTTTTGGTGGGGGTGGGGGGGAGGGACTTGGAGAGGGTGTGCAGAGCTTTGTGACGTCATATTAGTGGTAGAAGGTTGTGAATTATCCTGACGACTGGGGAATTTTAAGGGATAGGCCTACGTTTATAAATATAGCCTAAAAGCAAAAATAGGGTGACATCATTTATGGACGGCCCCTAGGTGGAACATTGAAACGTCAATTGCTACCAGCAAGAATAACACTATAAACTTAATACTATAAGACCCATACAAAATTAATAGCTGCTACTCATACACATAGCAATTTAAAATTTGAACCTCTTTTTTCTTAAATAAAAACAAAATAAAAAGATAAATAAAAAATAGTTTGAGTCGTAAAATGAAAAGTGATTTTTTTGTGTTCCAGATATTTTATTTTTAAACAAATGCCATATACTATATATATATAATTTTATCTTAATCTGCTTTACATTCATTTATGTATATTTTAAGACAAATAGAGTGAATTAATTTAATTATAGCTATTAAATAATTGCTATAGTCTTTTTTTTTTAAAACTGAGATTATAGTTGCAAACGATTGTTCTGTTGCAGGATTTTATTTTTTAATATGTTCTATTTTTAGTTAAATTGGTCACTTCCTTCTAGCATCCGGTTCTTGTGACATCAAGTAGTTTAGAAACGAAAATAACTAATTAATTAGCTTTTGATATTTGGTATTGGTTCTTGAAAATTTATACAATGATGGGGCAAGGTTATCCAAGACAGTTGCAACCTAAGAAAAATCCTATTTCAGACGATTATCGTTTGACTGGATCTGTTTTGGGCTTAGGAATTAATGGCAAAGTTCATGAATGTTATTCCAGGACGACATCAAGAAAATATGCCCTGAAGGTAAAAAATATAGATCTAGAATCTAGACTATCTGATAATTTATGTGAAGATTATATTTGTGTTTTAGTTTACTTATATTACGAAGTCTGTATATATCAGCCCCTATAAAATTTACTTTTATTCGGCCTACTATTACTACTTTATACCTATTAAATTTATTAAACCCTTAAAACTTTTAAGTTAAAAAACTACTAGATTAGGTATGACTAAACTAACTAAACTAAACTATTTAAATTTAACATTCTTCATTCTTATCAGTTTTCTTGAAAGTTTACAGACGTTCCTTATAGATAGAAGATTATTATGTCCACTAGGCCCAAAACTCCTGCAGGGCGACAGGGATGGCAGGGCTAGAACCCGCGACCTGTCAGTTGGTTTTTGGTTGACAGTCCGGTGATCTAACCGCTATTCTAGTGCCTATCCTATAATTTAGGCCTAAATTTATTTCTATTTTAAAACTTCACCCCACCTAATTTTGCCAAAATTAAAAATCCTTGATTAGGTAAATCTTTTTTCTTTCTTATATTACTTATATTTAAGGAATTAAATTAAGTCCAGTATGAGTGTATGACGTATGAGTATTGCCTGTAAGTGTAGACTGTAGACTCTAGGCCTTCTTGTTTTGTATCAAAATTGTATCCTGTGCTGTGTAGTGTAGTAAATTAGACTATTAACTTTTCTGCTTTAAACTTTAAAAGTTTGCCATGTCTCATCTTTGGACTTTGTGATAGCTTAGTCTTAGCCTAAGTCTTAGGGCTTAGATAGATAAATGGTTAAAGTGTTAAAGTATCTCAACTCAATAGGCCTTCTCAATTGTAAAGGCAGGGTAATTATGTCCTATCCCCCATTGACTATTGCTAAGGCAAATATTTTATGATAATAGTGATTGCACTTAGATTGTTTTAAAAATAATTTGCTAATAGTCAATAGACTTTTTATTAATTATAAAGCTTTATATAAATGACTCATTCATTAACTCAGTGACGAGACAATCTTTGACCAAGTTTGTCAATACTGGGAAGCTATAAATAATATACTTGACAGATAAACTAGTAAAAGTAAAGTACCCTTCGGACCAAAGTGATCATAGGGCCGGTGAAGCAGCGTTCACCAGTTTCTGTGGCCACGGCATACTAGGGGATGTGGGGCCAGCACAATGCCCAGCCGCCTTTACTTTACCCCAACTAATGTCAGGTACCCATCAGAGCTGGGTAGACTCAGGGACACCCTCAAGTCCTGGGAAAAAATCCCGGCTTCACCAGGATTTGAACCCAGGACCCTCGGATCGCCAGTCGAATGCGCTGCCGCTCGGCTACCGTGCCCCATTGACAGATAAACTACCTATACAAAAATGAGGACTAACAAACAATCTCTATGTCCTATGTCATCCATGTCTGTCTGAAGTCAAAGTACAATTGTATTAGTTAATAGTTTAGCACACACGTTTTTTTATGGTTGAATATTATATCCAAATTCACAAAAAGTTATAAATAATTAATGACTTAAACTGTTCAATACAGTAGACTGTTGGCTTCCCAGCCAGTAGTCCTGTGGTAATGACAATGTATGTTGCCTTTCTTTCCTTCAAGGAATGTACAAAATACATTCGCATATTAATACAGAGGAGTCGGGGAGTCGGAAGTAAACAAAACTGAGGCGTCAGAGTTGGAACATTTATCTTCTGACTCCACACCACTGAAAACATGAAGCAAAAAAAAATTCTTGGGAATTACTGCAATGCTATCTGAACTTTTTTATTGCCATCTTTTTATAGTTTCCATTTTTCTATTTTTTTTTACTGATTATCTCTCTCTATATATACATAAATGAGCTATGTTTATTTACTTAAAATCCACAAATACAGAATCACATGTTATATTCAGAGCAATTTTGCTTAACTATCTTCCACTTTTCAACAGGCCCTAAGAGTTTTTAGAGAAGAGAATTTATAACTAACAACCAAACATATAAACAGATTCAAAAATGTTTATTTGTGTATATATAATAGATTCATTCAATGACCCACATTCCCCCTCCTCCACTGTCCACCCTAAAATAACTAATCATTACTATCTGTGTACATACTTTTTAGGTTTTAAAAGATGTACCCAAAGCTAGACGTGAGGTTGATTTGCATGTGAGAGCTTGCCTGAACTGTAACCACATTGTCAAGATACACGATGTCTATGAGAACCAGTACTCTGGGACTAAATGTCTTCTCGTTGTTATGGAATGGTAATATTGTAGTTTAAGACATGCCAACAAAGTATATGTTCTTACCCTGTAAATTTATTGGGGGAACTTTTAAAGTTTCAAAAGACAAATTGGATAATGATATTTGTCTGAATATGTTAGTAATTTACTGAGTTTTATTGTGATAATTAACATTATCTAACATTTATAGGAATGGAACTATCATTTTGTTTATCCTTGTTTCATGGGCTAAGATAATTATAGTTGTTAACCAAACTCCGCGTACAAATGATAGATAGTATTAAAATTGATATTTTCATTAATCATAAAAATAACACCATAGTTTATTATTAGCTTTCTGTCTTCAGTTTAAGTAGGGCATACTCTACAAAATTTAAAAAGGACAGTTTTGATTTTTTCATACAATCATATGTTATTTTCTTAATAAATATGATAAATTCAACATGAAAAAAAAGATACTTATATATTTGTTTTTTATATTTCTTGTGCTTAGCATGGAAGGAGGTGAATTATTTACACGCATTCAAGAAAGGGCTGATACAGCTTTTACAGAAAGAGGTACTGATTTTTGTTTCCCTAATGTTCTTGTTTTATTTTGTTTGGTATATATCTTATTATTAATCAATACATTTTTTTAAATATTTAATTTTTTTTTTATAAATATTTTTTCTCAGAGGCAGCTGCAATAATTCGAGATATTGCTAAAGCCATTTATCACTTACATTCCATGGACATCGCACACAGGGATTTAAAGGTCAGTTCATTTTTATTTAAAATGAAACAAAACATCAATACACATAGTCTACCATTTCACCAGTATAAGTTTGAAAAAAAATTACATTGCAGTAAAATGGGTTTCCTGATTAGTTTTTGCTCAATTATATTTTTGTCCTCATATACAGCCTGAAAATTTGCTGTACTCTGACAAAACAGACAAAGGTATTCTGAAGCTGACAGACTTTGGCTTTGCTAAAGAGATAGGTCAACAAAAATCTTTACAGACACCTTGTTACACGCCTTATTATGTTGGTAAGTTGTTGTAGTTTATATATTTATATTTTTGTAAAATTTGAATTAACCCTTGTTTAGATAAAATCTATACGGAATATTTCAGGTTAAACTTAAGACAATCAACTTACTGGATTGGCTTAATAGACACTGAAGGCTACAGAATATTTAGGTCTGATAAAAGAAGCATTTTGCAGCTTCTTCAAAATTAGCGGACTAGAAATGTATCTGAAATTAAATTTGTAAGCTTGAAATAAAAAGATTATGAGAAGCTTGAAGCTAATTTCATTATGATGTTCACTTATATAGCACAGCTCTCCATGCTATTGCATAGCATGCTCAGTGCTCTTCTGATTAGCTTTAACAATAGCCCATTACCATAAAGGCCAGTACTAAGGGTTATAAGTGTATTACTATAAACCTACAGCCAAAATATTGATTATTGGGAGCTAGCTGGACATAACAATAAATCCTTTGATTAATTTGAAAGTGCCTGTTGTTGCATTCTAAATATGGAAAAGCTAAGGAAAAAAAATATGTTTTGAAAGTTTGAATAACATTTTGTAGGGTAATTAAAAATATTTAAATAGCTATATTACACTTATTTTTTTTCAGCTCCTGAAGTTTTAGGTCCAGAAAAGTATGATAAATCATGTGATATGTGGTCCTTAGGTGTCATAATGTACATATTGTAAGTAATTTGATTGAGCTTTATATAGTTAAATGTGCCTTAAAAAGCAATCTAAATTTAAAATTCAGGGTAATATAATATACATAAACCATAATGTTATGAAAAGTCTTGACATATTTTATAATTTGTTCACTGTCTCTCTTTTTTTATATTTCTTCCCAAACAATGAACATCCCAGGCTTTGTGGCTATCCACCTTTTTATAGCAATCACGGAGCTGCAATTTCTCCTGGGATGAAGAAGAGGATACGCAACGGACAGTACGAGTTTCCCAATCCCGAGTGGAGTCGAGTCAGTCCAGAAGGTATTTATATATTCTAGTTTTTGCACATAATATGTTTTGTGGTATGTTCATACACGTAAGGGTTAACATATGATAGAAAGACAGCGTTCGTTTAAGGTAGTTTTATAACATCAAACAAGGAAATAAGTGCGCTTTGTTTATCTGCCAAGCCAACTTTACCTGTTTTGCTTACTGATTGTAAAAAAATCCCCCTCTGGTCCAAATTTGAGCCCATAATCGCATAAAAACATTAAATACATTAATACTAGTATATTTAACGATGGTCAAAATGTCCTGTTTTCTGTATCCTGAAATATTGGTAGCTATATTTTCCTTTTATGAACTTAATACAGAGATTTATCTGGAGAACTAAAGCACTTGAAACCAATAAGTATTTGGTTTAATTTATGAATTGCACAGATTTGTTGTTATTAGACTATTACTGACAAGTCATTTTGTTTAAAATTTGTATTTCGTCTTTACTTAATTAAAATTACATATTGATAGACTCAGGTCCCAAAATGAAACTTTAAACCTATTAAGGCCAATAGAAACCTATTTTTATATAGATAGTACAAACAGGCCCGAGTTAGTATACATTAGAAAAATATTTTCTGATGGTTGCGATGGAAATGGCGGCCATTTTGGATTTTTTAGTTAACGATTTACCACGCGCAATAAAATGTATCGCCTTTATTATTTATCAAGATAATGTATTGCAACTTGGCGGAAATATTTATAAGCTATATGAATTTTGGTTAAATTGATAAATAAAATTTATATGAATTTTTTAGTAGGACATAGGAAAAAAAAATGTAATAGCTAAAAATTTTAATTCAAATTTAATTTAAGGAAAACTGTAACTTGTATAGAAAATTCATCTGGAATCTTTGATTATTTACATGTAATAAATGTATGCACAAAATTTCATTAAGATTGGTTCATAAATAAGGAAGTTAATACAAAAAGAAGAAAAAGTAGTATTTTAAGAAATACCTGAAAAACTGACAATTCTCGGAAAAAACAAATTTGGGTAGTAAAATTGAAAAATTCAATTTTCTCATCTATTTTTTAATTGTTTGTTGTAAGATTTTTTCCCCACAAAGACAAGATGTTAATTTTTAATTTCATGTATATTAATAGGCCTATATAATGAAACTCATTTTTTATATTACTGTAGTGTAAATATGTTTAAAAAAAATAAAAAAATTCTGATGTATACCCATTACAAATGCAATTTTTACATTTAAATAATGTTACTAAAAATTTCCTAACTATATGTTTTAAATCCAGGAATACTTAAAGAATACAACTTAGGCAAAAGCTTAAAAACTGAATTTTCTGACATTTAGATCAATTTCACTGCCGCCCCTACCCTTAAACAAAATGTTGTAAATATATAAATTTCTTTCAGCCAAAGACCTGATTAAAGGCTTGTTGAAAACAGACCCAGATAAAAGGCTGACCATACAAGACGTTATGCATAATCATTGGATTGCAGTAAGTAAATTAGGAAAAAGTTAAGTTAAAGCTATGTGAGAAATGTAATTAAAAGAAAGTAATCAATAACTATGTTGTTCATGATTTTCTTCACTTATGTCAGGTGTGTGTGGAAATAATTTAAGACCTGTTCTTATAAGCAGGCTTACTAAGAGTACTGAAAAAAAATCTCTGAAAATAAAATGATAAAATTTGAGCTATCCATATACACAATCGGTCAACATAAAGACAATTTACACTTGTATATACTGGATTGTGAATTTATGGAGAGAAAAAAAGACAGATATTGATTAACTTGTTGGAACCTTACTGGAGGCTGGCTGGTCAAGGATCTAATGATCCTTCTAATCCAGTAGGAGCATCTGTAAACTTGTAAGATAACAAGATGAAGTTGTTCTTTTTTTAGAGTTGAGAAATGGATCTTAGACACGCGACTGAAATTCCACTTTGCAATTTTCTTTATTTCCACTAAATGCATACATTGGACATTTTATTGCGGAGATTTGAACTCTTTAATATCAATAGCTAATAAAGATTTTTTTGTTTAAAACAACATAATATTGCATTTCAAATTATTTTTGTTATCAATCACTTTGTATGGCCTTCTTATTTCTGAAATAATTATTAAAGTGTCCAATCTCATTTAGTGTAGCTGACATTCACACATTTTTTTGTTTCTTCATTCTGTTTGATTTTAAAGGACAACACATTTGTGCCCCCCACACCTTTGATGTCAGCCAGAGTTCTAAAGGAAGAAGAAGAAGTGTGGATGGATGTTCAGGTAAGATAGAAGTGTGGATGGATGTTCAGGTAAGAGAGAAGTGTGGATTGATGTTCAGGTAAGAGAGAAGTGTGGATGGATGTTCAGGTAAGAGAGAAGTGTGGATGGATGTTCAGGTAAGAGAGAAGTGTGGATGGATGTTCAGGTAAGATAGAAGTGTGGATGGATGTTCAGGTAAGAGAGAAGTGTGGATGGATGTTCAGGTAAGAGAGAAGTGTGGATGGATGTTCAGGTAAGAGAGAAGTGTGGATGGATGTTCAGGTAAGATAGAAGTGTGGATGGATGTTCAGGTAAGAGAGAAGTGTGGATGGATGTTCAGGTAAGAGAGAAGTGTGGATGGATGTTCAGGTAAGATAGAAGTGTGGATGGATGTTCAGGTAAGATAGAAGTGTGGATGGATGTTCAGGTAAGAGAGAAGTGTGGATGGATGTTCAGGTAAGAGAGAAGTGTGGATGGATGTTCAGGTAAGATAGAAGTGTGGATGGATGTTCAGGTAAGAGAGAAGTGTGGATGGATGTTCAGGTAAGAGAGAAGTGTGGATGGATGTTCAGGTAAGATAGAAGTGTGGATGGATGTTCAGGTAAGAGAGAAGTGTGGATGGATGTTCAGGTAAGAGAGAAGTGTGGATGGATGTTCAGGTAAGAGAGAAGTGTGGATGGATGTTCAGGTAAGAGAGAAGTGTGGATGGATGTTCAGGTAAGATAGAAGTGTGGATGGATGTTCAGGTAAGAGAGAAGTGTGGATGGATGTTCAGGTAAGAGAGAAGTGTGGATGGATGTTCAGGTAAGAGAGAAGTGTGGATGGATGTTCAGGTAAGAGAGAAGTGTGGATGGATGTTCAGGTAAGAGAGAAGTGTGGATGGATGTTCAGGTAAGAGAGAAGTGTGGAAAGGTTACAAAAGATGATGGAGATGATATACAAAAAGAATGGATTAGGCACAGAAGTAACATTCTTGAAGCCAAAATAAATAGGCTTTCACGTGACTTTCACTTATCTATGAAATTATATTTTCTAAACACTGGCCTGTACATACATTTCAAGTGACTTAGACTTCCTTTTTATCGTATGGATTTGTTATAATCATAAGTGGTTTATTCCTGTAACTCGCTTATGTAGATAAGTGAATAGTGGGAAAGGGAAATTCATTTTGGCTTCAATTTGCGCATACACATTTAATATAGAGGCGCGATCCATTCTTTGTATAGTTTATAGTATAGATCAGTGGTGTTATCTCTTTTCTTCTATGGACAATAATATCCGAAAGCTTTCAGACTTGTGTTCCAGCAATATTAATTCCTTTCTTTATTTGAAAGAGAATAATTTGCAAGTCTCCTGAATATCCTGGAATTTTAGAACATTCCAGGGATATGGAAATCTACTGGAGTTTTTAAAAAGTCTAATCTAATAAAAAATGTACTGAAATTTTAGAAAATCCAGCATCTTGAAAATCCAGTGGAATCAGGACATTAAAAAATCCAAAAACTTTGGTGGATTTATGCAAAAAATATTTTTTTTAAGTTAATATCATGACTTTTATTTCTTCTTGGAATGGGTCTGAAAAATGTTATTTTATACTTGACTATTTATTATATTAGCCTTGTATACATCTTTAATTCTCTTCTTGGGATCAATAAGGTGCCAACTGGGGCAACCTACACATTTCTAACAATTTTATTTACCCAAAAATGTATTTTTAAAATAAACATAGGCTAATGAAAAATTGGTCCTGGGTGACTGTTGGTCTTGGTGTAGGCAGGCTGTAAACTTTTGTTTGAACTGTTACCATTTTGCAGGAAGAGATGACGAATGCCTTGGCTACCATGAGGGTTGACTACGACCAGTGTGTGAATATCAAGAACCTGCAGCAGTCCAACAACCCTTTACTAAAGAAAAGAATGAAGCAGAGTCCCGAGGGGGCGGGAGCCATGTAGGAACCAATTCACCCTCTCTCTCTCTCTATCTCCTGCTTGTTCATTTCTGTCATTCTGTATAATTAGATCATCATTATGAACCCCCCACACCCTCCCCCTAACTTGTCTTGTTAACTTCAATTTACCATTGAATATTACATCAAACAAATTTTTTTGTTAACATGTTGCTGTAAAGTGAAGATATTTTATTGTTACATTTTGTAATCTTCCATTATGTATTGTTCATAATCTGTTTACATTAATATATTTCATATTTGTGTCATCATGTGATAAAAAAAAAACATTTTGTTATTATTTTGTCCCGACTATTTTTTTTAAAGAAATAATTTTGTTTTGTATTAGACATTAAGAAAAACCGTTACTCCTTGTACCCATTCGTCAGCAAGCTTTTTAGCTGTAATCAAATAACTCATTCGTACCGCACTACATAAATATTTGACTCTTGTGTTTAATTGAGGCAATGTTTTCTCACATTCTTTTTGTAGCTTGTCAACAAACTGACAAGTTTTTAAAAAATGGTCTTCAAACATACATAGTAGCAGCTTCTTATTATACTTTAGTTCAATTTCAGTTTGATTTTATCCTTTTCTCCGTTGTTATGTATCATTTTTAAAATCATTATCTCCTGTCCCTCCTACCGCAACCTAGTGGACATAAAACTTTCCTCCCCATGTTAGAACAAAATGCAACAACAAAATGAACAACCAAATAACATCTCAGGTCTTCATGCTGCTCGATGGTCCTCTCTACACTGTTGTCTCCAAAGTTGCTGTTGATATTTATAAGTCTGACTCGTGATGAAATACATGCAATGAATGAGTTGTGTGAGGATTGGTGTGTGGGGGGCCTGAGGTAGAAAATGTAGAGAAGCCGTTGTTACTAGTTAATGTTAAACATATTGTTTTTTTCCATCGACCACTGTAGCATTAGGTTACAGATAGCTTTAAGCTTGCGTTATGTTCTTTTTATATCTGTGTGACTTGATGGACAATAGCAGGAACATTATATTTGCTGTTATTATTATTTTTTTGCTTGTTGTGCAAGTAGGTTTATGCAGCTAGGTAAAAAATGTGTTGTTCATATAGTGCTACTTCACAGAGCAAATGGATGGATGTTAGTCTTGTACCTGTTGTTGAAGCCAATCAAATATTTATATTTGTTTTCTAGATTTTAACTTGTAGTTGTCAAGGTAAATATGACAGAAAACTAAAGTATTCATCTTAAAATGGTTCGTTATGTCATTCTTTTTTTAATTACCATCAACAACAAAAAAATCTCTCCAAGAAGCTACAACTTTGAACTGTGTATGAACTACATCATCACACCTGCCTTATAAATATTTATTAAATCAATTTTTCTGGTCTTAAAAGCTCAATATTTTTTTATTGTTGTTGTTGACCTTTATAACAAATGACCATTAACAGCTGAGGTACTTTCGTTCATCTCAGTATTGCTACAACCAGTGGAGGGTCCCTGATTTGCTCCCTCACTTCCATTGAGGCCTGCCCATGGTTTCGTCTAATCCAATCTCCCCCAACGACCTCCCCATAGATCCTCCGGAGCTCAAAGTTCCAACCAATCAGAGACGGATGGGTTTAATGCACAGCAATCTTCCTTCAATACTTACAGAATGAATTCATGTACCCGTACAGACAAAGTATCAAGTGCTGCATGTTGTCTGTTATAGTGAGTCCTTCAGAGAACTGTAATACCTGTTGTAGAGAGTAATTATACAGTCTGTCCTGCACTCTGGGAGAAACTTGGTATATTAGCATAGTTGATAGTTGCTAGAAAGCTTGGCAAGTTTAACAGTTTACTAACACATTTTTGATATATTTGTGACATTTTTTAGCTTGATGTTGAATGTCAGCATTGGACCAACAAAATTTAGAGAAAAAAATTCTCTACTAGCAAAAATGTAAAGATTCAAAACTAAAAATATAGTGTATTATCTTGTTTTAGTTTGTTTTTTTACTTGGAGAAACAGTCTTAGAAGTGTGCGTATAATTTAACAATATTAGCATACCAAATTTTCTTTTTATTAGCAAACATGAAAGACATTAAGTCAACTACACTAACTCATAATATTTTAAAGTAAACAAATTGAATACATTCAATGTATATGAATACGGTTTACAGTTGAAATAGTCCCCCTGCCGTTACCATATCTTAATTAGTCAGTTAAACTAATGTTTCACTGTAATATAATAGATAAATTGTAAAAATGTCTTCTTACCCCTATGTTTTGTTCTCAATGGCCTATTGTTATTTTTGTTACGAAGTGTATTGCTTTATCAGTGGAATAAATTTAAAATAAAGAGCCCATCTTCATTCTGCATGTGAAACCATTTAACACCTCTCACCCACCCACATCCCACCTATACTATTATCTCAGTTATGTTATCATCATCTAGACCAAACACATTGTGTATATTTGTTCATTCAAACTAATAAGGATGTATAAATAGTTCAGATGCCCCCCCCCCTTTCCCCTTCCAAAATCAATGCAGGGTTTTTTAACAAATTATTTTTTTTATTTCTTAGGTTTCAATTTGTAATTACCATAATTTTTTATAAAACTTGTTGCCCCATGTGTACATTTTCTTGAATATATTAATATAATTTACAAGTTAAGGAAACAAATTATGTTTGTTATAAATAATCACTAATCCGAGTTTGTAAATAATTGTCTAGGTGTTTAAAAAAATGAAAACTGAACCGCACTATTCAGAAATATATTCCATTTATCTTTACTTCCTTGTTTTGATATTTCTCTTCTGGTTTGGTAACTAAATCATAGTGAGCTTAATTGTTTTCTTCACTGCATCTAATAATCCCTGGTTTAATAAAAAAAAAACATTTTTATATATATTTATACAACTAGCCTCTAGTACATTATTCTATTATTTTTATCTATGCATTTATTTAGTATTTGTAGATAATGTTTTCCTTTGACTGAACCAACAAAGCAAGTCAAAATTGTTTTGTGTGTGTCTGACTCAAAACTTGATTTCAGTAAAGGAAATACTATTATAGTTTTTAAGCATTAACATTTTTGCGTGTGGATTGTTTGTGTATTGATAATTGCTACAGTGAAAAAATGCTATGCTTTAAGAGCCACTGGGTGGGATAGATTACTACATAGCTGAAATCTATTCCATGACTCAATGGTTGTAAATGCAACCAATTTCTATAAGTCTCAGATCAATCAAAGTGAGTCGTACAAATTATAATTAAGGTTAAATTATTGAAATGCTTCATTGAAATTTTCTGAGTGTCTCAGTTATTGAATGGCTATTTCTACTATACAAATCTTTGAAAAAAAAAAGTTTGTTCTTATTCAATCTGTACAACAAAAAACGAATGTAACAATTAACATATATAACTTTTTTTTAATTGATCTTTTTGTTTGTTTAATACTGTAACTTTTACTACAAATACTTTTTGTTCAAAAAACGTTTTGTTAAAATGTTATTTTACAATTAAATTTTTTGTACAAATGATTAATTATATAAATGCAAAAGGCTAAATGAAGACTGCATATACATTTTTAAGAGAATTTAGTGGGTGTTTCTTTGCTTTTTGATGTCCATGTCAATAGTTTAAAAACTCATACAAGGGTATTGTATAAAAGACCCCCCCCCTCCACCTTCCAAGCCTTGCTTTCATCAGGCATATCACATTACATGTGTTATTATGCATGCTTAGTCTGTCATTGAGAGCAACTGTGTCTTGTGGTTTTACATACTTTTGTGTATACAATTTTTAAAGAGCCCATATAATGTATAATAGCCTTTATTAAATTGAACATTTCATATACTTAGAGGTTTAACTTTGTTTTCATTTCATATAAATGTTACTGTTTTCATTTCATATAAATGTTACTGTTTTTATTTCACAGCATAATGTAGAAAGTTGTAGTTGTAGTCTTATTTCGCATTGCCGAGAGAAACTACAAGTAATTTTTGTGAATTCAGAACAAATTATGCTTTTTTTTTTTATTATGAGTAACCTAAAACTCATTCAACATTAAGGCTGTCAGAGAATTATAATAGTTCATTATGCTGGCTTATTGAAGGTCCTGGGCGGGAATCCTGGTGCAGGCTAGGAATTTTTCCCTGGTTCTGGAGGGTGTCTCTGAGTCTACCCAGCTCTGATGGGTACCTGACCTTGGTCGGGGTATAGTTAAGGCAGCTGGCCACACAATCACCTAGTATGCCGTGGCCACAGAGTCTGGTGAACGATGCTTCACCGGCCATATGGATCAATTTGGTCCGCCGGGGATTCTTTTATGTGTATTAAAAATATAAGAAACTTAACCCAGATAACAAACAAAGCAATAATAATTGTAACAAGTTATTACAAAGTTGTTTAAAGTAACAAGTCGATGAAGTTTTTTAAAATAGGTTTTAACATTTTAACAACTGACTTTTATAATAGGCAATTGATGACCTATAGTGCGCAGACATCTCTTTCTTCTTTACATAGGTAGGAATTGATCGGTTCACAAATACCTGAAAAATGGAGAAACAGAGCTGAATAATTGAGAAACAGTTAAGAGCTGAATAATGGAGAAACATTTAGTTGAGTTAGAGCTGAATAATGGAAAAACAGTTAGAGCTGAATAATGGAGAAACAGAGCTGAATAATTGAGAAACAGTTAAGAGCTGAATAATTGAGAAACAGTTAAGAGCTGAATAATTGAGAAACAGTTAAGTTAGAGCTGAATAATTGAGAAACAGTTAAGTTAGAGCTGAAAAATGGAGAAACAGAGCTGAATAATTGAGAAACAGTTAAGAGCTGAATAATTGAGAAACAGTTAGTTGAGTTAGAGCTGAATAATGGAGAAACAGAGCTGAATAATTGAGAAACAGTTAGAGCTGAATAATTGAGAGAGCTGAATAATTGAGAAACAGAGCTGAATAATTGAGAAACAGTTAGTTGAGTTAGAGCTGAATAATGGGGAAACAGAGCTGAATAATTGAGAAACAGCTAAATAATTGAGAAACAGCTAAATAATTGAGAAACAGCTAAATAATTGAGAAACAGTTAGTTGAGTTAGAGCTGAATAATTGAGAAACAGAGCTGAATAATTGAGAAACAGTTAGTTGAGTTAGAGCTGAATAATTGAGAAACAGAGCTGAATAATTGAGAAACAGTTAGTTGAGTTAGAGCTGAATAATTGAGAAACAGAGCTGAATAATTGAGAAACAGTTAGTTGAGTTAGAGCTGAATAATGGAGAAACAGAGCTTAATAATTGAGAAACAGAGCTGAATAATGGAGAAACAGTTAGAGCTGAATAATGGAGAAACAGTTAGAGCTGAATAATGGAGAAACAGAGCTTAATAATTGAGAAACAGTTGAGTTAGAGCTGAATAATGGAGAAACAGAGCTTAATAATTGAGAAACAGAGCTGAATAATGGAGAAACAGATAGAGCTGTATAATGGAGAAACAGTTAGAGCTGAATAATGGAGAAACATAAATAATATAGGCCTTGTAATAGAATTCTGTGCAATATTGTTTTTGTCTGCATACATTCAGATCTTCTCTGCGTTTTAATAATTTTTTAAAGCGGTTTTAGGGAAGGGGATGGCGAAATGGGCTATCTACCACTGACTATAGGCCAATGTTTTGGGAGGAGAAGCATATTCAAATTTGGCTAACCGCCATCGAATATATGTTTGCAGAGCGGGCGAATTGAGCTAACCGCCACTGACTATATGATCTTCTTTGCCGTGTAGAATGTGGAGAAAAGAACATTAGTTGAATCCTGTAGGAAACATTTTAGAAGGTCATTAAACTGTTGCGTAGCTGGACGAGAACTGTGAAATAAATGAATGTACAATGAAAAGGGAGGGGGGGGGGGAGGGGCAGGAAGAATGAAAAATAAATAAGAGAGAAAGTGAAAACAAGGGGAGAGAAATGAAAAAATAAAACAATAAGTGAGAGAAAGTGAAAGAATACATGGAAAAAAAATAAAGAAAAAGTAAAAGCGGGAGAGAAAGTGAAATAAACATAAAGAGATTGTGAAATAGAGTAAGCGAAAGATAGTAAAAAAATAACCATCCGCATTAATCATACTGTGTAATCTCTTAAAATAGAACTGTCGGTAACGGCTTTAATCATGACCCATCACTCTCAAAGTTCATCTGGTCTACAGACGTGTCACTGACATACTGTCATAGCCTTATGCGTGTGTGCCCAAGCATATTGAATTGGCCATTGTCCAGTGTACACAGCGTGGTTAATATATTCATCTGCCCTCCGTCACACGCCTCACGAAAGCAAAGCAAAAATGAATAAATATTGGTAGACCAAACATTAAGTTTAATGTTAAAAAGGACATGTCTAGTTAACGGGTCTTAAAGAAAATGAAGAACTTTAAATTTGAACAATTTAAGTTCCATTTTTATTATGAATGCAACGTACCCAAAATAGCTTTAATATGCCTATATGTAGGCCTACTTGATACTTACCGTATAGGCCTACATTGTTTTTACCATTAGTCCTCCCCCCCTAGCCTTTTATTGTGTAAAAGTAGTTTAAGCTTCCTTTTCAAATTATTTTAAAATTAAATGTTAATACTGTGAATCTAAAAATACATTTATTGGGCTACTTAAGGTAGGATCCCTTTTATAAGTATCAATATTTGTCCACATGCTTTAAAAGCCATTAGCTTATCACAAACCAATTAAATGGCGGATGTAATGTGTTGACAAAACGTCATCAGCTCAATTGGCCAATGAAAAAAAAAAAAAAAAAAGGGGAACTTTTATAAATATATTTATTAGAGTATAAACCTGGATTTCCTGTAGCCTTCAGCGCTGTCCTGCTGTTGTGTGTCCACGTGCAGTTGGGGTCGCCCAGTTCAAACCCGTTTGTCTTACCATCGAAATCAGAGTCCATCCTGCAAAGTGTTTCTGTCCATTGGAAGCCGGCTGATTGAAAGTCCTAAAGACAAACAACAACAACAAAAACTTTATTATTTTACCAAACAGAACCAATAAAAATAAAAGATTTGGTATCTTCTTTACTAAATACAACCAATGACTGAAAAGGTTTAGCATTTTATTTACTAAAGATAACCAATCCGAAATAAATTTTAAAGAACAAAAAATCAGTGAAATATCTAGATCAAGATTGTGTCACAGTGTCACGTGATGTTTGTTAATCTCTTTCCGCTCTTCATCGTATAACAGTGTCTCCCGCATCCCCCCCTTCTTTTTTTTTTAAACACGAGTTACTCACTTCACCGAAGGGATTTAGGTCACCCCATCCTACTGGGTCGTAGTGACCCACAGCCTGCCATAAGCCGCCGACCGTACAAGGGTTGGGCACGGTGTCACCGTTCGGTATCCTGGCTCTGTAGGGCGGGAAGCACGCAGCGAAGTGGACGACCGCGAGAATCACTATGAGCATGTTAGAAGCCACAACCTGGGGATTAAGATAGCAGTCTTTTACTCATCGAGGTTCGCCCAATACATCACCCCCCCCCCTTCCCCACGCCCTATACATCACCTCTTCCACTTGGATTATTTGCAGTGCCGGCTTGAGACACTTTGAGTTGCAAATAACGCGTTGTTGGAGTCTAAAAAATATCTTATCATTTACTTTAATAAAAGAAAAATAAATGGACTTATATTATTTTAAAAGAAAATCGAATAACAACAACAACAACAATAACAAAAAAAAATCCATAAGTACACTAAACCAGAACACTGCAATGTTTGAAATTTCAAACAATGTATCATTTTAACAAAGCACGTATAAGCCTATGTTACAGGCCCCACGAGAGGGGGGTATAGCTGGTACGCCGTACCGGGGTCCATAAGAGTTTAGGGGGCCCATGAATATTAAAATTGAAAATTATATTGGCAATTACGCAAGTATTAGCTTTAAAGATTTTATTAATTATTGATCTCAGAATAACTGAGATTTGTGTTAACATTTATTTTAACCCAAATGGAATAAGTTCTAACAATCGATGCACTTATTAGAATTAAGCGGAAGGAATACGTAGTAATTATACAAACTGGGTAGTTGATGTAATGTTTTGAAGTGTACATATACAGTCTTTAGGGTTTTTATAATTATATAATTAAATAATTAAATATTTATATAATTTTTAACTATCTTGTGTAATTTGATCATTTTAGAGTTGGAAGCCATTTTTTTTTTCCATAAGGAAACAAAAAAGAAACATATATTAGAAATATTTATGTAAAGAAAAAGGTTAATTATTTCGCTTCAATTAAATTCTACCAAATTTGAAGCTATTAATATCAAAAGAGTTAATTGTTTTAAAACAACTAGTGTTCTTATGAAAATGCTCATTTATCTTAATTTGCCTTAAATTAAGGAAAGAGTTAAATGTTTTGAAATTGATTTCACGGAAAGATATGTCCAGTTTCAATACAAATCCATTCCAGTGGCCCAACACTTTAAGTGCTTTTGGACCCAGTCTTGTAAATGGAAGTTTAACTCACTGAAACGTGTCTCCATGTCATTCAGAAACATTGGCCTCAACAGTCAGTTCTCCCCATTCAATAATGGATTTTTTTTTTCATTAATATATATACATTTTAAATGCTTCCAGACAAGAAACGAAACTATCCAAGACGTTACCTAAACTCTGTAAGATTTTCTTCTAGAAGAGACTTGAGAAACTATACAATTGACTATCTTAACAATAGATTCAATCACAGATCGCACGTCTAATGATGGGAGCTTTGCATACAAATATTCCTGACGTCCAGTGTGATTCCCATGTAGTTCGCCATGCAACACCCACTATTTACGCTGACATACGTTGATTTCACAAAATTCTTGGAGGTCTCTCGCGTGCCACTGAAAATCGTTCTGTGTGCCAAGTCTGGCAAGTGTGTCTTAGGTTGCCGACCCCTTGTGTACTTGAAGATATAGTTAAATATGCATAGAAGCCCCTAGTTGTAATATAGGGCATAATTTTTTTCGATTACATTTAGGATATCTTTTTTATTATTTTTCTCCAGAGACACTAAGCCTACAAACATAGACCTATGAGCCTTACAGGCTTACAGTTCTCCTTGTTAGCTTAGTAGCCTAGGCTAGGCCTAAATCGTCTATGTCGCTGCATACTAGTATGGCAGTCAAAGCCAGTTAGTCGATCCTTTTACACTTTAATGATTTCCTGTGCGGTAGCCAAGAGGGGTGATTGAACGTATCATAATTTTAGACAAATGTATTGAAAATTTAAAACACTTCTTTTTTTGTCATTAAACAAAATGTATTTTTGGAAGAGTCTGTACAAAAAAAAAGTATATGTCAACTGTATTGCCACAGCAGATCTAACCTTACATTGGACTACACAGCATAGGGGGCCTACATTACTGGTGAATATTTAAAACTGACAAGAGTAACACCAATAGTTAAATCACTAAATCTAGAAACACTAGAGGACATAAATTATCGATCAACAGTGAGAGTCACTTTTCCCATTTTACACATCTTTGTAAAATTATTTGCAAGATCAATAGGCCTACTGGGCGGAGGAACAATTACAATAATTTCAACTCAGAACTAGACTCTATATGTACTTGATTAAAGTATTTTTGTAATAGACCTGTCAGGCTGTGATTGAAATGATTACACTCTAATGGTAAATGGTAACACTTATGACTGTTTCACAAAATGACCCAAAGACCTTTTAAAAAGATTACCGATTTTTCAAACGTATGTAATCATGCAAATAAATCATCTAGATATGACTAGAGTTAGAAAAAAAAAGTGGGATGGGGATGGGGCCCAGTAAAGATCTCGTACCGGCATCTTTTTTTTTTCTCTCTAGGGCCCTGCTATGTTATGAACCATTATTAAAATATAGGCTACTGGTTTCAAATAGTTGACTAAATATATTAATTTCAAGTGAAATTTAATACAAAAGGATAACAAAAACTTACCATTCAAACTTCAAGCATACACTTTTATAGTACATTAGACAGTGGCAGCATATTGCACTAGTCTAGAATCTAGATTCTATATCTAACTCACACATTAAAAAATATTGTTTAGGTTAATTTAATTTTTTTCCCCTACTTAACAACACTGTAGGTAGCCTATAGGCCTACATCGGCACTGCTGGCATTAAAGCGATACGTTTCCATGTCTAAGTTTAATTTTTACATTTTAAATATGAGATGAGAAGTAAATATATGATGTTTTGTTTGTAGTGTTTTTTTTTTTTTGAGTCTTTGCAATTGTTATCAACAAGATAAAGCATTGAGCTGCCAATTAGCCAGGTTGGGTTTAACCGTTTTAATCCCAGCATCACGGAACAGAAACACACATAATATAATATACATACACACACACACCGGTTTAATGCACATATTGTTATAGTCTTTCTTGTCCGTGTAGAAAACCTTATCTAGGTAATAAAGCAGTTTTATCTTACATGAGCTTATCTATTGAGCAAAACGGCAGTTGTTTAAGTTTTTTTTAAACACTCGGATTGTATTTTGTTTCAATATGCTTACACACCGAATTAATCATTTAAATGTATTTGCCGAATTCGTCCGTTTATTCTAAAGCACTATCCACCAATTCATCAGCCGACCTTTCAATGCATCCCACCCATCCATATAAACTCATTGGTTCTTCCCTCCTTCTAAATAATTTCAAACACCAATCCATACAAACGCCAACCCAACTCACCGATCCATCCACCACACATCTATCCACCCATACATGCACCCATCTATCAATCCACTCACCCAGTCATCCATGCACACATCCAGTCATCCATTCACACATTCACACGTCATGTATCTATTCATTTACCCACCCATACCTTATCCAACCTTATCCACCCCCCACCCTCAGATCTGAATAGATAGGCCTAGGGCTTAGACTATATCCTTTTAAGTTTTGGCTTGAATAGACCTTTCGACATCAACAGGAAGAAGAGTTGATTAACCAAACTATCTACCACCCAACTGTTAGTTGCTGTTTGACCTGTTTTTTTTTTTATACACAGGGCATCTAATGAGATTCGTGAATTGGTCCAAATCTAAGCTACCAGGGCCCTAGTTTGTTTTCTTTTGACATGCAAAACATTGTCAATTTCATATATACAAGTAATGTTGGTAGCCTAATTGTATTCCGAGTTATCCAATTAAAAATGTCGTAAGTTTTATCTTCCACGACAATCTCTTGACTTAATTGTGCTATCTGAACTTTTCTCTTGATAGAGAAGATGCGATTGTAATATAATAAAAAAACATTTTATTTTGCACTTTAAAAGAAATCAAGAGTATTTATTAAGTATTGAACCCTTGCCCTTACGTTTTACAGTCAATGCTTAGGGTTATATAAAAAAGGGAAGTAAATGAATACTGTAGCAAAATCTAAACTTGATTCACTCCCCTGCATTGTCTCAAGGGAGAAAAAAACACACACTTACTTATATAAATACAAACATTTTTCGTTAGTACAAAGTTGAAAACTAATGTATTTTGACAGTCCATTGTCAAAAAATTTCGACAGGCCTAAAAGGTCGTCGGGTCAAGGCCGAGACACAAGCAGGCAAACAAATAAAGTAAGAAAAAAGGTGTTGTGTACTGTAGGCCTACTGTGCTATATTCTAAATTCTAAATAACAGCTCTTTGTGGCCTGTGGTGATTGGTTTGAAAATGTACCCTTTCTTCTTCTCCTTCGTACCAAGGGACACTAGTTTTTAATGACCATTACTAACACAGCGGAGACGCAAGTGTTGCTGTTATGAACCATGAATGCGAATATCTAGGGGCTAGAACATTCCCCACCCCCTCCTTCCTAAATATGGGGGTGCAGCTTACGTTCCTGAGGCCGGGGGGGGGGGGGTAGAGGGGGAGTGCGGAAAAAACGATAATAACATTTTTATTTAAATCAAAAAAATTTTCTTGTGGTAAATGAGGGAGGGGGGGGGGGCTATAGTACTTTGATGTAACTATATAATAGAGGTCGCGGTAATGTGTGCACGCCTATGGTAACATGAATAAAATACGAAATACACAGAGATACATTGTGTAGGCCTCACAATCCTTCTAGTAGCCTAAGCAAGGCTGAAAGAAACATTTTGAACTGCTTTCACTGCTATCATTAAGTTTTAAATTGAAGAAATCTAAAATAAAAACTAATTTAAAAACAACTTTTTTATAGTCTTTTTGAAGTAAATCTAAAAGACATCTTATGATTTGAAGTAAATGTAAAAGACATCTTATGATTTGAAGTAAATCTAAAAGACATCTTATGACTTGAAGTAAATCTGAAAGACATCTTATGACTTGAAGTAAATCTAAAAGACATCTTATGACTTGAAGTAAATCTAAAAGACATCTTATGACTTGAAGTAAATCTAAAAGACATCTTATGACTTGAAGTAAATCTAAAAGACATCTTATGACTTGAAGTAAATCTAAAAGACATCTTATGACTTGAAGTAAATCTAAAAGACATCTTATGACTTGAAGAAAATCTAAAAGACATCTTATGATTTGAAGTAAATCTAAAAGACATCTTATGACTTGAAGTAAATCTAAAAGACATCTTATGACTTGAAGTAAATCTAAAAGACATCTTATGACTTGTTCAGACAATTTTTTTGTTATTTGAGTCTGTGTGTGCACAAAATTATTTTTCTATAAAATATAGACTTCTAAGCTATTGTAGGCCTACATTTTTTTTTTAAAGTTTGACTGAAAGACTTAACACAAATTTATTCACTTTTATAAAAAGCCATCGTCTGTTTCCACGAAAAATAAAATAATTGAAGACAATTTTTTTTTAAAACATTTGTGTGAAAGTTCTAATAATTATTTGAGAACACGCCCCTTTCCCCTCGCTCACCCGAATGAATAGGCCTATATATTTCTATTATGTGACGCCCTCCTACCGGGCACAGAAATATTTTTTTTTAAAAAGACAACAAACAATCTAGGCCATAGTTTCCGTGGCGGTACATAAAAGCAAGATTAACGGGTCGCAAAAAAAAATTAAAATACGGTAATAAAAAATCGAAAAGAGATTATTGTTTGCTATCACAAATTTTGTAAATATAGGCCTAAATAATTGGTAAGTTTTTAATAATGTTTATTTTTTTATAAATATAGTAGATGCTTGTGGAAATTCGAATATATTGTCAAGTGTCGGCAATTAAAATGTTAGTAGGTCACAACTCAGAATAGGTAGGCCTATACTTATTATGTGGGTCACAATGCCAATGCAGAAGTATAAAGATAACTGGGTCACGAAAACAAATCTTTGGAAAAAGCCACACTGACCCATATAGCCCTATAGGCGTAGGCTAGGCTTAATGGCTTAAGCCCTTTGATTCCTCGCGTAACATATAATATGGTGACATGGTCTCAACGATAGCTTTCCACTTGCATTTGGGCAGCCTTTTTTTTTCAGCTCACCGCGTGAAAGATTCCAGCTTTTCATTTCATCCTCGCAGGGTCGACTTTCAGGTGGTCTTTAGGCGACCAACCTGTCTCATTCCCTGAGGGTTTCACCGCAAAGACTGTCGGGTGATGTCCTGTGGGGCTTTTCGTAGGCGTGCATCCTATCCACCGCCACTTTCGCCTGGCGATCTGCTGTTCAAGGGGGTCCTGGTTTGTTTTCCCCCACAAGTTGGTGTTCTTGACCTCTTCTGTCCACCGAATCAAAACAACATAATATGCCTAATTAAATGAATTACAGGACAAAGTAAAGGAAAGAAAATATTTATAATTGTTTATTAGTAGGCCTACATACGATTATAGCGTGCATATTAAAATGTGAAAATTCTTAAAATATATTTAAAATATATTTGAAAACAATGCTGAAAAAACATAGATCTATGTGAAAAAAACACAGAAAGTGGTAACTCCGGAATGGCCCAGTTCATTGGGTTGTGAGTTGTGAACAGTTATTGACATTGATATGAATATAGTGTCTGTTCCGCTCGGCTGACTAGATGAACTTCGCGCATCGTTGCTTCCGTTTGAAAAGCGTCGCGTTAAAGATTACAGTGTATCTCATACACCACAGAAGGGCTACAATTTCATATTTTAAAATAGAGTGTCAAGTAAAGTTAGTAGTAGGACTTTAGGATACCAAATAGTGACCCCACACACATATTGTCCCTACGAAATTCGACACAGCAATTTAACAATGCCTTCAATAATAACTGACTATATACGTCTATTACCAGTTAATGTACAGAACTTATTAGAATTCCTCTTTATTGTTGAATCCATTGAGACTTTTAGATTACACTGGTATGTCAAGTAGTCTACCTTACGGACCAATTATTAGACCAGTAGGGGTCGTAAAGCTAGAGAGACACCGGTTATAGATATTATTTTTTTTTAATCAACCCATACAAGGGAATTGTGTGACTAGCCAATCGCCCTGTGTCATTAACTGTTTTCTAACTAATGCAAATTCGACTTGCCCGCATTGGATACCCAAACGAGCTGCCACTGGACAATATTGCTGCCCAATTTTCTAATTTACTGAATCCCGTTGTTAAAGTTTGCTTTCCCGAACTTTTCCCGCCCGTAAAACATGACTATGGGTCATGGTGGCCGAGCAGCGGCGCGTTCGGTTAGCGTGCCGAAGATTCTGGGTTCGAATCCGGAGTGAATGTTATGAATTTCCCCGGGTCCGAAGGCTGTCCCTGAGTCTACCCAGATAATAATAATCGGTCATTTGTATAGCGCCTCACTCCATGCTTATACAAAGCATGCCCAAAGGGTAGCCGACAGTTGGGCGAAGTAAATGGCCACTGGGCATTGTGCTGGCCACACAATCCCCCTAGCATGGAAATTGGTGAAAGTTGCTTCACTGACCCTATGGATTAATTTGATCCGACGGGATTACATATTTTTTTTTTACTGCCAAGACTGATTTGTTAATAAAAATGTTTATAAGCGCTCCATAGATCTACCAGTGTTTGTAGTCATTGAGAAAAAACTTAATTCTGCCCAACCCCCTTCCCCAAATCAAATACATTGAACGTAACGCTTCCAAAAACAGCAAGCCTCCCCACCCCCTTATTTCACTTTCTAAACATTTCTTTGAACTTTCAGAATGTTCTCTTCAATATCCAACATTTGCTCAAACATTGAGATCCCCTCTAGTTTCCTCCCCACACGAACATGACTATGAAAAGCCCACCCCCCCCCCACACCCCCGACCTTAAGGCCTCTCCCCCAAAATATTCATATTAACATTTACGGCGTGTAGCATGTAGACTAGGTGTCTGATAATTCTTTACGACAAGATTAATTTTTTAAAGTCCTGATGAAGATATTTATTACACCTGGATATAATATTATTTCCTATTTCTAAAAAAACAAAAATCTGTTGTTTTTTTAAAATCCTAGCAAGAACGATTCGTTTGCAGGTAAAGACATTCATTTGATAGTAATTACTTGTTTTTAATGTATCCAGTAGGCCTACTAGATTTTCAAATACCTTTTTTTTTAAATCTGTAAAACTAGTCGATCTAACAATTTTTTAGACACTGATTACGTTCTCAAACCCAATATAATGTACTTTAATGTGTTAATGAATTAAGGTATGACATATAGAGGCTATGTTTTTTTAATAAATATTCAATTTAGTTATGAATTAAGCTAAAATTATCTCTGAATATAAGTGAGGGTAGATAAGATATAGATATAGATTTAGCCTATGAGTTCTGAGGATTGTTGGTTTTAAATAATATATCAAAGGAATATAATAATTTTTTGATATTTATACATATAATATTCTGCCATGATTCATTAGTGGTCCAATATAAAAAAAACAACAGAAAACATTTTTTTTTTACTAAAGACTACCTAGTTTTCCAAGTTCTAGTCGTAGCTGTACAATTCTTTGTGAGTAAAGTAAAAGAGAAGACCAATAGGTAAAACAGTGTTCACCAGTTTCTGTAAGGGATTGTGTAGCCAGCACAACGCTAAGCTGTCTCTACTAATGGTCAGGTACCCATCAGTGCTGAATAGACTCAGGAAAACCTCCAGACTCGGAAAGGGGAGGGGGGGGAGGTGGAATCTTAGCCTTCAACAAGGTTCGAACCCGGAACCATTGGTAGCGCGCCAACTGCCGCTAGACCACCGAATGAATTCCATCAATGCGTCAATGCATCAATGCAGCAGAAACGTTCTAATGCCTATACCAGGGGTCGGGAACCTTTTTATCTGAGAGAGCCAAGGACTCCACATATTTTGAAAAGTAATTCTGTGAGAGCCATACATTATGTTTAAAACTGAAAATTCAAGTAAATATGTGCATTTTGTGTAATTTCAACTAAAAGTAAAATAATTATGTCTCTGAATTCTTTTTAATAACACTGTTATGCTGTTGCTAATTAATAATGAGTAGTATATTCCCGACCCCTGGCCTATACCGAAGTCTTGGAATCGAGTTCAGAGGAAAACGTTTGTTTTTTTCGTAAGATTTATAGGGAATTCAAGAGTTGGTTGCGCAATGTGTTTACCATTCAATCAACTCATATGCATTGGCCGAATGAAACTTGTGAACTGTTATGATGAAAATAATCATGATCACTTGTTTACTGCCTCCATCCATGCTATTAACAGTTTAGCATGCTCAGTGCGTCCTGGTTCCATGTTTCTCATAACCTCTTATAATATTTACTCATTCCAGAATGAGCGTCTATTTAATAGGCATACTATAGAATATAGAAGAAAATAGACAATATATTTGAGTTAAAACAATTTTAATTAGATTACATATCTAGTTCAATATCATTGTCCTAATAAAGACATATTACTGATATTACTTCTGCAAAGTTAACCAATTGCATAAAATCAAGTTTAATCGTCGGCTCTTAGCTATCATCATCATCATCAGACCGACTCGTGACCTTCGTCGTGGGGGTGCTACGACGGTGCGCGTAACCAGATTTCTCCATTCTAGAGGTAGTTCGGTCCACTCTTTCCGGTTGTCCAACCACTTCTTTTTCTGGCGACCTTTTCTGCGTGCTCCTTCCACTGTATCTTGTAGGATGATTTGACTAAGGAGTCATGCCATACAGTATGACCAAACCATCTCAGCTTCTATTCGTTTGTTTTTCTTTCTTGTTAGCAAGTATTCCTAATAACTTTCTATAGCATTTGTTTTCAAAGGCCTGAATTCTTCTCTCCGCCTCTGCATTCAGCGTCTAGCTTTCGCAGCCATATATAAAAACAAAAAGTATCAGTGATGTGTATAATTTTATTTTCACTAGGAAGCTGATATTGCTCTTCCATATTTTCCATAGTTATAACAACTTATAACACTATGATAAAATCACGTACATTTATAAGTATGTGTAGGCGATTAGAAACCCTATCTACCGCACACTCTTTGCTATAGAATTTAAAGTACAAATCTTCCCCACTATCGAAGGCGTGGGAGACGAAAATGGCGAGTTCAATATAAGCCCCCTCCCCTGCCTACACCCATCATCTGGCATGGTTTTTCAATATACCGGTAGATTTCGTTCTCCACCCCTTCCCTTTTCACCAAGCCAATACCATATTAAAAACGTAGGCCTTGACCAAGCCCTCAGGGTAACTGTGTAAAAGTATGTTGACTATGTAGTTTATTTGACAGTATTTAGTTCCGTTCATAAATACAAAGCAGAATAACGTAGGCTACACAAAAAAAATCTAGATTCTCAATCAATGTACCATAAACTGTTTTCTCAGCCAGTTAAAGTTAGAGGGGAAAATTGGTAGATACCAGGAGGTGGGAGTGATAGAAAAAAGGTGTTGTTTATACTCTGATGATCGGTCCGATGGTGTTTTCTACAGATACCTTATCTCATGCTTCACAATATAGATTGCGGTATATAATATGTTTTCGACTAGTCTGCAAAAGGTGCCTGTTTGAGACGGACGAGTTCGGAAATTTATTTTCCATAAATCAACTTGGGAGATCTTTTAACGCATTACGTGCGAATCACAAGAAACAATACGTAGGGCGTAATGTGAGGAATAGACTCATATTTCTTTTACTAAATATCAATTTAATTAAGTCGTGGGGATTAGGGGAGGGATGGTTTAAGACATTTATTATTATTCCTTACATTATTGACCCACATTTTTGATGCCCATCAACCAAGACCACACAAAGTTCTCCATCGCAAAAAACAAGGCTTAATATTCCAGTTAAAAACAGGGTATATAGCACTCAATTTACCTCTAAGCACAATAGACCCAACACACTCACCAAATTGTAGACATTTCCCACACCCACATGAAAAGGTAGACCATATCCTACTGGAATGCCCCAAGCTTATCATACTCTGGCATAATATTTTCCCTATAAATCCACCATTACCAACACACTCTATAACAAGTAATAACGACAGACAACAGCTCAAAATAGATCTATAAATTTTTTGGCCTCAGTGCAAAAAAAAGCTAACAGCTCTTCAACCTAGTTAATAAAAGAAGACCTCCTTTTTTTGTCTTGGGAAAACTATGAAAAGGGATTGGCGAGTGGCTGAGGCCAGCCCCATTCATTTTGGATGTTAAAAAAATATTTCTAAAAAAGCCAGCTGAGCGTTGGGGTGGATACAAGCTTCCCTGTCTACTTGCCTGTGTGCATACTGTGTGTGTGTGCGTAGAGAGTGCGAGGGGGGGGAGGTAGAGGTCAATCTAATATTAAGATTTAAGACATAGATTCCATCTATCATTTTTTACACTTCATAAACTATGCTCCGCATAAAGGAAGAATATAGAAAAAAACTGCATGGGAAAAAAGGGAAATAAAAAAAAAAGGGGGGGGGGGATAATTAAAATGGTTATTCGTATATGTGGAAAATGTCTACTCATACAAACTCGCATTCATTTTATCACATTACTAGCTTTGGTATCAATACACCTGTTTTTCTTTTTCAATTGAAGCATATACACACTAAGGGTCAAAGGGGAGGGGGGGGGGTCAAACTTTTATAACAACATTTGTGGAGGGGGAGGGTTTGTTCAAAATTTGCATCTTTTAAATAAAATTTCTTCTTGAACAAGTTTCGCTTGGTTAACAACAGTAATGATATTGTTTATCTTAATACTTATGGTACCGATGGTCCTGGGTTCGAATCCTGGTAAAGGCTAGGATTTATTTTCCCAGGACTCGAGGGTGTCCTTGGGTATACCCAGCTCCGATGGGTATTTGACCTTAGTTGGGGTAAAGTATGGGCGGCCGGGCATTGTGCTGGCCACACATCCCCTAGTATGCCGTGGCCACAGAAACTGGTGAACGCTGCTTCACCGGCCGGCCCTATGATATAAATGATCCAATGGGATACTTGACTTACTTACTATTGTAATACTTATATCACAAAAAAAGTGAATTGAAAAATACTAATTTAGAAATTGGAAAAATGATGTGCCTTTTTTCTGTTGGGCCGGAGGGAAGGTGCAGAGCTTTGTGAAGTCATATCTGACTTTTTGTGACTAATTGTGACCATGAGAGAAAAATGTGTTAAAACCTATTGACGTCATTGTTATTTTACGCAGAATTATATTTGGAAAATAAATCTTTAAGTTATTCAGATGTGCCAAGATGTTGCTCACCAAGTAGCAACATTTTTCTTTAAATGTTCTACATTTGTCAACGGATAGTGTTTAACCACGTCGTGGCGAAAATGTTTTTCATTTGTAAAAGCATAGGTCTACTAGTTAGCCTCATCATATCAAAGAAAGTTTTACATTTGTCAAGGCATAATGGATATCCATATCAAGGCATAAAAAAAAGTAATACCTTTGTCAAAGCAGACTGGGTTAAACTCTTCCTACGCAGAAATATTCTGACATAAAACGGGGCCTGATATCAAAAGATCCAACCTACGCTCAAATTGACGCATACTAAATGGAAGTAAAAGCAAGCACTGATAGTAGATACAAGAGTTTTATGGCCTGGTAGCAACCCACCCTCATGGATTCCCCCCTCCCCCTCCCCCACACTTTTTCCCCTCACTTTTTGAAGCATGCACGACACTTTGTTTTTGTTCACTAATTCTTTGAGAATTACTAAATTCATCCAACGTAGTAGATCTATATGCAGGCTTGAACTTTTGAGATATTTCTAACTAGTGCCAGCATCAGAATCTCTAGAAATGAGATTGTATAGTGTAAAAATAAAAAAAAACTGGTCGCGCTTTGACGTTTACGCAATAGATGTCATAGATTCGAGATATTCAGCCTTTTTTTTTTACGCTACATTAATTCCGACCTTTATATTCAAATTATTTCAATGTGACCTTGACCATTGTGTTTTCTGTAATGGTGGCATTAAAATAACTCCCACACTATTTTTTTTTCTGAAAGGGGAAGAACAGAAAAAAATGTGTTACATTTACATTTTAATATAAGGACCATTTGGGAGATTTTTAAAGAGCAGTAAAAGCCATTGAATTGCCGCCCCTTAAATGTTCAAATTGCATTCAGATTTCGCTGCTTCTGTGGTATCAGGACAACTAGTCGACAAACTTTTTGTCTGCGACACTTCGTCTACAGAAAGTAGGTCTACAGACATTACGTCTACTACGTCAACTAATTCTAAATACACTTCGTCTTCCGACACTTCGTCTAATACGACAGTTCGTCTACCAGACAATCTTCTACCGCGAGAGTTCGTCAACCAGACAAAGTTTGATACATTTCTAACTAGTAGCCTACCAGCATCAGAATCTATACAAATGAGACTGTATAGTCTAATAATTAAATACATACTCGCACGTTGACTTTTACGCAATATATGTTCTTGATATTCAGCCTCTTTTATTAAACGCTACATCAATTACGATCTTTATATTCAAAGTATTTCTATGTTACATTGACCATTTGTTTTCTGTAATGTACTGAAATGGGAAGAGAAGGAAAAAAAAAAGATTATATCAAGATTAGACTGTTTGGTAGAGTTGTTTAGATCGATGTTGATCATTGAATCGACGTTCCTTAAATGTTCAAATTATATTTAGATATTGCTGGTTTAGCCGCTACTTTACGGTACCGCTTGACGGGGCCGCTTCCCTGCATAATAGCACGGCACGGGCCTGATTTGGATATAAAGTAAAGTACTCTTCGGACTTCGGACCAAATTGATCCTAGGGCCGGTGAAGCAGCGTTCTCTATTTTCTGTGGCCACGGCATACTAGGGGACAGCACAATGCCCAGTCGCGTTTACTTCACCGCAACTAGTGTCAGGTAACCATCATAGCTGGGTAGATTCAGGGACAGTCCCGGGAACGGTTTCTCTAGTCTCAGGAACAAATCATAGCATTCACCAGGATTCGAACCCAGAGCCTTTGGTGCGCCTGGCGAACGCGCTGCCGCTCGGCCACCTTGTCCCCACTGATTTGGATATATAATCAATATTTGTTTTTGAAATTCGGATATTAAGACTATAATAGACTATGTGTTATCCATTCAGATTCAACAACCAGCTAACATGACTGGTCCCAGCTATAAGCTGTATTACTTCAACTTCCGGGGCCGTGGCGAGTTGATACGTCTGCTTCTGCATGTTGCTCAGGTGGACTTCATTGACCACAGGGTGCAGGCTTCAGAATGGCCTGAGCTAAAGTCAAGTAAGCAACTGTACTTCTCTGGTAATGCACAACACATGTATGGCATATGTAAGAATCCATTACATGTTACGGCACACCCTTTTTTGTTTGTAAACATTTGTATAGCGAAATCTTTCTTAACAATTATTGACAAGTCTTAATGAGGCCTGACTTTATGGGTTCAATGCATACATGAACTTCCGGTTTATTTCCGGCAACAAACTTTAAATAAAGTTTTCGGCTTTATTTCAAGCATAGCTTTTAGAAATATACAAAGGCTACAAGATTAGTTATGAGGGATCCGTTTTAACATCAAAAGTGAGACTGCGATAATAAATAGTCGACGTTTTAGTCACGTAAAACTAATTTTTTTTAAAAAGTTTACAACTACAAACACTAATACACTAAACTGAACTATATAGGTCAGGTGTCAATGCATACCGGTACTTCCGGTTTACTTCCAGCAATATATCTAAATGATTTTTTTTTAAATATCTTACATTCTAAAAATGTGATTCTTCAAGTTTGATGTTCAAAATAAATCATTTTCTTTCGGCATTATCTTTTCGCAATGATGTTATCATCTACATATTTCTTTTACTCACAGAAAAACCATGAACGCAGCACATAGGCAAGTATTGTCAGTAAATTAACGAATAGGACCGGAAGTGGTATAATGCATCGATATTTGAGTTCATCATGCATGCATTATCGTTAAGACTTGTCAGTAGCCTATATTCTTGTGCATACATTAAAAAAAAAACAACTAAATAATTAATCAAAATTAAAAAGGTCAAAGAAAAATAAAAAAGGAATATAGTTAGAAACAAACAAACAAATAATATGATGCTGTTTTGAATAACCCTACTTTCTCCTCTACATTGTTTTAATTTAATTATTACAATGAATTACTCTACAGAAACGCCAGATGGTTACGTCCCTTTCATGGAGATAGATGGCGTGCAGTACGGAGAGAGTTTGCCACTAGCTCGTTATATCGCCAGGAAATATAGTAAGTTTAAAGAAAAAGAATGAAATAGTCATTAAAAGAGGATTTGAAAAAAAAGGGAAGGTGGGGTGGTTGAGGAAAAACAAAAATTATAATTTAAAAAAAAAAAGAACAAACGAACAAGAAACTAACACTTGTCAAATTACCGCCCCTGCTTTGCCTATTATGGAATCCAGGAAGCTCTTACTCATTACATAATTAAAAAAAAAAACTTGCTACAAAATATTCATTGATTCATATGAAATCCTAAGCATTTGTCGTTTCATTCAAACAAAATATACATGTATTTTTTTTTGTTGTTCAGATTTGATGGGAGAAACGGAGTTGGACCAGCTGACTGCGGACATAATTCTCAATTACGTTGACGAGTTGAGACACAAATATGTTCGATTTAAGACGGACCCTCTCTTAACGTCCGAGCAAAAGGTGAGAACACAGTAGCACAGTTAGGTCCACAGCGTCATGTTATAATCTCCCCATAAGCACTCAGAATTAGGTCTAAGCTATATTATATTTATTGTTACAATAATTACATTTAAAAACAGTTCCGAAAAGAAGATGAAAGGCAAAATACAGGAGTAATAATGCACCCAACATACATCTCACAAAAGCCGCCCCTCAGCCTTATTTGGGACCGTTGAGGCGCCAGAAAGGATTAGTAGATCATCCGCTTCCGCTCTGTGCGTTTTTGTGAGTTTCTCATGTCATCGCCGAGACCTTCTCACGTCCAGTGCCAAATTTCCTACTCCCCCCCCCCCTTGTGTCTTCTTTTTTTGTCTACCTGCATTTGTTCTACCCTGCATGATGGTTTTAGACATTTTTGTGTGTGTGTGTTCTTGTGATATGACCTATGACCCTACCATTCTAGACTCTAGTTTGCACGTCCTTACTGTTGCCATGAGGCAGGGCCTTTACAAGCTGATGTAGCGCCACAGGGCAAAAGTTTCAGCATGTAGCGCCACAGGGCAAAAGTTTCAGCACGCTCCCTTGATACTGTAACTGCTTGTTTAGTGCTATAATATTTGCTATATTAAGACTACATTTGCCGCCCCCCTGGAAATGTCGCCCCCGGGCATATGCCCCCCTCTGCCCCCCCCCCCCCCCCCCATGTGAAGGCACTGCCATGAGGTCGTCGATTGCGTGACAGATTCGGTCTCGAAATTCATATAAATTCTCTTTATGAGTGGCATCTAGTACGCTCCTTCTATAAATATAAAGAAGATTATTGCGTCCTACGCTCATCCGCGGTTTAAGTCTTAGTCTTGCATTTCTATTAGTGTTTTAAATGATGTTAAGTTACTGGTTGTCCTGGTTTGTTCAGGCAACCCATTCCATGCCCGCTGCCACTCGGGAAGAATGAGTACTTATATGTATTTTTTCTTGCATAAGGGATAAAGGACGTGTTATAGTCCTTAGGCCTATGTTTTTCTGAGCATTGTAAAAGATTGCTGTTTGTGTTGTAGGGCCTATTTCTAAATTAGAATTTAATGTCGTGTGTATTATTACTTTACTCTTTGCCCTTCTGTCCTCTAGTGTTTCTCGGCTTAGTGATTATAAAATTGTTGTAATTCTTTTGTATTAAGCCTATAACATAATTAATTATAATAATGTTCTTATTTTCATTTATTGAACAGCAAACGCTACAAGGAAAGTTTCAAAACGAGGCTGTTCCGAATTTTCTTAACAAGATCGAGAAAAGATTGGTTGAGAGTAGTTCAGACTACCTGGCAGGTAAGAAGGTGAGTTGCTTTGAAATATTGATATATTCTCGTGCCCACATAAACTAATTCTACACGAATTGCTGGGTTGCCAAGTTAATTAAATAAGATTTACTGACAACTATTTTAAAACTTTACACAATATAGGGCGTTTGCAATCACGTGACAAAAAGCACGTGATTTGTGTTTACTTTCTGTAATGGTGTACAAGTAATAATGGCCGCTGTGTAGGGCGTTTGCAATCACGTGACAAAAAAGCACGTGATTTGTGTTTACTTTCTGTAATGGTGTACAAGTAATAATGGCCGCTGTATTAATAAAGTTTCATATAGGCTCGACCTTTTTTTAAATGATGTGCTGTGTTTTAAGTCTTATTAAGATTTAAACTGTATTATGTATGTTAAATAAAATAGGCTATTTTATTATTATCATAGACATAGATCATAGACGATGTGAGCCTATTAGTGACTTTACTTGATAGCCTATTCACCAACACTATCACTTGACATCGTAGCCTAGCCTACGAAACATTAAAAGTGTAGGCCTATAAAGTAAAATTGAAAGTGTAAATAGGTCTAGCCGGCCCTAGCCTAATCACATTAATCAATTAATCTACAGTACTACTATTTACCTCCTTATTTTTTAGTAGGATAGCCAATATTCAGTTGTGAATTTTGCATGATAAAGAACAACTTCACTTTCACCACGTTACATTTGTACCTCAAGTGGGTTCTTATATTTACACAAATACGTCACTAAATACCTAAGCCACGCCCACTGAGAACGCTCTATTAGATCTACAGAAAACACAGAATTTTACGGCAATACTTCCAAAATACATTTCTAAAACTACAAAGCAAATATATTCACTAGACTATGTCATGGTCACTGTGAATCTTTTTTTATAGCTTTAGTTTATTCTTATTACTAAACTGGAAGTCTATATAAAAGTTTCTGATTAAGGAACCTCCGAGACAGGAATCTTTGAGTCTGCAAATACATCTAGCAGAAATATCGAAGAAAGCATTCCTTCTTATTATAATCTTTAAGTAAACTTATAACAGTCTCATCAGTGCTTAGGCTTACTTTCTCTTGCGTTGCATCACAGAAACGTCGACGCTGAGGAGAAAATTTGTATAGCCTAGGTCCATTCTTCACAGAAATTAGACCTCATTTTTTCTTCCCAAAATTACAGTATTACAGTAGACATTAGAGTTAACTAAATGACTAAACAGTTTGTTTCTTTAAAAAAATGGTTTTTAGTAAACAAGTGAGAACAAGCGAGTCACGTCTGTTACGTGTGAAATTGTAAAAGTAGTTGAAATATGTAGGCTAGTGATGTTGCTCAACTAAATGCAAGAGAGCATCTTAAGAGATGTATGCTGGTTTTAAGGCTTTAATCAAGGCTTGATGGAATGTTTTTACAAGCGTGTTTGGTCCACTGAACACACTGTCTGTAACCATCGGCCTCATAGTCTGGCGACGTGTGTGGATCCCCGATACGCTCTCATTAACAGTATACCGGTGGGAAAACGCAGGTGGGGGTCAGCCGCTGTTGTGCGTTCAAGATTTCATTGCACAGGCGAAAGCCACAGAGACTCGGTGGGGAGAAAGAAATTTGCGCAACAGCCCGTCTCGTTAAGACCGGTGCCTGGATGTTAAGAACTATAGTCTGTGATTTCTGTTACTGGGCGACAGTGCAGGAGTATGAGGGAGCCACCACGTTACAAATCCGGGGGAAGCGAGACCATACTCTTGGTTAGCATTCCGCGGGGAAGCTAGTCTCGAACAGGATCTTGGTGTAACTCCCCTGATCCGCCCCTTTTCACATTACGTCCTGGACTAAAGAGTCGAAAGGCTCGTCCGGTATTTTTTTTTAGAGACATATAAGATCGGAACCTTAAATCTACCAATGGAACCATAGGCCGTATACAACACTCTGTTTAGACTTTATAACGACCTGTGGTATTTAGACTATTTTCTAGTTTTGTTTTTACGTACAGTAAAGCGTCCTTAGTGATAGGCCTACCGCCGGAACATTTTGGTATGAATTTGTACGGATTGTTATCTGTGGTTGACGACCCAGACGTGATGCAAAAAAAAAAAAAAGTGGTATAAAAACCTAAACCCAGCATTACTAATTCGTTTTGTGTCATTGAGCATTACTACTTGAGCTATAATAATTATTAGTCTTAAATTTTCAACATAAGTTTTGGCTAAGTTTTATCACTACGGTAGGCAGTCTTATATAGTACAATATCGTATATGCATATTTAAATAACAAAGTGAATATTATTTTGTATTGTTTTGTTTTTAGCTGAGTATAGCTGACCTCGCCGTAGCAGACGTGCTGGATACGTTCATCTACGAGAATCCCGCGGTGCTGGACGGCTGCCCCCATATGTCTGCTCACAAGGAGCGGGTAATGAGGCTTCCGCAGCTGTCAAGTTATCTGTCCAACAGACCGGACAGCAAGTTGTGACACATTTATTTTACCTTGTAGATTTACCGATCATTTGTTATTGTCTATAAGCTAACCATGATTAATTTGTTTCAATCATCATAGTAACATTATTTTAAAAATGTTATATACATTTCACAATGGCATTATTTACTCAGTCCCAGTTTATTTGACTCTGATCCGAACTGCTATTCATCAATTTCTACGGTCGTCCACAAGATGCGATAATGTGGCTAGTCCAATGCCCAAGATCACTCTTTGATTCAAAAGGAGATTAAACTATATGCACCATTTTAGCAGCATGTGATAGTGTGGCCTATACAATGCTGCGCAGCTTAATTATTGAAAAGTTACAATTAAAATCAAACCATAATCACAGGATGGAGTCTATAGTATCTTCAATCCAGTTCATAACATTCAGCAAATCTCTCCAAAACATTCTTTCACATATTTAATTAAGTTATTCAGAAACAAAAACAATGTTTAAAATACACATTACAACAAGTGGCACTGCCAATACAATTTTAATTATTTTTTTCACGAGCCAAATCAAATTTGGCTTTTCTTTTTCTTTAAAGCAACAAATACATTTTTTGTTAAATATTACAAAAACAAACAAAAAAAAAAACCTGGACGTAGATGGATGAAGTACAATTCAAAATAAATATATATCTATATAAACATTGTCTGGTCTCGTCTTCAAGATAATGTTTAACAAAAAAACTGATCATTATCTGCAATTACCGTATGTGTAGACATATAGTTTGGGTCTGAATACAAGGACATTACATAGACCAGAAATGAATACCTGACCATCTCAAAACCTTTATGTTTCCCCCAGTTGAGTAGTACACTTTCAAACGGGTGCTCGTTTTGAAAAAAAAAAGACTTATCCCCACTGTTTTCATGATGGTATTTATGTATAATCATCAACTTATCATAAGATTAGTCTTCCAAAATAAGTACAGTAATGGAATATATTTGATATAAAATATGCTGTGCTTATCAAAAGATGCTGAAAAACATTGCCAGGAAACTCAATTTCTGTAATAACATTTTTTGTTGACTAAGCAGCTTTTTGAAGGTGGACAACTCATTATTTGTAACTTTATTATTATTTATCTAATGTGTTTATTATTTGGTTTTGTTTGTGTTTATGTGTGGCATTTGAAAATATTTTGTCAGAAGTTGAATAAAGAGAGAAGAACTTTAAGCTTAAACCTATATTGCTAATGCATGTGTATATTGTGGTGCTAATTTGTACCATGAGGAAGTAAAGCATTAAAATTTATAATAATTATTTATTGTGATTGTTATTTTGCTTGTGTTTTAGAATTCAATGTATTGTTGCAGCCTGGCTTGCTACCAATGTTCATCAACTGTGTTTACTTAAAACAATAGCCCCTGTATTTAACTAGACAGTATTTACATGAACACTGGAACTAAGACAATAAAATGAAGACATTTTTCATGTAACTGTACCGGTACCATCAGGGGAGGGAATGAAAAAAATAAAGAAGTGATTAACAACATAGTACAATTGTAATTGTAACAGCTAGACACTTGAAGAACTTTTGTTCATTCTGATAACATTATGTGTATCCAATGAATGAAATAATTCTTGACTTAGAAATCACTGACGCCCCAGATTGTTTCTATAACTTTATGAACCAAGGGGCAACAACCCTAAGAAATGGGCATGTCGCATTATAATCAGAGAAAACATATTCATATATCATAAAATTTCTCTATTTTAAAATTTTTAAGCATAACAGTAACAAGATTCATTTGAAAACTGATGATTAAAAAAACAAAAAAAACAAATGTAAAATCAACATACTGTACAAAGTTGTAGCAAGAAAACATATCCCCCTTCCATCATGGCAGCATTGTGGGGAGCAGGGGCCTCTATAAAGTCCCCTAGAAAAACATTTGAGAACATATTCAGAATATAATACTATACAATACATATAAAAAAAACAACTATATAAGGGAGAAGCTATATGGTTCACAAACCTTCTGAGCTTTATTAAATATGTGCTATGTAACACGTCGTGCAAATTTATTGGGTGAATGTGTGACAGGAGATCAACTAATCAAAAGTCCAGATGTCCACATGTGACCACGACCTGATGGTTTAAATGTACAGTCCCCCAACTCAGGACACACCAAGACCGAGGTCAATCTAGAGGTTTCCATTAAAAACTCCAGTTAGTTGATACACGCTTACAAACAGAAAAGGTCATCCAATACGATATTGAAAATGCTATTTCATGTATATTACGAATGGAGAAGAAGTCAAATTATAATTTATGAGATTTGAAAGTATTCCTTTTGTGACCAAGGAATGCAAACACTTATAGCTAAACATTAGCGGTGCAGTGGTAGTGCATTAGGCATCCACTCTGATTGTTTAACTTCTAACATTGGATTAGGTTTCAGACTCTCCTTTTTTTACAGGAGATTATTGCATCCTACCCAGCTTAAACAGGGGACTTGAATATTTGGGTGGGGTAGGCCAAGTTGAAATAATTTTGTTAATTTGTTTGGTAAAACACACACACAAAGCTTTTTATCATTATTTATATAGACCATTTTAAATTTGAAAAGAAAGTCATTAACACTACCAACGTGTTTTCTTCTTAAAAAATTACTTAAAAAACCATTTACAAACTTTTTTATATTTTGACTATCTATATACTCATACAAAAATTTCACATATGCCAGAGACAATTGGTTTGTGAACATTTGGTAAAGTTTGTGAAAGGTTGTGAATTTTAAAATGATTTTAGTGTGAGAGCCCTCTTTACTAATAATTTCTATGGTATCAGAAATCATTACAAGAGGAAACAGCTATTGGCTACAGGAGCTGCCAGAAGGAAGATAGATCACATCACAAGTCTGCCTCTTAGGGGCTTCCAGGTTTAGACGATACCATGCAAGGCACCAGAACGGTGGCGGTGGGGTTGGTGAATGTCAGAGCCATTTTCATTAGTGAGTCGGATGCTTTGTCCATTTTGCCACACAGTCACATGATAGCTGCCCCCCCATATCCTAAAAATGGTCGTCAGTGGTCATAAGTCTCTGATTACTAACATAACATTCATAAACTTGCAGTTCAGACAATTAACAGTAACGAAAGAAACTGCACAACCACAACAACTGTGGATCTAATGAAGATTTAAATCAAACTAAATAAATACATAATAAACAAAACAACAAATGCTATTTAAAAACCTATCTATACTCAAAATAGAATATATCAGTAAACAATAAGTACCAACAAAACCGAGTTACTAGTTCAAATAGTTCTTCTGCGCTCACAGCCATTGCAATGATTATAAATGTAACAGAACACTGCAGAAGAGATGAAAATATATTGTATATACACATTATTGTTGTTTTTTTTATAGCGTTGGTTCCCGGGCGGTAGCCAGAGGTTTGACTAAAACAAGACAAACTTTACAGAATGAAATGTTTCACAGTTTAGCTTTCTTACAATCCGGCTACATAAATATAGCAGACTCCTAAAGGGTTTTTCATATGGTGTTTGGGGTGGGGCAACTTCGACTTTTGTCTTAGTTCAGGAACTTATACAATTGGTAGATGCAAATGTATGACATGACAAATTACAAGCAATGAACACATGAGACTAAATAGGTTGGGGGGTAGGTAAACAAATGATGTCATGGTTCTAAGCAAAAAAATCAAATTATCACAGTAAAAATACATTTGATAACATGCAGTGAATAAAACAAGCTGATAAATTGCCAAGCCGGGTAGAGTGGAGAGGAGGGATGAATTTTAGAGAACAGGACAATTTCAAAACACTATCAAGATTTTTATAAAATAACAAATACCATTATCTTAAAAAAAAATTGGCTAAAAATATTTTTTTAGACAAATACAGACCTGCCAACGTCCCAAGAAAAAAATCTGTATTTGGGGGGAGGGGGTGCGCGCGCGCACAAGTTAAGTATTTTCAATTAGAGGGAATAAAAGTAGTATTGTTTGTTATTAATATCAATGTAATTAATTTAAAGTTTTAATTAATATCTGTGTATTTAACTTTAAAGAAAATCAATAGGCTCAGTTATAAAGCTAAAAACTGTATTATAGGCTCTAGGCCTATACCAAAGGCTAAAGTTAGTCTAGTACTAGTAGGCCTATTAAAATTGCTAGTAGCTGGCCAAGAACATATTTATACCGTATATGACCTATACTACCATACCTAACCTAGTACTAGATAAAATGCATTTTTGTTTGTTTTCAGATTTTTACTATTGACAGTCCGGACAGAAAAAAAAAATGGCAGAAAATCTGAATTTTAAGGGCTTTGTCGGAATGTCGGAATGAGGGGTAAAAAATCCGTATAATTCCGAGAAAATCTGAAGGGTTGGCAGGTCTGCAAATACATTAAATTGGAATTGAATTGGTTTAGAAAAACATATAGAAATGTGAAAAGGGGAGAATTTTTTTATTTTTGTAATAGAGGCATTCTTGTTTTAAATTTTTTTTTAAATACAACAAACTATTATGGAATGTTGCGCATGATATTATAATGTCATAAAGTTGATTCACTAGAGTCTGTTCTATTTAATCTTGTACTGTTATACAAAGTCAAAAGTATTGTTGTGACTCAAAAAAACATGATAAATAAAAACATGATAACATAAAAACATGATAACATAAAACATAACAAAATTACATAAATGCATAAAAAGTATTTTTCATAACAATAATATGCATTAAGACATACATCTCAATAACGAAAAGTTCCCAGGGGTACATAACGCCTTGGGACATTTTGTGCAGTGACTTAAAATCCTCCACTCCCCGGCACATTATCTCGGAATCGTGTCTAAGGCTTGACATTGCCATTCGATGATCCCAAGCAGAATTTTTTTTTTATCCCTTCAACGGATCCCCTATAGTAAACCTCTATATAGCATTCAAACACACACACACATGACTTGACTTAAAGTTTACAGACCTTCCTACTAGATAGAAGATTATTACGTTCCAGGCCACATATTCTATAATTAAATATAATTCTGAAAAAAACTCACAACGTATCTAATGCTACACTTTAAAAGAAAGTTTTAAATGAATTAATTTTTTATACTTTTTCCATTGTAAAAAAATCTAACTTAAACTTAAACATTGAAATTAGTGTTATGGAGCACAAGCCCCTACGGCTTACTTGTCGTTCTGCAGATTTTTAATATGAGAATATCGATCTAGTGCATAGGTTCTCAACAGGGGGGCGGTGAGAAGCTTTAGGGGGGCGCTGACGTTCCTGGGGGCGATTGGGGGCTGTGAAGGGCAAGTGGACGGTACTAACGTACCTGATATAATTTAAACACCTCAGCTATTTTAATTGATTAGTTTTTGGATCAAATGTGATGTAAACGCAAATGATGCTAAATATCTGATATCCCCCAACAGTAGGGCTACATATTATTATACTAATAAGAGATATTAATCGCATGTACTTTTCCAACAAGTAGGGGTCAGTATTAGACAAGTAAAACGACATGACATCTATCCCTGATGCTGGGGATTGCTACTATTAATGATATTTTGATCAGTCTTAAACGCCCTAAGAATGTTAGTAGGTTGAGTGGAATGGATACCTAGTAATCGTACAAACTGGGTAGTTAATGTAATGTTTGAAAATATACGTATAAATAATTTAGTCATATAATATTTATGTAATTTTCATATACTTTTTACAGTTTGATCATTTCAAAGTCATAAATTGCAAGCCATTTATTCTTTTATAAAAGAAAAAAAAAGAAACATTAGAAATACTAGCTCAAATGAAACGGGTTAATTATCTCCCTTTAATTAAAGAATCATTCCACATTTGATTCAATAATGATACCAAACAAAATCTGTTTTGTAATATAACAAAAATTACTGACTAATTATAACTAATAATCCTCTTGTTTAGATAATTTGTTGATCTATTAATTCTTACAATATGTTTCCTTTTCAGTTCTTTTAAAGATAATAAATAAGCACACAAATTTAGTTGGCCTAAAAATAATATTGTGGAAACTATATTGACTCTTTAACGTCCAGAGGTGTGGGGGGGGGGGGGGGAGGGGGCGATGAGCGGAAAAAAAAATTAAAAGGGGGCGGTGAACCAAAAAAGGTTGAGAACCTATGATCTAGTGGGATAAAAGTTTCTTTTAAAAAAAAGGCGTAATTTTTCTTTTTTTTTTAGGGCCTTTACAATACATGTTAATTTACAAGCTGGTATTATTTTAAAAGGTCTTTAGAAAAGAGCATAAAACTTACAAAGACTAATCGAAGTCTAAACAGTCCTGAAATAATAGTTCTGTCTGATGTCCTAGTTCTGTCAGATGCCTTAGTTCTGTCAGATGCCTTAGTTCTGTCTGATGTCCTAGTTTTGTCTGATGCCCTAGTTTTGTCTGTGGTCCTAATTCTGACTGATTTTCTTCATGAAGAACAAAAGCAAAAACATGAGGCAACAAAAAAAACCATGCCAACAATACTAAGAGTGGAATCTTGAGTGCCGGGTAACAGTGAATCCGTCACGAAAGAAAAACCAGCGATGGGCAAAGGTGTGCACAAACTGAAATGAGAGGATCCAACGTGTGACTACGTCTCGCCCACATACTCCCAGGATTTGTACTCCTCATTCCCCTCCCCCAAGGAGTTGAACCTGAAAAGGGAAACAAAATGATCGAAATTGTCCTCATTGCAAATACATAACTGCACCAAAGTAAACAAACGTATGTTTTCATATGTGTAAACAAAGACTACAAGAAGAAACTAAAAATCCATTGTTCTTTGTTAACTAAAATTCTGTTTGTTGTTCATTTCAAATACATCCAATGTATCCAGTAATAGATTCACATGACCAATGAAGTGATGTTTATAAAACTGTCTAGGTTTTAAAATAGTATAAAAGGTGGAAAAGCATCTGCATTTATAATTGAAATATTCAAACAAAGCTATAGGGCGTTTGCAATCACGTGACAAAAAGCACGTGATTTGTGTTTACTTTCTGTAATGGTGTACAAGTAATAATGGCCGCTGTATTAATAAAGTTTCATATAGGCTCGAGCTTTTTTTAAATGATGTGTTGTGTTTTAAGTCTTTTTAAGATTTAAGCTGTATTATGTATGTTAAATAAAATAGGCTATTTTATTATTATAGATCATAGACGATGTGAACCTATTAGTGACTTGACTAGATAGCCTATTCACCCAACACTATCACATGACATCGTAGCCTAGCCTACGAAACATTAAAAGTGTAGGCCTATAAAGTGAAATTGAAAGTGTAAATAGGTCTAGCCGGCCCTAGCCTAATCACATTAATCAATTAATCTACAGTACTACTATTTACCTCCTTATTTTTGAGTAGGAAAGCCAATATTCAGATGTGAATTTTGCATGATAAAGAAGTACTTCACTTTCACCACGTTACATTTGTACCTCAAGTGGGTTCTTTATTTACACAAATACGTCACTAAAAACCTAAGCCACGCCCACTAAGAACGCTCTATTGATAAAAATAATTAAAAGAAAAAAACAGGGAAGTAACTCTTCTTACTTTTCCATTAGAGTTGTGTTCTCTGTGATCAGGGCTCGGACCTCTTCCAAAGATGATCTTGTGCTTTGTAAACTGATGGGGAAAAAAAGCAGCAAAAAGAAAAAACTCTAATTATCATCCCTAGCAGTCATTCCCAGACAAAACATTTTCAGGTTGTTTTTTTTTTAGTGTGGCTGTTCTGTGTTGCCATAAAAAAGTGTTTGTCATGTTGTATAATGTTTTTCTAAGATCGGCTTGTTTTGGACATTCGAGTGGGGCACTTGGGGATGAGTTGAGTGCAAATTTTAAAAATCAAAATTAAAAAAAACAACAACTAAGAAGCTGGAGGATGAGTCAAGGACGAAAATCTTCAAAGGATTCTGTTCTTTAAATCTTAAATTCTCTCAGACTGTGCTCACCTGTCCAGAACACTGTCCAGTCTTTCCTGTCTAGAAACTGTACCGTTGACTGTACCGTTGACTGCTGCTTGCTCACTCGGTGTGGCACCACCATCTCCTCCATCGGTGGTGTCCCCGTTCGGAAGGGGGCCAGGATGTCCCTAACCCTAACCCTAATTTAAATCTTAAATTCTCTCAGACTGTGCTCACCTGTCCAGAACACTGTCCAGTCTTTCCTGTCTAGAAACTGTACCGTTGACTGTACCGTTGACTGCTGCCTGCTCACTCGGTGTGGCACCACCATCTCCTCCATCGGTGGTGTCCCCGTTCGGAAGGGGGCCAGGATGTCCAAGGGCGGCCATGCAGCTCTCCATCTGGGACATGCAGCTTTTGCCAGACTGCAACATAAGTCATCAATAAAAATACTAGCTAGATTAACCAGCAATGGCAGGTAACAATTACATTACAGATCAAATGGCAAATACTTTAGGCTTATAAACATTTTCATCCCCTATTTTTTGTTAAATAACATGTTTATTATGAAATATTTATATATATAACATAACATTGATTGTGGTAATTAATAATGTGCTTAATTAAGCTGTATTATGTCATACCTTAAAAAATTATAATTATTGTTCTAAATTCTTATAGCAAAGTGTTACGATACAAGTACAATAATGAAATGTTAAATTTTATGTTTAATTTGTTCTTATTGACATCAATTAGGAAAACTAAAATTCCTGAAAATTTCAACAATCTAAAAAAACATTTAATCTGCAAATAATAGGTATTGTTATTTTACAGAAAAATAATTTAAAATACTACACTTTGGGGAATCAAACGCAGGTCAACCGCTTCACAGACAGGGATTCTAACTATGGAGGACACATGAAAGATTACAAATCCCAAAAGTGAAATATAAGACAATAAAGTCATACAAATCCCAAAAGTAAAATATAAGACAATAAAGTCACATGACTTTGTATTTACCAATAAGATTCGCAATAGGCACATGCATTTTAATTTATAGATATAGATCTATAAAATGATAAGCTACAATATTTTTAAAAAAAAGGACAATGGAGCTTTAAAATTACACGAGTCAAGTGAAGCAGTTCACCACATCCAAGCAAGTAGGCAAACAAGTAGGAATTTCTGACCAGCACAATTCCAATTCCACCAATTCATTTACCTAACAGGTGCCACATGTCTATGAGAGGTGATCCAATACTTACAACTTTGAGCTTGTTCACAAGTCTGCCGTGCTCATGAGTGACATCAGACATGAGGCCCTCCAATCTCTCCCCTGCATCATTGATTTGTACAGCTTTACTGGAGGAAAAGCAAAAACAAAAAAAATATTTTTATAAGATCATAAGCGTACTTTACTTACTTTTACTATATGGAAGCCAAGAGACCAATTTAAGACCAGCTCAAATTTAAAAAAAAAAAAAGGTTGCATGAAGCAAAAAAAGAAATACAATAATGAGTTTCTTATCTGCAGTTTTATCAGATTAAGCAGTGTCATGAAAAACAGGAATATCAAAAGATGTACTAAAATGTACATACTGAAGGGATACGTTTGGTCTGTTCTTCTGTATGTGTGTGAATGTTGGACAATAGATAATGAAACAAGGAAATGATTGGAGGCAGCAGAAATGTGGTGTTTCTAAGAAGGATGATGAGAATATCATGGACTGAAAAGAAAACAAGGTGTTAACAACAGTATGTGCCACAAGATCACTCATCAAAACTATAAGGAACAGACAAATGAAATACTTAGGACACGTCTATAGGAAAAAAGGAATAGAAAGACTAGCTATGTGTGGGAAGATATCTGGTAGGAGAGACAGAGGAAGACAAAGAATATATGTAAAAAGCCTGAACGAATGAGCAACAAACAATAGTAATGACTTCCTTGAAATAGCTAACAACCGAGAGAAATGGAGTCTTAAGTCTTAATCGCAGATGTCTGTTCCAGACCTGGCACCTAATGATGATGATGATCTGCACTCAGCTTCCCCCCCTCCCAATGACAGAAGCCCAGAGTCTCGGCATCTCATTGTCCACATATCCAGCATAAGCATGTCCACTCATAGTCCACCTCTTCAGTGTTATCACTGTTATCATGTCCAGTCCGAGTATGTCCACTCAAATTGTTTTAATGAAGAACTCACCAGTACAGCTGTTTGAAGGCACTAAACAGGTGTGAGGCCTTCTTGATGCAGTCATCGTCCACCAAGGTCAAAGCTGTGACACAGATTTCTTTCATCTTGTTTCTGTGATGAAAACAAAAAGGTGACAATAATTTTTTAATTACTATAATATGTCACTATCATTCATCAAGGAAAAATACTAGAATTGTCTTCGTGAAAAAAAAAAACACACAAGGATTCAACCCTCAATGTACTTAGTGAAAGTGCATCAAAACACCTCAGTATATATGTAATAAGCAAACGGCGCAAGCTGACATGGTTCGGTCACTTGGTGCGGCATAGTAACCTGCCAAAAAACCATCCTCCAAGGCACTGTATAGATGGTGGATGTGGGAGAGGCTGTCAACGGAAATGCTGGTTCGACAATATAAAAGATTGGACAAAGCTGCCAATGACTGAACTATTGACAGCCACTCAAGATAGGCAAAAATGAGAAAGATGACTGCTGAGGTGTCCATTTGCTCCCCCCGATGACCACAACTCTAAAGGGTCTGATGATAATGAGTTAAACTGTCACTTTCTACCAAGAAGATTCAATGAGATTTCATTTTTCTTAAGAACGATAAGTCATCTACACAATTACCTGATCACTAGAAATAATTTTTCCTTTATCCCCTAAGTCCACAAACAATGTCCATCATATGTTACTTTTATATGTTAAAAATAAAGGTCTAAACCAGGGGTCGGGCAAGCTTTTGCTAACAGTGTGCCAAACTCTGATTTCTAAATCATTCAGTGTGCCAACAGCCTGAAAGTCAAGGTGCTCTAATATATTGTTAAAATTGTATTTTAATCAAACAATTTATTAAATGCTGTATCAAGACCGTGGTCAAAGGCAAAAGAACTTTATTAAAAAAATCGAGTTTTATATTTTATTTTTAACAAATTAACAGGGTTGTGACTATCATCTTTCTTTTTTTACTTGTTGCAAATGAATAATTTCTGACTGAACTTTCACATTAATGGTTAATGGCAGAAACATTAATTTAGTTGTCAGGTTTAATTCTAGCACTTATGAAAATTCATTTTTTTTTCATTAGGAGGCGCTAGGAGATCTATCGAACCCCTTGCCCCTCATGTGGGCCATTTGGCATTTAAATGTCGCATGGTATCGGCAACTTTGGCAACTTTACTAATACCCGTACTTACTTCCCGCCCTGAAGGGCGGGACATCGTTCATGGATCTGCTAGTTCTGCCCTCTGCACAATCACTCTTACGTCAAGCATGAGAGCCGTCAAGCATGAGAGTCGAGTGCAGACCAGCTGTAGTCCAGTCCGACCATGAATAAGAGCCAATGCGAGAAAACAGCAAGCTTCCTAGTCTTGCAAGCCATAGTATCAACTAAAAACTTTACCCTCTTCTAAGATCAAAATGTACAACACTCTACCAGAAGGCAGCAAGGGATTCCTTTGCCAATGCAGTGACTGGACTCCCCCCACTTTATGTAGAGAAAGATACTAGAGTTTTATATTTTGATATCATTCGGAGAATTTCATTTAATATTTATAATTAGGTATCAGTATTGCATACTCCCTAATAGTTCCTAATATAAATTACACTTATGTGAAATTGATATGAAATAATCATACAACATGGGTAGTTAATGTACTGTCTAAAGCTTTAAAATGTACATATAATTTCATATAATATTTATATAATTTTAAACTATTTTTTTTTAGTTTTATAATTTAAAAACTATAATTGTAAGCCACTTATTTTTTTTAATAAAGGAAAAATAGAAAACATTTAGAAATATTAACGAAAAAAAAAAAGGTTAATTATCTCCCTTGAATAAAAGTTTCCCAATTTAAATTTGATTTTATAGTAATACCGGGTTATAAACTAGCATTATATTATGTAATTGTTGGAATTATTAATGCTTTTAAAAATCTCCTTAAGTCAACTCAAACAATTAATGCAGGAAATTTAGCGTAAATTAATTATGTTATGTTTTGTAATAAAACTAATATTGCTTATTAATTATCATTTCCTTAGATAAATCTAGCATTGTGATATTTATTTCAACTAGTAATAAAAAGAATACAATAAATTGATACATTTATTGTAAGAACAGTACAAGAATAGATAATGAGGTCCCAATATTAATCTGAATTCAGTATTTAATGAAACAAAAAATATTTTAACACTCATTAAAAATGTTATGATGATTATGAGTAAATGTATTAATTGCATCCATAATGTGAAATTTGAAGAAAAAAAAAGCCTATATAAAATGTTTGTTTAGAATAGTGAACACTTTGTTGACATACAGACTGGCAACAATCACCAAGACACAGAGCCTTTACAAGCTTATGTAGCGCCCCAGGGCAAAAGTTTCAGCGCCGCCCTCTTGCATACTGGAACTGCCTGTGTAGTGCCATATTTGCTATATTTAGACTACATTTGCCGTCTCACTGGCAGTGTCGCCCCCGGGCATATGCCCCCCTCTGCCCTCCCCTATGTGAGGGCACTGCCAAGACACTGGACAGAAAGATTGGTCGGTCAATGCTATACAGTTGGGCAGGCAACTGGTCCAGACAGAATAAGGTCATTGAACAAACAGAAGACTATGAAAACAAATCCGAGGAAGACATTGAACAAACACAAGACTTTGAAAACACCGCAGAGGAAGACATTGAGCAAACAGAAGACTATGAAAACAAATCCGAGGAAGACATTGAACAAACACAAGACTTTGAAAACACCGCAGAGGAAGACATTGAACAAACACAAGACTTTGAAAACACCGCAGAGGAAGACATTGAACAAACACAAGACTTTGAAAACACCGCAGAGGAAGACATTGAACAAACACAAGACTTTGAAAACACCGCAGAGGAAGACATTGAACAAACACAAGACTTTGAAGAAAAAAAATCCGAGGAAGACATTGAACAGACATAAGACTATGAAAACACAGCCGTGGAAGACACTGAAAAAAAAAAACAACCTTACTTGTCGAATTTGTGTATTTGCTCATCATTGTTGTTGAGTTGACCTTTTGACCTGTCTTCCCGAAAAGAGTTCATAATCTTCTGGAGCTTCTGAATCATAAAATCTAACTTCTCAATGCTGACCATAAAAAACAAAGAGAAACAAAGAAAACTATTTTTAGAAAAAGCCAAATTCTAAAACTAACCAAGTGCTGAGTTAGTCAAGTAAAAAGATAATGCTATTTCAATATGAAATAACAAGGGGGGAGTTATCATTCTAGGCACACAAAAGATAAATGCTATTTCAATATGAAATAACAAGGGGGGAGTTATCATTCTAGGCACACAAAAGATAAATGCTATTTCAATATGAAATAACAAGGGGGGAGTTATCATTCTAGGCACACAAAAGATAAATGCTATTTCAATATGAAATAACAAGGGGGGAGTTATCATTCTAGGCACACAAAAGATAAATGCTATTTCAATATGAAATAACAAGGGGGGAGTTATCATTCTAGGCACACAAAAGATAAATGCTATTTCAATATGAAATAACAAGGGGGGAGTTATCATTCTAGGCACACAAAAGATAAATGCTATTTCAATATGAAATAACAAGGGGGGAGTTATCATTCTAGGCACACAAAAGATAAATGCTATTTCAATATGAAATAACAAGGGGGGAGTTATCATTCTAGGCACACAAAAGATAATGCTATTTCAATATGAAATAACAAGGGGGGAGTTATCATTCTAGGCACACAAAAGATAAATGCTATTTCAATATGAAATAACAAGGGGGGAGTTATCATTCTAGGCACACAAAAGATAAATGCTATTTCAATATGAAATAACAAGGGGGGAGTTATCATTCTAGGCACACAAAAGATAAATGCTATTTCAATATGAAATAACAAGGGGGGAGTTATCATTCTAGGCACACAAAAGATAATGCTATTTCAATATGAAATAACAAGGGGGGAGTTATCATTCTAGGCACACAAAAGATAAATGCTATTTCAATATGAAATAACAAGGGGGGAGTTATCATTCTAGGCACACAAAAGATAATGCTATTTCAATATGAAATAACAAGGGGGGAGTTATCATTCTAGGCACACAAAAGATAAATGCTATTTCAATATGAAATAACAAGGGGGGAGTTATCATTCTAGGCACACAAAAGATAAATGCTATTTCAATATGAAATAACAAGGGGGGAGTTATCATTCTAGGCACACAAAAGATAAATGCTATTTCAATATGAAATAACAAGGGGGGAGTTATCATTCTAGGCACACAAAAGATAATGCTATTTCAATATGAAATAACAAGGGGGGAGTTATCATTCTAGGCACACAAAAGATAAATGCTATTTCAATATGAAATAACAAGGGGGGAGTTATCATTCTAGGCACACAAAAGATAAATGCTATTTCAATATGAAATAACAAGGGGGGAGTTATCATTCTAGGCACACAAAAGATAAATGCTATTTCAATATGAAATAACAAGGGGGGAGTTATCATTCTAGGCACACAAAAGATAATGCTATTTCAATATGAAATAACAAGGGGGGAGTTATCATTCTAGGCACACAAAAGATAAATGCTATTTCAATATGAAATAACAAGGGGGGAGTTATCATTCTAGGCACACAAAAGATAAATGCTATTTCAATATGAAATAACAAGGGGGGAGTTATCATTCTAGGCACACAAAAGATAATGCTATTTCAATATGAAATAACAAGGGGGGAGTTATCATTCTAGGCACACAAAAGATAAATGCTATTTCAATATGAAATAACAAGGGGGGAGTTATCATTCTAGGCACACAAAAGATAAATGCTATTTCAATATGAAATAACAAGGGGGGAGTTATCATTCTAGGCACACAAAAGATAAATGCTATTTCAATATGAAATAACAAGGGGGGAGTTATCATTCTAGGCACACAAAAGATAAATGCTATTTCAATATGAAATAACAAGGGGGGAGTTATCATTCTAGGCACACAAAAGATAAATGCTATTTCAATATGAAATAACAAGGGGGGAGTTATCATTCTAGGCACACAAAAGATAAATGCTATTTCAATATGAAATAACAAGGGGGGAGTTATCATTCTAGGCACACAAAAGATAAATGCTATTTCAATATGAAATAACAAGGGGGGAGTTATCATTCTAGGCACACAAAAGATAATGCTATTTCAATATGAAATAACAAGGGGGGAGTTATCATTCTAGGCACACAAAAGATAATGCTATTTCAATATGAAATAACAAGGGGGGAGTTATCATTCTAGGCACACAAAAGATAATGCTATTTCAATATGAAATAACAAGGGGGGAGTTATCATTCTAGGCACACAAAAGATAAATGCTATTTCAATATGAAATAACAAGGGGGGAGTTATCATTCTAGGCACACAAAAGATAAATGCTATTTCAATATGAAATAACAAGGGGGGAGTTATCATTCTAGGCACACAAAAGATAAATGCTATTTCAATATGAAATAACAAGGGGGGAGTTATCATTCTAGGCACACAAAAGATAAATGCTATTTCAATATGAAATAACAAGGGGGGAGTTATCATTCTAGGCACACAAAAGATAAATGCTATTTCAATATGAAATAACAAGGGGGGAGTTATCATTCTAGGCACACAAAAGATAAATGCTATTTCAATATGAAATAACAAGGGGGGAGTTATCATTCTAGGCACACAAAAGATAAATGCTATTTCAATATGAAATAACAAGGGGGGAGTTATCATTCTAGGCACACAAAAGATAATGCTATTTCAATATGAAATAACAAGGGGGGAGTTATCATTCTAGGCACACAAAAGATAAATGCTATTTCAATATGAAATAACAAGGGGGGAGTTATCATTCTAGGCACACAAAAGATAAATGCTTTCAATATGAAATAACAAGGGGGGAGTTATCATTCTAGGCACACAAAAGATAAATGCTATTTCAATATGAAATAACAAGGGGGGAGTTATCATTCTAGGCACACAAAAGATAAATGCTTTCAATATGAAATAACAAGGGAGTTATCATTCTAGGCACACAAAAGATAATGCTATTTCAATATGAAATAACAAGGGGGGAGTTATCATTCTAGGCACACAAAAGATAATGCTATTTCAATATGAAATAACAAGGGGGGAGTTATCATTCTAGGCACACAAAAGATAATGCTATTTCAATATGAAATAACAAGGGGGGAGTTATCATTCTAGGCACACAAAAGATAAATGCTATTTCAATATGAAATAACAAGGGGGGAGTTATCATTCTAGGCACACAAAAGATAATGCTATTTCAATATGAAATAACAAGGGGGGAGTTATCATTCTAGGCACACAAAAGATAATGCTATTTCAATATGAAATAACAAGGGGGGAGTTATCATTCTAGGCACACAAAAGATAATGCTATTTCAATATGAAATAACAAGGGGGGAGTTATCATTCTAGGCACACAAAAGATAATGCTATTTCAATATGAAATAACAAGGGGGGAGTTATCATTCTAGGCACACAAAAGATAATGCTATTTCAATATGAAATAACAAGGGGGGAGTTATCATTCTAGGCACACAAAAGATAATGCTATTTCAATATGAAATAACAAGGGGGGAGTTATCATTCTAGGCACACAAAAGATAATGCTATTTCAATATGAAATAACAAGGGGGGAGTTATCATTCTAGGCACACAAAAGATAAATGCTATTTCAATATGAAATAACAAGGGGGGAGTTATCATTCTAGGCACACAAAAGATAAATGCTATTTCAATATGAAATAACAAGGGGGGAGTTATCATTCTAGGCACACAAAAGATAATGCTATTTCAATATGAAATAACAAGGGGGGAGTTATCATTCTAGGCACACAAAAGATAATGCTATTTCAATATGAAATAACAAGGGGGGAGTTATCATTCTAGGCACACAAAAGATAATGCTATTTCAATATGAAATAACAAGGGGGGAGTTATCATTCTAGGCACACAAAAGATAATGCTATTTCAATATGAAATAACAAGGGGGGAGTTATCATTCTAGGCACACAAAAGATAATGCTATTTCAATATGAAATAACAAGGGGGGAGTTATCATTCTAGGCACACAAAAGATAATGCTATTTCAATATGAAATAACAAGGGGGGAGTTATCATTCTAGGCACACAAAAGATAATGCTATTTCAATATGAAATAACAAGGGGGGAGTTATCATTCTAGGCACACAAAAGATAAATGCTATTTCAATATGAAATAACAAGGGGGGAGTTATCATTCTAGGCACACAAAAGATAATGCTATTTCAATATGAAATAACAAGGGGGGAGTTATCATTCTAGGCACACAAAAGATAATGCTATTTCAATATGAAATAACAAGGGGGGAGTTATCATTCTAGGCACACAAAAGATAATGCTATTTCAATATGAAATAACAAGGGGGGAGTTATCATTCTAGGCACACAAAAGATAATGCTATTTCAATATGAAATAACAAGGGGGGAGTTATCATTCTAGGCACACAAAAGATAATGCTATTTCAATATGAAATAACAAGGGGGGAGTTATCATTCTAGGCACACAAAAGATAATGCTATTTCAATATGAAATAACAAGGGGGGAGTTATCATTCTAGGCACACAAAAGATAATGCTATTTCAATATGAAATAACAAGGGGGGAGTTATCATTCTAGGCACACAAAAGATAATGCTATTTCAATATGAAATAACAAGGGGGGAGTTATCATTCTAGGCACACAAAAGATAAATGCTATTTCAATATGAAATAACAAGGGGGGAGTTATCATTCTAGGCACACAAAAGATAAATGCTATTTCAATATGAAATAACAAGGGGGGAGTTATCATTCTAGGCACACAAAAGATAAATGCTATTTCAATATGAAATAACAAGGGGGGAGTTATCATTCTAGGCACACAAAAGATAAATGCTATTTCAATATGAAATAACAAGGGGGGAGTTATCATTCTAGGCACACAAAAGATAAATGCTATTTCAATATGAAATAACAAGGGGGGAGTTATCATTCTAGGCACACAAAAGATAAATGCTATTTCAATATGAAATAACAAGGGGGGAGTTATCATTCTAGGCACACAAAAGATAAATGCTATTTCAATATGAAATAACAAGGGGGGAGTTATCATTCTAGGCACACAAAAGATAAATGCTATTTCAATATGAAATAACAAGGGGGGAGTTATCATTCTAGGCACACAAAAGATAAATGCTATTTCAATATGAAATAACAAGGGGGGAGTTATCATTCTAGGCACACAAAAGATAAATGCTATTTCAATATGAAATAACAAGGGGGGAGTTATCATTCTAGGCACACAAAAGATAAATGCTATTTCAATATGAAATAACAAGGGGGGAGTTATCATTCTAGGCACACAAAAGATAAATGCTATTTCAATATGAAATAACAAGGGGGGAGTTATCATTCTAGGCACACAAAAGATAAATGCTATTTCAATATGAAATAACAAGGGGGGAGTTATCATTCTAGGCACACAAAAGATGTAGGAAATGAAATCCTTACCATTTGTCTGAAGGGAGACAACCTTTGGAAGGATCCCAGTCAGCATCAATCATGTGACCAGCCTTGATGTCTTGGAGTAAAGCCACAGCCTTGTCAAGCTTGTTCTGCATCTGAATTGGAGGAAAAATGGGATTGGGAATTTTCACACAAGAAACATCATGATGCACATTTATGATAACCTGATAACCCCTAAAGCAAAAAATATTTGTCTTAACCCTTTCACTTACCGACTACTTATCTGCGATGTACACCTTCAGTCCCAGCCATTTTTTTACTAATTATTCCCTACGTCCAAGACACTATTTCTGAATGGCTGAGACATCGATGGGGTTTCAAAATTATTTTGTTACTTTTTTGTTGGTAAAAAGTGATGATAAGACGAAGAGAGTAAATTGCTTGAAACATAATAACTTACCTTTTTCGAATAATCTAATTCATAAAGTAATTGTATTCATTCGTAATATTAATCCATAAGAAAAAGTCTCATCAACACATACCGCCATAATAACGGAAGGTAATTCGGTAGCGTCCAATAGGATTGCACTTTCAATTAAAAAACAACAACTCAGTAATTGGTCAATTTTCATAATTTAAAAAGTGAAATAAAATTCAACTATTCAGCTATCGAATAAATATTCTGCCTGAGACTATGGTGAAAGGTCAAATCCTTTATTTTGATCTTTAAATAGACACCCTTCCTAGAGGTAAATATACGCGGCTGGGTTCCAGAAGATTTCGTATTTGGAGGAAAATATACGCATCTGGGTCTGAGGTAAAGAAATAGTTTGCTGACAATCTACGCGACTGGGACTGTAAGGGTTAATATCTATATATAATATAAAGTGAAATTTGTTTATATATATAAGTACATTTCGCGTGGTCTTTTTTAATACTGGACCTAATGAAATGATATTTGGCAATAATATTTTTTGTGTTACTGCAGTGAACATTGTCAAGGTTTTACCATTTAAACAAAGACCACATTGGTCATACATTCTCTTTACAACAGACTAATAATGAGAAAAAAATGGCATGACAAATTTTTTTAAATAATGCCCTGCACGGAAATTTGTGAATGAGTAGTGTAACTTCAAATTATTAGGTAAGAAATGAAAGTACCTGTCGGTGAAGCGTTCACCAGTTTCTGTGGCCACGGCATACTAGGGGATTGTGTGGCCAGCACAATGCCCAGCCGCCTTTATTTTATCCCAACGTCAGGTACCCATCAGAGCTGGGTAGACTTAGGGACCCCCTCCCGTCCCAGGAACAAATCCTAGCCTCCACCAGGATTCGAACCCAGGTATGCCAGCCGAATGCGCTAACGCTCGGCCACCGTGCCTCATAAATTATTAGGCATGAAAAGAAATCCCCCAAGAGATCACAGTTGTAATAGAGAGATGGTATACAGAAATTATTAAATAAGACTAGACATTGTTGTGCAGTTTAATTCTATCTTTTCTAGCCCTGGGTAGGCCCCGTAGAAATGTGGAATAGCATGTATACAGAATGTACATGTTGGTGTACAATTTATGTGACGCATGTTTGTGAACCCTTACCGTGTTACAAGTTTGTGTACATTCCCTGTTGCCAGTCTTGTGTATGGTCTGGAGCATGTTGACCCTGCTGGCAAGGTCAATGCCGTTGGGCTTGAGATTGCTGGAGTTCAAGACGCTGAACATCCCGGCCTGCATCCCAATGCTGGTGAACAGCTGGTCCTTCCAGAGTCTGATGTCACTGCAGGCCCTGATCAGATGCTGCATTGTGATCTCCAGGTGAGAGCACTTGTCATGAACATATTTGCTGAGGACAAAGTAGAAATAAATGAAAATTTACTATAAATAAAATCTTTTATGAAATAGACAAACTTCTCTAATGGAATAAACAATGGGCTAACACAAAAGATATATACAAACATTTTCGGACCAGAAAAACAAAAAAATATACCATGAAGTTGTACATTTAAGTCACAGTGTAGAAATTGGAAACTCCTTAAAGAAACAGATGTTTTGAGCCTCTTGTTTGGAAAAAAACAAATTTAATGAAAGAATTGTCTTAATCCTAAGCCATGGCAGGTTAAACAAAAAGGCAGTAGACTGGCTTTCATTTATTTACTTTGATTACAGTTACACACAGCGTAATGATCAGACATATCCGGCCTAGTCAGGAATTTAAGATGTAGAGTCGAGAAGAGTAATGGTGGCACCTGCCCCTTGAAAGAAATGGGTCTTGAGAAAGTCTCCTTTCTGAGTAGCTCATGAGCAAGTAGGTCCGAGATATTTGGGTTGAGTAGACCACTTTCAAAAGGTACTCAGTCAATTTTTTTAAAAACAAAATAACTTATCCCCTCCACTGTCTTCTAGCAATGAAGAATTTTTTTTGTATATACATATGCTGATCTTTAGTTCAACCTTCAAAGAGTTCTAAATACTCTAATATATTTTTTTAAAATATGAACCTATCTAATTTAGAAATATCCAACCCCCCAAAAAACTTGTTGCAATGCTCAGATAAAGAAAGCCCTTATGCAAGAACAAATGCAATATAAGTACTCTTTCTTTTTGTGTGGCATTCGGACATGGAATGGGTTGCTGGAACAAATTAGGAAAACCAGTAACTTAACATCATTTAAAACATTAATAAATATGCTAGGCTAGACTCGGACCGTTGGATGCAATCATATTCTTTTTAGATCTGTAATATACCAGATGCTCAATTGTAAGTTAACAAATCAATTTCTGTGAAATATGTTTCTTTATATTTAGCACTTTTTTCAAGCTGACTACTCAACTGTGCTCTTTGTTGAATGTGTTACAACTTACGGCCCTTAGTGTATGACAGGGAAGGCATGTGCATGTGTTTTTGACAAGCAAGTGATCTGGTAAAGAGCATAGAAGAGACGCTTCATTTATGTGAAAGCTCAGTTAAGTGACTCTCTCCATGGTGAGCATCTTTACCGAAGCTAGGTAGTATATGGCTAACTTCAAAAAGGAAACATAAACAATTGGTACATGGGTGCCACTCACTTAAAGCATTGAACCCTGAAATCCTTTTCTAAAAAATTTGTTCAACCTGAAACCTACGTTTGAAATTTTACAAACCCCGAAATGTAACACAACTCCTCAAATTCATATACCATATTTTATTTACCGGTATATATACATAATTTAATATAATATAGGCTACACCAAAAAGCATTGTTTTTTACAATATGTTTCTGCACATTATGATAGGAAAATTATGTCTTTAAAATGTTTTATGTGATTGTGTCATTGTTATGCCTAAGCTTACTTTGGTTAGATAAAAAATGTCTTGAAAAATCTTTAAAAAGAAAAACTGGACAAATCTAAAATCTTAGTTAAACATACAAAGATGTGTTATTTTAACAATTTAAAAACATCATTCCTATTGATCTTATCATAACCCTTTAGTTTTTTTCAAGTTAGACTAGCCTACTTAAAAAATATATTTATGTCTTTCTTTATTCCCCAATTAATTTGTTCTGTATTTTCTAGGTCAGTTACCAATAAATGTAATTTAAATATTGTATCCTAATCCTAGTGCCCAAATGCCTAATAACTGAATTGCGTGAAAAAAAAACTTAAGGATTAATATAATTTTTTTTTATATAGTTCAGTGATATGACGTATTTTTATTTTGTTATGAAAATGAGGAAATTCGCAAAGGTGCGACACTAAGACCTAAGAATTTAAAACTTCGTTTTTGAAATTAATTTAAAATCAACATTATTTTATGATTATCTTGTTTTCTTTTTTATTATGTCCGATATTATTAGAAAAAAATATGCGCCGGCATAAAAGAAAAATGTTTTTAAAACTTCTATTTAGTCAGAAAAATAGGAGATTCCATTCAAAAGATAATAACTTGTCATATTATATAGTTAGGCCTAGCCTAATAGACTACACAGATGTGTGAAACGGTCGCCAAGTCTGGAATTACCAATAAGACGATCAAAATCTAGGCGGCTGGAAAATTTAGGTGAATTTTAGTGAATAAAAAAAAAAATATCCGACCACATAGCGTGACACATTTCACTAAACTAAGCTAATAGGCTAATACTGTAGGCCTATCTAGGTATGGTTTACAGTACGCCTACCAGGTCTATAAGTTTATAGTGGATCCGATTCTTACCTAACCGAGTTTACCGGACCCGTAGATTTTTTTTTTTTTTTGTTAACCCACGAATACGGAACCAAAGTTAATTAAATCTCGCGAATCCTAAGCCGAAAAATATTTTGACTCGCAAATCCAAATTTCCGGGATAGTCAGGAAAAGTGGCACCCATGAATTGGTATTCAATTTTTTTTCTTTTAAAAATAATACCAAAAGCTATGGGGGGGGGGGGGGGGGGGGGGGGCGATTGGTTTTGAGGCTGTAATAGATACAAGAAGTGATACAATAGATACAAGCATGATGTGAGAGGAATAAACAATCAACATCAACACACCTGTACATTTTAACAGCTTTGGTCGTCAACATATCATTGTGCAGAAGTGTTTTCACCGTGTTCTTCACAGAGTGCAAACAGGAAAAGTTCCTTTTGGCCAGGGGATAGTCAGATGTGACATTTGTCTCTTGTGGTGCATCTTTGAATGAGCCTTTCAGGAAACAAGAATACAACAAAAAATATCGTGAGAAAAAAACCCACAACCACTATGGATTCATTCCAAAATGAACAAGAATTGAATCATGGGTTCTCACACTCAAATTATTTTTTTAATTCCTAACGACAAAAAATTCGTAAATATATTATCACCCGTATCAGCAAAAAGATTTCTGTGACCAATTTTTAAGTACTCAAAAAGAAAAAAAATGAAGGGGCTTTAGGACATCATTTAACTTTACCAAATAGTTAATCAATTTTGCAACATTAAAAAAAATATTTTTTATCTGCTTTGTCCATTATAGTAAAATTCACAAACCCTCCCAAAACCTTGGTCAAATTTCCAAAACTTTCACAACCCTTATAGTGAAGTATCTTGTCTGACTAAATTTATTCATAGGGCCGATGAAGCAGCGGGCACTTAGTTTCTGTGGCCATGGCATACTAGGGGATTGTGTGGCCAGCTCAATGCCCAGCCGCCTTTACTTTACCCCAACTAATGTCAGGTACCCATCAGGACACCCTCCAGACGTGGGAACAAATACTAGCCTTACCAGGTTTCAAACCAAGGACCTTCGGTACGCCGGCCGAACAGACTGCTACTCGTCAACCGTACCTCCCCCTCAACCCCTATGAACCATATGAAATTTCTTTGTGAATTCATAGAGAACAAAGTAGATTGTACTTATTTCATGCTATGCCTGATTATTGAAAATTTCAAAAACTATTGAAAATCTGATGAATTCTTCCTATTCAATGTTAGTGATGAACTTTAAAAAAGTAACTCCGTTATTAACTATTCATGCCTCATATCAGATAAATAAAAAGTTATAATAGTTTACATAATCATATGTATGAGGTGAGGGAGGGGTAAAACCCTGAAAATGTACTTTTGGCAAGACCTGTTAAAAAAAGACTGACCATAAATTGGTCTGATGAAACCTTTGAACTCTGGCAGTTTGTTAAAGACGAGGATGGGGTTGTCGGCAGTGATATTTTTCAGGTAGCTGGCCACTGGCTCCCTGGACTCGTCACTTAGGACCTTCCCATCATGCATGAGCAGCTGGGCCCCTCCCAAAATGCCTGTTTGGTCTGTGATGAGCTGGCGCAGTTGAGACATGCTGAAAGCAAACAGTTCCAAAACTAAATTGTTTTAAATGTCAAGGTTATTACTGTTATCAGCTCCTCTCTTAACCTCGTAACCACCAAAAACGTCACATCGACGTCATCATTTCCGTACACTTTAATATTGATTACGTCACACCGACGTCTTAAATAAATGGTAAAAATATCCAAAGTGAGCAAATATTTATATTAATAACCTGCGGTAGTTAAAGGGTTAATAAACGAAAATTAATAATTATGAACTAGCTCATTACTCAAGTCTTGGAAAACAGGTTGACACACACAGAACTCATAATATAATTTGATACTCTAATAATAATGTTTAACCCAAGCAAATCAATGATCTAACCCTGAGACACATACAACTTTCCCCGAACTTCAGTCAAACTTATGCATATTTTACCCAATTTGAAAATCCAAGTGTGTTTTCCCAAACATTACATAACAGATAAAATAAAATGTGTGCATTTGAATAATTATTTGGTTTGGTATAATTCTATGTAAGTATATAATATATTGCTTTGGTCAGTTGTAAATCTTACGTCAGCCTAAATGTTACTCTTTGTGTTAGCTGTAAATTCTAAGTAAATCTAAAATGTTACTGTTTGGGTCAGCTGTAAAATTCTACTACATCTAAAACGTTACTGAGCCACTTACTCATCTTTTGGTCTGGTGTAAATCAACAGAAGAGAGAAAGAGAATGGATTGAACACGCTGTAGGCTATCCTGGAGCTGATGTCGTCCACCTTGGAAAAGTATTCATCAAAATTGATGGTTTTCTGAGGATCTTTCTCCAGCAGGTCAGCCAGGAAGGGAGTAATTAAAGATTTTAATCCACTGGAAAATTAAACAAAATTGTTACATATTTTTGTTTAATGCTTGAGCAGAAAATAGAAGAGCTAAGAACATTTATTTTGATCATTTTTCTGCCAAATAACCAGTTTTTCTGAGGATCTTTCTCCAGCAGGTCAGCCAGGAAGGGAGTAATTAAAGATTTTAATCCACTGGAAAATTAAACAAAATTGTTACATATTTTTGTTTAATGCTTGAGCAGAAAATAGAAGAGCTAAGAAAATTTATTCTGATCATTTTTCTGCCAAATAACCAGTTTTTCTGAGGATCTTTCTCCAGCAGGTCAGCCAGGAAGGGAGTAATTAAAGATTTTAATCCACTGGAAAATTAAACAAAATTGTTACATATTTTTGTTTAATGCTTGAGCAGAAAATAGAAGAGCTAAGAAAATTTATTCTGATCATTTTTCTGCCAAATAACCAGTTTTTCTGAGGATCTTTCTCCAGCAGGTCAGCCAGGAAGGGAGTAATTAAAGATTTTAATCCACTGGAAAATTAAACAAAATTGTTACATATTTTTGTTTAATGCTTGAGCAGAAAATAGAAGAGCTAAGAAAATTTATTCTGATCATTTTTCTGCCAAATAACCAGTTTTTCTGAGGATCTTTCTCCAGCAGGTCAGCCAGGAAGGGAGTAATTAAAGATTTTAATCCACTGGAAAATTAAACAAAATTGTTACATATTTTTGTTTAATGCTTGAGCAGAAAATAGAAGAGCTAAGAAAATTTATTCTGATCATTTTTCTGCCAAATATCCAGTTTTTCTGAAGTTTTTATAGAACAGTGCCCAGAAGGCTAAAATTTACCTTGACAGTCGACAGGTTGGTGGTAAATCTCTCTCCCATTTGATTGGTCCGTTGGGTGCCTCTTGAACTCCTGATATAACTCCGTGCTCTTTCTTAGCAGTGATCATATGCCTGATAAAGATAGACCAGTATTTATTTTGTTATTTTTAGAAAACCTTAATTTTTTTTTAACATTCAATGAATAGCTTACAGGTAAAGGTCAATAAAGCGTTTGAACAAATATTTCCAGTAAGTTTACAAATGTTTGTTACAAAATCATGTCATTAATAGATATTCATAAGACTACTGAATTTCAAATTGCCCGGAGGCTAGCCAGTCTGAGAATTCTGTTCAACTAATAAATATATAATGGGACAAAGTGGCCTAAAGGCATTGTTTCTTAATGTCTGCGGTATGTACTTGGCATTAGGTGGGGGCAAAAGTAAAGATCGTTGGACATTGTGCTTGCCACACAATCCCCCTTTATGCAGTGGCCCCTTCACTAACCCTATGAACTAACATGCTCTGATAGGGAAGATTTAACTTTGAAGTTAGAAATAATTGAGAAATAAAAGTGTGTAAATACGCAAATAAATTGTCCCCAGCAGATGTAATTGTGTGAGAAAGTATTACAACAGCACTCAATGCCATCTTGGCCTAAGAAGTCCTCCACTTACATTGTGTCCTTGTTTCTGCGGCCGCCGTAGGGCCTGAATGGCAGGTTGCCGGTCGCTGCGTGGTAAAACGTGACCCCGAGGCTCCACAGGTCGACATAGACACCAAATTGCTGGCCTTTGGCTCTCCTCAGGACAGCTCTCTCGTACATGTCTGGATGCTATGGGAACCAGGAGATTGGACTTGATAATCAAAGTGATACTGAAGCTGTTGTTCTTTTATAAATAATGTACTCATAATAGAACATGCCTAAATAAATAAACATCATGCACTATATAACACATGCATATAGTTTCTTGCGCTTAGACTCTGTCCACTACCCCATTACTGCCCTTGATATTCTTCAGGGCCCGCAAAGGACTGATAGGCCACCAAAGAGGCCACAAAGCGACTGGTAGACGTGGTCATCCTCAGAACAACAACAACACTGCCCTTGAGCTTGCAGTAAAATATCTCTGCTGTTAAACTTGTTTAACAATTTCCAAATGGGGGTAGGAAATTATAAATGAAGCTGGCAATTTTAGTTTTTAAACAACAAAGAGCAGGATCTTCATGAAACAACATTATTATCTCCCATAGTTTAATTTGTCAACTATAGTTTTGTCAACAATCGTTGCAGGGATAAAAAAAAATATATATATGGACTAAAAAAGGGAATTTCTATACTCAGGTAAATCCCATTGTGGATAAGGCAAGAGTTTTTTTAGTTGTAGTAAAAAATAAAGAAAATTAATTTTCAGTGACTCAATAATTAGGTGATTAAAAATGATAGGCTCATGATTTAGATTGTTCTAATGTATGGCTCAACACCCTTTATGCGATTGCTCATTTCGATGTTAATAATTGTACATTAAGTAGAATGTAATTGTGTTTGAGAATTTGAGAAGGAATCTTAAATACTTAAAAATGTCACAAGAATTATACACACAACAACCAAGCAATTACCAAATATTCATCTGTGCCGTAAAGGGAAATGAATTCCTCATCTTGCTGTAGCTCCCTGGCGGCTCCAAAATCAGTCAATTTGTAGACAGACCTGGTGACGGAGTAAATAAAGCGCAAATATTCACACAACTTTAAAACATCCACTACCCAAACACAGACAAAATTAAAACACTCAATATACATACATGCCATCAGGGGCTACAGAACGCAGTATATTCCCTGGCTTGATGTCTCTGTGAATGATGTCATTATCTCGCAGGTGCTTCACTCCGGCCGCTGTGGACATTAACAAAATTCTTTAGGCCATATCAAATGTAATGAACACATATTACCTGTCTCTGTTTACTGCATTAATTTCTTGCCACACTGTGTATGGACACTATAACAAAAAAACTTTTCTCAGTACATTAAAGACCCATGGAAACTATTTTAAAATCTGTATCCAGTATCAGATTGCTAATAGAATCATGTATAAAAAATTAGAAACATAACTTTTAATATCAGAACTTGAATGTTTTGTTGTTTTTTTGTTGTTTTTTTTGGTGGGGGGGGGGGGGGGAAATCCATAACTCGTAGCCTATTGAGATGTGTAATCTCTGGCAACAACGGGACCTGAAGTCAATAATTAGAAACTCCCGTAGAAAAAGTTCATATTGCCATGCTTTGTCAATCTTAACCTGGCTCTTATTTTTAACAAATTGGTTAAATATGGGTTTGGTGGGTCATGCTTTGTTTACTTTGCCCCCCCCCCCCACCACTCGTAAAACGTCACTTCACTATTGGGCTAATGAGATTGCTCCCCTAAGCAAATCTATATATCTGGAATTCTGTCTTGTTTAAATTACTTTTTTTTTAAATGAAAAGACTTTTTTTTTAAATCTCAAAATTTGAAGCACTAATTATAATAATACTTATTACCAGATTCAATTATTACCTCCCTTAAAAAAAAAGTTGGCTTTTAAGCTGTTCCTATTTTTTAAATTGTTTTTAATAAAACCTATCACAGAAAGTTCTACTTACTGACTTGTTTCAGTACATTTAACAGTTCTTCTTCTGACAAACCAAAACTGTTCTCTGGTAGATCCAGTAGGTTGTACAGGCTTCCGTGGGTGCAGTATTCCATCACAATAACTTTGGCTCTGTTGGGAAGCTGGGAAGATACACAACAAAAAAATTCAATTAGATAAAAATCCAAGATTTTAATATTAGTAATCTTTTCTAAATCTAATGCAATCTTTGATTTTAGCTATTACAGTTGATATCAATAAACACAAAAAAGTGAAACATATAACTCATAGACTATACCCGTTGACTGTGTGCATGTTTGTGTGAATCATTGGTGAGTCAACCTAAGAGCTAAATTCCTGTGGCCCCAGCTTCTGTGCTAATGGACCTCTGCTAGCTAGATTATTTTCCACCAGCTAGGGAGAACTTGACAACCCATCTAAAAGCCCAGAACTTCATTTAACCCACATTGATGCTGTGCTCACCAAATATGGTCAGCATTAAGGCTCAATAACTCTGACACACACACACAGAATAACTGTATCAAGGCTTGCACTAAAGCTTTAGTAAAAAATGATTAAAATAAAAGCACCAGGGTTTGATTCAAAGATGCATTTAGTCTGTTATTATAAAGTCAACAAAAATCATAACAACCAACCTCTTCTTCAATAGCCAATAGTCTGACAATGTTGTCATGAGACAACTTTTTCATGACTTCAAACTCTCTCATTTGTACAGCAACTGGGCGGTGGTAGCTTTGTTGGTTAAATACTTTTATGGCAACTTCTTCACCAGTTTTCTGAAATAAAAGTGCGCTGGTTTATATATATTCAACCAAGGCTCTTAACTTTTTGAACAACTCACTCTATTCTCAATCCTACTTTCTTGATATAGACCACATTACCTGATCACTCATTCAAGTCATCCTGCCAATATTCATACATTCAAGCACTACATCCACCAAGTCCAGTCAGTCAACATGACAACAACACATGACAATTATGTCGCTAAGTTCAGTCAATGTTTGGCAACACTGCGGGGGCCTCTTAGAACCAGTCCTTGCACATGGTGTCAATATTGATCTCATTATACACATTAAGTTTTACTGATATCGGAAATTTATGCGCTAGTCAAATATTACAGCTTTCAGGTAATATATTTTGCAAACAAAGATGCATTTATCAAACATTCAGTCATATAGGTAAGTGCATATAAAAATGTTGACTGTCAGTTGCAATAAAAACCATATAGTGATAATGATGGGTAGTCTAGAGACAGAGCTTTGAATTACAATACTGAGGTTCAGGGGTTCAAATTTTGAAATGAATCCCAAAATTGTTTTCAGGGGACAGGAATGAATTCCTGAACCTACCATGCTCTATTGATGTTGAGTAACCCACACATTCTTTAATTTAGGGGAGGGAGTAATGAGTGGGACAGTTTGCTGGCCACAAACTCTCCATGTATGTCATGGCTAATAAGACAGTTGTTGAGCTTGTCACCATTGTGCACCTTTAAGGTCTGCAAGCAAAGGTTTACTTTACTGTTATAATGAGCCGCTGCTAAATTTGGCTGGGGGGGCTTAGAGTCCTGAATGTAATAAATGTAAGTAAATCTCCATAACATGTATTTGTGTTAAATAATATATATCATATATAAAAACTTTTGATATCTTGCCTTATTTCTGCCCATGTATACTGTACTAGTGGCACCCTGACCCAGCATTTTAGCTGTGTCCCATACAAAACTGTTGGAACCTCTTATGCTGCTCATTCTCAGATGATGTTGTATTTTGATGTCCAAGAAATGTCAAGCACTGACAAAAGTGCCCAAAAGGGGATACAAGAAATCTGAAAGGAATTAGATTATTATTAACAACTTTTTTTTTGTTGGTTACTCAAAATGCTCAAAGGAAAAGGTTCTATTGGTTTTTCATTACAAATGTACCTAAAAGCCCAGCTTATTGATAAAAAAAAGAAATATTTTAATCTCTCCTTCTTTCTAAAACTTAACAAAGAGTGTTTAGCTGTGATGCAGATGAGAAGATGATTAATGCAATAGTTTTTCTTGAAATTTAGTGAGACGCTTGAAATTCTTTAAAGCAAAGCTAAAGTGGAAACTGGCTTCTAGGTTTGAGAAGTTAGGGATTTTTTCTCTAGTCAGCTAGACACAATTTTACATCCAGGGCATTTAAGAGATGAGTATACCAAAATCTTATTAGCAATAAACGTGCTAGCAAAATGTTAAGTCTATGTATACCAAGATCTTATTAGCAATAAGCATGCTAGCAAAATGTTATGTCTAACATCACATCTGGCTGGTCTACAAAATTTACTTCTGTACCCATGGACCTCAAAGCTGGTGAAGCGTGTAAACCACTAAAATGCTGACATTAAGAGTACACTGGTGACCTAATGCATGGGGGACGCCCCCCTGTTGCGTGTCTGCGACTTCACAGCACTGCAGACTGGCTCCAGAACTCGGTGGGGAGGAAGCAATGTGCGCAATATTGTAATTTTTCATTCCTCATTTAATTTTTTTAAAGTCTGAATCTCACTGTTGGACTTAAAGTAAACAGGGCCTACATATAAAATATTAATTTTATTTTTTTGGACTTAACATTAAATAGTATTTAAAAAATGTATATTTAAAAAATTTATTATAATGTATGTTATGTTACTATACACGCTTGATATATAATCATTGGTAGTTGGAGTCTAGTCTTGCATTTTTCTAAATTTGTTTAAAGACTTTAAATGATATTAAGTCTAAGCTATTGGTTTTCCTGACTTGTTCAAGAAACCCATTTTATCATTCAATGCCTGTAAACCACCCTGAATAAAAGAGAGGTTAAATGGTTTTTTCCTTGCCAAATATAGTTAAAAAAAAATTGTTTTAGCTCTGTGTTTTTGTCATAATGATAATGTTTATTTAGGGCTTAGGGATATTTCACTGGATTGTTTTGCTCTTTTAAAAAATCATAAATTAATGTTTTTCAAAAGTATTTTACTCTTTTAAACCTCTTTCTTAAATTTGGTGCATTAACTAATGACCCTGCTACACCAGTCAAGCATGAGAGGCTTATTTATTTGTAATGAGCCTTACACTTACAGATCTCTTTTCTGATTTGGTGAATTTGTTTAAAATGTTTTCTTAATATCATTGGTCATTGGTGCCAGTCAGAAAGAAGAAACACTATTCCTTGTTTGATTCGAACTCTACTGTACTAAAACTAACAACTAATGTAATTATTAAAGTAGCATTTTCATTTTAGTTTTACTTTTGACTTTTATGTTAAAATTAAATGACTATGGCCTATATAGGCATTATTATATAGGCCTATGTCACCTATGTGACTCAGAATGACTATCTAGGTCTATATCATAATATTATCATTTATCATCTCTATGATCTATGGCTATGGCCATGGCCATGGCATGGACCTATCTATCATATTTTCATATTCTATAATTCTATCATATTATATTAGCCGATATTATACAATCTATGTCTATGTCATATCATAATTTTAATTAAAGTTTTAAAATTTAAGTAGCCTAGGCCTAGCCTGCCTGCAGCCTACTACTAGGCTTACCTAGAACTAGAACCTAGAAAGTAGCCAAAAACGTTTTAAACGGTTATACTTTTAAATTTTAATTAACAAAATTGAACAGGTTAACAGGGGGCGACATGACATAAAAACAAACTTGACCTACCTAATATATCACTACATCAGAGAATTAGCTACTAGACATGCTTTTAAATGCAAGTCTATATAGACTAATTGGTTAATTATTATTATTTATATTACTCATAACACTCATAAAAAACTGGAAGTTCCTAAAGTCTGGCCGAGGTGAATCAGTGGGAATCGCTGAACAGAAGTTGAAGTAAATTTTTTTATAGTTTATAGATTTATGATCTGCACTGTAGCCGTATAAATAATTATATTCAGTGTTTCGAATGGGAATGTATGAAAAATGATACCCTGTATTATTGCTTAGAAATCGTCTATTTAGATTTAGACTATATCAAACAACATCCAAAGTTATCGACAAATGGAAACATATTTATCCATTTCTAAAATGTACCAAACACAGTAATGGCCGAGATCAGAATTTCCCTTTTCTGAGAAAAAAACAACAAACTGTATTTGTGAGTGATGTCCCTTGAAAAGTAATCTTAGAAGCGGCCATATTGTGTGATTGTATGTGTTTTTTAAAAAAATGGTAACAAATCGTCTCATTTTATTCGACCAAATAGTGTTACAATTATTTAAAAGCTTAACATTGCACTTATGCCTATACTTTAATAAATAGTCAGTTATAAACTAGTCAAATGACTATTTTATGCAATAATATAAGTAAGATGAATGTGTTCCACCGTCACTGACCCAACTCTTGTTTGATGGGCGGGGGCGGAGACGGACCGGGAAGTTTTAGAGACCTGAGTCTGAGTAGGCCCTACAATATTGTTGTGTTTAATATATAATTGTATTTACTCTAGTAAAAAGACGGTATACCTACAAGACCACCATTAACTGAATTATACCGTTATATATAATATAATTTAGTTTTTCATTTTTTTTCCATATTTAGTTATTTAGCCTACTATTTAACTATAATAGGTATAGCCAGTAGGCTATTACTATTAGTATTATTAATATGACTAATTAACTAATATTAGGACCTAGGCCTAGGAATCAGGAAACTAGAAATAGCCTGTGAGGAATCCACCTTGTCAGGAAACCACGGGGATAAAGAATTATATATTTTTTCCCTATGTTGTAAGCTTTCTCTTTAAATTTGGAAAAGTGTAGTAGAATAAAGATATAATAGATAGTAGGACTAGAATCTAGTATTTAGGAGTTCCGTAAATTCTTGGGATGCAAAGAATATCACATGAATTGCACTCTCACTCGAATAAAATAACTTGCTGCATCATTTGGATCGCATGTGTAGCCTATATTTGTGTGTGTGGTGGGGAAGAGAGACACACAGACATACGGGGTGTATAGTTTTAGCCTCTGTACGTGTAGATAGAGGCCTATTTGAAGATATATGTAAAACAAATGGCCTTAAGGATGAAGTTGTGGGAATACAGGGGAATTCCAACATTTTCATTAACCAAGATTTCAACAGGAGACCACAGATATGAAGATCCAACGCGCTGCCACTAAGCCACCCTGCGCCCTAATATTGACACAATTTTAAATGTATAACATAATAAAACAGCACAAAAACCACAGCAAAAGAAATAACATTTGTGTGTGTTATTATTAAAGAGAAAGAGATTGAGAGAGAGGGAGTTAGAGATAAATCTCTATTTTTTGGATCACACACATGTATTACAATGTACAAGTCGTGTAACGGTGTCTCCACAATACAATAAAGAAAAGTAGAGAAGAAACTTTAATCCACACACTGTGGGCGCAAGCATTAAAACTGAGTTTTCCCGTTCCATAGATATTACGTTATCTAATCGATACACAGACAGAATGATGTCTTTGGGCTTTTATTATATAGATAATTTTTTTTTAGGTTATTAATTAAGCATTGCGGTAGAATCTAGAGTATAAGCCGCACCTATGTATAAGCCGCAGGCATACTTTGAAATGTGAAAAGCAATTAAAATGGAAATTTAAGTGTATAAGCCGCACTGAAAATCTATTTGGCATAGGCTAACTGTATAATTTCTTGCTCCATAATTTTATTTTTCACTGTTGCTGTTTGTGAATTGGTTTAATTTGTCATATGGAAGATCAAATAACAGCTATATAATATATATTATTATATGTCATATTAAAAAGCCTGAAAGCCAAGGATCCAAATAAGAAATTTTTAAAGTCGGCTGACTTTCCAATATTTTTCAATTAAGAATTTAAAGATTGGGAAATTCCGTTAGTCTCAATGTTACAGAAGCTGCAAGCTACAAATGAAATAACCTTAGCTGTAGTCTAAACTGCAGCTAAACATCATAAAAACACACAATATTGATAAAGTTGATACTTTTATTACAAATAAGGTAATAAAACATACAAATATAAATAATTATGCCGTGTTTTGTTATTTTAAAAAATATTTTTGTTTTTATAAAAAAAAACAACAATAATATTGCACATCATTAAATAAAAATAGAGTTATTGTAACAATTGATAACATTTCAAGATTTTTGGCGGAAATAAGCTCCTCTAGTACTGAAAGAGTTCAAATGAAATTCTATGAAAATAAGAAAGGAAGCAGCATAGATCTGCTAACTTAGGCTTTTTTACTGCTTCACAGGGTTGTAATTTGGGGCTAATTTATTGATTTTTTTTTGTTTCTTTGGCTTGTAGACAGAACAACAACTTGATTGTGCTCTGGATTTGATGAGACGCTTGCCGCCTCAACAGATAGAAAAGAATTTATGTGACCTTATTGACTTGGTAAGACAATTTAATTAATTAAAGTTATTTAATTATAGTTTATTAAAATTGTCAAGAAATTTGTATTACTTTATTTATTTGCCAATAACAAATCACTTCTTTTAATTGTCGAGCTCTTATGGATATAATGTTAAAACAAAAATAAGGTGTTTCAAATCTACATAGAAATAGAACATACACAGCACAGCATTCATTTTTGTAATATTTTTGTGTGTGTCAAAAAAAAAGCAAAAAAAAAAAAACAATTTTCATTCAGTATTTATAGATTGATCTACAAGAAGTTTCCAAAGAAAAAAAAGTTTTAATGTCTTCTTGTTGTTAAAAATAGTGTGTATAATAATATGAATTTGAGTGCATTAATGTAACAAAAATACTATACTCATACTCATATTGTGAATTTGCATTCTTCGTAGGATAAAAATGAATATAAAAAAGGTCAGAATAATTAGTATTTTATGGTTATATTTTAGGTGCCACCACTTTGTGAAGATTTGCTGTCATCTGTTGATCAGCCATTGAAAATTGTACGTGATAAAACAGTAGGAAAAGATTATTTGTTATGTGACTATAACAGAGATGGCGACTCGTATAGGTAATGAACAATAATCATATGCTACTAATTCCTTTTACAAATACTAATAAAACTATATTTTTTGTTTGTCTAGTGGTAACTTCTTTAATTTAGGCCTACTGCTATACATATATTGAAAAACTTTTCAGTCATGAATAATTTATAAGTTTTGAGTTGTTAAAAATTATGTACTCAACAATAACAAGATTTAAATATTTATAATGTTTCTTTGAAAGATTATTTACATTTTTATGCTTAGACTTTACTGGTCATCCATCTAATGCTTCACAAAGCTGTTGTTTGGGTTGCAGACCTTTTCTTAAAGGCAATAAATATTTTAAAGTTTAGTTGTTGTTTTTTTTATTGATGACAGATGAAGACATATATTTCATATTTTCAGAAAACTCCAGGAAAGAGTGATCCTTAAAAAACTGTTACTTATGAGTTTTTACCATTGTACTTGTTGAGTTTTTTCTCATGTCTGACTGCTGCTGAGTTTCCCATGAAATGATGTAGGGGTCTGGAGGGTATTCCAGAGTCTACCCTGCTCTAACGGGTACCTGGCATTAGTTGAGATAAAGTAAATGCGGCTGGGCATTGTGCTGGCCACACAATTTCCTAGTATGCCGTTGCCAAAGAAACTGGCAAGTGCTTCTTCCCCCTCCCTGTGGATCAATTTGCTCAGAACACTTTACTTTTACTTTTTGGGTTATTGAAGTGTGATCTAAATTGTCCATAGGGCAGGAGTTAATTTTTAATAATATATCCATTGTAGGTCTCCCTGGAGCAACAGTTATGATCCCCCCTTGGAGGATGGAACTATGCCCTCAGAAGCCTTGAGGAAACTTGAGATAGAGGCAAACAATGCCTTCGACCAGTACCGAGAAATGTACTTTGAGGGCGGCGTGTCGTCCGTCTACCTCTGGGACCTGAGCCATGGTTTTGCTGGGGTTATTTTGATCAAAAAGGCTGGTGATGGTTCCAAGAAAATTAAAGGCTGTTGGGATTCCATTCATGTCATAGAAGTTATGGTAAAGAAAATTTATATATAAAAAAAAATGTTATATCTTGGCAAATAATCATTTACTTATGTGTCTTGTTGTGATTTTATTTACATAAACATAAATATTTCCCTCTATAAAAACAACTTACAGGAGAAATCCAGTGGAAAGAATGCTCACTATAAATTGACATCAACTGTGATGCTGTGGCTTCAGACCAGTAAAGAAGGCTCTGGAACCATGAACCTTGGTGGAAGCTTAACTAGACAGGTACAGTTGATGGGAATATATTTGAGTGTAACCAGTGAATAGGGCATTTGCAATCACATGACAAAAAGAAGGTGTTGTTTGTTTACTTTGCCTATTGGTGACAAATGGCAGCTGTATTACTATAGCCTTAAGAAGGTTTAATTTTTAAATATCATTATTTCAACAATATGCTGTAAAATATATATAAGACACTGTCATGCGATGAAAATTACCATTCAAAGCTAAATTTTAAACAATAAAAAATCAATGGAATAAGCTTAGTGCGGAATATTTAATTGAAGATGTCGATTGTAGAAAGTTAGCCTATCTTAACTTACTATCTAAAAGTAAAGCATAAAGCAGGCTGTGCAATGTTTCACAAGAGCTATTGAGAAACTATAAAAGCCTCAAATCTTCTTTACCTCGTGGATGGACTACTAAAGACTACAATCACAGTTAAATATCAAACACATTTCTTATATTTTGAGTGTAAAATTGACATGTTAAATAACAATGTTATTCAACATCATGACCATCATGGCTGCTATTTACTTAGTTACGTCATCTAGAAACCTAAGCCATGCCTATTGCGAATGCTCTCTAGATTGATTGTAACCAGTGAATGGATTGATTGTAACCAGTGAATGGTTTGATTGTAATCAGTGAGTGGATTGATTGTAGTCAATGAAGTTGGTACAATAAATAACACCCTAACTTTCCTCCTTCTTCTTATATGAATCCCAATATAGCAGTGTATTTTCAGTTCAGGTCCATGGATACTGGGAACACTGGCTACCGATGATTACATTTTTTATGTCTATTTATACATGCAACTATTTATGCTTAGATCTTTGCTGGTTGAACATTTTTTTTTAATTTTTTTTTTGGAAAATTATCCATTGAATAATTTTAATTGCCATTTGCATTGATACAGCAGCTTTTTTGCACATATCTGGTGATCCTTAATTAATATTTTCCATCAAATACAAAAATTCTTCAGCTTATAGCTTAAATAGGCATATTTGAACTTTGCCTTCCCAACTGGCATCCAGGCATGGAATGGGTTGCCTGAACAAACCAGTATTGTAATTTAACATCATTTAAAACACAGACAAAAATTCAAGACTAGACTCAGACCACACATAAGCGTAGGACACAATAATTTTCTTTATAGAAGGAGTGTCTGTAATATGTGAGATAAGAATAAGAACCATTGACTTTCTAGGGCCTCAACACAAAACACTCTTTAATATCCCATGCAAGGTGAATAACTCTTGTTAAGTTGTTTTAAAAGAAAAAAAAATTATATGAAATATGCGGGCATTAAATCCAAATTTATTGTTTATCTTGTAGGAAACTGAATTCTTTTTGTTTGTTTTTGTGGTTTCTGCATGTTGCAGTAATTTTGTTATTGACATCAGGGTTGTGAAGCCGGCTGGTCCAGCGGTTAGATCACCGGTCTGTCAACCAAAAAACCAACTGACAGGTCGCGGGTTCTAATCCTGCCGCCGACGGATCCCTGTCGCCCTGCAGGAGTTTTGGGCCTAGTGGACGTAATAATCTTCTATTTAGAAGGAACGTCTGTAAACTTATAAGGGTTCACACAGGTGGGGAAACTTTTAGAAAACTGACAAGGTTTGTCAAGTTTGGGTAAACACTTTATGATACACAAACTGGTAAATATTGTTTGGCAAAAGTTTGTAAATTTTGAAATGAGTTTAGAGTGAGAACCCCGAAAATCAATTTAATTATGCCAGTAAATGTTAATATATTTTATTTCTGTAAAAAAAAAAGAATCAGATCAATTTTACTTTAAAAAAATAATTTCCTGTTTAAAACTATACAGTGGTAAGCCAAAAGAAATAATTGTGAACCATCATATTCTTACTACGACTTCATAGCCAGCATTAAAGGATAAAATGCTATCATGGTACACCGTAAGCTAATGGTTTAATCAGGGAATTCATTATTTCTTTGCAAGATGTTAAGGTCTTTTATTTTTATTGTTCTTTTCTTGTATAGTAGAATTAATTAAAATCAAGAACTGCGGTAACTCTCACCAGTATAAATAAATGAATTTGTTTACTTTGACAAGGTTGAATCAGATGCACAAGTGAATGATAACTCACCACATATAGTCAATATTGGCAAAATGGTTGAGGTAGGATTTAAAACTTTTAAACCTTTTCTTGATTTATTCTATGCCACCCTGTTGTGTTTTTTAATCAATTCTCATAGTTTGTTTTGATGACTCATGTTTAAACGATCCATTACGTGGTAACATTACAAAAAACAATAAAGTTAAATCTTATTTATAAAGAACAGATGAAGCATGGTGGTCGAGCGTCAGCACGTTCAGCTGACGTTACAAAGGTCATGGGTTCAATTCCTGGTAAATGCTAGGATTTTTTCCTCGGAACTCATGGGTGTCCCTGAGTCTACCCAACTCTGATGGGTGCCTAATATGGCACTTTACCTTGGGTAAAGTAAAGGCAGCTGGGCAATGTACTGGCCACACAATCCCCTAGTATGCCATGGCTACAGAAACTGGTGAGCGCTGCTTCACCGGCCCATTGATCAATTTGGTCCAACCGGATACTTTACTTACTTGACCATAAAGAACAGCTTGAATAGCACTTGTTTTAGAATTGTACATTTCATTCTTTAGAAGAATCCTACAACTTTAATTTGTCCTTTTTTATCCACCATCAGGAAATGGAGAATAAGATACGCAGCACACTGAACAACATATATTTTGGCAAGACCAAAGACATAGTGAATAGCCTGCGATCTATTGAACCGCTGCAAGACCCTAAACAGCAAGCAGCCTTCAAGAAGGACCTCTTCCAAGCTCTTTCCCACAGAACCCAGGCACAGTGATTTGTTCAATTCAATATTTCTCATATGATACTTTTAATTGCACTACTTAGTTCACATTTCCTTTTTCTTTATAAAAAATGCATGACCTGGTATAGTTAAAACTTTTTGTTATAATTCTAATTATAGTGGTAGGGGGGAAAAGGTGTCATTTTATTAAAAACCAACGCTTGTAAAACTTAAAGTTGAAGTTTGAATTTTTTTAAAAAGTGGAAGCCTATATTTAAGATTTTAAAGTGTAAACTGATTTATTCAAATAATTTGATCTAAGTATTTAGCTACTTCTTTAAAATGCATTGCCTCAGTTTCTTTTTTACAATTTTTTGTATACCATCCAATTTTTTTTTTTTTTTTTTTTTTTTTTTTATCTCTATGGTTCCATTAATGTATGCAGAATGTTTGAAAGAGTTCTCGGTGGGGTGTTGATTTAGGTTTGGTTGCTATGGTGCTTGTTTTGTTTCCTACCCCACAGTTTGTAGTAAAAACAATGTGTATGTATATTATAAACTTTTCATTCGCAATTTAACAAAACAAATGTATAATAATAATAACCTTATTAAACATTCTTTTCAATATTTCCTTTTTTATGTCAAGTAAGACATAGTACTTGTTTTTCAAATACATAGTAAACTACACATTTTATTACTCATAAAATTTGAAATGGGAAAACTGTTCATTTGTATATTTTGATATGTACATACATAGAGAGTACTTTAACCTTAGCCTATGTCTGCATCCAGTGGGCTGGTTGTTTCACAGTTGAATGCTAAGCTTGTCTATATATGAAGTTATTCTATTACACTGTATAATGATGAAAGAGTATCATTAAAGTTAATTTACTTAACCTAAAAGTTTGTTTATGGTTTTTGTCCTTTGTATTGCCTGTAACAGGGAGCAGTGGTTAGGCTATTGTCTAATGATTCGGTCTTAATGTTAACAAATATCCCACATTTCAATGTAAAAAAACTTATTAACAGGGAGCAGTGGTTAGGCTATTGTCTAACGATTCTGTCTTAATGTTAACAAATATCCCACATTTCAATGTAAAAAAAATCATTAACAGGGAGCAGTGGTTAGGCTATTGTCTAACGATTCTGTCTTAATGTTAACAAATATCCCACATTTCAATGTAAAAAAAATCATTAACAGGGAGCAGTGGTTAGGCTATTGTCTAACGATTCTGTCTTAATGTTAACAAATATCCCACATTTCAATGTAAAAAAAATCATTAACAGGGAGCAGTGGTTAGGCTATTGTCTAACGATTCTGTCTTAATGTTAACAAATATCCCACATTTCAATGTAAAAAAACTCATTAACAGGGAGCAGTGGTTAGGCTATTGTCTAACGATTCTGTCTTAATGTTAACAAATATCCCACATTTCAATGTAAAAAAAATCATTAAAAAGAACAAGAAAATAGATCGTAATAACAGCATAAATTCTCTTTATGTAGGCTAAAAAAAAAGCTGCATCGCATAAGCCTCACCGGTACATGAAAAGGGGATGTTACAGCATAATTTGTGAAGGCTTACTTATTAAATTTATGTATTCCAAGAAAATATTCAAACAGTGTGTTCTGACATGGGCAGTGTCATAACTTACAAAAGTTAATCACATATTGTCTTACGTTTTCAACTACTTTCAATGGTTAGTGGCATAACTTACAAAAGTACCAGGTGACCGATCATTCGATCTGTAATAAAGAGCAGGCGCTTGTACCTTAACATCGTGTGTATGTAAAACAACAGTGCATAAATTACAAAAATACTTCTTTACCAGACCAATAAATTGTATTTGTCTTTTTTCTTTTTTCTACTATGAATAACATGGGCTTTAAATTCTAACAGTCGAAGCAGATTTTTATTTGTGCAGTCTAATATCTAGATTTCGCCCGATAAACCCCCCCCCCCCCCCAAAAAAAAAAAAAAAAAAAAAAAAACAACAACAGCCTAATCTCATTTTAAACCAAAAAAAAACAACATGTAGGCTAGAGTTGTCAGTTTTAAATCCAACAGAAATATATGTCATTTATGTCATTAAATCGCCAGGCTACAACGAATAGGCCTACATAAAAGTACTGCGCGTTTGTTTATGTGCAAGTCTAAAAGAGACTCGGGAACTGCCCTTCTACGCTCGCTCCACTGGCTCCACGTGAAAGCCAAAATTGAGTATAAAGTGGCGCTACTTTGCCATCAGTGCATTTTTAAATATGAGTTTCCGTCCTATCTCAAGGCACTAATCAGACCTTATGTCCCGCAAAGAACACTTCGTTCTGCAAACTCATCGCTTCTGGAAGAGCTCCGTTTCTCTCTGACGACCGTTGGCCTTAGAGCCTTCTCAGTATCCTGTCCGAAGATGTGGAATCAACTTCCCATTCAACAGAGGCGAACAAGCTCTACTGTTACTTTCAAAAAGAACTTAAAAACTCATTATTTCAATATTTACCTTAGATAACATTTAACATGCTTTAGAAACTTACTGTCTTATTTATGGGTTGGGTCGGTTAATGCTACATTTATTTGTTTTGTCTTTTTTTTTAATCATCAATTTAGCTCTGTCACCTGGCCTAGTGTAATATCCGTATTCTTAGTTGTATGTTAAACGCGCTCTGAGCTTACATTATGTTTGTTGGCAGCGCTATACAAATATTATTATTATTATTATTATTTAAAAGACTGAAAATGAAAAGTTTAAATTTAAAATATCGTAAATTACGTTACAATTTTTAGTTCTTCTACCCCTTCCCCTATTGGTGTACGCTCGTTTGAATCTGTGGCGCCTTCACTGTGGAACGGCTTACCTGAGACACTAAAAAACTGTGTCAAAAAAGGCATTCAAGAAGAATTTGAAGACTTTTCTTTTTAACTAAATTGATCAAATACACATCCATCAGCAAAAAACTTGTTTGAAACTATTTTAAAATGTTATTGTCGTTTCGTGCCTCCATCGGCCGAAACCTTGTTTAAAACTATTTTAGAGTGTTATTGTCGTTTCGATTTTGTGAGCGCGCTGAGCATGCTTTTATAAGCATGGAGTGAGGCGCTATATAAATGCCCAATTAATTAATTAATTAATTAACTTTAACAACTGTCAAACTTTCCTATAACATTATGACAGTTTTTTCAACTCCCTCCCTCAACCCATTCAACCTAACAATAACAATGAGTTACGGCCGGCAAATATGTTTGATAGGAATTAAAAAGGTCTACGAATAAATGTAAATCGGGTAAAAAAAATAGGCATAGTCTAACTGGAGAATCGAACCCGGGTAGCCCACACAGCAGTCCTCTACGTTAACAACTTAGCTAGAGAAGGCACATGTCAGATGTGAAAAGCTATTAGTCAGTATTTTGGACTAGACCTAAATAAGTCAGTGACGCAAACTCACAAATTGACCAATGGGGATCCGTGGTGACACAAACACGATCTTTTTATATATAGAGATTTTCAATGTTTTCAATGTATTATTCCAAACATTGTTTGACAAAAAAATAAAAAAAATATAGTTTGGTGTTAACATTATCTAATATCCTCCATTTGTGTTACGATTTATAATAAACTATCGCGGCAAAATATAATATTGATTAATTAAAACAATGGTATGATAAAAAAAAATTTGTAAAATTTTGAGCATTAAACTTAAATACTAAATTATTTAAGGTGAAATTATGTTATTCATTGAAAAGACTGCAAATGAAAAGATCATAATGTGTGATGATTTAAAATATATATAGTTATTTTAGTGGGACATAATTTGTATAATCTCTAACCCGGTGTTAATGTACAGAATAAACGAGTGACGTTTTACGATAAAAACAATGACGTGGGAGTTAGATTGAACGTAGCGTAGATTTGAAGATAAAGACAGACGACCTAAGAATTTGGTAGTGAAAAGACGTGTTTTAGACTAGGCTATATAAACTGTGGAGTATTTGAATTCATCTTGTACATAAATTGCATTAAATATTGAGTTCTCATTTCTACTAAAAGCCGGCAGTTTGTTCATTGTTTATTATTATATAATGTGATCTCCCTGAGAGTTGTATACATAGTAATTACAAAATAACGGTCACATTATTTGGCGCCCAACTAAAATTCGGAAGCTCAAGGTGAATTCGGAAGCCCAATGTGGAATATTGAAAATCAACGGAGAATGTTGAAGGAGAATCAAGGTGAATATTATTGAAAATCAATTTGAAAGAAAGCCTACAATATATTGTGAAGCACAGCTTAAAGAATACCGCAAATGAACGTTTCTTACGACTAAAAGAAGACTAAAATTCAATGTCAAGAAATATCGACGAGAAAGAAAATTTGACGGTTTAACAGTATAGCCTAGCACGTCTTGGAATTAAGCGCTACCAGTACATAACGGTGTACATGAAGATAGAAACGGAAGTTTATGTATGTTACCTAGCAAGTCGGTTAAAAAGGCCACTGGAAGTTGAAAGGCGTCTCGGATACATTTTAAAAGTATCGAAAGTGGTAACAGTTAGTGAGACAATAGTAAAGCTGTGTTTAATAGGACAAGCTACGTTTGTCAAGTGAAGAGATTAAAAGAGAATCTCCGTAGAACTAGTAAATGGTTCGAGAAAAGAAGAATAATTCAGAATAGTCACAGAACTAGAAGTCAGTTCAGTACAGTAGCAGAAGTCAAGTGAAATTGGAAGTAAAAAGAAACTTCAACAAAGTGAAATGATTGTAATTCTTATGAATTAACGAACACACGAAGACTTTGGGCTGAAATAACCTGTGTGGTGGAGGATCATTTCGAGTTTGGAACCGGGATTCGGAGACGGGAAGGAAAAGGAACGCGTTTTTTAAGATAAGTAAACTGGTGTATACGTTATGTTGTAGTATAGTATATGCCTAGATTTTTCTTGTGAAATCACTGGCATGTATTAGTTTCTTTTAGGAATTTTGTGTATACACTTATTGAAAAGTCCCTGTAAGTCAGGTTAGTTGAAAAAGACTTTTCATAAGTGTATATTACATAATATATGTTAGATTGTATAGTCTTGTATGCACAGTGTTATCATATTGTTTATATATTTGTCATAGTAAATTTTTTGTGAATCTCGAGTTTCATCTACTATCTGTGGTGTTCTTATTTTTATATGTATTGATTATTATATTGCTATTTATTTTATGCATATTGCAATATTGCTTCCATTTTAAATTATATTAGTTTGTTGTAGTTATATATATTAATTGAAAATGGAGTGTCCCTCAATGGAGACATATGCGCTGTACATAAATTATGGTAAGGAGTTGGGATATACTGGTAAAGAATTGGATGAGTGGGTGGAGAGAAAATGGAGAGAGTATTTAGAGGCTAAAGAAAAAAATAAAGAAAGAGAAGAAAAAGCTAGAGCTGATGAGATAGAGCTAGAGAAATTAAAACAAATTGATAAAGAAAAAGCTAGAGCTGATGAGATTGAGCTAGAGAGATTAAAACAAATTGATAAAGATAAGGAAAGAGAAGAGAAGGCTAAAGAGAGGGAGGAAAAGGAGAAAGATAGAATTTTTCAGTTAAAAAAGTTAGAATTGGAGGCTAAGAATAATACTTCAAATGTAAACATTGGAGTCACTAGACCTGTTGTTGACCAGGAAATGGCTATTAGAAATAACATGTGTAGATTTACTTTCCAATTGTTTAATGAAAAGGATGGTTCTATTGATACATTTCTAAAAAAATTTGAAATGGAAATGGAGAGACAAAATTTTTCTTCATGTTATTGGTCAGGACTACTTGGAAAATCCTTTACTGGAGATATTCCATCAAAAATTTGTATGGAACAATCAGATTATGCATCTGTCAAGGAACAATTGTTAAGACATTTTGGAAGTACAGAGGAGGCTTATAGAAAGAAATTTTTTGAAATGACTTTATCAAAGGAAGAAGATCCAAAAAGTTATTTTGACTCATTGACAAGTGCTATGGACAAATGGTTAAAATGTGCTAAAATAGAAAAATCATTTGAGGAACTGAAGAATTTTATTATTAGAGATAAGGCAATATACTCACTTGATAGGACTCTCAAAGCATTCATTCAGGAGAGATCTCCCAAGACTATAGAGGAAATAGTTGACCTGATTAGGAACTATAAATTAGCTCATCCCATGGCACCTACTTCTAAAGGAGAGGATTACCAGGATATAATATGCTTTGCTAAAGGCAATGATAATTTTCAAAGAGGAAGACAATTATCAAGGAGCAAGATGAAGTGTGGTAATTGTGGAAGAAATAACCATGTTACTAAGGATTGTAAAGATAAGAGAGATAACACATTGACATGTTTTATATGTAAAAAGAAAGGACATATAGCAAGAAATTGCTTCAGAAGGTCAAGTTCTGCTGGAAACAATAATAATAATAATAGATCTCAGGGATATACACAACAAAGAGATCACAACTCCAGATTTAATCAGAGCAGGAATCATTGTGGAGCTGTGTTATCAAGAAGCAAAGGAATAAAGTTTTTTCCAGGATATGTGGGATTAATACCAGTTTTTGCAGTTCGTGACACAGGAGCCTCTGTCATTGCAATAAACAGCAAATATGTTCAGTCAAATCAATATACTGGTGAGGTAGCAGATTGTACATCATTTGATGGAAGAGTGATTAAATTGAGGTTGGCCTACATTGATATTAGGACACCATATATTACAGGTAGAGTACTGGCTCATGTTATAAATGATGCACCAATTGATTTAATTATTGGAAATGTTGAATCAGTTAAAGAATGTACTAGAGAGGAAATAGAAGCATGGGAATTTAATAATAATCAAGCACAATGTAATGTGATTAATGAATGTAAAGCAAGCAATACTGAAGAAAGTCAGACAATGGTGAATAATGAAAGAGACACATCAGTTGATAGTGAATCATTACTGAATGAAAACTTTAATTTGGAAAAATTCAAAAAGGAACAAAGAGAGGATACTACATTGAATAGACTATTCAAATCTACAGAGAAAGGAAATACTAATAAAAATAGTGTATGCAAAGTGAAAAATGATACACAACTATTAGTCAGAGAGATACTCATAAATGGCAGACAAGTGGAACAAATAGTTGTACCATATAAATATAGAACAGAAATAATGACTAATGCTCATTCTATACCATTGGCTGGTCATATGGGAGTTGGCAAAACCAAAAACAGAATAATACAACATTACTTTTGGCCTAAAATGTCAAAAGATGTGAAAAGATTTGTTAAACAATGCAAAGTGTGTCAGATGAAAGGATCTGGAAGTAATTTTACCAAAGCACCAATACAAACAGGAGTGACTGCAACTAGACCATTTCAGAAGGTAGCCATAGATATCATTGGTTTGATGCCTATTATGTCTAACAGAGGACATAGATATATCCTTACATTGATTGATATATGTTCAAGGTATGCAGAGGCAGTACCATTAAAGAAAATTGAATCTACAGATATAGTGCAAGCATTATATTTAATATTTACTAGAATTGGATTTCCTGAAGAGATAATATCAGATAGAGGAACTCAATTTACATCAAAATTGACTAAGGAATTTATGGAAACATTTGGAATAAAACAGAAGTTTACAACACCCTATCATCCACAATGTAATGGAATGTGTGAGAGATTTAACAAAACTCTGAAGGAAATGTTGTCAAAAGTTAGTAATGAGAATCCAAAGAATTGGGATTTGGCAATTCCATCAATTTTATTTGCATATAGAGAAACTACTCATGAATGTACAGGTTTTTCACCCTTTGAACTAATATGTAGAGGTAATTCAAGAGGTCAGCTTGAGAGAATTGATGCAAAAATAAAATGTCATAGACATAAGAATGAGACAGAAAAAGAATTTTGGAAGGATTATTTTTCTAATGATAAATCTGTGGTAGATTGGAAATTGGACATAATTAATCTTGAGAGAAAAGAAGAGGAAAGAGAAAACAATTCTCAATTAAATAAAATGAAGATAGGGATGAAAATCATGGAGTTAAATAATAAAGATAACATATGTGATTATGTTGTTGATGTAGTTAAGAAGGATGATATAGAAAATGAAAAATCAAAAACCTTAAGTGGAGAACTTAAAGTCATATTGGAAGAACCTAATAGCTTAAATGAAGATTCTATTTGTAGGAGTATATTGGATGAATCAAGGATTGTTATTGAAGAGCTAAAGGAGATAGTTGAAGAAGAACAGGTCATATTTGAAACATTAGACTTAAAGGTCATAAGAGAAGTTAGGATACAAATAAAAGAGTCAGATATTTGTAAACAGTCAGTGATTACAATGAAAGAGTCATTGGAAGTGATAGATAAGAATATAGTTCATGCAATGATTGAGAAAGAGAAACACTTAGAAATGATTGATGTGCATAATGAATTTAATGATAAGTGCTTATTGGATAAGGTTGATACAAGAGTATTAAATGGTAAGTCAGTACAAGACAGTGTACTAAAGGATTGTCAGAAGGACAATATGGGAATAAATGATTGTCAGATGGGAGAAATGGCAATTATAGATAATCAGGATATGTTATGTGGAGATTGTGAAGAGGAGAAGATAAAGGGGTCTGATATGTTGATTGAAGATTGTCATAAGGAGAAAGATGATTTTAAGTTGTTGTGTAGAGAGTGTTTTGAGAAAAATGAAGTGAAGTTTGTGGTGATGGAAACAAATGAAAAAGAGAAAGTGATGGAAATAGCTAAAGGTGAAGAAAACATATACTGTGAATTAGTTTTATTACAAAGAGAAAAAGATGTAAGTGGTGTGATGGAAAGTAATTGTTGGAGTTTGATTAAGATTATGTCAGAGAAGGGTTGTAGAAGAATGAAGGTGAGTCAGGAACTGGTAAGGTTTACATCTTGTAGTATCAGTAAAAATACTAAAGGAGTTGGTGAGGAGTATTTGTTTAAATCTGATAGACCTAAGGTTTTTGTAAGAAAAAAAAATGGTAATTTTTGAATTATTATTTCAAAGAATTGACTTGGTGTTGACTATGCATAAAAATGGTTTATGGTGAATGGATTTGTGGTATAATTATAACTTGGGAAAATATATATATTCTGGTTTTGTAGTGGTGAGGAACAGGAATTGAGAATATTTTTGATACAATACTATAGATTTGGTATAATATTATGTAAATAGTAAATGGAAAACACTCATGGTTATTAAAGTGGTTGGAAAAAAAGGTGACTAAGTTGTTGTCTAGATGTGGTGTTTAAGGTGTGTTGTTTGATACGTAATCACCAGTTGGAACGCGGTTAAAATTATTTTTTATGTAAATATAAAGTATAAATACGGTGTTAATGAAATATTGATTTTTTCCAAAGGTTCTGGATGAGAAATGGTTCTACAACTGAAGCACGGTGATTCAAGCACAACGTACCGTTTGTAAGTGAGAGATGTTCTATCACGTCCTCACATTATCGTGAACGGTTTTTATGGACACCATATCAAACGCAAACATGAGGACATCATATGAAGAGTACATTTATGGTGCTAACATGGAATCGAGGTCATGTCATCGCTATGTCAAGGTATATTGACATTATCAACATAGAATCGAGGTCAAGTCATCGTATTATTAAGGTACATTTACATTGTCAACGCGGAATGAAGGTCATGTCATCAACATATGGAGGAATCAACAGATCAACACGTTATTGATAACATTATTCATTTTTTTTGGTTTATGACCAATTCAACACTATATTGCTTACAGACAGACAGCTCGTGGTTAAGTATTCAATGGTAAATTCTTGAGATGTATCTGTGAACAATGCATTGTAATTATTGTTGTGACATTATTGGAACTATTTTATCAAGGTGTTGAAACTCTACAGGATGGATAATCTACAAAGGACCTATGAAATATTCAATGAATTTATTGTTGGACGTTCAGAAGAGGAAGGTTGCAATGATATTACATGGACCAGTATGAACTGTTATGTTTTCGGATTTGATGATATTTATACTATTGGTTTGTGTATTATATCAATACAGGACAGGATATACTGTGGAACCTTATGGACCTATATGTATTATATGTATTATGGACCTATTAGTGAAAGTTATTGGTTAACATATATTGATGAATACGTTGGTTTTGTTATATGTTATTTGTGTTGCATAACATGTTTTGATATAAATTGGGATAATTGTAATTTTTCATATAGTTCTAGTTATTGAAGAGATATATATTTTATCAAAGTATTTGACGGAGATAAGAATATTTTTTTTATATAGAAATTTGTATGACAAATTTAAAGGGTCGATGGGGGAATGTGATGATTTAAAATATATATAGTTATTTTAGTGGGACATAATTTGTATAATCTCTAACCCGGTGTTAATGTACAGAATAAACGAGTGACGTTTTACGATAAAAACAATGACGTGGGAGTTAGATTGAACGTAGCGTAGATTTGAAGATAAAGACAGACGACCTAAGAATTTGGTAGTGAAAAGACGTGTTTTAGACTAGGCTATATAAACTGTGGAGTATTTGAATTCATCTTGTACATAAATTGCATTAAATATTGAGTTCTCATTTCTACTAAAAGCCGGCAGTTTGTTCATTGTTTATTATTATATAATGTGATCTCCCTGAGAGTTGTATACATAGTAATTACAAAATAACGGTCACATAATGTATATAGGCTTCGTTAGATGATGTGTTTAATTTCTCTCCCCCCCCCCCCCGCCCCTCAATAAAACTAACAGTATATTACACTTCTGACTATTGTTATAAGGAAAATACGAATATACTGAATTTACATCTGTTCTAGTTTACAAGATTTCGAATTGACAATGTTAACATATTCTAATATATCTTACTTTGGTAGGCCTTTATAAGCAAATCATACATATTTTTAATGAAACATTCATTGAATTTTTAAAAAAGTGGATACTAATACAGTGTTTATTATTTACATTGTATGCTACATACAGCGTAGTGTATACTGCTACAGTGAACACTATATACAGTGTAGTGTAATCTGCTACAGTGTACACTATATACAGCTATTCATTGTTTAAACACAAACAAGTTTTAGAGGTGTGTTTTTTTTTTCAAAAAATGATTAAAATGTCAGATAAAAGAAAGTTAAAAAAAGACATTTAGTTTGGTGAAACTTCATCTAATTCTGTTATTATTTAATCGGCAAACTATTATCTGACTATTAGATAATTTGTAAATATGTATTTGTTTTTCTTTTTTTATTAATTTAATCTAAAATATATTGAAGTTTAATCTAAAATATATTGAAGACGTTCTAATCTAAATAAGCCGCGAGGGCCGCATACTATCATTTGTCCCCCCGCTCGTTACCCACTGGCTGTAGTTTGGACACCCCTGCATTACATAAATTACACTTGGTCTTGCTTTAAATTATTTCTATCATCGGTGCGCAACAGTAGTCTAAACAAGAAATTAAACTTCTTTCTGCTGTAGTAAGCCTACGGGTATTCCCGAAACGTCATAACTGCGACGCAACAAAACACCGCTCTTGAACACCGCACTACACGTGGGTCGAGCAATGGCATGTTTTCACGGCCAAAATCAATATCTACGATAAATCTAAAGCGTATTTTTGTCTAACGTTCATTTCCGATTTTTATTTGTGTGGCCGAAAAGGTGTAGATTTTTGTTTAGGTGAAACAAGTCGTGCATTAAAACATGAAGATAATCGTTAGAGCGCTTTTGAAGAAAATTTCCAGACATACATACATCCTATCCTATACTATAATACGAGTTAAAATTGTATGTATATTTATGTCTGGAAATTTTCTTCAAAAGCGCTCTAACGATTATCTTCATGTTTTAATGCACGACTTGTTTCACCTAAAAAAAAATCTACAGCTTTTCGGCCACATAAATAAAAATCGGAAATGATCGTTAGACAAAAATACACAAAAGATTTATCGTAGATAATTGATTTTGGCCGTGAAAACATGCCATTGCACGATCCACATGTAGCGCGGCATTCAAGAGCGGTGTTTTGTTGCGTCGCAATTATGACGTTGCGGAAATACCCGTTCAACATTAACAAAAAGTTTAATTTCTTGTTTATGCTGGCTGTTTTGCGCACCGATGATAGATATAATTTAAAGCAAGACCAAGTGTAATAATTTATGTAATGCAGGGTGTGCAAACTACAGCCAGTGGTTGACTCGCGGGCTGACAAATAATAGTATGCGGCCCTTGAGGCTTATTTAGATTAAAACGTCCTCAATATATTTTAGATTAAATTAAAAATAAAATAAACAATAAAATATTTACGTATTAATTACTAGTGAGATAATAGTTTGCCGTTTAAATAATAACTGAATTAGATGAGATTTCTCCAAACTATATGCCTATTTGTAAATTTTGTTTATTAAACTTTATTTTGGAAAAAAAAACACGTCGAAAATAATAATAGGAACTACTTTTTTGTACAAGACATCTGTTTACGAATGTTTTATTAAATATATTTATGATTTGCTTATATTTCCTTGTCTGTCTGTATTCTGTAACTGTCGTCTACGCATAGAACTGTCACCAACGGGATATGCGCTATATAAGCACCGTTATTATTATTATTATTATACAGGCCTACCCAAGTAAGATATATTAGAATATGTTAACATTGTCAATTTAAAATCTGGCAGACTAGAAAAGATGTATTCCATTCATTCGTATTTTCCTTATATAATAGACGTGTAATATACTTTTAGTTTTATTGAGGGGGAGGGAATATTAAACAATTCATCCAACGTATATTTTAATCATTTCATTTGCAGTCTTTTAAATGAATAACATAATTTCACCTTTAATTATTTAGTATTTAACTGGTGTAATGCTAACAATTTAAACAATTTAAAAAAATGTATATTATACCATTGTTGTAATTGATATTATATTTTGCCGAGATTGTTTATTTTAAATAATAACCATTATGTAGGATATTGGATAAGGTTTACACCAAACTATATATTTTTACTTTTTTTTTGTCAAACATTGTTTGGAATAGTACATTGAAAATAATAAATAAATACTTTTTTGAATAAGATATATTTTTACAAGTGATTTACAAACTATACTTATGATTTATATATGTGCCCAAGTAAAAAATATTAGACTATGTTAAGTCAATTTGAAATCTGGTAAACTAGTAAAAATGTATTACATTTATTCGTAGACCTTTTTATTTTCTATTCAATATCAAACACACTAGCCGGCCGCTTGTTAGCTTGAATTGGGTGAAGGAGGGAGTTGAAAAAATTGACATAATTTTATAAGAGGGGTCACTAGAAAGTTTGACAGCTGTTAAAGTAGGGGAAGGGGTAAAGATGAACTAAAAATTGTAACGTAATTCACGATATTTTATATTTAAATTTTTCATTTTCAGTCTTTTAAATACATAGCATAATGACAAAAATTACATATATTTTTGTTGGATTTAAAACTGACAATGCTAGCCTACATGTTGTTTTTTTTTTAGGGTTTGAAATTAGATTAAGCTGTTTGGTTTTTGTTTTTTTTCTAGCCGTTTTGCAGCAGCTGGTTTAAAAAAACAAACTTTCTTTTTATTCATTGGCTGCATATTAAATAGCAAGATAATTTAACTATAAACGCGCGGCGCTATAAATAATTAAATAATTTCATATTTGTAAAACTAATCACTATTAAAGGTATTGCAATATTTGCAATAAATGTCAGTTTTTAAACATTTCATGATAATTATGTTACGTTAGTCATGTCTGTAGCAGCTATGACAGCTATAAGCAAGCTTACCTGGACAGATGACTCGCCTATAATGATCAGTATTGTTCTATGTTAGCTATATCGTATATAGACGCCTACCGAGATTATAATATGCCTACTTTATTTTAAAAAAATTAACACTATAGTCAACATTAAACAAGGCTTTAAAAAATTAGGCTTAGCAGTAGGCCTATGGGGGCACGGTAGCCGAGCGGCAGCGCGTTCGACTGGAGATCCGAAGGTCCCGGGTTCGAATCCTGGTGCAGGCTAGGATATTTTTTCCCGGATCTGGAGGGTGTCCCTGAGTCTACCCAGCTCTGATGGTTACCTGACATTAGTTGAGGTAAAGTAAAGGCGGCTGTGCATAGTGCTGGCCACACAATCACCTAGTATGCCGAGCCCACAGAAGCTGATGAACTCTGCTTCCTCGGACCTATGGATCAAATTCTGTCCGACGGGTACTTTTTTTTTTTTAGCAGGCCTATGCTAAAGAGGATATTTTACTAATTGATGAATATCCAATGCTTAATAACTCAGATCAACATGTAGGCATACAATAAGAATTCAGAAAAAGCTTACTTTTTGACACTTTTTATGAAAGAGATGATTTACAAGAATTTTAAAACACAATACAGCGTCACCCTTTGGTACATGCATTTGACATAAAGGTCCCAACGTTAAGCTTTACAGTTTGTCGGTATCACATGTTTAGAGTGAAAGATCAATGCAGTTGAAACGTTTATCTCTTTTCAGGCAGATTATATAAATCACACCTAAAATATTGCTTAGGAGGAAATTTTACATCCGATATGAGGAAAGTAATATTGGAGTTGGGTGGAGGGCTGCATACAATGAGTGCAAAAATAGAAATGAATACGCAAAAAATTTTTTACTTACATAACTTTTATTTTTGTAGACGGGAAAAAAAGACAAATGCAATTTATTGGTCTGGTAAAAACGTACTTATTAAAATTTATGCACCGTTTTTTTACAGCACAATATGTTAAGGTACAAACGCCTGATCTTTATTACCGATCGAATGATCGGTCACCTGGTACTATATATATATACATACAATTTTTGCTCGTATTATAGTATAGGATATAATCACATAATATTGTCTTACGTTTTTTCCACTACTTTCAACAATATTTGAGTATCCTATAATTTATAATATGCCCATGCGAAAAGTTGCAGAATCAAAATGGCTCTACCAGAAGAATATAAAATAAATAGGCTAACAACTAATATCGTTTTAATTGAACAATACAGTGATACACACAGTCACACCCAAGCAATATTCAATATAGTCACAAGCTATTGGACTATAACTTAGTATAACCAAAAATCAAGACCGGATCAGAATTCCGGAAAACACGCAATTCCTTTCACCGAATATGTGTGGGTTGCCTCCGACGGCGACCTTGACCACGACTTTGGCAGTGTCTCCTTTGCGGAGTCTGCTAACGACGCTGACCGAGCCCTGGTCACCGAAATCCCTGTCTTGCGTGTACATCTTGACGGCATCTTTCTCGGCAACTTTCAGCCACACTTCTCCAGCGGCACCTGCACAATTTAAAACAGAAAATAATGAGAGCGAAACATATTAACCTCCAACATAAACACATTTTGATTTGGAGAAATAAAAACCACCAAAAAATATATTTAAAAATCAACAACCAAACATTCTCACCAGGGCCAAAGAAAAGCCGACAAGGCCCAGGACAAAGTGAGAAGATCGTGCGAGGCAGAAATGACGCAGCAAGGCATGGGAGTGAACTAAAGAAATCCGCCCAGAACCGAGTCCGTTGGAGACTTGTTGCTGGTGCCCTTTTTTTCACAGGGAATTTAAGGCTTTGACCTCGCAAGGAACATTTCTGCAAACGCATCTTGTCTCGCTCGAGCACCAATCAGAGCTGGACATACTCTGGAATTCCCACATCCCTAAACCACTGAAAAAAAAACGGCTATAAAAGGTCCTGATGCAGATACCATTAGAATAGAAGTTCAATGCACACGTACCTCCTGGACCTATTTCCAGCACCAGATGCAGATGCCATTAGAATTAAAGTTCAATGCTACACGTACCTCCTGAACCTATTTCCAGCACCAGATGAAAAGCGTACAGTCCCGCTACTGGTGCAGTGAATATTCCTGACTTTACATTATAACCTTGACCTTCGTTGAGGAGGACGTCAGGGAATAGTATGGTCTCGCCGGTGCGGATCATCTTGTCCTGATTCACCGCTGCCGAGAAGGCGACAGCCAGGTTAACTAGCAGAAATAAAAACCAAACATACTGTAAGTTGCTATTTAGTGACTGTTAGACACTTTCATTAACAATCTCTTCGAGGCTTTGACAAAGTTAATAACACTCTCCAGGAACAGTAAAATGTATAGATATAAATTTATTCACACACATATAATTTTATGTCCTCACAATTCATATGAATATCCATGCACAATGATATCTGTATATATATATTCACTCAATAGCATTGCAATACACATAGCATAATTTACAGAATAGATTCACAGAGATCTCTCCTATTATCTCCATTACAAAATCTCCACATAAAAATACAGCTCCTCTCTCTACAAAAGCTCAATGCCCACTACCCTACCAATGTCAAGTCTCGTAACCTTTCCTCCGATCTTTTCTAACCTAACACGTGAATTAACAACACAACTGCGCAATTATATATTCTCCGTCTGCTTTTGCTAACTAAGGTCAAGGTCTACTCTTCTTTTCATTGGTTATCTCTCTTTGACCATAGACTATTTATTATGTTCTATTTCAATCACTGACACATACATTAAATTTTGTATTTAATGTTGAAATTCTTACGATCTGAAATTATTTTCATTATAGAAATGAATTTTAGAATATAGAAATTGACAATTTTTGTATGTTTAGGCTATAGGGTTAGGGTTAGGGTTAGGCTATTATACCAGCTTGGCTACATTCAAGCATGGAGTGGTTTAATGCAGGGGTCGGCAACCTTTTGCTAATTGCGTGCCAAACTAGGATTTCTAAATCATTCAGCGTGCCAACAGCCTAAATGTCGTCCTGCTCTATTATACTTGTTTTATTACTTTGTATAAGACAATTAATTTAACTCCGTAGCAAGACCAAGGCCAAAAGCAAAGGAAATTTCTAGAGAAAATCATTAAAGCGTTTAAATATTAAAAAAAAAAAAAATTAACGTGTTAGTGATTATTCTTTTTTTTTTTCATTTATACCAAATACAATATTTTATTACCAAACTTTCACATTTATAGTTATTATTTCGCAAACATTAACATTTGACTGTCAAGATAAGGATCTAGTAACTGCTTGTATTAAGAGTAATTATATTTTGTTCTCAGTTATAACTGAGATTTTCTTTAATTTCTTCTTCTTCTATACCGAGTGAGGGTCGTTGGGGCACCCTTTTTTGACAGTTGGATGATTGTACGCCATTCGTCTCGGTCCTGCGCCGCCCTCTGGGAGTCTGCAAGAGACAAGCCGGTCCACTCCTTGATGTCATGATTGTCATCATCCCATCGTCTCTTCTGCCTGTCTCTCTTTCTTCCATCCCTCACTGTGCCCTGCATGATGGTTTTCGCCAGGCCTATGGATCTTGCCACATGTCCTTTAATTGTTAATCCTTTTTTTTGCTCAACCCAATATAAGTCGACGACTATCTTTGAGTGGCATTGATACGTAGTAATCATACAAACGGGGTAGTTAACGTAATGTTTAATAAATGTGCATAATATAATGTTTTAGTCACATATTTTTTTATATAATTTTCACCAACTTTTTACAAGATTTTCATTACAAGATTTAATTAGAGGAATACAATTAGTTTATGTTAAACAGTTGTGTGAAAGATTTCCTGCATTAATTGTTTGTCCATTTAACCATAAGGAGTAATTATAATTTTATTAAAACGTCTCTTATATTCATTAAATTTATAAAACCAAATTTTGTTTAGAATAACTTATAAGCTTTTTTATGTTTAATAATAGAAAAGGAGCATAAAAACTAATTAGTCTGTGTCTATTCATGAGTCTTGCGTTGCTCTTCGCTAATTTATAATGGCAGATACATATTTAGTCATTTTTGAATTGTGAAGTGTAAGTGCGACCTCTTTGAATGCTTAACACAGTTTTCATGTGCAATAAGTACTGTTCACAAGTGTAAGTTTAATATAAAGCTGAAAGTAAAGCGAAGGAATGCCTGGCAGTTGAGAATAGCAGAAGACTTTCTTAAACATCTTCCTTCCAGATTTTCCCGCAAATCGCCATTTCGATTTTCGATGCCCATTGTTTTTGGATGTTTAAAATTCAACTGGCTGCGTTTTAAAATCGTAAATATCCCTCCACTTAAAATATATCTAGATCTCATAAGGTCGTAGTAAGATCAAGCAAGTTGGGCTTGATAAGGTATGAACAAATGATTCCATGAATTTAAAAGTCTTGTCTTTGTTTAGAAAACTCCGCTTTGAGTGCTTCGAACTATATAGGCCTACTAAAAAGTCCAACTCTATTGTATATCTTAATATATGCCTTAAAAAAGGGAAGTGCTTAGAGTTCAATGTTTTTAAATTGATTTCCCTCAAGATATAACAGTTCAAGTGCTGTTTGACCCGTCCTTGTAAATGCAAGTTCAACTCACTGAAATGTGTCGCTATGTCATTCAGAAAATCACCGGCTTAAACAGTCGGTTTTCCTCATTTAGAGGCGGAAAAAAGAAAAAAAAAACTCTTGGCGGTTTCTCGCCTGCCATTAAAAATCGCTCTGCGCCCAAGTTTGGCACACTATCATTAGATTGCCTGCATTGACCGCTTAAACGCTTTATTGGCGTTTAAGTTTATGTCTTTGGCAGAGGATTACTAAAATTTTAATCTAGAGCTAACTATCACTGTTTCATGTTTTGGCACCCGAATGTCATCACTGAAGTTAGTCACATATTATGTGGGTCACCAAAAAACGTTGACAACGAGATTATTCACCTCTGGCCTGTAGATCCTGCAGAAGCTGCGATTGGTTCTTGCTTTCAGCAAGTAGACGCTGATTGGTTATTTCCACGGCTTTCACCCTCTCTAATAAATTTTTTACACTTTTCCGAAGGGCTTCAACCATGATCTCAATACCCGAGTCTCCACCTTTAAAAAGAAGAACAGTTTTTGAATTAAAAGTTAAATTAAGTATTGTTTGACAATAACCAATTAAACAAAATGTAGATAGACTTACACTTCAAATGACAGATAGGCCCCTACTAGTAGAACGCAATCATGTAATTTTCAGTAGAGAAAGCGCGTAGAACCAGGGCTGAGAAAAGGGTGCAGACGGTCATTGGCTCCGATGCCCATGAAGTTCAAAGAGAGCCCATGAAAATTAAAGGGGTAGGCCTAAAAGAAGGCCTAATGTCAGCCAGGATATTATAATTTTAGGAAAACCTAAAATTTTATGTAATCTAAAACTCTTATTATAAAAATGCAGGGCGTAAATAAGTAAAACTCGCATGTGCGTAGGGTGCAACCACTGCAACATTGTTGTTCATAGAATGTCATAGGCAATTTAAAAAGATCTGCTCATGGCCGCCAAGAACAGGAAATTGAGATGGTAAGGGCACGTGGCAAGATCCGAAGACCTTAAAAAGACTATCCTGCAGGGCACAGTGCCGGAGGAAGAAATACAATAAAGCAAACAAAGGAGAAGATGATCTGCATGTCCTCCCTTAACTCCCCAAAAAGGGCGGCACAATATGTAAGATCTTTTGCAATGGCAAACAAAGATCGCGTTTACAAATCGAGTACATATTTAACAATCACAAATAAAGTTTGAAAGCCGCATAATGTCCTCACTGTGCTGTACAAGACCTGCCTTGTCCCTGTCCTGTTTCAAAAGTCCTGCTTCGTCTAGGTAGGACATGACGCAAGTGTAAGCGCCAGCATCTTCTTTGGTCGGGTACTTGATCTTCAGGGAAAGATAACTCTCGGCAACATTGCTATCGTTGATCAAAACCTTGGCCTTAAACATTGAGACACGGTTCCGTGACAAACGCGCACAAGACAATTGCGCACACGACAAACGCGCACAGACAATCCCGCAATGACACAAATGCGCACAAGACAGACGCGAACACCGATAGTTGCGCACACGGACAATGGCGCACACCGACAAATGCGGACACCGACAATCGCCCACAGTGACAAATGCGAACGGCTATATAAGCGCACACCGACAAAAGCGCAAACTGACAATGAAGATATAATTAAAACAAAAAAAAAACATGTTTAAATATAATTTAGTTCAAATAGTTTTCAGTACCAGAAAGGAAGGCAAAGTATGGAGGAAAAAAGGAACAAAATAGACAACAAAAGAAATTGAATTTAAAATAATTCAGAAAAAATATTAAATGTCGAAATAATTTTTTCACTATAAGAGTTGAAGATACAAAACTAACTGAACCGTAGCTAACTGGTTTTAACTGTAATTTCATCATTCAATTAGGACTTCCTTCTACACTATAAATAACCAAGATTATGTACCTAATAAATCTGCGGGTTGAAAGAGGGGTCGGAATAAAACTACGTGTTAATCACTAATAAAAAATTTTTCAAATCGGTTGCATGAATGCATGTTTTAAAACGTACTTTGCCTTTAGAAAAGTGCAAAGCCAACTCTTATTTTAAGACTAATATTCCTCTTTCTTTTATTAAAAAAAAACACAATTATTTTTAGTATAATGTATAAGTATACGTCTTATTTTCAACTATATGCTTAAGTAGTAGTACTGCTGTTATTTGTTTAATAATCATTTTACGAGCTTCCATCATACTACGATGGTTTAACATGCTGATTAAGACATAAATATCCAATTGGGCTTTATTCACAAGTCCTTAGCGATAGCAGCTTGGTCACGTGATACCCCCAAAACATAACAATAATGGCGTCTTTCGCCTCTATTTTATCTGCATCAATGCTTATTAAAAATATTGAATTTAGAGACATTATATAACAGCAAAGATGTCTTAAACACTGCACATGGGTGAGATTATAACATATCCACATGAACATGGTTTTTAAAAGCCAAGCATTGTTTAATCATGGAGAGATTTAGGCCTATTGGATGATGACTTTCGAAGCGACAGTCGACACTATCGACATCGAAGTATAGGCCTTATAGGCCTACAGAATTACAGAGTACGACTTGAAATGGACCTTAATGGTATAATTACCATATGTATGAATAGTGGAAGCAACATTGAAGAAAAGGTCTGCATAAAATGTGAACAGCATAGGCCTACTCGACAATTCAGGAAAAGTAGGTATTACTTTTAAGACTTTGTCTTCCTTATTTTTATTAAGTTCCATTAAAATTGTACAAGATAAGAAGAGAAAGTTGACAGTTTAGTTAACGTAAAGATTTTACTAAAGTGTAAAGTAAAGTAAATTGTAGGCAAAGCCTACATGAAAATAAACTGATTTAAGTCCGACATATGGGGCATGGGGACTTACTTTATTTCATTTGATGAAATTATTTAGCCATATAACATATTATTATAATCATCATATTTGAGTCATTTAGTCTGGTATGATGATTTAGACTTTCGGAATAGTGTTTTTTTTTTGGTCACATTTCGTGATATATTGTAGGTTTAATTTAATTGTCATTGATAGGATAGTATATATTCCCCATGTATTATATTATAGTCCTATCCTATAGTCTAGCCTATATATAGGCATAAGATAACATATAATTAAGCCTATTATTAATTAGTCAATATTCATTGGCATGCTACAGTTGGTATATATAGAGGCTTTAGTTTGGCTATCAGCACCACTGCTTTGAATAGTCTTAAAACAGTTTTTAATACTATATAAAATTAAAACTATTCAAAATACAAATGTAAAGCTTGATGCCAGTAGCCTTATAGAGTATAGGCCTATAGTAGTATTGTAGGATTATATTGTAGGATGAAGTCCAATAAACATTTTGGTGTGGTGGCTATAAAGACCTATAAAACTAAATGACTTTTTTATTCAGTAGATATAGGCCTAGGCTATGTAATATATATTTTTTAGTTAATATTTTTTCATGTAACAGAATATTCCTCCCTTCAACTTCAACATTTGAAATATGCTTCAATTCAAATAAAAATGTTATAACTATAAGTATAAGTATAGGGTAAAGTAAAGGAGGTTCTGGATAGTGATGGCCATACAATCAATTAGTATGCCCAAGGCCACGTAAACTGTTGAATGCTGCTTCATCTGACCTATGGATCAATTTGGTGCAACAATTAGTTTACTTTAGGCCTCTTGAATTAATAAAAAAAAAATATAAATATAATATATTTATTTATGACATGTTACTTGTTTTTCACCCCCATTGCAAACAGGTAATTGAAGCAGAATGTCAAGGCAGGGTGGATGAAGACAGCTTGTCGCAAGTACAATGTTGGACTGTTTAGCTGCACTATAACTATAATCCTAGAGGAAAAGGAATTTCATATGTTGCACACTTAGGCAACCCACCTCTATACATGACATCAGTCTACTGCTAAAAATAAATTCTATATTTAATTTCATCACATATTTTGTTGTAATTTATGTTTAATTGCTAATTATATTAATATATATTTATATTTTAACTTACAAAACAATTAAAAAAGAAACATAAAATATTTTCATAAAATATTTTTCAATATTTTTATTTTATTTAATACATTTAAAGAATCAAAGGCTAATGTCAGCACATCTTCCTTGCAAAATACATCATTGACTATCCTTTACTGGATGCAATTGAAACACAGTCTCCTTCAACAGCACATGGTTACATTTTCTTTAATTAAGCAGTGTCAATGTCAACAACTGATGCAGGACTTTTTCTCATGTCTGGCAGCTAACATCATTTTGTATTAGATGATCCCCCATGTACATTTTGTTTCCATTGATTGATACATGAAGTCTAAATAGAAAAAAAAAACTTTTATAAAACAACATATTAATATTTAGGCTAAATCATAAATGTTCACTTTCCAAAATTTACTACAGTACCAGTACATAGTTTTCAATATATTACTTATAAAATAAAATTTCATAAAATTATAAAACATATAATCATACCCAAACATTGAACATATGTATGTTGATTATTCTTATAGAAATGCAATGGAAGTAAATAAAATTTAGTTAGCTATTTCATTTCATTAGTGTAAATAATTTTAGATCCATTCAAAATAAGCATAATCAACCAAATTTTACACTAAAAGAAAAATAAATTACCAAAATTCATAATGTGTCTAGTTAATTATGCTTATGGGTCAATGGTATGTGATGAAAATGACTAGGAAATGCTCCAGTTTTTAGTTGTACTGGTACTCATTTAACATTAACATGTAAGGTTGAAGAAAAAACACATTATTATTAATTTAATTAAACATTCAATATAATCAGTCATTTTTCTATGGTTGATGATTCCAAGTAATTCCATCATTCCCCCATCAGTATAACCATTTTAATTTATTGAAACTTCTTGTGCATCCCCTTCCTATCTAAAAATCAATTCAGGTTAAACACACAAGTATAAAATACACAGTAATTGCAAAAATACTGCTCAGTTATTTATTTACTTTTATTAAATTAGGTGACAACATTGTTTTATTGTTACTGTACCACTTTAACAACAAGAGTAATTGATGTAAAATGGATTCATTCTGTACATAGAAGGCCTATTTATTAGTCCTGTATATACCTATATCTCTTAATATTTATATCCGATTGACTGAGATGCCTACATCTAAGCCTAAACTATATTAATATTTGTAAGTATTTATGAGGCTAATAATATATTATTATATAATAATATCATCAATTATTCATTATAAATGTATATATATATTAGATCTTTATCATATCATAGTAGCTCTAATATTAATACAATAATAATGCTTGCCTTAAGTCTAATCCATAAGGTAGGCCTATAGGCCTATTATTAATAATATAGGGTCTTATACTTATATGAGTAGCCTATATGAGGATTACTTATTTTAATTATAATATGAATTATAGGTCTATGCACAGGGATGTGTCTAATGTTCATCCAAGGCAATGCACTAGCCCCAGCTCTAGTCTAGGCTAAGCCTATAATACTAATACTAAACAGAATATACTCACTATAGTTAGGCTACACAGGTCATATTATATGTATAGATAGAGTCTAGGCCTAATCAATATATAATATATGGAATTATACATGGGCCTACAATATGATAGGCATATAGGGCCTAGCTATAGTTAGCCTAACCTATAACTATAGTGTAGCCTAGGCTTAAATTTAAATGTAGTAGGCTTATTAATGATTACCTTAGCATACTTAGCCTAAAGATTCTTCAGTAAAGACTAAGCTCATGCCTAAGTCTAATTTAAATAAATTTAATAGGCCTATGGCCTATAGCCAATATAGGGCTGACCGCCTAACCTATAAATATATATATTGATAATATATAATATATAAATATTAGCCTAATAGTTTAGGAGTTTAGTTAGCTTTTCATTAGCTTAGCAGTAGTTAGCAGATAGCAAATATCGTATTGGATTGCATTATAATTAATAATAATTAAAATAGCCTACTCATTATCATTATGTAGGCAATTCAATATGAATATGTCAATATGTGTAGTGTAGGCCTAGGGTAGGCTATGTAGTAGGCCTAGGGCCTAGCTAGGGCCTATATCATACTATATGAAGTATGTGTAGGCCTACACCACAAGCCGTTTATTATAGTTTATAACATTACGTTGGTCGTCTTCATTAATAGGCAATTAATGAGTTGTATTAGCTAATCACGCATAAAAATTGCCTAAGCGAATGATTTTATGAAATCATTTTATCATTGACTTAATATTTAAAAAATCTAAATCAATGGCAAGTAGCCTACACTTACCGTCGCTTAGGCCTACCAGTGATCAGTGAAACTAGTGAAAGGTTGAAACAAGGAAGTCTCAGTCTTCATCTTCGAAGTGTTTGGAACATAATATACTCTGTTATTTTGCCTTCTTTTTGCTGAAAACAAACTAAGACTAAATCCATTATCATCTTTAAATTGGCGATGCATAACTTGCTATTTGCGCATTTGTCGGTGTGCGCTTATATAGCCGTTCGCATTTGTCACTGTGGGCGATTGTCGGTGTCCGCATTTGTCGGTGTGCGCCATTGTCCGTGTGCGCAACTATCGGTGTTCGCGTTTGTCCTGTGCGCATTTGTGTCATTGCGGAATTGTCTGTGCGCGTTTGTCGTGTGCGCAATTGTCTTGTGCGCATATGTCTGGTCACCTTGAGACACACATACAAAAAAACGTTTTAAGGTCTGTATTGTATTTGTCTTTACTTTAATTTTGAATTACCTATATCACCGAGGAAGGGGAAAGGGCAGCACATTCTTTTGGGTGCTTACCCAGCGGGCCCACCACGTCGTATCGATGGAGAAAAAACGGGGTTTTCACGTTTTTCCCGTCGAGTCAACGTGGTGTGCCCGTTGGATAGCGCCTTTAGGCCTTAAGGCTCCAATCACTAATAGATTTTGCTGTCCCCCCATCCCATCAACCCGTATAACAATAAAGGTTGAAAACAAGATTAATTTTTTTTTTTATTCCCTAACCCATTTCGGTCTTTGTTGAAAAAAAAAAGAAGAATCCACAAAGTTCACTTAGCAATTTAAAATGATTAATAAAATACATATTAAAATAATAATATTACAGACAGTTTTAATTTTAACTATCATTTGTCTAGTTAAATTTACCATAGCGACATTTTCTTCACTTTTTATAAACTTGGAAATTTAATTGTTTCTTAACCACAGATGCATTGTTATGATAATTTGGAACCGGGCTCGTACCATAACATTGGCGCCCCACCGATTAATCACATATTTAAAAGCATAACGCTGTAAGGCTTATTTTTGGTGCCAACTTACAATGGCGCTCCTAGACAGATGGGCCTTACCTCAGCTTCTGCATAGCTAATCTACTATTACTATTACAGCAACTACTCGTGCCGGTCATTTGTGGCTACATATTTTTTAAACTACATTTAATATTCGGTAGCCTACTTAGATAATTTTGTATACTCCACTAGTGGGGCAAGCATTTGAGTGTTTAAAACATTAGGTTGATACAAAGGAATCAAGTTTGAAACTGTATTTGAGTGTTTTTTTTTTGTTGTAAACCTTAAACCTAAAATGACTGAATTGGGCATTATTTGCGAAGTGATGACTACCTCAAAATGGTTTCTCTCACTGTATCCGTAGTTCAGATGGTTGGGAGGCTGAAAGTTGACGATCGGGGTCTCTCCGTTCTTGGAAATCTCCATCAAGAGAATTTTCTTGACATGAACCAATGAGCTGTATGAAAACATGTGATGTTGATTTCTGCAGTGGCGGCTTCCACGAAGAAACTCGGAGTCAAGTCAATGTGAATTGACGACACTGGTCGTAAAATGAAATTTGACATTAAAATAGTTTATGAAAACTGAACAAAAATGTGTTTCTGATATTACGTTAGCCTGAAAAAAATATATTGACTGTGTCTTAGGGTGCGTAACACAGAGTTGAGAAATAATTTGGCTAAAAGCAATTCGACTTCGAATCAATGTTCCAATGTGAACAAAACACGAGGAGCAATACCAAGACGGCATAGTAGGCTACAGGGTGGCTTAACAAGAGATCGTTAAATAGCTGTTATTTTTATGCAGTGAATAACTACGTAAAGTACCCTTCGGGCCAAACTGATTAGAGGGCTACTGAAGCAGCGTTCACCTGTTTCTGTGGCCACGGCACCGTGCTCCATATGCATTGGCATTTGCCTTCCAAATAGGGATCCACATTCCGGAGCACGCATTTTCCAAATTAACTTGCATGGAGTTGTTCACCTTAATGGCCACAATGACCACTAATCACAATTACAATCTCGTCTATCAATGCTAGTAAAATATAAAAAAGAACGTCAGGTTTTTCCCCCGGGCCTGGAGAGAGTCCGTAGATCTACCGGTACCCAATTCTGTTGAGCATTTGACTTTAAAAAAAACAAACAAATCTCCTGGGCAAGTCATAACTCAATCTCCTGGTAAGCCATAGGCATGGAAAAACGATAACCTTCTTCAATAGCCATGTAGAATTGAGTTGGTAACCTTTTGCTAACAGTGTGCCAAACTCGGATTTCTAAATCATTCGGCGTGCCAACAGCCTAAATGTCAACCGTCTCTATTATTCTTAAAAAAAATCTTTTTATTAATTTAACTCCGTATCGAGACCAAGACCAAGACCAAGACCAAGACCAAGACCAAGACCAAGACCAAGACCAAGACCAAAAGGGATTATTTATAGAAAAATATCGTTAAAGCATTTTATATTTAAAAAAAAATTATCAAAATTGTTTGTGATTAACATCCTATTTATTTGCATTTAAATCAAAAGCAATATTTTATTACTAAACTTTCACATTTATGGTCATTCTCATTATCGTCTTAAGTCTTAACATTATCATTTGTTGTCCAGAAGGGATCTAACACCTGCAAATGTTAATTATATTTTGATCTAACATTACTGAATAGTCCTTTAATCTATTGTAATCTTTTCGACCCAATAAAAAGCAACAAACAATCTTTATAATAATTTGATATGAAGTAATCATACAAACTGAGTAGTTAATATAATGTTTAAAAATATACATTTAGGCCTACATTCTTTGGGTCATATAATATTTTTCTATAATTTTCAAATATATTTTACAATTTTATCACATTAAGGTTATAAATTGTATGTTATGTATTCTGTTATAAAAGAAAAAAATAAAATAAAATGGGTTAATTATCTCCCTTGAATAAAACCATTTCCAAATTTGATTCAATAATGATTCCAAATAAGTTATGTTTTGTAATATAACAAATATTACAGACTAATTTTTATTTCCTTATAAGCGTAAGTTGAATCCAAAGCTGAAAGTAGAAGAGCGAATGCCTAGCATTCAATTGAGAATTGCAGATGACTTTCCTTAGCTAAGCAGCTTCCTTCCAGACTTTTTCCGCAAATGGGCACATTTTGTATGCTTAAAACAGCTTTCATCTGCGATAAAATCTGTTGACTAGAGTAAGTTGAACCAAAAGCTGAAAGTAAAAGAGCGAATGCCTAGCAGTTGAGAATAGCAGATATTGACTTTAATAAGCAGCTTCCTTCCAGATTTGTTTTTCGCAAATGGGCACATTTGGATACCCATTTTTTATGTTTAAAATTCAACTTGCTACAATTTAAAATCGCCAATATCCATTCTTTTAAAAATATCTGCATCTAAGAAGGTTGTAGTAAGATCAAATCAGTTTGGCCTGATGTATGAAAAAATGAGTCCGTCAATTTGAACATCTTGCCTTTGATTTGAAAACTATGTTTTGATTGCTACGACCCACTTCAGAAAAAGCCCAACTATCTATCTTAATATATGCCTTAATATAAGGATGTACATGTAGTTAAGTGTTTTGAAAGTGATTTCACCGCAAGATATGTACATTTCCAATGCAAATTCATTCAAGTGGTGCTTATAAATGCAAGTTCAAATAACTGAAATGTGTCGCTATGCCATTCAGAAACATCGGCTTTAACAGTCATTTTTTCTCATTCAAAACCGGAAAATGTTTTGTTAGTCGATAAAAAATATCTCTTGGAGGTCGCCATTGAAAATCGCTCTGCATGCCAAGTTTGACACGCGTGCCCTAAGTTGCCGATCTTTCATGTAGACTATTGTAGACCAACACAGTATAAAAGATATACTATTTTTGTACTCCCCTCCCTTCCAAGAACCGGTTAATAATTTATAGTTATTGGAAGGGCAACACATTAATTATTTTATATTTTAAATAATAGACCTTAGAGCAATAAATTAGAGTATTTTTTAATACGAACAATACAGTACACTTTTATAATCACAAGTTAAAAATGTAATAAAACAAGTCATATATTTACAATTTGTATTTAATATATAACCCTTTAATAAGTTGTAAGGTTAAATATAATGTCTCAGTATTCAAATATCGTAAGATATTAACTTACCTTGTTTGAAAAACAGGGAAAGCACCAATGTAGTTATCACCTTCATTTTGAGCCTACTGCGTATTTGTATTACCCAGAGAACAATTTTCTCTTTTTTTGGCAGAGTAGTGAAATAAAACAAGTAAATAGAACATAGCCAAACATTCATACTGATAACCCCACAAAAGTTAAATACGAAATCATAAATTCCAACCTTCTAATTGATTTTTAGGTAAACAATTTATTATCGCTGCAATTAATACTGCCTTACAATCAAGTGTTGACAGGAGACAATTACATAAATCGTGAAGAGATGCAAAATACAATCGAAGAAGTCATGGCTAAGTATTGATTCTCATTAATAAGTCAGTTGAAAAGTAAATGAATATATTGGACGCGACCCCACAAACCGGTACGGATGTCGGTAAAACTGATTTTTCAATAAATGCAAAAAATGTTAAGAAAAGGGTCCAAGGTAGTTTTTTTTAGATTATTATTGATTTGTAATGTTAAATGCCTTAACTTATAGCTGTGAAATTTTCAAGCTAAAATTATTTTTATAAATTACTCAAAAATGTGTTTTTATTCGGATTTTGTATAAAATCACGCAAAATGTTCTCTAAACATTAAATTGATTAAAAATATAATAAATATTACTTAAAACATTTAAAACTTCAACAGCTTGTGTATTAATTCATTATGATTATGTTTGTTACATTTCATGACGATTGGTTAATATTTGTTCGTCCTGAAAATAATTAATTCTCTGTTGCAACGCTAAATTTACAAAAAATCGCTACTGTTTTCTTTTTCATTTTTCTCCAAAAGGATTTCCCTTACCTTTACTTATGTAATTTTGTATAACTTTTTAACTAATTAATGGATTAGAAAGATTTTTTCACAAATATGTAGATAAATGAATTAGCTTTAATTCCATACCTAAAACTAAATATCCTATTTTGCCTACTTCAGTACCATTCCGCGGTGTTGCATCACATATAGTTTTCAAATAAACACAAGTAATTGACGCATATGCTTGCTGTGGTACATATAAGAACGGTTTGGGATTTGATGGACATATTTTAAAATATTTACTTGAACTTTTTTTTAGTTTAATATATTTTTGGTTTTCCTAAATCGCGGGGTCAATATCCAAGGCATTTAATACATATTGTTTGCATTATTTATTATTTTAGTCAATAGTGAAAATACTCTATTCCGAAACTTCTCCGTCATTTCCACTTGAAAAACCGGTTCTTTGGAACTGTGAATCTTCCTCCTACATCCTACATATCCCGTAGTCTGTTGGACCATTGGGGCGCAACATATGACATGTACAACCTCTTCCATTCCTCCCGTCTCTACTCCCTTCTCAAAGCATCGAACAGCTTTACTCCCGTCCACTCCCTGATGTTATCCTCCAATCGTTTCCATTGTCTTCCTCTCTTTCTCGTTTCTCTGGTAGGCCCTGCAGAATGGTTTTGGCAAACCCGTTGGTTCTAGTTATGCGATCATATCATTCTAGTTTCCTTTTCTTGACTGTGGCCAGCATGTCGTCGTATTGTCCGATTTCCTGGAGCATCCTTTCTCGTACTTGATGTCGACTTTATAGCATTCGCCGTGAAGGATTCTGACGCATCTTATCTTCATGGCATTCAACTTCTTTTCTAGCTCAGCTGTTATTGTCCAGAACTCAAAAGCATAATTATATAAGAAAATGAAGATGACCAGTGAGCACACCAGCCTGAGTTTGGTTCTGAGGGCTAAGTTCTTATCTTTCCATATTGTCTCTTGAGCCTCTTTAGCGATGCTGTAGTCTGAACATTACATCTGGTTTTTAGGCCTCTACGGATACAATAGATCCCATGTATTTGAAGTTGCCTACTGTTTCTAAACTTGGTTAACCAATCTTGATTTGCGTGTTGATGCCGCTGGTGTTAATAGTTATTAATTTAGATTTTTTCGGCCCTGACTTGCATGCCTTAGGATAAGGAAGTTTTGTCTAGTCGCTTTACTAGATTGACTAGTTCTTCCTCACTCCCGGCCGGTTCATCTATGTCATCCGCAAATCGAAGATTGGTGATCGTTCTGCAACCTATGCTGATTGTCACTTCATGATCTCCCAGTGCATTCGACATGATTCTCTACGATTCTTTAATCTTTAAACGGACTGTCTCTATTTCATTGATTTTAATGTTTCGGGTTACGAACTTTTTGGGTTAGGAACCGAATTCTGAAACACACAAGGTTCGTCACCCGAGGTACCATTGTATTCAATAATATTAACCCAAGACTGTATGCAAAAGAATACATTTTATTGTGCAGTGACTCAACAATAATTCAATAACAGCAAACATAACTTATTAAAGAAAAGTGTTCAATAATGACATAACACAAAATATCACGTACATAATTTACAATGGTTTTAAATTGCTTTTAACGCGCTATGCTAATGACCATTAACATGAAAATACAAGTGATGGCGAATTAATTAACAGGCATAACTCGCGATGTAATCACTGTCCCTTAGAATGAATATGTACAATATATTAACAAAATGTCCACATATTGATGAAGTAATAAAAAATATTACAAAACATTAGGTTTCATTAAAAGGAACATCTACAAACGTAATAAGAACATAAAACTAAAATTCTATCTCACAATAGTTAGAGCTATACTAGAATATGCACCATATGTATGGGACACATCAACTAAAGAGAACATTAATAAACTAACCCCTAAAAACAAAGTTTTTATTATACTCCCTTTCTGTGTAAACTAAGTTTATATTTAATTAAATTTATATTTTGATAGATTAAAATAAATATAAGTGATATCAAACCTTATGAGTTTCCACACTAATATTTTGCGCATCCTTTTATTTTCCTAGCTTTGGCCCGCAAAAACCTTAAAAATTTGGACCGGCATTTTCAACGTGAAACCAAACCATAGACTATTTATCTATGAAGTGTTTGTTCATTTTTAAATAAACCACAACTATTGTATAGTTTAATTAAGTTTTTTAAAACTGAAAATTTGATAGAATGTATTGTTAGTCGCCATAAGTCTGCTTCCAAGTTTCAGCTCGATTGGACGACAGGAAGTGGTCGAAAAATGTATGCAAAGTTTTAGTCGTAAGCAGGCAAGTAGACAAAAAAAAAGTAAAAAGTAGAACAAAATCAGAAAAGAGCTGCAAGGTTCATTACTGGCGAATATTCACAACTGACAAGAGTAACGCCAATAATTAAATCACTAAATATAGAAAACTAGAAGACAGAAGGGCAAAGAGTAAAGTAGTAATAGTACATAAGGCATTAAATTCTAATTTAGAAATACAACGCAAAAACAACCTGTTACAATGCTCAGATAAACATAAGGACTATAACACTTTCCTTATTCCTTATGCAAGAACAAATACAAATAAGTACTCTTTCTTCCAGAGTGGCATCCGGGCATGGAATGGGTTACCTGAACAAACCATGAAAACTAGTAAATTAACATCATTTAAAACACTAATAGAAATGCAAGACTAGACTCTAACCACGAATGTGCGTAGGACGCAATAATCTTCCTTGTAATATATAAGATAATATAAGAAAAAGATCCTTCACGTTTAAGGCACAAGTTGCTGTGCTTGTGTGTCTAAGACTAAACCAAAAAAATTATTATACAAGGTGATACAGGTGGTCGTGAGGAATACTACTCGACGTTCTAGTTATAGACAGAAGATTATAAAGCAGGCCTATGACATTAAATAACGGGTAGCCTACTCGTATCTTGCTCTCTCTCTCTCCCTTCCCAACCAGCACAAATACAAGCATCACACAAATAACCCATAAAACAACATTGATTAGTTAACGAACACCGAAGACCTTTGTGTGTATGCAAAAGTCTTATGCAGTAGTATAATTTAATGTACACACTTATACATCCTCGTACCCTTACAGTTTTCGAGGTTAAACTCAGGATAAAACCTGGGATTACAATTTGGGGAAAATTGTCCTCATTACAGCTTTTGGCTAACGGTTAATAGGGGTTTACATTTTCCCTGGATTCCATCTTAATTTAATGGTAACAAATCTAATTCCCCACATTTCAAGTTTAAAAAAAAAAATTATAAATAATAAATGAAAAGAAGAAGAAAATATATTGTATTTATATCATTAAAACTCTCTATTTATGCGAAAAAAAAATGCCTCTTACATTAAAAGACAATGTCGTAACATGCACGAGGCAGCTTCAATTTGTGTAGTAATACGTATTAATGTATCTTCTGCAGGAACGCAGCTATAGTCGAGATCTAGTAGTACTTTCAAACATAGCATACATAAGCACATTTTTGCTTGCGTATTCGACCTCACTCAGCAATTTTATAGCAGGCTCTATTTATAATATATGCACTTGCGAAAAGCTACAGATTATAAATGACCCTACCAGAAGAACATATAACCAAGCAAACAACTGATCTCATGTTATATTAACAATATAGTCACACCCATACAATGTATTTGCCCATAAAATAAACAAAACATAACAAGCAATAAAATAAAAATCAAGACCGGATTAAAATTCCGGAAAACACGCAAAGCCTCTCAGCCAGAATGCGCGGGGCGACCCCGGCGGCGAGGTGGACCACGACCTTGGCAGTGTCTCCTTTGTGGAGTCTGCTGACGATGCTGACCGAGCCCTGGTCACCGAAATCCTTGTCCTGCGTGTACATCTTGACGGCATCTTTCTCGGCAACTTTCAGCAACACTTCACCTACAGCGCCTAGACAATTGGAAGCAGAAAATAATGAGAACTAATTATTAAATGAAAAAAAAATCAACAACAGAAAAATAACGATACAAAATTTGACAGAATAATGAATCAACTAGACAAAAAATCAACAACCAAAATATATTCTAACCTATACATTTAAACAATAGGCATAAACATATTGAGACATTGCTTGAGGTAGACCAATGTCATTTCTAAAGTGAAATGCAAGGTTAGTCCACTTCTAGAACTCTGTGTCCCCAATGGGTTAATTTCAGAGAATCTCATACAAAAGAATCGGGTGGTCAGCACCATATTACGCCTCGGACCTTTACCAACACCGAAGAAGACGTGTGTAGGCGTCCGCAGTCGCGGCTGTGTAAATGGAATATAAGTAACTTGGACCACCTGTTCATTTTAAAATTGAATGAAATAAATAACGCTTCGAAAAATAATTAACATTTATCATAATTAACAATTCTGCAAACGTATCTTGTGATAAGCACCAACCGGATCTGGACATATACTGGATTTCCCACTTCCATTGGAAAAATAAAAACATTGTTCATGAAGTTGAATGGTCCTGATCCGGAGACCTTCAAAATGGAAGTTCATCTACAACTTAGTTACCCAGTCCAATGCTACACATACCTCCTTGACCTATTTCCAGCACCAGGTGAAAAGCGTACAGTCCCGCTACTGGTGCGGTGAATATCCCTGATGTTTCATTATAACCTTGACCTTCGTTGAGGAGTACGTCAGGGAATAGGATAGTCTCGCCGGTGACGATGTTCTTCTCCTGATTCACGGCAGCCGAGAAGGCGACAGCCAGGCTAACTAGCAGACGAGAAAACCAAACAACAACTAGTTTAATTTTTTAAAAATTAAAGTTTGTAAAAAGTGAACAAACTCTTAAAACCTGAATTTCTTACCAATCGAAAAATAAAGAGTTTTTGCAACATCAGCTAATTAGGATGATTAATTGCACAACGGCATTGATGGTATATATATATTAGCTACCCAATGGGGTGTGCAATAGGCGGCTCAAAGGCCACACCATGATCCGCCAAGCCTATTAGTCTGGCCCCCACAGAAGTTCTAACGAGAGCTTTTTGAATTTATTGTATTAATTATGATTATTTTTTTTTTTTGGGGGGGGGGGGGGGGATATGTGGCCCGTTATGTTTAAAAAAAATATTTATAAGGCTCAATGACGAAGAAGGTTGCAAACACCTGGGCTCTACCAAATGGTTTGACCAACTAATGAGGTTAATGCCTTTGGTAAATAGGTATTGAAATTTTTATCCAGAGTTTTGTCAGCTCTTACATATATATTAAGGGCTAAAACGAAAAAAAAACGTTTACAAAGAGAAAATTTACTTCTATTCTGAAGATCCTGCAGAAGCTGCGATTGGTTCTTGCTTTCTGCAAGTAGAAACTGATTGGTTCTTTCCACAGCTTTAACTCTTTCTAATAAGTTTTCCACACCTTTCTGAAGGGTGTTCACTGTGTCTTCAATACTCGAGTTGTCCCCACCTTTGCACACAAAAAAAAATTAGATGTTGACTGACAAAAACCTGGTAAACTGACTAGACTCAAAATTTAAACCACAGAAACAAGTACGTCACAAGAATATTATTTTCCTTTTTGAAGGCGCAAAGAAGGAGCGCCTGTAACCAGGGCTGATAAGAAATCCGCAGGCCTTACATTTCTCCGATGCACATGCAGTTCAAAGAAGGTGCAAACAAATTTAATTCCTCTTTTTTTTTTCCCCTGAGTGTCTTCCAGGAACAAACCAGAAATATCAACACTTTAACATCATTTTAGACCCTAACCAAAAAGGAAGACTAGACTCAAAGCACGCATTAGTCAAGTCAAAGTTCTAAGGATGTGTCGACATAAAAATCAAAGAATATATTCTAATTCGCATGCATTTTAATTGCTAACATTTGCAAATACAGTTTTAAAGCTGCATTGGCCTCACTGTGTAGTACAAGGTCTGCCTTGTCCCTGTCCTGTTTCAAAAGTCCTGCTTCGTCTAGGTAGGACATGACGCAAGTGTAAGCGCCAGCATCTTCTTTGGTTGGGTACTTGATCTTCAGGAAAAGATAACTTTCGGCTACATTGGTATTGTTGATCAAACCCTGGGCCTTAAACATTGACAAAAAAAAAAAATCAAAATACCGTTTCTTAAGGTTTTGAATTAATTAATCCTATACATTACATATGACAGAATTAACCATTAAGACAAAAAAAAAAGAACATGCTTAAGGCATCGAGGGAAGGACAGGGGGAGGGGGGACAGAAGTTAAACCATGGCGTGTATGGTAGCTGAACAAAGATTTAAAAAATAGGGTGGAGGGGGGGGTGGACACCAACAGTATCTACGGCTTGGAGCTTTTAAGCTTATTAATCCGACGCTGACGCCCTACATAACAATCGCCTAAGAGATTGCCATGAAGATAAGTTGTTGTTTTTATTCATTAAACCATTGTTGGTAATTGTTGAAATTAATTTAATTATGATAAAAAATGAATTAAGCATTTATAAATAATTAATGGAAAAAATATGCTTATGGTATTGACATGTTATTTTTAAAGCACGAATTGAACTAGACTATATAGCGAAATAGCGATATAGTCTTATCGTTTTATACGTTTAATTTCTAACAGTTTCATAAGAATAAAAAAAAAAAAACTTGTGACATGCACTCGAGCCTGCCACTTGTGGCTACATTTCTTACAACTTCATTAAATACCCAGTACTTTGATACATTTAGATACGCCACTAATAAGGCAAGCATATGATTGTATTTTTGCAGTAATTTATAGGCCTATAGCAAAACGAATAACTTATTACACTTAGGTAAATGACGTTATGACAAAGTGATTATTACCTCAAAATGATTTCTCTCGCTGTGTCCGTAGTTCAGTTTGCTGGGCGGCTGGATGTTGACGATTGGGGTCTCCCCGTTCTTGGAGATCTCCATCAGCAGAATTTCTTTGGCATGAATCCCTGAGCCGTCCGGAAAACACGTGATGTTGATTTCTGCAGTGGCGGCCTCCACGAAGACACTTGGAATCAGGTCAATGTGAATTGATGTGACTGGTCGTAAAATGAAATTTGACTTTGAAAAAGTTTATAGAAACATATATATTTTTCCAATATTACGTTAGCTTTAAATATATATTTACTGTGATTTAGGGACCGTAACACAGAGAGGAGACATATTTAGACCAAAAGCACTTTGGCTCTGATTATATTTTCCACCGTGGACAAGAACACTGGGATCCACCGTACCCTCTATACTTTATAAACATACTTTAAAAAGTAACAACATAAGGTCTATATTCATATAAATATAGCCTATGTTTACTAAGTTGTTTATATAATGCCACTTTTCCAAATATAGTAAGATGTTAGCTCACCTTGTTCGAAAAATAGAAAAATCAGCACAGTAGACGTGATCAAAGAAGTTGTCACCTTCATTTTGAGCCTACTGTGTACCGTGTACTTGTATTACTCAGAGAACACTTTTCTCTTTTTGGCAGAGGAGTGAAATAAACCAGGTAAAAATTAACTCACTTAATATTCACATTGATAACCTCACAAAAGTTGAATAAGAACTCAGAAATTTAAACCCTTTTAATGTTTTTAAGTAAACTGTATTATAAAATAAGGTGTTAACAGAAAACAATGAAATAAATCGTGAATTGATGCACAATAAATCCAATTTTGATGCCTTCGTTAAGTTTGATTCTTAGTAATAAAAGTCAGTTATCAAGTAAATAATGATATACTTTTTAAATAAACACAACTAAGGAATAAGGAAATCTGAATAAACCAGTTACAATTTCGAATCCTCAACATTCAACAAACTAAACTGCGCGTTATGTTAACTGCATTTAATATATAACGACCGGTCTACAGCCTTTTAAAAAAACTACTTTATATAATACTATATCCAGCATGACAAATCCACTAGATTATACTAAACCAATAGGGGTGGAGGAGGAGAAAACACAATTGGGTTTATTAAGAGGAGAAAAACATACACATACCAAGGTCCCTCACAATAACTCCTACAACTTTATCTTCGATTCCCCCTGCTGGTATGTGACGCAAATTGTTGATCTCTGGAAAAGGGGGTCTAATACCTTTTTCCAATCCACCTTGATAACACAATACGTATGCATGTCTCTGTATACATAAAGACGTATGGGAAAATGGAAATGGGGGGGGGGTTCAAGTAAGGACAAACAACCTAACAACTAATTCATTTGTTCGTTTAGTTACCCTCATTTGTATGCAGCATTTGTCGCCATTGGGACGAATACGGAATCTCTTACAACTAGACGGGCCAAAAATTCGTAACATTTGTATACAGTTTTTAATACAATAAATAAGTAAATAAACTGCCGTTAGAAGCCCTGAGAGAGCTACAGTAAAAAGCTTTTGTTGGTCCTGTTGTGACCCACGGGCCAACTGTTGCACGCCCTTGCTTTAATAGTATAATTTATACTTTAATACTCGTTTTTTTTTCCAATAAGTTCCCAACGTCGCTCGCAATCATTTTTCATAGGAGGGTTAGTCCATTCGCTATAAAAAATAACCTAGTGGTTGGGGAGCTAGACCATGTTTCGTGCCAAAAAGTAAAAGTAAGTTCCAGATTGGTAAGTGTCACATTTTTGTATACCCTTTCCCACCCACTAAAAACACCCACGCACCTATCTCTGATGTTTATTCAACAGTCCCACTATGTATTGACACTGTATGCCTGACTTGATAAGCAATATAAAAAAAGAAAATCTAGACAATTCCAGACACCTATACACACTGATAACAAGAAAGGGTTTATTTAGGTACATTTATTTATTTATTTATTTATTTATTTATTTATTTATTTATTTATTTATTTTTTATTTATTTATTTATTTATTTATTTATTTTTTTATTTATTTATTTATTTATTTATTTATTTATTTATTTATTTATTTATTTATTTATTTATTTATTTATTTATTTATTTATTTATTTAGGTACATTTATTTTTATAATATGGGGCACGAAGGCCGTGCGTGCAGCGCGTTCGGGCTGGCGTACCGATAGTCCTAGGTTCGAATCCTGGTGAAGACTAGAATTTGTTCTCTGGTCTGGAGGGTGTCCCTGAGTCTACGCAGCACTGATGAGTACTTGACTTTAGTTGGGGTAAAGTAAAGGCGTCTGGGCATTGTACTGGCCACACAATCCCATTGAATGCAGTGGGCCACAGAAACTTACTTTTTAAGTGCCAATGCATAACAAAATACATATAAAGGATGTATACACACGTTTTTGCTTTTCGTAATTTGTTTAATTTCATGTAGTGTAGTATTATTTTTTTTTTGTTTCATTTATAAAAAATCCAATTTTATGAAGCCTAAAGTTCTCTTTTTTTTGTGCTTAAAATTACCTCAATATTCACTACTTTCCATTCATATGTACACTACAAACCATTACTATTATTTTCTACAGAAGACAGGTGACAAAGAGTATTTACACGTAAGATTTAAGGCTTTAAAAATATGCGGGGATAAAATAATTCCCGTCTGAACGCGATGACCCTTTTGATTTACAAATCCCATGTCTAAACCATGTGATACACTTGCTCTCAATAACATTGCAGCGCCCTCTCCTCCCACAACTTTTCTATTACCCGATCCACCCTACACATGAGTCAGGAAATATGGTCACTTCAAATGTTATCTGCTCTTACTGTCATTCACAGTTCACAAGAAACTGTTGTTATCTGTAGCATGGTACTTCATTTCCATTGTTTTAGCGAGAGAAAAGGGGGCTTAAATCTGCCTTATGACGCATGCTTTGACGTCAGAGGTAATACTCATCTAATTCATATTTCCGTTTTTTTTAATCGATTTTTTTTTTTTTTTAAACTATGTTTTAAAGTCCACTACAAGCAAGAAACGAACATGCACACTACAAAAATTAAAGAATTGGCGATAATAAGAAAATACTTCGCAAAATGACAATGCTAACGGTAGCTTTAGTTTGTTTGTTATTTGTTCACCAAAGAAAACAACTTTCTTATTGATTCAGTAATCAATATGGTTCGGTGATTCGCACTAACTCACATATAACTTGGCTTAGTGATTCCCATTGATATAGCACTTCCTTAGAGTCAGTTATCTCATTGGCTTAGAGATTTATATTGGTATAGCACTTCCTTAGAGTCAGTTATCTCATTGGCTTAGAGATTTATATTGGTATAGCACTTCCTTAGAGTCAGTTATCTCATTGGCTTAGAGATTTATATTGGTATAGCACTTCCTTAGAGTCAGATATCTCATTGGTATATATAAGATATGATACGATTGCTTTATTGATCCAAAGAAATGGACATTCGACTTGATTACATAAATGACGTCTTTTAGCACTTTTTAAACAATATAAAAGAACTATTTGTACTCAAGCACAGAAATATACTTATAAAAATAGACTTGCGCGTGCACTATCATGGCGAAGTAGTCGCAGTTAAGCGCTCGCGAAGAGGACAAAGGAAGAGGTTCAAAGACACCCTGAAGGCCTCCCTAAGAAACCTTGGAATTTATCCTAACAACTGGGTTAAGCCTAGCCGAGGACCGATCCTCCTGGCGAAAAATGATCCGAACTGGTGCAGCAGCTCACGAAGATAAAAGGCAAAGGGTCGCTATTGAAAAACGACAAATAAGAAAATCCAGCAAAGACAGCCCCGCGTCTACCGGCCATCAAGCCACGCACCTGTGTCCCCACTGTGGCAAATACTTTCGGGCAAAAAAAAGGCCGTATTAGCCATCTCCGAACTCATAAGAAATCATGACTCTGATAGAGGATGGTCCTCATCATCATCATCATTTATCATACGAGATTCCTAAAGCTGTAAAAAGAGAACAGGCAACACGGGACGGGGGGAGGGGGGGGGTAAATAAAACAAACAGTGGATGGAATTGAGGTACCGGTATCATTTTATTTGTAGACAAACACAACTATTCACCACTAAAGTAGAGGTGCAAAAAAAAAAATGAGTTCATTCAAAGATATATTTTCTATATTTATTGTCAAATTAAAATCTCTAAATGGACAAGGAAGTGGCAATATCTTTTTGAAAATCCAAAACAAAATTATTTTATCATCTTCCTTCAAACGCTTATATAAAACAAATTGAAAAAGAACAAAAATAAATAATTAGACTATACTTTAAAAATAACAAAAAAAACCTATTTTTATTTTAAAAAATGTCTGCCGAAAGTAAAAAAAAAAATGGACGGAGGCGCTTCCTGTTAATAGTGTAGGCACATACAAATTATAATCAACAAATAAAACAAATGTTAGCATTTGAACTTTGAATTAGAAGCTTGGGCGTATAAAAAAAGGAGATAGGATAATCTCCATTTTCTAGCCCACTTTGTCAATAACATAGATAAGTGAGGTAACTTGCAGCACTGGCGAAAATATAAACTGTAGTAATACTTGTTACAGCTTACATTGTTTCAGTCACTATGGGTATTTTCAAATGCTCTATTGAAAAAAAAAAAGATCTAAACATAGGCTACTATTGATAATATACCTCCCCCCCCCCCCTCCTTTCCTTGTGGAAGATTAGAATATTGAATTATAAATTAATGTGAAGGACAATCTGTTAATTCTAAAATGAATATTGGTTTAACTAAATTTATAAAATTTAAAAGAAATTTTTTTTTATTGAACAAACAATCAGTGTTAATAATTAATATTTTTGCCCAAAACAAACAAACAAAAAAAAAGGTTAAAATTGAGGATGTTAAAAAAATATGATAAATATAAATAAAAAATGAACATGGCATTTTTATTTGTCGATATTTGCAAAGAGACTCAAGACCGTTTCCAATTTAATTTATTTACCATTAGATATCTCTTTCTTTTATTTTAATGTAAACAGATAGACACGACATTTTATTTCATTATTGAAGCAAAATGTTAAAAAAAATATATTTGCATATTAAAGATGACTTCGTAGTATTTATTTAAAAATATGCTAAAATAGACAATATAAATTGGCAATAACTAACAGTAAAATTACTGTAAATTAAAATATCCAAGTTTCTAAAAAAAAGTAAAGTGGAAGAGACCGTGACTCTACAACAGGCCCAAGGAGACATCATTTAAACAACAACAATAAATATAATTACATTAACAATTATCACAGTAAAAGTTGAGATTAATTGCAGGAAAACAAAAGTTAACACTTGCATTGGAATTCATAATGATAATTTTCTATTTACAAGGCTTTTCCCCACTATTCTTTTTTTACAATGAGTGATATCTTTAACAGCTTTTGGCAATCATAAATAATTTATAAGAAGAGATCTATTCAAGACAATGTAGTGCCATTAATTTGAATGTCACACATTTGCATTGGCTGTTGTTGTTTTTTTAACACAAGGCCTAATTCTCATTTGCTTGCTCTGTTGTGGAGGCGCCTTCGGGAATTGCCTGAGGAGTGCCTGAAGCACTCTGCGTTCTGGAGGCTGGATCTGCCGTTGGGGAACCTTGCGCCTCTGTGGTTTGTTCAGCTTTTGGGGAACCTTGCGCCTCTGCGGTTTGTTCAGCTTTTGGGGAACGTTCACTCTCGGTGGTCGCTTCTTTCTTCGGAGTCTTTTGGGCGTTCTTGGGGCGCCTGTTGGGGCTCTGCTTTCTTCCGGCGTTGATCTTACCTTTGGGTTTCAGCGGTATCGTGGACGCCGCTAGAGAGGTACCGCTGAACGTCTTGGCGCTGCTTTTGATGATGGACACGTTGTTGTTGGTCTCAGCCCTCTGTGTGACTATTCTTTTCTTCTCCTCCTCGGCCTTCGTCTTTTCCTTGTCCACAGATGGCTGCCCGTCGCTCTCCAAGGGCGCATCCACAGGTGGCGCCGAGCTTTTTAGGGATTCATCGGGCTTTGAAGGAGTTGCTGCCGGAACATCGCGTTTTTCTTCCGGAACATTCAGGAGCAGAACGTCCGTCGGCGGGGGCTGGGTGTAGTTTGCTGGGGGTGTGATTTGTCGGTAGGAAAGCATGGCCGGGGGCGGAGAATCATATCTTTTGGGATGAAAATCTGAGTCGGAATGTTCCCTTACCACCATAAATCCACTGGCCTTGTCTATGGAAATTAATTTTAAAAAAAAACAAACTTTTTTTAAACTATAAAAAAATATGTTTTGAAATGTATACTAGAAATATTATATACTCATTCTTTCAAAATTTGACTACTGTAACACTCTCCTCGCAGGCATTCCTCAGCACCACATAGACAAACTTCAGATGGTACAGAACTCAGCATGCAGACTAATTTTTAAAGCAAAGAAACATGACCACATTTAACCACACATGCAGCAACTCCACTGGCTTCCAATATCCTCTCGCATAAAGTACAAGTCTGCCAATCTATGCTTCAATTCTTTCACTGACCCTCATTTTCCTGTCTATCTCTCTGAACTGTTGCTTCCTTACATCCCCACAAGACAACTACGCTCTTCCACTGACAATAGAACCCTCTCAATCCCAAGAACCAAAACCAAAACCATCGGCGACCGTTCCTTCTGCTTCCACGCCCCCACCTTCTGGAACCAGCTCCCCCTCCACATCCGTCATTGCGAAACCTCTTCCACTTTCAAAAAATCCCTTAAAACCCATCTGTTTAGGTCCGCCTATGACCTGTGATGCCTCGCTCCTGGTCTCGGTTTGTTTTTATGCTTCCTTTGTATTATTACCAGTATGTGCTATTGTGTCTTTGTTTTTAAATATTGTAACTATCATTTTTGTCACTTTTAATGTTGCACCTATTATTTTTTAAATCAATTTTATTGCTGTAGCCATTATCTTTATAGCCATTTAATGATGTAGCTATTGTCTATTTATTTTAGTAGCTTAAATAGTTTATAATTTTAGTAAAAATTGTAAAGCGCTTAGAGCTGTAAGGTAAGCGCTATATAAAAATGCCTCAATAAATAAATAAATATTAATTAATAATAATGTCTGCTATAGCAAAATATAATGATAGTAACTTTAAAGTAATGATAAAACATCAGATGAATTATGTTTATTGTAAAGGTTATAGTGTATAAGCGTAGATGTGTATGTTACTTTTTAAATATAGTATCTTATATTGGCAAGTAGCCTTTCTCACTCACTCTCTCTCTATCTCTCTCTTGCTCCTCCTCACACATACACCCAAATCAAACTATGTATGGCCGATTATATGTACTCTGCCTTATTGGTTTTTCTGGGTGTGTAAGAATCATTTACCTTTTTTTTTAGACTTTTTGTCTCTCTCCTCAAAGAGTTTTCTGAAATTAGAGAAAACATGGACGAAATTGTCAAAGTTAAATGATAGGTAAACACGAATAAGTATGGACACGAAAGCACAGAACCTGTGTTAATTTTAGCTGATTAGGAAATATCTAAATACAATTGGCAAATAGGGCTATTCAGTGTTCAACACTTTCTGCGTTCACATCATCGCTGGGATTGTGACGGACAGCTCAACGCCCAGTTGCTTTTCATTTTCTGACTTAAGAAATATACTCTTTGAAAGCCGGGGAAACTATAAGGACACCCTCTAGACACGGTATAATAAAAATCTGGCGTTTAACCCATGACTTTTAGAATGGCTATCCGAACGCATTGGCACTACCTCCACACATCCATCAAAACAGTTCCTTGAGTTGCACGAAAAATACATCTTATGATATTTTGATCAGATTCTGATTTTCTAAGAATCGCTTTTTAACCTATGCCACAGTACAAACTTAATTAAGCATGGACTGTAGACCATAGGCCTAGAGTCGATCAGAGGAATATGTCGAGTGTAGGGCAAATTAAAAACGGAAGTTTAAAAAAGGATTCTATGTTAAAAATGTGGATTTAATCCCCCTCCCCTCCCCGTTCACATCTGAATAAATGTGTATACAATGGAAAAAAAAACTATCTTCCCGAGCCATTCCCGACACTCCTTTATGGAGTCCACTGAGCTATATATAATATATATAATATATGGAGTGCTCAATCCCTTATCTATACATAAAGCATAAAAATGTCGGGAAAATGCATACGTTTATATAAAGATACGTGTTACCGTAGTAAAATGGCGATTTGATTCGGACATTTATAAAATTTAATATGTAATTTTGATTTAAGCACTTTCCGGAAATGCGTCCATTAAAATCAACTCAAGAAAATGTTTTTTGAACTTTCTCGATTGAACGCGTTGAATGCCAAAAATATTAATATTAATATATACGGTCGTTTGGTCAAAGGTATTTATAAGCTTGCATATATGTTACGCACAGACAAAGAGTTGTCCAGTACATGAACTTGGCTACGGCATACAGATATATGTTTAATTGTTTTTATATTAGACATAAATCTATATTATTTTATAGCTATCGGACATTAGGCTATCGGCTATACTTATAAAATTGGACATATGCCTCGAAATATAGTATAATACACTTAATATTACCTAATAGACTTTTATAAAAACAATTTGTTGTTCTATATAACTTTTTTTTCCTTGGGAGTAGAGATACACTATAAAACATAACAGAGTAGACCTAGTTACGATTTTAACGAGAGACCTAGACTATTAATATTCTATTTAGCTTTACATAAAACCTCTTACTTAAATGGAAAAAAACACGTAGGCCCATTAATTGGGCCATAACACTATATAGCCTACTTAAACATTTTTTAAATATTTTTTTCACAACATAGGTGATACATGAAAGTTAAAAAGAAAGAAACCCAGCCTATCCCAGCCTATCCCAGCCTATCCCAGCCTATCCCAGCCTATCCCAGCCCATCCCAGCCCATCCAAGCCCATCCCAGCCTATCCCAGCCTATCCCAGCCTATCCCAGCCCATCCCAGCCTATCCCAGCTGAAGTGTGCACAAACCTCTCATCGTCCCTCTTCTTCTTCCTGTAACACAAGCACGCAAACAGCACTATCAGCGCCAGGAGCAGCAACAGGCCCAGCAGACAGAACATGGCGATGCCGGCAGGCGAGCTGACGAAGTCAGAAACGCTGCTCTCCTGGGTCTCCTGGTAGGGCTCCACTTTGGAGACGTCCAGAAAGTTGGGGTCTGACAATCCGCTTATGGGAGTCCCGTCGGAGGATTGCTGCAGCTTCTGCACGACAGAACAGAAATGGTTGGAACGAGAAAAGCACAGTTTTAAAGTTTAGAAGCCAAAATATAAAACTTATTTATTTTTAAATTAAATATTTAAATATAATGTAATAATATAATCTATACAAATTAAATATTTAAAATTATTAACAGTACAGTTACATCATTAGATATATATTAACACTTATTTTCATTAAATCGCTTAAATAAAATAGTAGATTTATGGAAATGCAAAGTTGTCTTTCGTTATTTAAAGCACACCTTCAAGCAAGAAGATTAAGCTTATTAGGTCAGAAGAAACACGGATTTTCCATTGGCAATTCGCTGTAGTAAGCCCACGTTAAACTGGCAACCAATTGTATAATATACATAGACTATATTTTAGAAATATTTCTTTCTGTTTTTCTGGTTAAGTTTCGGTTCCTAGAACTATGAAAGTGACAAGCGCACCCGAGGATTGTGTGGCCAGCATAATGCACGGCAATCCTTTACCGAGTTACCGTACTGGGTTACCTTACCGATTTCAATTACCGATTTGCGTTATCGAGTTATCTACCGATTTACCTATCTAAGTAACTTTTGCCTCACTGAGTTACCTTACTAAGTTATCGTATCGAGCTGCCTCACTGAGTTGCCTTACCGAGTTATTTCCCCTCCATACACCAATGATACCCGTTTGAGGCTATTCAACTTGTATAACTTTCATTTTGGCCTATGCATACATAAGTAAATTAAAAAGAAAAACAAACAGTAGAAGGGTGTGAGAAGACAAGATCTAATATACGTACTTGGAGAATTTCAGTGTCAGTCAAAAAGGTCTTGTCCTGGTTGACATTGGCCATGTTGTCAGTGGTCTGGGTGTTGCTGACCACGTAGGTGTAGGCGATCGTACTGTAGGAGGAAACAAAATGTGTTGGTTAGTCAATGTGTGATGGTGGTGATGGAAAGAGTGGGTGGGGGTGGTGTGAGATGGAGATGAAACCTTCAAAAGTACATCACGTAAATTGAAAATGGATTAGTAGTAAAAGCAGTAAAAAAAAAAGATGTCCAAATTGATCCATTTAGGACCGGTAAAGCAGCGTTCACCAGTTTCCATGGTCAAGAAATACTAGGGGATTGTGTGGCCAGCACAATCCCCAGCCGCCTTTACTAAGTTGCCCTAACTAATGTCAGATACCCATCAGGGCTGGGTAGAATCATTGACGCCCTGTTCCAGACCTGAGAACAAGTCATAGCCTTCATCAGGATTTAAACCCAGGACCTGTGCTTGTTATTACATAATTACCAAAAAGTTTTTTTCACATCATGATTTACTTAAAACTCTTCATTCGAGATCACTTCACGCCTAAAAACGTTCCCATTATGTTGCATATTTTCGGCAGTGCCACTTTCTGGTCCTGTTTTTCTTTTGGGATGGGGGGGGGGGTTACTGATTGATTGTACTGATTGGTTATGGTTAGAGTTAATATAATTTTTAGGGTTACGAATAGCTTAAACCGTGGCCTACTGGGCAGTTATTGTATTATTCTTGCGTCATTTTCTATCACTGGTTTGTAAAGATGGTTACCAGAATTTGGTTACTGTGACCTACTTGGTGGCCAAGAGACGTCTCCTGGATGAGGAACTGGTGTCGATCACGTTGGAAATTCGGAACCGTTGACCGGTGCTTGTGAAGTATGTCTGCGCTCTGCGTCTGAACGCTTCTCTGAGGAAACAAAAGGAAATCCGTAACAAGTGGCAGGGAGAAAGGAAAGGTTAGCTCAGTTCGAGAAAGGAACGGTTAGCTCAGTTAGAGAAAGGAAAGGTTAGCTCAGTTAGAGAAAGGAAAGGTTAGCCCAGTTAGAGAAAGGAAAGGTTAGCTCAGTTAGAGAAAGGAAAGGTTAGCTCAGTTAGAGAAAGGAAAGGTTAGCTCAGTTAGAGAAAGGAAAGGTTAGCTCAGTTAGAGAAAGGAAAGGTTAGCTCAGTTAGAGAAAGGAAAGGTTAGCTCAGTTAGAGAAAGGAAAGGTTAGCTCAGTTAGAGAAAGGAAAGGTTAGCTCAGTTAGAGAAAGGAAAGGTTAGCTCAGTTAGAGAAAGGAAAGGTTAGCTCAGTTAGAGAAAGGAAAGGTTAGCTCAGTTCGAGAATGCGACAGAGATAGAGAAATAACGCGAACTGTTGAGATAGTGAGCAAAAAAAATAGAGATAAGACGGGAAGAAGGGAAAGAATGAAAAGAAAGAGACATAGAAAGATAAACGGAAGTATACGTCGATTGATAGATGGAGAATGATACGAATAGAGATAGACAGATAGCTAGAAACAGATAAATATATTATATATATATACAAACATAGAGAGATAGACAAAGAGAGGCATGGATGTTCAGAGATTGTAAGAGGGAAAGCTAAATAGATACAAAGACATAAACGACTGAGACATAGAGAGATTGTAAGAGATAGAGAGAAAGAGAGAGGGAGAATGGGGTGATATAAAGGGGAATAGAAAGATTCATAAAGATAAAGAAATACATTGAACAGAATGGAAGAATCAGAGAGGGAACTACATGCATATATATATATATATACAGAGAGAGAGAGACAAAGCGATACAGAGAGAGAGGGAGAGAGATCGACGGACAGAGACATACAAAGAGAGCGATAAATCTGGATACAGCACAGAGCGGGAGAAAGAGAGAGAGAGAGAGAGAGAGATGGAGATATAGATACAGATAGATCAGTCTATAGGCAACCACAAATAGAGGATTCGACCATATTCTCAAGGTGTACAAATTGAAACTTTGACTATAAAATGAATATCAAAGTATTCTCACTTTTTGGACAAGACCTCCGAGTAGGACTCGGCGAATTCAATCACAGCCATCTGGGAGTAGAGGTCAAAGGTATCCACTCTGATGAGTGAAATCTGGGAGGTGGTCACCGATCCATCAAGAGTGCGACACAAGACCCACATGAAGTACTTGGCATGGTTTTGTAATGCTGGGGATCCGCTGACCGCCAGATTTCCAGTGTAACGTTCAATGCTAGGGATGTAGATAATAATCAATCAATTTATCATCTGTCTATCATCTATCCATCAACTATCTATCAATCATCTATCTACCTATCTACTTATCTATCTATCTATCTATCTATCTATCTATCTATCTATCTATCTATCTATCTATCTATAAATCTATCTATCTATCTATCTATCTATAAATGTATCTATCAATGTATCAATCAATCAAAGAGCCAATCTATCCATTTTTCTATCTATTTATATCTATCTATCTATCCATCTATCTATATATCTATTTATTTATCTATCTATATATTTATCTATCTATATTTAGCTCTATAATATATCTCATTTGTCAATCAATCAATCAATCTAAGCGATACATCATCTCTTTCTCTCTCTCTCTCTCCATTCTCTCTCTCTCCCTATATATATATATATATATATATATATATGTATTTATGCATCTATGTTTCTATTTATTCATTTATCTATCCATATCCATCTACCTATTTTCAATCTAGATATATATCTGTATGAATATATATGTATCTATATCTATCTGTGTCTGTCTGTTTGTCTGTCTGTTTGTCTCTATTAACAGGTTCTAGAATTGAATACACGCGTAAAGGCATTTCAATATAATCACACATTCCTATGTCATACAAGACTACCCAGCCCATTTCATTTCACACACATAACCCCTCTGCCAATTAAGACTTAGAATGAATGTCAACGCGTATGTACAGTTCTGTGTCCATACCTGAAAGGGACGTCACTCTTGTAGGCGATAAACTCTACGCTGGCTGTGTTAGAGATGTTCAAGCCGAAATCCCCTGCACTGAGGGTGGCGATGGAGTGACCCGTTGCAGCCTGGTACGGCACTTCCAGTGAGATCAGAGCGTTGCTGGTCAGAGATGACGTGGACACGTCCTCCTTCTCGTCGATATCTATCAAGTTTATGGTGACCGTTACGGACGATGTGTGCAGCTGGTCCGTGGCACTCAACACGATCGTCTCCGTGGTCCAAGTCTCGTAGTCCGGTGAGACTTTGACCGTCAGCTTACCCGAGCTGTCATAGTCGAAATAACCATTGCCTATGCCGGGGAAACCGTAGGTGATAGTTTTAAAGGCAGCGGTCACGTCAGCGTCTGTTGCGGTTATAATGTCCACTAAATGTCCGGACAGAAGATTCTCCGGTATAGTCAGCGTGATGGTGGAGGACGCGAACTTTGGGAGATTGTCGTTTTCGTCCAGAACGCGTACCTCGACGATTTTCGTATAATGACCAATGTCCGTGTTGACGTCCACCTCGAGAGAGTAGACTGGCAGTGTTTCGTAGTCCACTTTGATGACTTGTAGAACTCCTTCCTTGGAAGTAGCGTCCGGGGCGACGGTAAACGCCGACCCAATGTTTCCAGAAATTATGGAGTAACCGGAAGGAACTCTGTTTTTGTCCACGGCAATTCTTCCAACTTCCTGGTTTGCTGCTGATTCGTTAACGTAAAAGACGTAGTTGGCTGAGGCGAACGTAGTTTTCGGAGGGATAACGCTTATCGTCACTGTTGTGTTGGCAGAACGGGGCGGGACACCGCGGTCGGTGGCCACGACTGTCAGAGTGTAGGTGTCGCTGGCAGACAGAACTGACGTGGCGGTGGTTATTTCCCCGGTGCCGTCGTTGATGATGAAATAGCCGTCGGTGTTGCCAGCTACGATGGTGTAGATCAGAGTTCCACTCAACCCGTGATCAGCGTCAGAGGCGGTGACGTTAATGACGTTGGACCCTGTGGAGGCCTGCCGTGGCACGGTCGCGGTGTAAGTCACTGGGATAGTTGGGTCATGATTGTTAGGGTCTGTAGAGATAACATTTATAGTGAATAGTCGATCTGTTGTTTTGACAGGGTTTCCGTTATCTTTCGCCTGTATTGTTACAGTGTAGGTTGGGTTTGTGGTCGCGTCTAGGGCAGCTTTAGTTTTAAGGACCCCGGTGACGCTGTTAAGCTCAAAGTCTGCAAGCTGGCTTAAGACGTCCAGATAACTGACTTCACCAGCGGCCCCAGTGTCCAGGTCAGATGCATGAAAGCGGAATATTTCAGAGCCCACGGGGGTGGTGTCCAAAACACTAACGCTGTCCGGTGTGACGAAAAGTGGAGAATTGTCATTGATATCTTCAATGTTAATGACCAGTGAGACCTGGGCGGTCAGCGAGGGGTTACCGCTGTCATTGGCAGTAATAATGAGATTGTAGAAGCTGGCTTCGAGGTATAACAATTTACCGTTCACAGAAATTTCACCAGTGGTTGGATCTATGGAGAATTTTGTGGTATTGGACAGCGAATACGTTATGGCGCCATATGGTGATTTGTCGAGATCTGTGGCCTGCACTTTGCTTACTTCTGTGCCCACCGTGGTCCTCTCTTTCACAGGAAAGCTGAGCGTTTCCTGCAGATTGCCATGGGGGTCTTTGAATATGGGCGCGTTGTCGTTAAGATTTAGAATGCTTATAGTAACAGTGCAGGTAGCTTTGGGATTACCTTGAGGCAGAAGGAAAGCCTCAATTTCCAAAGTGTAAACATCGGTTCTTTCATAATCTAAACTATTGGCGATGATCAATTCGCCGGATGCTGCTCTTACTATGAAATCGTTATTAGGAACAGTATTAACAATCGAATACTTCAGATTTCCATCCTCTTTGGCTCCGTAGACTGTGGCATTCAAGTCTTTCACGAGAGTGCCTAGAGTTTCGTTTTCGGGAATGCTGAAGGCATAATTATCCGTGTAAAATTTGACATCGGTGGTCGAAGGCAGGACATTGACAACTATCACAGCGGAACTGCTTCTTGGCGGAATTCCTGTGTCCGTAGCCACCACAGTTAGCCTGTAAGTATTATAGGTAACGTAGTCCATGGTTTCGTTGGTGTAAAGAGTAAAGTTGGTCAACTTGAAGTCTGCGTTACGTGAGCCTGTCAATACTCCATTCACCGTTTTGTTAAAGCCTTCGTCCTCATCAGAAACAATCAAAGTGCCAACAAGCTTGTTTGGGCTGTCATTGTGTATAACAGTAAACAGATAGACATTCTGTGAGAATTTAGGGTTGTTGTCGTTCACATCGGTAACAGTGATGCTCACAGTTCCTGTCGCAGACACCCCGTTCTGGTTCAGCGCTTTCACCACCAGACTGTATATGGGCTTGGTCTCGCGGTCCAGGTACTTCCAGGTGGTAATGTTCCCGGAGTTAGGGTCGATACTGAAGTCCTTGTTCGTGTCCCCGGACTCTATTGAGTAGACAAACGTCGTTCCCGTGTCGTTGTCCTTGCCCTGCAGCTGTATCACCGTGGTCCCCAGCGCGACGTCCTCGCTTAAGCTCTGCGAGAAACCGCTCGGGATGGAAACTATTTCAGGAGCGTACTCGTCTTTGTTCTGAACGATTACGTACACTGTGGTCGTTCCGTTCAAAGAAGGCATCCCTTTGTCCGAGGCTACGATCTCAAACGTGTAATTATTTTGTGTTTCATAGTCTAGCATTTTCTTAAGTTGAATCATACCCGTGACACTATCTATGTCAAATTCAGTTGGCTTGTTCAACAGAGAGTATTCTAGAGTTCTGTTTAGTCCCACATCGCGGTCTGTTGCCGTTATCTGTTTAACGTCCGTTCCCGTGTAGCCTTCATCAATTTTCAAAACGTAGACGCTGGAATCGAAGGAAGGGGCGTTGTCATTTATGTCATTGACGTTGACAGTCAGGTTCTCGACGATCGTCTGACCGCTGTCCGCCTTCGCCTGCACCTGGTAGCTGTATACGTCTTTCACCTCCCTGTCATACGGTACCGTCAGTGTGATGACGCCCGTGGAGGAGTCTATGGTCACCTTGTTTTCCTCGTTTCCGGCGAGTATGGAGTATTCCACTTTGGGGAAGGCACAGCAGGCGCTCGCATTGACCAGCTGAATGCCCGAGTCGCCCTCGGTGACGGTGACTGTGCTTGGGAGGTGGCCGAAGGCCATTTTGGTCTCGGTCAGCACGGTGAACTGGACCATGGTCTGGTTGACGCTGTCGTACACGCAGACTGTTAGCGTGTATTGGGTAGCATTTGGGAGCTGGGCCACAGTAACATTGCCTTGTGTGTCGACCTATAGGGATGGTATTGATACATGATCTCTTCATGCTACAAGAAACACAACAAGGCAGCAACAGGAGCAACAACACGAGACAACAACAACAAATACGATTTTTTTTAGAGAACAAGAAACTCTTAGAATGAAGAACTCATAAATGCTTTTATGTACAAGGTCGTTAAAACTTAATCACAAGTTCGACTTTAGATTTTAAGACGAAAGTCGCTGGACTTATCAGTTCATCCAACATATATATATAGAGAGAATGAGAAAAAGAGTGGAGCGGAGTGTGCATCTAAACTGGCCAAATGAAGCTGACCGGTGATGGAGGCTCCGCAGAACGGAACAGTACAGAGTAGCTTACTTTCGAACTGGGAACTGTTCGATCGGAGGGCTTACTTTTGTATTCGTGTTTTCGAAACTGCAGGGATGCAGAAGAGACGGTCGTGCAAGTGCTACTGGACTGCCGGGCTTCGGTGGAATTTAGAGTGGATGGAATATAAATGGTATTAGGGTTGAATGATACAGCAGAGTTCATTCTCCGAACGCTAAGAAAGTAATCTCGGCCCGATTCTTACTTTCAGAAAAGTGATGTAAATGTCCAACATAGAGATATATATATAGAGAGTGAGAAAAAGAGAAACACACACACTAACTAACAAACACATACAAACAAGCATTTGCCATGGGCTTTATAGAAGTTTGCGAACCACCGATTCGCGCTTATGTTAAGAACACACCGGTGTGCAAACGCATAGGGGACAGTCCCTTTTGCGCGTCCGAGGATCATTCCACTGCCGAGAGACACCGAGACTCGGTGGGGAGGAAGTAATGAGCGCAAAGGCCGGTCTGGAGTCTGGATGTCAAGACTTATAGTCTGGTTTTTGTGCTATCAAGCGATAGCGAGGGGAAACGAGCGAACCATCACGTCAATGAACCGAGGGAAATTCACAGGTGTGGATTGAAGTGTAGAGTGTATGTACTGCGGAGACCGTAAGATTTGTGGTGGCTAGTCTCGGACATGATCCTGGTGTGCTCCCACTTGATTCACTTCTTAACACATTATTGCCCTGGACTCAAGAGCCGTAAAGTTTAAATCAAACTTCTTAGTAAAGCTGAATAGGGAATCACAACTCCACTCAATACGCCCGCGATGTGTGTGTTTCTGTGTGTGTGTGAATGTGTTTAACATCACTGTAAAGACCCCCATTCCGCTCACCTGGAAAACGCCGGCGGCGTTCCCAGCACAGAGTCCATATTGGACCATGGCCACGCCTTTGTTGTCAGAATCGTTGCAGATTAGCTGCGCCACGTTCGTGTTCACCGTGGGGTTTTTGAGGACCACTGTCGAGATGTGCTGGCACACGACGTCGGAGTCGTTCACATTGACTACCGTGACGGAACATGTCATCTGTAATGAATAAATTAGAATACTGATCGACCGTTATACCGACACACAATGCAAAATTAGATCTTTAAAAGAAAAAAAAAGGTGATAGAAAAATGCGTATCTATCTATCTATCTATCTATCTATCAATCTATCAATCTATCAATCTATCAATCTATCTATCAATCTATCAATCTATCAATCTATCAATCTATCAATCTATCAATCTATCAATCTATCAATCTATCAATCTATCAATCTATCAATCTATTAAACTCATTCCGTGCCGGGGGGTTTACCGCGTTTGTGACAGACCATTTTTAGGTTGCTAGAATTTTTTATGGGTGCCCTTATTTATTCATAAATTTCTAAAGGAATTTGTTCAGCAAGATACCTGTATTTCATATCAAATTAAAGGAAATTAAACAGGGAATAATAATAAGTAGAAGTTAAAACAATATCGTAATAATAGTTACATCTTTATTAGTAATTTTTAGAGATCAAATTTTTTGTTTAAAAATAAAGGAGCAAAAAAATCTATCTTAACATATTTTTATATGGTATGCATAGCAGATATCCTATTCAGCTTAAAACCACTAAAAGTAGGCTATATCTATTCCAGATCAGAATGCATTTTGAATTTTGAAAATATGTCATATAGTTACTGAGTTATACGCATTTTTATAACGTTAGAATCAGCCGGCAAACGCCGATCCTATACAGTTCTATATAGTTTACATAGGCCTAGGCCTAACCACGAATGTCGGAATCTTTAATTAGTAAATAAGCCGACAGTCGTCAAAACCATTTTAAAGGGTATTTAAAGTTATTATCTGATGAATAGAAATTAATAATTAGCAATAAAAGTTATTTTACTAGCAAATTTGACAAGTTCCAAGGCCTAGAAACATTTCGAGTAGGCGTGGCTATGCTTTGTGTACAAAAGTTTAAACAGAAATCGATAAAAAAAATCGTCATTATTTAAAAAAACCGAAAGGAATCCAAGTGGAAAGGAAGTTAACAGAGTGATCTTTCCCTTTAGACAATAAAAAGTTGGATTAGATGCACTGGAAACCAAAATAAATAACGAAAATGAAAGTAACGATATATCGAGAGTTGGCAGTGAAGCGACGAGTCTTAGTAACGATGTATCGTGAGTTGGCACAGAAAGAGTTAATCTATCAATCTATCAATCTATCTTTCAATCTATCTATCTATATATTTATCAATCTATCAATCTATCTATCTATCATCTGTGCAACTGTCTATCTATCTATATGTAAACCTATCTTTCTATATTTCTATATATCTATCAAACGGTTTGACTCTTTGTCTCACTATCTATTGACGTTTCATCTATCTTTCTATTAAACTGTCTATCTCTATATATGTCAGTGTGTCTGTCTGCCTGTCTGCCTATCTATCTATCCATATATTATATAATCTATATATTTATCTCTCTCTCTCTCTCTCTCTCTATATATATATATCAGTGGTTTAAGTCTTTATAAAAATAAGGTTGTTCCCACTATAACATATATGCCGAAAATAGTTAATTCGTTGTAACTTCCTGGCAACTAGTCATGATATTGAATGCCAACCTTAAACTGGCGATATGTTTTTAAAATACACTCCGATTCACTTGGCAGCAAGCACTCACTTTTATTCACAGGTATACACCTTGGATCTATATTCCAAATAGTTACCTTCATATTTACAATATTTCAACATTTTTTTAAAATAATATCATCACTGATTGAAAGTTTGCTTTTTTTCATCAGCAGCCTTGCATACTTTGTTACTTTTCAATAAAACATAAATCCGTCATAAAAAAAAACACACACACACACAAGAAACACAAAACTCTAAACCTCCTTAACAATAAACTAGAACTAATGCAACAAACGCGCAATATCGGGCAGTGGAACAAAACATGGATACAAATTACCGAGTACAATAGTAGCTCAAGTATTTTTAAAGAAATCTATAAATTGTGTACAAGTTCGCCAGTCACATCTTACAACATCAAAATACAAAAATGAAAATTTTTAAAATAATCACCTACGCCCCTGTAGAGACCTCGTGCGTAAACAACCAATGAAATTGTATTATAAATATGAGTAGACACGTGACCAAACATTTAGTTACATAAATAAAGAATCAAATATAAATCGCGGCTGATACTTTTTTTACTTTTACTTTTTCGACTTCAATATTGGTCAATGTAGAGTTTAAAAAACAACGCTAATGGCTATGGTGCATTGCACGTTGGTTTCCAGGGTCTGTCTCTCTTCCATACTGTTCATACAGTTTTGTGTTAGTGCAGGACTTCATTTGGCCTTCTTGTAAGCTGTTTCATAAAGGGGCTAGCTTGGAGCACGACATGTTCTGTTTTTTTCAGGACACATCGATAATGGGTAATTTTCACTGGCTCCAATGCCTGACCTATGGTGGATATGTTATCTTAATCTATTATGCCCAGTCTGAGACTAAAGAAAATTTGTGGGGCCTGTCGAGACAGGCTATAATATTAGGAGTAATGTTTGTTGTGTTCTCTTTTTTATTTGTAATTTTTTTTTTATTTGTTCTTTGATACATTCTTAAAAATTTCGTCTGCATTCTGTCTATCTCTACCGGAGACGTCAGTTTGTGGTATTTTTTTTTCATTTGTTCAGCTATCTCATTTCCTCCCAGCGGGCACACCACGTCGTATCTACGGGGGAAAAAACGTGGAAACCGCGAAAACACGTGAAAAATACTTCATCCCCCCTTACCCCGTCAATAGGCCCGCTGGACTATTACTTTCATATGCCCTGGTATCCACAGTTCTTCTGTTTCCTTTGAATTGTGGCTTAGTTTGTGTAGCGCTGTTCTGAGTGGAGTCATTATTTGTTTTGTTGTTGTTTTTTCACCCTAGAGAGACTGTATGAATGTGCTTAGCAGCTTTGATTGTGACTATATGAATGCTTTGTTTTCGAGAGTGTGTTAAATGCTGCTTGAGTTTGTTCCCTTTTCAGTTGTTTTCCATTAAAATTTGACCACCACTCGGTGCAGAACCTTTTACTTAAATAGTCAAAGAGACAGACATGCGGAAATTTAGACGATCCCAAAATATTGTATGACTGTTTGCAATGAACAAAGATCGCCCTAATTCTTACGCTGACACTCTTGGATGCTGTCGTGGAGTTGTCTTTGACTACAATTGCAAACTTGTAATTGGGCTCTTTTTCGAAATCCAATTTGTAGATCGCTCGTATGGACCCTGTTAAATAATTTTAAAAAACATTGATGGGTTATGGTATTTATTATATGGAAGTAATATTACGTCTACGATAACAAAAATCAATAAAATAACGCACAAAAAAGACGTTCATAAAAATGTTACCCATTCCTTAATAATAATAATAACTTCCCTTTTTTTTTTTGTGGCAGCCAAATTTTTGCGGTAAAATCTGCAGACGGCGTTTTGACCTAGATCTACTTTCCTTAGCACAGGGAGTCATTGACGATGATAACATGTTTTTAATCTAATTTTCGACCCTTCCCGAACACCAAAACATTATTTTTCTTCCCGTTTTGTTTTCAGAATAGCAACAGCCCGCATTTTTATTTCCGTTTGCAAAGTTTAATCGTGGAAATGGCAACAATAACCTCACATATAGTCATATAGTTAACAACACCATCTTCAATGCGGCGTAAGCAAACAATGGGTCTAATATTTGGGATGAACTCAGCGTTAGTTATAAGCTGCACCAGTTCTCTTTATAGACTATCATTTATTGAGACCTTAATTGAATGCAATTTACTGATTTACTAAAACTCACCGTGCCTTACATAAAAGATACTTTTCCTTAACCCTTGTCAACACCTTAATACTTTTTAACCACTCTTCACATTGTTAGTAATCTCTTAACTGGTCTTGTACGGGTTAAATAATATAATTGTTTGCTAAAGACATACACAGCAATGTCCTTTTCCAAGAGGAAAATGTGTGGACTAGTAAAATCTCATAAATGCTGTGTGTTTTTTTCCGCATGCACGCAAAAAGCTGATTTTTACCTGTTCCTGTGTCAATTTTAAACGCGTTTGAGTTGCCAAGACCGTCGATGATAAATGTCAGGGCACCGTCTAGACCAGCGTCAAGATCATAGGCGCTGACATTGAAGACCACATCACCTAGATACAATTTAAAACAAGAAACGGATTTACACATTTTATATAGTTTTTATTGTTGTTGCTCAATTTATAAACCGGGGTATTTTTTTTAAAGATAAATCTAACCAAGTTCCACCTTTTTATATAGTTTCAAGTCTGGTTAATATAGTTTCAAGTCTGGTTAATAAAGTTTCAAGTCTGGTTAATAAAGTTTCAAGTCTGGTTAATATAGTTTCAAGTCTGGTTAATATAGTTTCAAGTCTGGTTAATATAGTTTCAAGTCTGGTTAATATAGTTTCGAGTCTGGTTAATATAGTTTCAAGTCTGGTTAATATAGTTTTAAGTCTGGTTAATATAGTTTCAAGTCTGGTTAATATAGTTTCAAGTCTGGTTAATATAGTTTCAAGTTTGGTTAATATAGTTTCAAGTCTGGTTGATATAGTTTCAAGTCTGGTTAATATAGTTTCAAGTCTGGTTAATATAGTTTCAAGTCTGGTTAATATAGTTTCAAATCTGGTTAATATAGTTTCAAGTCTGGTTAATATAGTTTCAAATCTGGTTAATATAGTTTCAAGTCTGGTTAATATAGTTTCAAGTCTGGTTAATATAGTTTCAAGTCTGGTTAATTTGGTTTCAAATTTGGTTAATATAGTTTCAAGTTTGGTTAATATAGTTTCAAGTTAATGCTCATGAAATCTTCAGAGGCTTAAGAAGACTTGAAAATGGTGCTGGAGAATGATACTTTTGAATATAGACATTAATTTTGATATTATTGATCTTTTAGTTCACCTGTCATTCATTTATTGAATCAAACAAATTATATAGTCCTTATTTTCTGGTTACAGTGCATAAATAAATTAATATAAACTTAAACTGTGATTAACTAATCGGCCAGAAATTAATGTTCACGCAATTAGTCAGTTGACCCCTTTTAACCATTTACCCGTTTTGATATAATAACCTTAGTTGGATGCGCCGAGAAGTTAGTCAAGCGAAACGAGTTAGCAAGAGTTACTCCTCGTTGTTAAGATAAAGATTCAGCAAAGAGCTACAACTCGCGTTTTGTTTAGAGGACACAATCTGGATAGGATTGGTCATCTTTGTGTTGGTAAAAAAAAACATTATCGGAACTTACTTCAAAGAAAACGAGGAAAATAGATGAAGGCGACAGATCTAAAAAAAACTTTTTTTTCTCTGTTTCGGACAATCTAGACTCTAGACCATAGGTTCTCAACCTTATTCGGCTCACCGCCCCCTTTTACATTTTTTTCCGCTAAAAATTTCTTTTAGCGTAAACTCCCCCCCCCCCCCTTTTTCCGCCCGTCTGGACTATAGTTTCCGCAATTTGTTTAGGCGGACTAGACTTTTTGTGTGATTAATTATCTTTAAAAAAACTGAAAAGGAAACATATTGTAAGGATTAATGAATAAAAAAATTGCCTAATCAAAAGCTTTAAAGTTTAAATAAATCAATATTAATGTGAATCGTTTGCCTGATGTGTTGCTAGCACTGATTGCCAGCAATTTGTCTTTTTTTGTTTCAATATCGGTTGCAAATGCCTTAGGTCTAATATCAGTCATATTTGTTATATTACAATACATAACTTGTTCGGCATCACTATTGAATCAAATGTGGAAACATTTTTTAATTAAAGGGAGATAATTAGCCCGTTTTATTTGAGCTAATATTTATGATTTTTTTCATTTACAAAAATTAATGGCTAACAATTTTTAACTTTGAAATGCTCAAACTGTAAAAAATATTTGAAAATTATATAAATATTATATGACTAAAGAATTTTTTATGTATATTTTCAAGCATTACAATAACTACCCAGTTTGTATGATTACAACTTATCTATATCGCTTAATTTGGATTCTTTTTTATTTCCCAGGGTTTAAAACTCATTAAGCACATCTCGGTAAAATGATTAAAATAACATTAATGTTCGCAGATGTTAGGGCGACAGTGATCGGTCAGCAAGGTCGACAGTCCGGTGAACCAACCACAGGACCAACCGGCCGCACACCATATTTGCCAAATACTGACCCCTACTTCATCGAAAGGTCATTGCGATTCCTATTTCTTGTTAAGATAATAATAATAATATGTTGGCATACTGTTGAGGGATATCGATATGGATATCAGATATTTAGCAGCACTTGCGTTTACATCACATTTCATTCAAAAACTAATCGATTCAAATAGCTGAGGTGTTCAAATTATATCAGGTACGTTTGTTCCGCCCACTTGCCCTTCACCGCCCCCCAATCGCCCCCGGGAATGTCATCGCCCCCCTAAAGCTTCTCACCGCCCCCCTTGGGGGGAACCTATGAGAACCTATGATCTAGACCATCCCTACCGTTTCTATTCTAACGTGTTCGTTGTTATTTAGATAAACAAACTGTCTGTCAAAATCTTAGTATAAATGTAAACTTTATATTAGATATTATTGTAGATAAACAAACTGACCGTAAAAATCTTAGTATAAATATAAACTTTATATTAGATATTATTGTAGTTAGACAAACTGTCTGTCAAAATCTTAGTATAAGTAAAAACTTTGTAGTTGATATTATTGTAGGAAAACAATTCAAGGCTGTCAAAGAAGGAAACTACACGGAATTTAGAAAAATCCAAATTTAGCAGCTACCTGGAACAATGTCCTCAGCAACAGAAAAGTCACAATTAGTTTTGATAATGGTTGGCGCGAATTCATTCACAGGATTGATAGTTATCTGAAGAGAAAGACACAATTCATTACAAGTTTCAATTGACTATCAATAACAAATGATAACTTTGTATATAGGTATATATTTCAATTAATGACACATAAATATAAAAAAAAGCTTGTCAATTTTTAACTTATGTTTATTTACATTTGGTTATAAAATTTAACAAGCGATGAATGACCTTTCTTCGTTTTTTCGATGGGTTATAATGGAATTGAAACTATGACGATGGGTTATAACGGAATTGAAACTATGACAATGGGTTATAACGGAATTGAAACTACGACAATGGGTTATAACGGAATTGAAACTATGACAATGGGTTATAACGGAATTGAAACTATGACGATGGGTTTTAAAGGTATTGAAACTATGACGATGGGTTATAACGGAATTGAAACTATGACAATGGGTTATAACGGAATTGAAACTATGACGATGGGTTTTAAAGGTATTGAAACTATGACGATGGGTTATAACGGAATTGAAACTATGACGATGGGTTATAAAGGTATTGAAACTATGACGATGGGTTATAAAGGTATTGAAACTATGACGATGGGTTATAAAGGTATTGAAACTATGACGATGGGTTATAACGGAATTGAAACTATGACGATGGGTTATAAAGGTATTGAAACTATGACGATGGGTTATAAAGGTATTGAAACTATGACGATGGGTTATAAAGGTATTGAAACTATGACGATGGGTTATAAAGGTATTGAAACTATGACCAGGCCCCACGAGAGGGGGGTACAGCCGGTACGCCGTACCGGGGCCCATAAGAGTTTAAGGGGCCCATGAATATTAAAATTTAAATTTAAATTGGCAATTGCGCAAGTATTATTTAATTGTTACTATTAAACTAAGAGGAGATGCCCCAAAACCTCCTACAATATCACGTGGCGCTGGGGGCCCTTAATTTTGGTTTTCTTTGTATGTGTAGGCTACTTGAACATTTTGTTAAATATGCAAAATGCCTCTATTTGTAATAAAGGGCCTAATTATTTTCGATAGCATTTAGGATCTCTTTTTCTTATTATTTTTCCCCAGAGACACTTACATCTATAAGACCTTACAGGCTTACAGTTGTCCCTGTTAGCTTAGTATCCTAGGCCTACATACTTTATATCGCTGCATACTAGTACGGCAGTCAAAGCTAATTAGTCGATCCTTTTACACCTTAATTATTTCCTGTTGAAGGTATCAGAATTTTAGACAAATGTAGGCCTATTGAAAATTTAAAACACATTTTTTAAAATCATTTAACAAAATGTATTTTAGGAAGAGTCCTTACAAAAAAATGTCTGTGACAACTGCAGATCTAACTTTACATTTCACTACACAACATACATTACTGGTGAATATTTACAACTGACAAGAGTAACACCAATAGTTAAATCACTAAACCTAGAAACACTAGAGGACAGAAGGTCAAAGAGTAAACTAGTAATAATACATAAGGCATTAAACTCTAATATTTAGAAATACAACACAAAAACAATCTGTTAAGATGCTCCGATAAACATAAGGACAAAGACAATTTCTTTATCCCTTATGCGAACTTATACGATAACAAACGCACACAAGTAGCCTACTTTTTCATCCCAATTGGCATCCGGGCATGGAATTTGTTGCCTGAACAAACCAGGCAAACCAGTAACTTATCATTTTAAACACTAATAGAAATGCAGGACTAGACTCAAACCTTGGACGTGCGTAGGACGCAATAATTTCAATAATCTTCTTTAAAGAAAGAGCTTATGTAATGAATAAGATAATAGGTACATTGATCAGGCATGGTAAACGCCACATCCATTATATTATAACCATACATTATTGGCAGTTTTTGGGTGTATCCTACCTACATACATCCTACATATCCCGTAGTCTGTTGGACCGTTGGGGCGCCACAGATGACATGTACACCAGCCTCCTCCATTCCTCCCGTCTCTCAGCATTTCTCAATGCGTTGAACAGTTTTATATCTGTCCATTCCCTGATGTTTTGGGTGTATGGCATCTATCAAATCATATATACAACTTATCCCTTGTTGACCACTAATGAACCGTTTCTTATCATCACTGGGTTTCGTTTAACTTCGATCATGTGGTTAACCTATACTATTTAGGATGTACCTATCTGGGTAACGGTATGCTCTCTATCAAGTTCTTTTCAACCAAATTATTCATCAATCATCGGCTAGAGTCACTTTTACCATTTTACACATCTTTGTAATATTATTTGCAAGATCAATACTGAAGCGGAGGAACAATTAACATAATTTAAAATAAGAACTATGTACTTGATTAAAGTATTTTTGAAATAGACATTTAAGGCTGTGATTGAAATTTATGATTACACGCACAAAATGGTCTACAGACCTTTTAAAAAGATTCCTAATTTTTCAAACGTATGTAATATAAATCATGGGCCGACAACCTTTTGCTAACAGTGTGCTTAAGTAGGATTTCTAAATCATTCAGCGTGCCAACAGCCTAAAAGTCAAACTGCTCCATTATACTTTTTAAAAATTATTTTTATAGGTCAATTATTTTAACTCCGTAGCAAGACCAAGGCCAAAAGCAAAGAAGATTATTTATACAGAAAATCGTAAGGCGTTTTATATTTAATACAAAATTAACGAGTTTGTGATTATCATCCTTTTTATTTGTATTTATATTAAATACAATATTTTATTACTATACTTTCACATTTATGGTAATTATTATCTAATCATTTGATAGTGAAGATGAGGATCTAACACTTGCAAATGCTATTTATATTGTGATCCCTATACGAAAAAAACATAATTGTTAGGCTGAATAGATACGTAGTAATCATACAATCTGAGTAGTTAACGTAATGTTTCAAAATATACATATACATGCCTTAGTCTTTTAATATTTATATAATTTTCAAATACTTTTTACAGTTTGATCATGTCAAAGCTTGTTAATTGTAAGCCATTTTTTTTAAGAAAAAAAAGGAACATAGTGCCTATTAGAAATATTAGCTCAAATAAAACAAGTTAATTATCTACCTTTAATTGAAAAAAAACTTTCCACATTTGATTCAACAGTGATGGCAAAAAAAGTTCTGTTTGTAAATGCAACTCACTTTAATGTATCACTATGTTATTCAGAAACATCGGCTTCCACAGTCAGTTTTCCTAATTCAGAACCGCAAAATGTTGTCTTTTTATCAATAAAAAAAACACATCTCGGAGGTCTCTCGCGTGCCATTGAAAATCGCCCTGCGTGCCAAGTTTGGAACGCGTGCCTTAGGTTGCCGATTCCTGATATAAATAAATCATCTAGATATGACTAGTGTTAGAAAAAAAGTGTGGAGGGGGGCCCAGAAAAGATCTCGTACCGGCATCTTTTTTTTCTCTCGAGGGCCCTGACTATGACGATGGGTTATAAAGGTATTGAAACTATGACGATGGGTTATAACGGAATTGAAACTATGACGATGGGTTATAACGGAATTGAAACTATGACAATGGGTTATAACGGAATTGAAACTATGACAATGGGTTATAACGGAATTGAAACTATGACGATGGGTTATAAAGGAATTGAAACTATGACGATGGGTTATAACGGAATTGAAACTATGACGATGGGTTATAAAGGAATTGAAACTATGACGATGGGTTATAACGGAATTGAAACTATGACGATGGGTTATAACGGAATTGAAACTATGACGATGGGTTATAAAGGAATTGAAACTATGACGATGGGTTATAACGGAATTGAAACTATGACGATGGGTTATAAAGGAATTGAAACTATGACGATGGGTTATAACGGAATTGAAACTATGACGATGGGTTATAAAGGTATTGAAACTATGACGATGGGTTATAAAGGAATTGAAACTATGACGATGGGTTATACAAAAATAGAAACGATATAAAGGGAAATTGAAATATTGAAACTTGCCTGTACGAAAACACTGTTGTTGTTCTTCGTTATACCTTGATCTTCAGCAGTCACTGTCACCAAATGGGAGGTCTTTTTTTCATAATCTGGTAAATTTAGGAGAGATATTTCCCCAGTCGTGCTGTTGATTGTGAAGATGCTATCTGAAAAACCAAAAAAAACTTTTTGTTGTCGATTCATGACCTGTCAAGACTCACTGTAGTGATTGAGCCAAATAATATTATTATGTGGTTGACTATTACGATTTCATTGCATAGTGATATTTTTACTGTATTGTAATGTAGTTTACTGTACCATTTTACTATAGGCTAATGCACTGCACTGCACTGCACTGTACTATACTATACTATAAAATACTGTACTGTACTGTACTATACTATACTATACTATACTATACTATACTATACTATACTATACTATACTATACTATACTATACTATACTATACTATACTATACTATACTATACTATACTATACTATACTATACTATACTGTACTGTACTATACTAATTTATACTATACTATGCTATGCTATGCTATGCTATACTTTACTGTACTGTACTGTACTGTAACTGTACTGTACTATACTATACTATACTATACTATACTATACTATACTATACTATACTATACTATACTATACTATACTATACTATACTATACTGTACTGTACTGTACTGTACTGTACTGTACTATACTATACTATACTATACTGTACTGTACTGTACTATACTATACTATACTGTACTGTACTGTACTTTACTATACTATACTATACTATACTATACTATACTATACTATACTAAACTGTACTGTACTGTACTGTACTGTACTGTACTGTACTGTACTGTACTATACTATACTATACTATACTATACTATACTATACTATACTATACTATACTATACTATACTATACTATACTATACTACACTACACTACACTACACTACACTACACTATACTATACTATACTATACTATACTATACTATACTATACTATACTATACTATACTATACTATACTATACTATACTATACTATACTATACTATACTATACTATACTATACTATACAATTCTATTCTATTCTATTCTATTCTATACTAATTATCTTGAAACCATGTTTATTACCGGTATCGTTAATGTAATAGACAATTCTACCATCATCTCCACGGTCTGGGTCAGTGGCATTTACCATGAGAATGGTTTTTCCCAGTGACGCTGTGGTATTTTCCGTAGCATTGCCTATATACAAATCCTGTTGGTGTATTTTGTTTTTCAATTAAAAACAAAAGTCAAAGTTAATACAAAAACATAGAAATAATATAATATGACATTTCCAACGATGCATTAAATCTTGCTTGTTCTTTTGTAATTTCAGTTGTCTTACCTGAGTGAATGCAGGTATTCCGTCGTTCGTGTCTTGAACCATTATATTGACGAAAGCGTTGTTCTTGTTGGACAATTGGTTGGAAGAATAAGCGGAGATGGTACAGTTAATCCAATGACTAGTCTCGTAGTCCACCGTGTCTTTAACAAGCATAGCTCCTGCAAGGCGAGGAAGCAACCCCAATGATAGTTTTTATATGAGAATAATAAGACCTATTCTGTAATTTTTTTTTATATTTTTTTTTCTGACATTTGTAAGTGTGTTAAAAGTTTTGTTGTAAACGTTTTATGTCTCTAATAGTTGTACAAATATTTTGATTATACCAATGAACATGAAAGAGGAGTTTGACTTATGAATGTGACCAGGGGCGAAGCCAGAAATTGTTTCCAAAGGGGAGGGGGAGGCTGAACTTTAGCGTGACAAACATTTACTACATTTTTTTCGCAAATTTAGTACATATTTAAAAAAAAACTATTGGAAAAAATATTGTTAAAAAATTCCAGGGGGGGGGGGGGGGAGCTTAGACTCCCTCAGCCTCCCCCTGTGGCTTCGCCCCTGAATGTCACTGATCAATGTGACTGGTCAATGTGATTTTGGTGATCTGTCAACGTTAATAAAAAATTTCTTTAACTTAAGTTGTTGTTTTTTAATGGTGCGGTTATGGTTCTATTTCTTTGGTCTAGCTGATGACTCTAACTATTGTCTAGCTGATGGCTCTAACTATTGTCTAGCTGATGGCTCTAACTATTGTCTAGCTGATGACCCTAACTATTGTCTAGCTGATGACCCTAACTATTGTCTAGCTGATGACCCTAACTATTGTCTAGCTGATGACCCTAACTATTGTCTAGCTGATGGCTCTAACTATTGTCTAGCTGATGACCCTAACTATTGTCTAGCTGATGACCCTAAATATAGTCTAGCTGATGGCTCTAACTATTGTCTAGCTGATGACCCTAACTATTGTCTAGCTGATGGCTCTAACTATTGACTAGCTGATGGCTATATTTATTGAATAGCTGATGTCTCTAACTATTGCCTAGCTGATGGCTCTAACTATTGACTAGCTGATGGCTCTAACTATTGTCTAGCTGATGGCCCTAACTATTGTCTAGCTGATGACCCTAACTATTGTCTAGCTGATGACCCTAACTATTGTCTAGCTGATGGCTTTAACTATTGTCTAGCTGATGACCCTAACTATTGTCTAGCTGATGACCCTAACTATTGTCTAGCTGATGACCCTAACTATTGTCTAGCTGATGACCCTAACTATTGTCTAGCTGATAACCCTAACTATTGTCTAGCTGATGGCTCTAACTATTGTCTAGCTGATGACCCTAACTATTGTCTAGCTGATTACCCTAACTATAGTCTAGCTGATGGCTCTAACTATGGTCTAGCTGATGACCCTAACTATTGTCTAGCTGATGACCCTAACTATTGTCTAGCTGATGGCTCTAACTATTGACTAGCTGATGGCTATAACTATTGAATAGCTGATGTCTCTAACTATTGCCTAGCTGATGGCTCTAACTATTGACTAGCTGATGGCTCTAGCTATTGTCTAGCTGATGGCCCTAACTATTGTCTAGCTCATGGCTCTAATTATGTCTAGCTGATGGTCCTAACTATTGAATAGCTGATGGCTCTAACTATTGTCTAGCTGATGGCGCTAACTATTGTCTAGCTGATGGCTCTAACTACTGTCTAGCTGATGGCCCTAACTATTGTCTAGCTGATGGACCTAACTATTGTATCACTTTACTTAAGATCATTGTCATGAACCTTAGATATTTCTTTTGGTCCTTGAATTACTAGCTTGACGTGACCTCTATACAACCAACGCAACCTCTATTCAACTGACGTGACCCATAACCAACTGTCTTGGCCTTTAGAGAACCGGTTTCAAACCTAAGACAGTTGCCCCAACGCGTATTTTGCGCATATTTTTTTGATACCTAAACATTATACCATTAGAAAGTTTTAGAACTGAAGTGGGCATTTTTTTTGTCCGACATTTAAATTAAAGACGTGTATTTCTTAATACTTACAACTAGTAGATTAAAAAGCACATGTGATTAGATCTATAAGATTGATTTATTCCCGAGTCAATATCGTCGCTGCAGTTTTCTTTCGTGTGTATCGGTAGTTTTTTATTTTTTATTGTGAGTTATAAATCAATATATATGTAAAAACTAAATTTAAAAAATAAATTTCTACAGAGTAATTAATACTAGGGTCGTCTTCAGTATTAGCTTAAAACAACCCTTTCCTTGACTTCCTGTATGCGAGTCACTATATGTGACCCCCGTATGTTCCAGTAGTTTTAGTCTATGTATAATGAAATATAATAATACAGTAACCAAACTCTTCGGCCACTGACCAGTGTATCTGTCCATCATGAGCCAATCTGGTGTGCAAGTGACCACCTCGTAAACTATCAGGGAGTTGAAGGTGTTGGGACTGTCGATGTCGATGGCACTGACTGTCAGGGCTAACGTCCCCACTGGCTGGTTCTCTGTCACATCTGTATAGATAGGAAACATGAAACATAGGTTCTAGTATATATATTATAATAAGAGAAACGGGTTATAACATGAGAACTATTAAGGAAAACATGCGTTTTGCAATCAAGTCACTTTAAACTATTAATTATTATGATTACTGACTGTAAAAACAACAAACAACATGGTACCGGGTAACAGTTTATTAAAAGTTTTATCTTGGCAGAATTTGAATTAAACGCGACAGTAAGTATTTGACTAAATAAGAAGCAAAATCAGGTTTTTGTAATAATTTCCTTAAGCAAGGACCAATGAGTAATTCATATGAATCGTATTTCCTCCCGGGTGGCATTCGTGCCTAGAGTAGAATGGGTTGCCGGGGTTTACCATTATTTAAAATATCCTGGACAATGTTTTTGTAGGGGTTAAGCAAAGTTATTTTTAAGGGAACTTTTTTTTTTGACATAGAATAGCTGATCCACGAAAATACATTAAAAAAAAATGTAAAAAAATATTGTGTCAATATATGGTAGCGAGTAGGTAAGTACATTTTAGAAAATTAAAAGTATTAGTTATAGCATTCGGAAAAAAAATTAGAAAAATCCGTGTCAGAGAATTTACCTCCTTCCCCTAATTCCACCCTCTCCGTACCCCTATTATTTGCAATTTTTTACTGTAAACCAGACTATACAGACTTCAAACTGTTTTAGATTTCCAGTTCGCATATTAAGGTGTGTGTATGTCAGAAGGAAACACGGTAGGCTAGTCTACAATTAAATTATCTTTAAAATTTCTGTTTTAAAACAATAACAATGGAGTTATGGCTTAGAAGCAAACGTTATGCAGTATTGGGCTTAGGAATAAATCATATTTAAAAGTGTGTGGAAATGTTTATGCACATTGTTATGTCCTATGGTCTTATGGTCTACAGTGCAATAGTAAATGCACCTTAATCCATCGAATTTAACCTTGTTTTAAACTTTGTCTTGGAGCGTGTCAATTTATTGTAAATCGTCTTCTGACGCCTTTTTTTATTTTCTCAACAATTGAATGAATATGGGAAATAAAGTCTTGTAAAAAAAATTTTCCTAAGGTACTTTGTTAAAATGTGCGTAAGTGAATGAAAATATCTTGTTCAGTAGATCAACCATCAGACAATCCATACAACCCTCATACAATCTTCTCAAGCCATTTTACAACCCATCCAGTCCCTTGTACAACCCACCAACCACTTATACAATGCTATCACGATCTATTCACAGTACGTGTTTAAAATATTAAGGAACCAAAAAAGGGGCGGGTAACTCCTTAACCCATATAACACGGAACAGCTTTACTCAAGACTCAAGACACTGAGAGATTCTGAGGCAAACGAGTCTTTTTAAAAGAGTTTAAATATCTTTTTCTTTAACTAGTGGCTGTGTGCCTTTACGCACCCGTACACCTGCCCCTGCAATTTATACCAAGAGCGCACTCAACATACTAAATTTAAAAGCATGGAATGAACCGCTATATAAATAAACATCATCATCAAGACAAGAAGGTGTCTTGGACTCGGAAGACATTGTCGTCTTTAGAAATGTTATCCACTTACTTGCAGTAAAAATGGGCTGCGTAAAGTTAGGCTTATTGTCATCGGAGTCTCTGAAGGATAGGATCACCGTAGCCAGTGTGGTCATCTGGGGGTTACCTTTGTCCTTCACACGGACATCAACACTGTAAAAGTCTTGCTTCTGTGTGTCGTAGTCAATCTTATTTATAATAGAAGCTTCTCCGGAAGTGGGATTTACAGCGATCACAGTTGTATTGCCTTGAAATGTGAATTGAAAATACAATATCTACTGCCCTTCTTTATCACACCATTTTTACTATTGCCATTTTAAGAACAAATCTAAATACAAAATATAGAATTCTTATATAAGTTTAAATTGTGTAAATCTTTTTAAAAGTTAATTAAAGTTTGTAGTTCGATCAGCAAATATGGGAATAAAAATTATTCGTAAGATTTGATGATATTATTTAGTTTTCGTCGTTATTAAAATATTGTGTATAGGTTTTTATTTTTATAATCTTTTAAGATAATTCTGTAAGATCTATACCAAGTTCCGGCAACCTATGGAACGCATGCCGGACTTGGCACGCAAGGAAATTTCAATGGCACGCCGAAGCCCCAAGAATAGGCAAAGTCTCTTCTACAAGAAATTGAGTACTGGAGCAGGTTAACTTTTGCGGTTGAATGAATTAGAAATCCTAATTTGGCACTTTGTTATCACAAAGGTAGCCGACCCCTGATCTATATACTATGCGATGAGCAGCATGGTGTATAGAGCAAACAGAAAGGGCTGATCTCGATTTGAAATGGTGTCGGAAATTAAAGTCATAAGTACAGTTTAAAAAAATGAAAATTTAAGCGTTTAATATTTGATTGAAAAGAAAAGATACTTTTGGTTATGAGAAGAACGGCTTTTGGCTCCTCCAGGCGAGGGAGATGAGGATGATCTCCTGCCAGAGGTATATTGCCATGCTCATGTTAGTAACATCTTCCATTTGGCGGAACTGCACAGTGCTCGGATCATTAAAAAGGGACATACCTCGTAATGGTAATGGTAATGGTAATTTATATAGCGCTTCTATCCATGCTATTTTAGCATGCTCAGTGCGCTCTAGAAGACTATAAAGTTATTCTTTTATTTAATCGGACTGACCTGATATGACTTCGTATTCCACTTTACCACCATCACCCGTGTCCACGTCAGAACAGTTTAATCTGGCAAAGATTGTATTAGCAAGGGCGTTCTCGTCCAGTTGACCAAGCACTGTGTATGGATTACACATCTTCACATTCACACGACAACACCACAAAGAACAACAACAGCAAAAGAAAACAAAACATTATTTAAATTATCAATCATATTTTTTGCTATAAATAAACTACCTCAAAACCCATAACTTAAACAAAATCAATGAATTAGAATAAACAAATTCATATAGAATACACATCACAATTAATATGTTTGTAAAGTTTTAAATTATTAATTAACTTCATATCCTTTTCAGCCTAGATAATTATATCCATGTTCTTGATTGTTTGTTGGCTCAATGTTAAATGCGCTCTGAGCTTACATTATGTTTGTTGGCAGCGCTATAGGCCCTACAAATAGAATTATTATTATTATTATTATTACTTTGTAACTAATAAATATAAATTGAAGACATTTTCTTCATTTAACATTGGAGAGCTTTTATGGCAAATGACAGAGATGTGAATGAAATGAGTTAAAAATTTAAACGTTCAAACCATAATTCTTCTTGTGTGGTATATCTAAAGAATACACGTTTGTCGTAACAAAACCGTTAAAGCGTTTTGAAGTAAAAAGTTTAACATATTTTTATTAATCTTTTCAGTTATTTCTTCTTTTTCTGCATTTTATAGCAAATAAAACATTTTATCACTAAATATTCAAATTTTATTAATTTTAAAATTATTGTATAGATATATAGAACGCAGTTAATGGAACTGAGCCTTTAACATGTAATTAGCAGGGCAATGTTTATTATTTTAAAACGATTCTTATTTGAATAGTAAAATTATCGATCTTCGAAGCCTTAATATGGTGTAAACAAAGACAAATAAACACGAAAATAACCGAAAACAAACGATCAAGGTCGTATGATTTACCGGCGCGTTGTCATTGACATCCGTTACGATGATATTCAGGATCTTAGAGTTGTTGTCGCTAGGTGTGTTGACGTTCATGACCTGGGGGTATATTAGGTAGCTTTTCGTAGTTTCATAGTCCAGCGCCCCGCCCAGGTAGATAGCTCCTGTCTGTGCATCCATGGAAAATCTCCGCTGTTGGTTGCCCGCTGCAAAAAAAAAAAAAAAAGAAGTGCGTGAGATTTATAGCATAATGTTTAAAACAGTACCATTCCAAGGCATAATTGTGCACATCAAAATAGATGATATTTGTTTGGTCAGCTAAGCAAGTTTACATTGCCAATAGTACATAATACACTCGGCCTCGGCGAATAGTATGTCCGAATATTTTGATTCGGTATCAAGTGGAAATATCTACTCTGTTAGACCATTCTCGGGTTCACTGTGAAACCCGTATCTCTAGATGTCTGAGGGCTATTGGTCGAGTGGCCAAACATCTACAGCAGGGGTATCCATACTACGGCCCGCGAGGCCCTCTCATCCGGCCCGTGAGACATTTTTATCTACGACAAAAATTACGGAAATGTATCTGTATCCTGCCAAGTTCAGCCGCCGCTTATGTGGACGTTATGTTTTTACCATTCCCACTAATACAGGTGTTCTTGTGTAGTGTATCAATGTGTTATTAAATAATAACTGAATACAATAATATTAAATTAATAATAAAAAATTAAAAACAACATCCAAGGTTTGATTCTTTTTTTATTTGGACCTCAAGTGTGTCGTCGGCCCCCAAACTGATTTGATAGTTAATGCGGCCCTCGGGCTGAAAAGTTTGGATACCCCTGATCTAAAGCAAAGATCATTCTACATAAAGTCTAGCACAGAATAGACCTATGAATTTTGATTGCATATATTTCTACATTTTAGACTTGGATACTTTTCAATTGCTACTGTATGATAAATTATATTTGTTATTTGATGCTCCAAGAAAAATTAGCTTGAATATTTTTTTTTTCTCTGATGTATACCTTCGTTTCGAGTTTTGGGCCTAATCTTGCAATAAATAAAACATCAGCTAACATCAGCTAACATCAGCTAACATCAGCTAACATCAGCTAACATCAGCTAACATCAGCTAACATCAGCTAACATCAGCTAACATCAGCTAACATCAGCTAACATCAGCTAACATCAGCTAACATCAGCTAACATCAGCTAACATCAGCTAACATCAGCTAACATCTACTACCACATCTAGCATCCCAACGACACAACAAGCTTTTGAAACTTCAAGACAGGTCAATTTAAAACAGGACCCGTAATAATCTATATATAAATACCAACCCATCTATAATAATGATAATAATTATTCATATAGTGCTTCTATACATGCTATTAAATTTAGCATACTCAGTGCGCTCTTGGAATAAATTGCAGTGGCAGTATTGGTATGTGAGGCACACAGCCACTAGCCAAAGAGAAACGTCTTTAAGCTCTTTAAAAAACAACAACTCTTTTTTCTCAGATTTTCCCAGTGTCTGAGGCAAGCTGTTACATATAGAAGGCGCCACAGATTCAAATGAGCGCATTCAAATGTACTTCTATCTAATAACTATCTTTCTAAGTATTCCTCTTACTCTATATCATTTATTCATGATTATAAAGAGAGAGAGAGAATATATATATATATATGTAAATAAATGATGCAAAATATACTCACATACAATGTCAAACACAACTGCCCCTGTAGGATTGTAAGAACAGTTAAAAATAATGGTACCAACTGTTTCATTTTCTGAAACATTTATTGTCGTCGGCAGGGTGGTCAGATTTAGCGCAGCATCTGCATGATAGAGAAGAAAAAAAAAGAAATGATTCGACTGCTTACGCTACAAATGGATGATTGTGTGGCCAGCAAGTTCCCAAAAGAAATACTTAACTAAACCATAGACTATAATATACATGGAACGCTTGCTTTAGTTTTTCTGCTATATGATGACTCGAAAGACTGCTTATTTCGGAATTCCCGATTCTAAATGAAGTAATTGTAATACAAGTTCCATTTTATTGAATCGCACCATATTTTTAGAAATTTTGTGCGTCAATCTATGACTAAGATATGGACGCTATGGATGAGGAAGTTTTTGTTGATGAATTGAAAAGCATACTGGAGGTAAATTTTCAAATTAAATAATTACTTATTGAAGAAGTATGGAGTTTATCTGTTAGACTCATGTTCGGTGTATATTATAGTCTATGGTATTTCTGCTATATGATGACTTGAAACACTGATGATCGGAATTCCCGATTCTAAATAAACGTAATTGCCATACCGGAAATAAAGTTATTGATATACAAGTTCCGTTTTATTTAATCGCTATGATTTTCTCAATGAAAAATTAAAATCGAAAGTTGTACAGAGCTGAAACATTTATAGATCAGTGTGGTGTGCGCACGTAAAAAAGAAAATAAGCTCTAAAAATAGAGCAGGTGGTCCATCTTATTATAGTCAATGATATATTAATAGGCCTACAAGTATTCATTTAAAGTCGAAAAAAATGCGATTTAATAAAACGGAACTTGTATTACAATTACTTTATTTAAAATCGGGAATTGCAAAAAACAGAAGATAATAGCATAAAAAACTAAAGCAAGCGGTCCATGTATATTATAGTCTATGACTAAACATAGCAGAGTTCTCGTAAACCGGAAAGTCTCAGGAACATTCTCATAGTTGCAAAATAATTCCGGCTTGGAGCTCATACTCTTGCGTAATGGAAACCCGGCGCTAAAACCCAAATTAAACTGTAATTCTTGTTTGTTGTACATTGTTAAAAGGATATGTACGTTTGTTGTACATTGTGTTAAAAGTTAAAACCATCTATAAGTTTGTTGTATATTGTTAAAACGATCGATAAGTTTGTTGTACATTGTTAAAACGATCGATAAGTTTGTTGTACATTGTTAAAACGATCTATATGATTGTTGTACATTGTTAAAACTATCTGTAGCCTAAGTCTGTTGTATAATAGGCAATAAATCTTAAAATGTGCTGTAAGAAATTAGAGTAACAACTACAAAATGAGAGAAAGATATAAGAAATGAGAAAAAGAACTAAGAGATGAGAGTATGAACTAAGAAATGAGAAAAAGAACTAAGAGATGAGAGTATGAACTAAGAAATGGGAGTAAGAACTAAGAGATGAGAGTATGAACTAAGAAATGAGAAAAAGAACTAAGAGATGAGAGTATGAACTGAGAAATGGGAGTAAGAACTAAGAGATGAGAGTATGAACTAAGAAATGGGAGTAAGAACTAAGAGATGAGAGTATGAACTAAGAAATGAGAAAAAGAACTAAGAGATGAGAGTATGAACTAAGAAATAAGAAAAAAAACTAAGAGATGAGAGTAAGAACTGAGAAATGGGAGAAGGAACTAAGAGATGAGAGTATGAACTGAGAAATGGGAGTAAGAACTAAGAGATGAGCTAAGAAATGGGAGTAAGAACTAAGAGATGAGAGTATGAACTGAGAAATGGGAGTAAGAACTAAGAGATGAGAGTATGAACTAAGAAATGAAAAAAAGAACTAAGAGATGAGAGTATGAACTGAGAAATGGGAGTACGAACTAAGAGATGAGAGTATGAACTGAGAAATGGGAGTAAGAACTAAGAGATGAGAGTATGAACTGAGAAATGGGAGTAAGAACTAAGAGATGAGAGTATGAACTGAGAAATGGGAGTAAGAACTAAGAGATGAGAGTATTAACTAAGAAATGGGAGTAAGACCTACGAGATGAGAGTATGAACTATGAAATGGGAGTAAGAACTATGAGATGAGAGTATGAACTATGAAATGAGAAAAAGAACTAAGAGATGAGAGTATGAACTGAGAAATGGGAGTAAGAACTAAGAGATGAGAGTATGAACTGAGAAATGGGAGTAAGAACTAAGAGATGAGAGTATGAACTAAGAAATGGGAGTAAGAACTACGAGATGAGAGTATGAACTATGAAATGGGAGTAAGAACTATGAGATGAGAGTATGAACTATGAAATGAGAAAAAGAACTAAGAGATGAGAGTATGAACTGAGAAATGGGAGTAAGAACTAAGAGATGAGAGTATGAACTGAGAAATGGGAGTAAGAACTAAGAGATGAGAGTATGAACTGAGAAATGGGAGTAAGAACTAAGAGATGAGAGTATGAACTAAGAAATGAGAAAAAGAACTAAGAGATGAGAGTATGAACTGAGAAATGGGAGTAAGAACTAAGAGATGAGAGTATGAACTGAGAAATGGGAGTAAGAACTAAGAGATGAGAGTATGAACTGAGAAATGGGAGTAAGAACTAAGAGATGAGAATATGAACTGAGAAATGGGAGTAAGAACTAAGAGATGAGCTAAGAAATGGGAGTAAGAACTAAGAGATGAGAGTATGAACTGAGAAATGGGAGTAAGAACTAAGAGATGAGAGTATGAACTAAGAAATGAGAAAAAGAACTAAGAGATGAGAGTATGAACTGAGAAATGGGAGTACGAACTAAGAGATGAGAGTATGAACTGAGAAATGGGAGTAAGAACTAAGAGATGAGAGTATGAACTGAGAAATGGGAGTAAGAACTAAGAGATGAGAGTATGAACTGAGAAATGGGAGTAAGAACTAAGAGATGAGAGTATTAACTAAGAAATGGGAGTAAGACCTACGAGATGAGAGTATGAACTATGAAATGGGAGTAAGAACTATGAGATGAGAGTATGAACTATGAAATGAGAAAAAGAACTAAGAGATGAGAGTATGAACTGAGAAATGGGAGTAAGAACTAAGAGATGAGAGTATGAACTGAGAAATGGGAGTAAGAACTAAGAGATGAGAGTATGAACTAAGAAATGGGAGTAAGAACTACGAGATGAGAGTATGAACTATGAAATGGGAGTAAGAACTATGAGATGAGAGTATGAACTATGAAATGAGAAAAAGAACTAAGAGATGAGAGTATGAACTGAGAAATGGGAGTAAGAACTAAGAGATGAGAGTATGAACTGAGAAATGGGAGTAAGAACTAAGAGATGAGAGTATGAACTGAGAAATGGGAGTAAGAACTAAGAGATGAGAGTATGAACTAAGAAATGAGAAAAAGAACTAAGAGATGAGAGTATGAACTGAGAAATGGGAGTAAGAACTAAGAGATGAGAGTATGAACTGAGAAATGGGAGTAAGAACTAAGAGATGAGAGTATGAACTGAGAAATGGGAGTAAGAACTAAGAGATGAGAGTATTAACTAAGAAATGGGAGTAAGAACTACGAGATGAGAGTATGAACTATGAAATGGGAGTAAGAACTATGAGCTTAAAGAAAGAACTCTCAATCAAGAACAATATCCATGGGTTTGAACGTGTCTGCCATAATCCGTTTTATAAAAGAAGTTTGTGTGTGAACATAATATTTTAGATCTTAAATGTATTTTGTTATAAATCGTGAATATTTTATGACATACGTAGCAACATTTAGATATAGTGATATGAAAAAAGAGGAAGATTAGTCAAGAAAAAACGTGGTTCAGAAAATTTACAACACACACTTGATACAATGAATAGATAAATTTGTATGTATATTTCTATTCTTATATGACATAATTATAAAGCGTTTTTTATTAAGATATAACTTAGACTAAACTCAACTATTGACAACCGCTCAAGATAGTGGATAGAGTTGATTGCTGAGGTATCCATTCGCTCCCCCCCAACGACTAGAACGGTCATGGGATTGATGATGATGATGAAGTTATAGACTAAAACGTACAGTGTGTTGGTCTACTTACCAACTCCTCGTCCAAACATCATCAGCAAAATCACAGCAGCACACAATTTTATTCGTAAATCCATTTTATGTTGAGTTTGAAGATCTTTTTAAAGTAATCTGGTCTATGTTTCAATGTCAAATAATATGTAGATACGTTTCACGGTAACATTTTAATGAGTTTCACTCAGAATGGATCGTTCAGTCTTTCGATATTAAACATGCACATGAACTCAATTATTCCTTACTTTGAAATTTAAACACACAAAATCAAGAAACGCAGACCCGAGAGTTCTAGTTCACAGTAGTCCACTCTATAATCCAGGCAGATATACTTTTCACCCTCTTGTTTACGCCAACTGTAAACTGTCAAATACTCAATGCGAGTCGATTAACCCACTTAATAGCAACATCAAAATTTGTTGGAGAAATAGAGATTATAGAAAATCTATAATAACCGGACGGCTTAAAATCAGGTTATTGGCACACAACCAAGCAACGCTGAAGCCTTGCCCAATAAATCCAGTGCGTTTATCAGAACATTGACTGCCAGGTAAAAGTGTATCGGTGGCAGTCTTTTCAAGTTGGTGGTTCTATTAATCAATTCCAGTTCAAAGTTCGATTGAGTTTTTTTTCTTCTCTTTCACCTATTGATCTTCGACTGGAAATCAAATTGTAAGAAAGTGGAGGTAACTTGTGGTAAAAGGGGCGCGGGCGGTGGGGGGGGGGGGGGGAGAAATCAATATCGCTTTTTTTCTTTTCGTCCAGAGAAACGGGCAAGCAAACAGTGTAATAATAGACACGCCTGACAAGGTGGTGTATGGGGGGGGGGGGGAGTTATTGCCCTTATCGTGGTTTTCTCTAGGCCCAATCATCTTCAATACTTTAGTGGCCTCCATGGCATGACGTAGCGTGTGTATGTCCTGGAAGGTGGGGAGAAATAAAAAGGTGCTATGTCTAAAATTAAAACTCGGAAGGTGCGTGTTTCAAGGGAGGGGGGGGGGAATCAGCAAAGTATAGCAATTGGGGCGCTTGTCTTAGAGAATGCTGGTAGCACGACAGTTGTGTGATGCATGGATATTTTACCTGACAGCTGTCGAGTTTAACACGAGCTACGCCTTTGACGTCGCGGTTTAACCTGTCCTATGCTCGTTACACACATGTGTGTAATTAACCTGACCTTTTGAGTATTGAATGAAGCCATTTATCGGTTAACCTGACCCTAATTACATTCCATAAAGGTTTAACCTGAAAGTTGCAAGAGGCTAGGTTTTACCTGACTCACCGGGTATATTTATATTCCTAAAGTGGTTAAACCCTCTAAATGTTCAACCTGTAAGATATTTACCGTTTGATTTGTTCGCGATATTTAACAGAAACATTTTCCTTTTGTTTGACGTCTAATGATTTTCTTGACTATAATCTACAGTACTAATCAATACAAATACACCCACAAATTAAATAGAGCCGTTTCTTTTTCTTTGAATGATACATTTAGTTCATATTAGTATAAGTGGCTATACCAAAGACTATAATAAGATGGACCGCTTGCTTTGATATTTCTGCCATTTGATAACTTGAAATACTATGTTGTTTCGAAATTTTCCGATCGCACCCGGCCCTCTAGTCTTCCGGTTTAGTGATTCGCTATGATTTTCTCAACGGAAAAGTAAGGTTAAAATCGAAAGTAGTATACAGCGGAAGTCTTTAGGCAAGTTTAGGAGTCATTTTATAGGACAGGGTTATTGGCTGCGCAGGGAAAGAACAACACTTGAGCTCTAAAAATAGCAAGCGGTCCATCTTATTATAGTCTTTGTCCATACACATTTGTTTATACCTTCACATTTACTGACGTCGTCCTTTTCTCTTCTGCTATTATTTTACGGATGTAGGCCTATATACTGACGCCCCTACACCATGGAAGTTTATTGCTCCTTGAGCGTATCCGTGGTTTTGGTCCACTCTTGATTTTTGATCGGTGTTTTAAATGATGTTGTAATGCTCTTTTTCTCCCTGGTTTGTTCAGGGAACCCATTCCATTCCCGAATCCCACCGTACTATACGAAAGACATTTAAAATGCTATATTAGTTTTTAAAAAGCCGGGGGGGGGGGGGGTAATTTCCTTGCCTTCTTTCTGTAACTCTGTAGACCATACATTCACTAGGTCTCTTACTTAAACGCAAGGCATTGTTAGCTTTCTAATTTCTACCCCCCCCCCCCCCCCACACACACACACACTTTCCATCATACTTTCAAACTCATTTTGTTGTTTACTTCAGATTTCTATATAATTGCTTGCTAAAATATTGTTTTCATACTGCATCTTTTCTTATGATATCGAAATTTTATTGCATCAAAAGTGAAATATTTGTTTTCGTTCATGGTATTTAGTGTTTAAGGAAAGGGAAGAGGCGGGGGTTAAGCCTGGAGAGAGCGTTCATGGACATGATTTATAAACGACATTCTTTTAAGAGATAGTAGGTTCTTTTATAAGAGTTTACACAGCATACACTGAAGTATTGCGCACCTGTCAGCTTGAAAGCGACCCTTCCTCATTCTACTCGTTGGTCTTCGATGAAGGGTGTGGCTATATCGATCTTCTTCTAACAAATTGTGTGTATGTGTGTTTATTTACACATACAACATGTCGGCTGTTTAACTTTCAAATCGAAAAAAAAAATGTCTATGTTTTCAACCTACAGACATACAGGTTTATGTTTACATATTACATATTAGATTTGTAACTCGAGAGATTGCTTATCTGTAAAGCCTGATTTAGATTTAAGGTACCAACCAACACGTTTAGTTATCATCTTGTGTTTATTAGTTCTTAACAACTGAATAAAGACCGAAAACACTCAAAACAATCAATCACTTGTCCTTAGAGTGCTGCATCTTATGGATGGGTTTGACCTGTGTCAGCACCTTCTTCCAATCTGACCCATCTGATGTTGTAGTTTTTTTTTACCCCCCCCCCCCCCCAATTTCGAACCCTTAAGCTGTTGTAGTTCACACCATCCGTCCATCTCAGGCTGGTCCTTTTCCTTGAGCATATCGGTGACATAGCACTATACTATAATTAATTGACTAAAAAAAATACCCGGACAAGCCTTCCGGATCTTACGTCCAGGACGTTACGACGTTCAGGGGTGGACCAGGGGGGGGGGACCTAAGGTCCTGTCCGGGCGCCAGCCGCCCCACGGCACGCCGATGTGTGTAACATAGGGTACGGTTTCCTGAGCCACATGAACTACACTACTTTCTCCCGCTGCGTAATTCCCCTCGGATCTTTATCGTGGTAGCCCACCCGTACACCCGCAATGCCACAAGGGCGGGATTGAGGCGGCAACGCTGCGCATATTGTTTCCTTCCCACCGAGGCTCGGGTCTCTTGGAGGTGTGATGAAACCTCGAAAGCACAGCAGGGGCTGTTCCCCGTGCGTTAGCTAACCGGCGTGCTCTTAATTCAAACGTACTTGTGGTTTCCACACTTCGCCAGGGAAAAGGCCCATGGGTACAGAATTGTGTGATGTATAGGTCTAACCTTTATCTCCCACCCCCACTGCAAATAATACACAACTATCAAGGAGAAAAACATTTTTTATAACTATAAATAGTCTACCAGTATCAAAACGACTTACGGCTATTTGTTATATTTTTCTCTGTTTGATATTGTCATTATAGTTGTCTAATGCAGGGGTCGGCAACGTAAGGCTCGTGTGCCAAACTTGTCAAGCAGAGCGATGTTCAATGTCACGCGAGAGACCTCCAAGATTTTTTTTATATATAGATGAAAAAAAACCGTACAACATTTTCAGGTTCTGGATGAGGAAAACTGACTGTTGAAGCCGATGTTTCTGAACGACATAGCGACACATTTCAGTGAGTTGAACTTGCATTTACAAGAACCACTGAAACGGATTTGCATTTAAACTCTGCATTTGCAGTGAAATCAATTTTGAAACATTAACCCTTACAGTCCCGGGCGCGTATATAGCGGAACTGAAGGCAGCATAGATAGAAGTTGGTCGGTACTGGAAGGGTTAAACTATATGTATATCCCTATATGTGGTTAGGGCTTTTTTTTTTCAAAAGTACATCGAAGTACTCAAAGCGGAAATTTATAACCAAAGGCAAGACTTTTAAATTCATTGATTCATTTGTTCATACCACATCAAGCTTCACTAGCCTGAGGGATATTGGCGATTTTAAAATGCAGCAAGTTGTATTTTACATATTTCATCCTAGTGTGCCCATTTGCGAAAAAAAAAATCTGGAAGGAAGCTGCTTTAATTAGCTTAGGAAAGTGATCTGCTATCCTCAACTGATAGGCATTTGCTCTTCCACTTTTAGCTTTGGGTTCAACTTACACTATAAAGAAATAAAAATTTGTCAGAAATATTTGTTATATTACAAAACATAACTTATGGAAACCTTTTTTTAATTAAAGGGAGATAATTAACGCATTTTTTTGACGCTAATACTTTTAGTTTTTGTTTTTTTCCTACAATAAATGGCTAACATTTTATAACTTTAAATGATCAAAGTGTTAAAAATATTTGAAACTTATATAAATATTCTATGACTAAAAGTGTATATGTATAATTTCAAACTTTACATTAACTACCCAGTTTTTATGATTACTACATATCTATTTCGTTAATGGTTAATAGTTACACCTAAAACACATGAAAGAATATCTCAGTAAACTGAGATCACGATATAATTAGACTAATAATTTATATCAGCAACTGTTAGATCTTCATCTTGACCAACTTGACCAAATGATAATGTTTAGACAATAATATAATTACCATAAATGTGAAAGATTAGTAATTTAAAATATTGTATTTGATATAAATGGAAATAAAAAGGATGATAATCACAAACACGTTAATTTTTTTTTATAACACATAAAACGCTTAAATTATTTTCTCTATAAATGTCCTTTGCTTTTGACTTTTGGCCTTGGTCTTGCTACGGAGTTAAATTAATTGTCCTATAAAAATATTCTTTTCAAAGTATAATAGAGAAGGTTGACTTTTAGGCTGTTGGCACGCAGATTGATTTAGAAATCCTAGTTTGGCACACTATTAGCAAAAGGTTGCCGACCCCTGGTCTAATGTGTTATAGTTTTCTTTAATATTCTACTTATATATATATATATATATATATATATATATATATATATATCTTTTAAAACTTTTCTGTCAAATTGTATAAATATACACGGTTATAAATATTGTTACAACAATTCATGAATGTTGTTTACAGAATAATGGACGGGGGGGGGGGGGCGATATATTGTTATGTAAATAAGAAACAAAATACCAATTGTGAATATCAAAGTCTTTACTTATGGAGTTTGATATGCATATGAGTGAAATTATATCTCTATCCTGTCTATCTTTCTATCTCATATATATATATATATATATATATATATATATATATATATATATATATATATATTGGTATGGGTTGCCTGAACAAAACAGGAAAACCAGTAACTCAACATCATTTAAAACATCAATAAAAATGCATAACTAGACTTCGACCACGGATGAGCGTAGGACGCAATAATCTTCTTATAGAAGGAGCGCCTGTAATAGATAGGCTAAGATACATTAAAAATCTAACATTTTCTGTGATTGACACCGACTTCATTGAATAAATGACAGCACAAAGGAAAATATATTCCCAGCCCCATGCTTACGAAGCACTTGCGTACAAAAAGTTACCCCCCCCCCCCCCCCGGTGTCCCCTCTATCCAAATCAGCCCACGTTTTTTCAGTTAAGGTAGCCATTTTGTTTTTAAATGACTCCATAAAAAGTGAATGATTTCATTGAAAACTTTTCTGCTTGCGTTGGACTTGCGTCCACTTCATATTTTCAAATATTCCATTCAGTGTAATAAGAAAAAATGGAACTCTTTAATTCCTTTCAATTCACTTTCTTTCAGGATCAATGGAAGCCGAAACACGCAAAGAGGTAACATGCAATTCAATGGAAATAATAAACAGATGACAACTTAGAATCGAAACAATCCCTTAAAAAACAACAACCCAACAATCTATTAGAATCAATAAAAAAAATCAATATCGATATTTAAATAAAATTGAACTTTAAAGAAAAGGGTTTAATTCAATGATTTCGTTATGTTACCGGTTTTTTTTAAATTAAATTGTTAGAATTTGGTGTGATTTTATTGCTCATGTTTGTTTAAACCGTTGAAATGTATTTTGTCGATACGGACAGGTAAGAACGACGGGTAATGAAAGAAAGGATGACGTCAGTAAATCTATACCTTTTTAACAAAATTGTTCAAAGAGATGTGGTCGGCGGCATAGAAATGGTTTAAAGTCTCACTGGTGATAAAACTCGCATTGAGTGGGCGAGATTGGAAGAAAAATAAATATTTATCAAAACCTAGGCTGCCACTTCAAAGCCCTTTGCAATCTTGGGTTTTCGACATGTACACGAGTTGCTCAAGTATTTTATTTCAGATAAGGATATTAGTAGACTTTTTCGCTTTATATTTATTTACGCTTAAATTCTGGGGTTTTCGATCAGTTTAGTAGGCGCTAACGAAATACATTCTCAATGTATAGCCTACTCTTCACCATTTAGGAATTTTAAGTCTGATAGCATGTAAAGATTCTAACTGACCATCCACAAAGTTGGGATTTTCTTGCTGAATAGCAATAAGAGATCTACAGCAGGGTACGCTGGTCAATATGTAATATCTAACAGCAGGGTATGCTGGTCAATATGTAATATCTAACAGCAGGGTACGCTGGTCAATATGTAATATCTAACAGCAGGGTATGCTGGTCAATATGTAATATCTAACAGCAGGGTATGCTGGTCAATATGTAATATCTAACAGCAGGGTATGCTGGTCAATATGTAATATCTAACAGCAGGGTATGCTGGTCAATATGTAATATCTAACAGCAGGGTATGCTGGTCAATATGTAATATCTACTGGGTTCTTATAGCATCGACTCCCCCAAAGCAAATAATTATATTTAAGCACCAAATCCCCCAAACCAATGAATTCTAAATAAGCACCAGATAGGCCTAATCCTAAATCAAAGAATTCTTTAAAAAAAAAAAGCACCATACTATTATGACTAAAAATAAAATTAAAACGGACGAGCATTTCGGGCTCTTACGTCAGGGGCGTAATAATGTTCAGGGATGGACCGGGGGGCCGGGGAACGCCAGGGTCCAGTCCGGGCGCCAGCCACACCACGGCCCATGAAATTCATTGGCTCAAGAGCAATGTGTACTGACTGCAAACTCCCCCCCCCCCCATCGATACAGCCCTGGATGTAGCCTACGTAGTTTGTGTTTTATTATCAAAACAATAAAACAACATATTATAGATACTATACATTAAAAAAAAATATGAACCACAATTATAAGACTGAAAAAATCCATATTTAAAAACAAACAAAAAAATGTCTTTTGACATTTTCTCAATTGCTTCCACTAAGACCTTCCGTCGTGAATGCGTGTGTTGTCGATACCAGTCTGAACGCCCCTTAAACCGTATGTTAAACCACATGTCTGTGTTATGTGATACTGCACCAGACATGTTTATTAATTGCATCGTGCAATATAGTATGGGACAATATGGTTTATGAGTAATGGACAAGGGAGGTAAATGAGTTTGAAAATTTTAATGATTGTTTCAACTTACCTAGTTTGTTCCCTTGGATGGTACGTGGGAAAACATTTTAATGTATCGGTACGCTAAAACGATATTGTTTACATTGAAGTCACATTAAAGAGATACTAAAGTCAATGCCTATTATCCGTGAGACAACAGGTTGTAGTTTTGTAACTGTGTAATGTGTCATGGTCTAGCGGCAAAGCAGTGCCCTGGACCCGGATTCGAACCCTTAGTGAAGGGCCGGAATAGTTCTTAGGTCTGGAAGCTGTATTTGAGACAACCCACCTCATCATGGGTACCTGACCGTAGTTTGGGCTGAGTAAAGGCAGCTGGGCAGGCACTGTGCTGGCCACACAATTCCTTAGCAAGTTGTGGCCACTGGCGTTATAGATCAAATTGGTCTCACTTCTTACTCTACCTAGTGCGAGCTGGTGGTGAAAAATACTAGAACGACGGAAGATTCTTTTCCACCAATACTTTCTGCAAGGCGAAAGCTATCAGCAGTTTTCATCGTCATCTACACATATCAGTCACTCTTAGAGCAAACTGATACCAATGATGCTTGTCCCACCAGCTACGGCGACACTTATCTCGGTTCGCCACTCACAATACTCCAGCGGATTTAGGGACTGCTCTCGTCCTTGTTGTCTTTTAATTAAACAAGTTCCACTAAACTGTGACTAAACCCATTCTTTACGGCGTAGGACGATGGCATTGCAGGTCAGAGCCACACAGGCTAAGGTGCAGGAGCTACCAATGCAGGATCCCCATGCGCAAGTCCTCCTTAAAATGGTGGTTAAGAAGGCCCACCACCTGGCCAACTGTTACATTTGGCCATTTTGTGCTGAAGTTCGAGGCATCAAAACAACAATCTCTGCCTCCGTCAATTGGGATTAAAGTCTGACAAAATTGATTAACATCGTACTAATTGTGTTTTTTCTTGTTGTGTGTGAAAGATAGTTCAAAAGTTAAAGACCAAAATAAAATTCTGGTAGATAGAGAAACACACAGCATACCCCCCTCCCCATACCCCCCCCCCCCCCAAAAAAAAATAATTAAAGATTCAACACGATTAGCGTCAAGAAATAACTGACTACTCAAACAAAAATGGCAATAAAAAAGAAAAACAAATAGATTAGCGCTTTTGAAAACTATAAGATGAATACCTATGATTTCAGAAAAATCTAAGAGGATTATTTTCACAAAAATATAGTATCGAACACTTCAAATTAGTACTAGAAATGTGTGGCTCCTCAAACATCTTGTCGATCTGCCACACCCCCTCTCCCATCTTCCCCTCCTTTTCCAATTTGTTTAAAAATAAAGAAAATAGAAAAACCAAATAGGAACATTGAAAACCGTCTATTCAATAACGTGACTGTGTTAACCGATGGAGAAAAGTATTTTGCACGTGGCAATAGTATATTATCATGAATAGATAAGTTGTGATAAAATATCACGTCCGTATCCTAACCTAATCATTAGACCTCTTATTTTATCAAGATTTACGTCCAGATAATAAAGTAGGCAGTAGAGAAATTGGACGCAAGCCTCTTCATTGCTTTAGAGAAACCAGTGGCAGTTGTAACGGTAGAGCAAAAGAAAAGAAACATATGAGAAAATTAAAGTGTTTTCATAAAAGAGACGTATGCAATCTTCAAACTCACGCTCAAACCCCACCCCTCCCCAACCGCCCACACTCACTCAGCAACTTAGACGGATGTCTGACTGTGTCCACAATGAACCAGGTCACTGTTAAATCGAACCGATAGTGCTTACCGTCTCCCCCCCCCCCCCCCTCCAATTTCCCAACATACTTCAAAATTCTGTTTAAATATTGGGCCAATATAAGTGTGCTTTTAAGGTTGTTATGCAGACTGGTGATTTTCAAGTGATTCTAAAACTCTGGTAGGCCTATATGTGCTAAGGGAGACCGCATTAAAGATGTCCAATTTGAGGGTAATGTCTTTCTAAAAAAAAATAGTGAATCTTTTTTTTTTTATTGCTGCAGAGTTTAAATAAATTTCCAGTGGGAGGAGACGGTATAACTGACGCCCTCACCCCCATAGCCCCATCACGTTCTAGATAAACCACTAGTTTGGCAAGCATTACGACATTCTTCTGTCGACATTTTATTTTTATATCAGGAGACAATAAATGAGCAATTAGCTTTATGCTTCAAACACCTGACAATAGGACTATCCTGTTTGTTTTATGTGTAAAACTAAAAAAACAACAACAAAAAACAAATCGAATGACAATAATGACGATAGAAAAAGGCTTTCAACATTAGCGCCTCGATCTAGTTGGCTTATGTTAACTCAGAGACAAACATTTTATTTCGATTTGAAGGTCAATCTTTTTGTGAGGCTGTACGATGCCTTTTTTTTCACGTGTCTGTTGAAGCCAAACCTTTAATTTTAGCTTTGGAAGCCAAACTTTTATTTTGGGTGTGGAAGCCAAACCTTTAATTTTAGCTTTGGAAGCCAAACTTTTAATTTTAGCTTTGGAAGCCAAACTTTTAATTTTAGCTTTGGAAGCCAAACCTTTAATTTTAGCTTTGGAAGCCAAACTTTTAATTTTAGCTTTGGAAGCCAAACTTTTAATTTTAGCTTTGGAAGCCAAACTTTTATTTTGGGTGTGGAAGCCAAACTTTTAATTTTAGCTTTGGAAGCCAAACTTTTATTTTGGGTGTGGAAGCGTAACGTTTCATGTGGCCGTGGAAGCCAAACTTTTCTCCTTCCACAACCTTTACTGTTCTTTCTGTTCATAAACAACATTGTCGAATTCATTGTAGTTGAAGAGAATATTGCTTGAATAAGCTTATTAGGAACTTTTCGTAGGAGAGTTTCCACAATAGATGCACCAATATTGTCCTGGGTACACGTTTCCGACTGGCCCTGAGTACGTGCCGCATTAAGTGTCGATTAAATATCAACATCCGGGCGTGATCAGCCCCCTTCGTGGCTTGGCTGCTGCCCACAGATCCTCCTTCAACAGAAAAGATAGGCCTAATTAAGTTATTTACTTTTCTAAAACACCAATTCGAAGATGCAATTTAAAAAGAAATTGCACATAGAAGCAAAAAGACAAAATCTCTCGATACTTTGATGTATTGTATTTGTTTAAAGCTTTATCTTCTAAGTCAGACCATTTACAGAATGTCTTACAAGAAAATAATTGTATAGTTTATCATGCGGTGTCATGATAAAAACTATTCTTCTAAAAATGTCTATTGTTCCGGACACGTGCAGTTCTAGTGCAAACATCTGCTACTGTCACGTTGTATACATGCACACCGTGTGGGAGAACTTAAATTATAACATGATAATAATAATAATAGGTTCGCCTAACATACAAAAAAGTGACAAGTGTTCCCAAACAGGTTAATAAATCACTACACGAACTGTGGGTTATTCGGAAAAAGCAAAGAAACGATATTAAATAGAACGACTTCAACCAGACTAGAATCTAAATAATACGTGGATGTAGTTTATTATTTAAAAAAGAAAAGGTTTTTGTTGTGTTTTGTTAGTTGAAGTATCGGATCGTTATCTTGGCCTGTAATCAGTCCGCGGCCTCTGCCTTAGCCCACCAACAATAGGATGTGGTGGGAGTTTGTTAAATATGTGTTATCAATGTGGCAAGTTTTAACTTTAACTTAAATAGATATCAAGGAATTTTCATAAACCATTTAATTATCATTGTATTAGAATTTCCTCTGTTGGATATGTTGGTATTTAATTACTACACGTTGATTTGTGTAAGATGACTTTTTGTTTTTATTTACTATGCGAAATTGTATTACGTTGTGTTTGTTGAAACCTACAACTAAATGGGGCGTTGTGACTCAGCGTCAAAGAGATCGTTGGGGGCAGTTGGGGCTATCGTGAATCTGAAGGTCCTGGGTTCAAATTCTGGAGCTACGTTTGTTTCATGGGCCCTTCCAGCGCTGGTGCATTTACGAGGCATTTATTAAAAGAAGTCAAGGCAGCCGAGAGCTGTACTCACAACCATCTCATAAGCTTTTGCCACTGGAGCGTAAATGCACCTATCAATTCGATTTTTAGATTGTACTACACAAAGTATTAATGAAACCTACACTTAACAATAATCTAAATTTAAAAGATAACAAGCTGAAAATGTTTTTTACGCCTAGGAAACAAAAACATTATATGAAAAAAACGCGTAAAAATATTTAGATTAGAAAGTAGTGAAAATGCAATAAATCTAGATCTAGGCCAATGTGTACTGCATGGATATGATAGGCCCGTATATTAGAGTTGTTTTGATTACATTATGAGCGTAACTTAGGCTCATTATTTGATAGTGCGAAATAATTTGAAAATTTGAAAATTATTACTTTACAACAACTAAATATTTAAATTTATTTTTAAAAGCTATTTCCTTACTTGATTGACTACTTTTTTAATGATCATTTCATTTATTTATTGCATTTACATTTACATCAATAAGTTCGTGTTTTTTTTTTGTTGTTTTTTTTGTGGTCATGCAGGCTTAACTCTATGTATGTGGCACAAAAAAAATCTTTTTTACCTAAAATTTCCTTAAGTGTGAACTTACAAATTTACAATGACAATGCATTAATTGTATCAAGTAAAATTATTTCAGAAAAAAAGATAACAACTTATTGACTCAAAGAAGAATCGGAAGTGTTCAATATAGTTTGTTTGTGTGTTTTCTTGTTTGTTTCACTACATACGCCTCGTCCATACTGCAGTGATAGTTAGTGATAAGGGAATTAAAAATATGTTGTCACAACAAGTAGATAACATAGTAGGCCAAATCTAAGTGAAGTAAAAGTTAAGAAAATAATTCGTCAGTAGGGTCTGTGAGGCAACGTTTGCAAGTTTCTGTGGCCACGGCATTATATGGGATTGTGTGGCCAGAACCATCCAATTTAATTAGCACCATTTATTATCAGATACCCATAAGAGCTTGATAAACCTAAAGATACCTTCCAGACCAATGAACTAGACCTAGCCTTAAACCAGTGTTTGAGTCAGAGTGTCTTTGACTGTAAGTAAAATCGACAATAATTAGAGGAATCCTATTCGGGAATCAGCGCTCTATAGTGTAGGCCAAGTCTACCATTGCAAATTTCTAACATTTCGATTTTAAAACTCGTTTTCTATTGCTTGGTGTTTATTTTCTTTTTAAAACTGTTATAGAATTTACATTCACGCAGTTCTCCCCCTTCCTCCAGCTATAGGGCGTTTGCAATCCCGTGACAAAAAGCACGTGATTTGTGTTTACTTTGAGTAATGGTGTACAATTAAATATGGCCGCTGTATTAATAAAGTTTCATATAGGATCGAGCTTTTTTTAAATGATGTGTTGTGTTTTAAGTCTTATTAAGATTTAAGCTGTATTATGTATGTTAAATAAAATATGCTATTTTATTATTATCATAGACATAGATCATAGACGATGTGAGCCTAATAGTTACTTGACTAGATAGCCTATTCACCAACCCTATCGCTTGACATCGTAGCCTAGCCTACGAAACATTAAAAGTGTAGGCCTATAAAGTGAAATTGAAAGTGTAAATAGGTCTAGCCGGCCCTAGCCTAATCACATTAATCAATTAATCTACAGTACTACTATTTACCTCCTTATTTTTGAGTAGGATAGCCAATATTCAGATGTGAATTTTGCATGACAAAGAAGTACTTCACTTTCACCACGTTAGGTTTGTACCTCAAGTGGGTTCTATATTTACACAAATACGTCACTAAATTTACACAAAAAAACTTAAGCTCCGCCTACTGGGAACGCCCTATAGAATTATTTCTTTTATTAAACTATATAACTATTAAAAATGAAGGTGTACCCCCCTTCTATATCCTAAACGTCTAGACAATATGCATGATTTGAACAATTTTTATACAAATAGTTGGGTTTTAATGGATGGGTTCGACACTTTTTTGTTAACTTTAGGATTGCAGTCGCTCTGTTCCGAATTGATTATTTTAATTTATGTAGCCAACGTTTCTGCGTTTCAATTTCATAAAACGATCAATCGAGTGTCATTGTGAATAGTTCTGAATAAGCAAGTTAATTTAGTGTGTATTTAAAACTTTTTTTTTCATTTTCAACACCATGGCCTATTTAAAAAAAAAGAGAAGTAGATTATGCCTATGTTTTTCTTATCTTTATTACTATTAAGTTAAAATAATTAAGTAAAACATTTATCTTTAATTATCTATAAAATTAAAATATTTCAATTTGCATACGCAAATTGAAGCCATAATTGATTACACCATTCACACTATTCACTTATCGATATAAGCGAGTTATTGGATTATACATAATTCTCTTGAAATATGTTTACAGGTCAGTGTTTAGAAAATCTAATTTTATAGATAAGTGAAAGTCACGTAAAAGCCTATCGATTTTGTATTCAAGATTGTTACTTCCGTTTTTTCCTTTTAACCTTTTCGGGAAAGTAAATGAGTTAATTTATTAAACGAGTTCAAATAGAGAAAAATAATATTAATTCTACTGGCACTGATGCCGGAAAGGTGTTAGGGCCGAACAGTGGCGACATTGTGATGTAAAGACATAAAACCGCGGGAGTTAGTGGAATGTGGGGGGGGGGGGGGGGGACAAACAAAGAAAGAAAGGCCATTTATTCTGTTTTGTCTAGTGTTCAACTGTTGTTGTTTTTTTAATAATTTGTGCTGTTTCAGTAATTTGACACAGTAAAGTGGACCACGTGGTCTAAAAAAATTATTAACATCACATTGAATTTAAAAACTGTCTCTGACTCTGCCCAGCTATGATAGGTACCTGAAGTTAGTTGGGGGCAAAGTAAAGGCGGCTGGGCATTGTGCTGGCCACACAATCTTCTAATATGCTGTGGCCACGGACACCTAAGGGGCCGTCCATAAATTACGTCACACGATTAGGGGGGGGGGAGGGGGGTCACGCATTTGTGACGAGGTGTGACGAGGGGGGGAGGGGGGGTCTAAGATATCCGACGTCACATAAAAATGAATAAGCGTATACATATATATGTTTTTGCGCTATAGACTCCAATGCCGTTAGATCGATCGGGACAACCAAAAATGAATATTTTCTCGCAACTTTCAGGAATATAAAATTTTAGTTTTTTGACGTATGCTGCTGACTTTGTTAATTTTATATAAATAGAAGTATGCCATTTATGCACACATGAAAACTGTAATAAAAAAAAAAAGAAAAAGCTTCTCGACGTAAAAGTGAGTAGCTTCCCTTTCATTTTGCTTTCACTGAGAGTGTTGAACAGCCAACTTTGGGTTTTCCCGACTTTTTTGTGTGTATTACTGCGCACTCTGTTGTTTTATTTGCATTGTTGGTTTACACTGTACTTTTTTGTTCTCTATTGTTGATCTCGCTATTATTCTTTTAATTTCTATATGTTTTGTGTGGACACAATGTATCCACGGGTCAACTAGTTACTATTAATAAGAATTGTAAATTAAAATTATGATCGCATTGTTTCTTAGCTACATGTATTTTCAAATGATGATCGCATTGCGAACGCGTCTGAATGCTAAAAATAAATTTAATACTCTGATTGAAAGTAACACAGAACTATTCGCATCTCTGAACGTCAGAGCCAAGCATGGTAGGCCAAGACTTGAGGAAGATCACACATCGTTACTGGAAACTATTGTGGATATTGCTATGCACGGATCATCATAACACTAAATAAGGCAAAGTGATGTGTACAGAAGCATAAAAGCATTAGATGAACTCACTGAACACTTAAAGATGGACGGATTTACAATCAGTAGAAGTGGACTCTACCTTCGTCTTTTACCAAAGTGCAGCTCATCTCTTAAAGGCCAGCGTCATGTCTCAACAGTCCAAGTGACGCTCATTAGAGCACAGAATGATCTAAACATGCTAAATATATAAACGGTTTGTTTTGTACGGCAACAATAAGACTATTGGAAGAGTTGGCACCCATGCTAGGGTCAAACGAAGTGTGCTTTGTGAGCAAGACGATAATGCTCGAGTGCCAGTCGGGTTGACTACTGCTAACAAGCAACGTCCTTTGCTGATGCATATCGAATACAGAGTCAGCTTGGCTGACCATGACTGGGTTTTGGCTGCAGGACACAAGCTACTTCCATCGGTGTATGCTGGAATCCAAATTCAGTCCAATGGTTTAGGAAACCGAGAAGCTATTAGTTATTCAGGACCGACTTACATTGCAATCAGATCTGGAAAACACTCGTCATAAACAGAATTCAGTCATGGACTCGATTTCAAGAAATTGTCTCAAGGAATATAATGTCATTACATGGAGGGGTATTGAACGCTTGGTGAAACCAATTTTAGTGTCGACAGTTGATGGTGGCTCAGCCGAAAACCCAAGATACGGAAAAGTTATTAAGGTTGCAGTCTACCACTTTCTTCAGTACGATTTTTATGCTGTATTCATCGCTACTAATGCTCCAGGGAGAAGTTCGTTTAATAGGGTCGAAAGGAAAATGGCGCCACTCAGTAAGGAACTTACTGAATTGATATATAGATGCTGATTTAGAAAAAAAAGAATTTTCAGTTTGCAGGCAACACTCTAGCTGAACTTTGGTCACAGTTGGTAGTCGATAATTTTTCAACAGTAGCAGAATTCATTGACCCAACAGTCTCAGAAATCGATGGAGATCAAATATGGTTTGACGTTCATGTACGAACAAGCCAATATTTAACTCAAATTGTAAAATGCACCGACAAAAAGTGCTGTTCAAAACCAAGAAACTCAGTGTAGTATTTCAGTGTAGTAACAGAGAGATTTTTTCCACATCCTTTACCAGTTGTTCAATCATGCGAAGGTCTGAAAATTCCAGAACAGACAACAGATGGAGCGTCGCATAAGTTTCCATCTCTGTTTGCAGCTCAAAGTCTGAAAATGGATGATATCCTTCCTCGGTCATCAAATCCTTACCGTTCGATTCCATACGATTTTGTACTGTCCGTCAATACAATCTGTGATTAGCGATGGGATTTTCAAAAAAATGTTATATGTACTTCGCTTCGTTAGTCATGCTGCGCAGACATTAAATAAACACACAAGCAGGAATAAATTATTCCCCCCAAACCTATCAGGCCACAAAGAGTTGCTGCACATAAGTAACGTGAATTAATTGTTATTATCGCTAATGAAGAAAATGGAGAGAGTGCTGAATGGATAGCTGAAGAAGAGCTTGATTTGAATGGAATAGCTATTCCACCTGATGAAGAGACCAATACTTTCCCTATTTATTCCATAAAGGAGCATTTTTCATCACTATGGGAGAATGCATGATAAACATACATTTTGTGTTGTTGTTTTTTTATAAACTTTATCTTTAAAATTGTTCTGATTTTACTAAAGCATTTATTTTTGTGCAAATTATATTGTTTGAATTACACTTTCGATTTTTCTTTTGTGTAATACAAAATTAATTAATTCATTATTACAAAACGATGACAATTTTTTTTAATTTGGAACTGTAAATCTGCATTTAAAAAAAAAATCTTTTAGGAAGGGGGGGGGGTGCAGATTTTGTGATGTCATATTTGAGGGGGGGTCTGACTTTTTGTGACGATTTGTGACAAGGGGGGGAGGGGGGTAAAAAATCAGCGAAAATTGTGTGACGTAATTTATGGACGGCCCCTAAGAACGCTGCTTCACAGTCTCACTAGTTCATATAGGTCTGACGGGGATACTTTAGGGGCCTACTTTTACTTTACAGATGTTTCTTTTACTAATTATAGTTTGTTGTTTATTTTCTTATCTGATACATTACAGACGCTCCTTCTATAAAGAAGATTATTGCGTCCTACGCTCATCCGTGTCAAGTCTAGTCTTGCATTTTTAATTATGTTTTAAAGGATGTTAAGTTATTGGTTTTCCTGGTTTGTTCAGGCAACCCATTCCATGCCAGAATGCCACTCGGTAAGAATGAGTACATATATGCATTTGTTTTCGCATAAGGGACAAGGAAAGTGTTTTTGTCTTTATGTTTATCTGAGCTTTGCAACAGGTTGTTATTGTGTTGTATTTCTAAATTAGAGTTTAATGCCTTATGTATTCTTACTACTTTACTCTTTGCCCTTCTGTCTTCTAGTGTTTTTAGGTTTAGTGATTTTACTAATGGTGTTACTCTTGTTAATTGGGAATATTCACTAGTTTAGAGAGAGAGAGAGGGGGGCACGAAGGAAGAATAAAGAGACAGACCTAGAGATACATGAACTTGTTGTTCAGCAATGTCTAAGAAGTGCACAGTAGTTTGTCCAAGAAAATAGCGATGTTTTTTTTTTTTGTTGTATTTTTGCTGGCGATTAAACCATGAATAAAATAATGTACGCATAAAAGCTTTACATTATATGTTTATTAACATTCGTTTTATGTAATATTTAATTTTTTTTAATCGTTGGGGTTTCAGCAAAACGAAAAATGATTTTGGGGTTCCTTAGTTTGGGAACCGCTGGGCTAGAACAAACACAAGACTGGTTTATGGACGTTTGTACAATGTTCTCATTAGATAGAAACATATCTTTTTCCAATGAGAAAAAAAAATACCGACCAACCCAGGTGGGAGGGGAGGGAGATGAGCTGTGGGAAGAGATAATATTGTTCGTGTTGACCTAAGTAGCCGCATTGCTGACGTCACAAGATGCTGACCCGTGTGTATATATTTTTACTGAGTAAATAAAGCCACCTGACTATTATCTCATATTTTTGCTCACATTACAAGCATGTGTTTGTATAATATCATCGTGCGAGTGTATGCTAATTGTGAATACATGAGCCGAATTTTCACTATTGGCAAGTGTGACACCATTTGTGAAATCATGGAATTTAGACAGACTTATATCAATAAATGCGTTTTTTTTGTTTTATTGTAGCCATCTTACTCTATGTTTGTGCTAAAAATACATACGTTTGACCTAAATGTTCTAACGCCTGGACTTAATTAACAAATTAACAACGACAACCCAGCATTAATTTTATTCATAGAGAAATAAACATATAAACAACTTTATTATGGGGATCCAATTCTTCCAGATTGGAATTCGAACTCTGAGTGGGTTACCTGAATTGGCCAGGAAAACGAACAAATTTGCATCATTAATACCTTTATTCACATGCAAGACTAAATGACTTAAACATGGGATATTCATAGAAAGTAAGTTGTTTATAGTACCGTAATAAAAAGGCACATTTGTATAAGAAAACGCTACATGGGCGTGGGCTTTAATCTATTATAAGACATTAAAGCTAATATAATTTCTCTGAAACTTATTATTACTAGTATAGATCTATAGCTTACGACGCCTAAAAAAAAAAAGACTTTTATTTACAAAATCCGAACATTCCGATTTTAGGTGAAGCTCAAAAACATCTGTTTAATTACATTATATGTTTTCTGTAGTCCTCCTCCCCCACCCCTTTTCACGCCCCTTTAATACAAGAGCCCGCGACCAGAACTGCCTGGAATCTTCAGGAAAAAAAAAAGAGGATTAACGCGTCAGCTTATACTTTTAACAAATCGTTTCAATTCTTGAGTTAGACACGTGACCGCGGGATCTAAGTCACGTGGGGTTCATTGTTTTTTATAACAAACCTTTCAAAAAGTAATTAATTAGCATTTCAAATACGAAAAAAAAACAACAGTTCTCTGGCGTTAGATGAGCGCACTGAACACATGTATTATTATACTACTGGTACTTGCTTTCTCTGTTCAGACAGTAAATATGTTATAGTATTTAGCTTTAATTTACACATCTAAAGAAAAATAAATTTAGATTCCTTTTTTTTTAAATTACAAGCCTTCATATCTTGAGTAACATCTTTTTTCGTATAACTAGTATATAATTAGTTAACTTTCCAGTTTGTTTTCATTAAATTATGGATTTAAAATATTTTAAATATAAAAAAATTTAAATATATATGAAATAATTACAATAACTTCTTATTTAGTAGCATATACCTTCTTATTTAGTAGCATATAACTTCTTATTTAGTAGCATATAACTTCTTATTTAGTAGCATATAACTTCTTATTTAGTAGCATATACCTTCTTATTTAGTAGCATATAACTTCTTATTTAGTAGCATATAACTTCTTATTTAGTAGCATATAACTTCTTATTTAGTAGCATATAACTTCTTATTTAGTAGCATATAACTTCTTATTTAGTAGCATATAACTTCTTATTTAGTAGCATATAACTTCTTATTTAGTAGCATATACCTTCTTATTTAGTAGCATATAACTTCTTATTTAGTAGCATATAACTTCTTATTTAGTAGCATATAACTTCTTATTTAGTAGCATATAACTTCTTATTTAGTAGCATATAACTTCTTATTTAGTAGCATATAACTTCTTATTTAGTAGCATATAACTTCTTATTTAGTAGCATATAACTTCTTATTTAGTAGCATATAACTTCTTATTTAGTAGCATATAACTTCTTATTTAGTAGCATATACCTTCTTATTTAGTAGCATATACCTTCTTATTTAGTAGCATATAACTTCTTATTTAGTAGCATATAACTTCTTATTTAGTAGCATATAACTTCTTATTTAGTAGCATATACCTTCTTATTTAGTAGCATATAACTTCTTATTTAGTAGCATATAACTTCTTATTTAGTAGCATATAACTTCTTATTTAGTAGCATATACCTTCTTATTTAGTAGCATATAACTTCTTATTTAGTAGCATATACCTTCTTATTTAGTAGCATATAACTTCTTATTTAGTAGCATATAACTTCTTATTTAGTAGCATATAACTTCTTATTTAGTAGCATATAACTTCTTATTTAGTAGCATATACCTTCTTATTTAGTAGCATATAACTTCTTATTTAGTAGCATATAACTTCTTATTTAGTAGCATATAACTTCTTATTTAGTAGCATATACCTTCTTATTTAGTAGCATATACCTTCTTATTTAGTAGCATATAACTTCTTATTTAGTAGCATATAACTTCTTATTTAGTAGCATATAACTTCTTATTTAGTAGCATATAACTTCTTATTTAGTAGCATATAACTTCTTATTTAGTAGCATATAACTTCTTATTTAGTAGCATATAACTTCTTATTTAGTAGCATATAACTTCTTATTTAGTAGCATATAACTTCTTATTTAGTAGCATATAACTTCTTATTTAGTAGCATATAACTTCTTATTTAGTAGCATATACCTTCTTATTTAGTAGCATATACCTTCTTATTTAGTAGCATATAACTTCTTATTTAGTAGCATATAACTTCTTATTTAGTAGCATATAACTTCTTATTTAGTAGCATATACCTTCTTATTTAGTAGCATATACCTTCTTATTTAGTAGCATATAACTTCTTATTTAGTAGCATATAACTTCTTATTTAGTAGCATATAACTTCTTATTTAGTAGCATATAACTTCTTATTTAGTAGCATATACCTTCTTATTTAGTAGCATATAACTTCTTATTTAGTAGCATATAACTTCTTATTTAGTAGCATATACCTTCTTATTTAGTAGCATATAACTTCTTATTTAGTAGCATATAACTTCTTATTTAGTAGCATATAACTTCTTATTTAGTAGCATATAACTTCTTATTTAGTAGCATATACCTTCTTATTTAGTAGCATATAACTTCTTATTTAGTAGCATATAACTTCTTATTTAGTAGCATATAACTTCTTATTTAGTAGCATATACCTTCTTATTTAGTAGCATATACCTTCTTATTTAGTAGCATATAACTTCTTATTTAGTAGCATATAACTTCTTATTTAGTAGCATATAACTTCTTATTTAGTAGCATATAACTTCTTATTTAGTAGCATATAACTTCTTATTTAGTAGCATATAACTTCTTATTTAGTAGCATATAACTTCTTATTTAGTAGCATATAACTTCTTATTTAGTAGCATATAACTTCTTATTTAGTAGCATATAACTTCTTATTTAGTAGCATATAACTTCTTATTTAGTAGCATATACCTTCTTATTTAGTAGCATATACCTTCTTATTTAGTAGCATATAACTTCTTATTTAGTAGCATATAACTTCTTATTTAGTAGCATATAACTTCTTATTTAGTAGCATATACCTTCTTATTTAGTAGCATATACCTTCTTATTTAGTAGCATATAACTTCTTATTTAGTAGCATATAACTTCTTATTTAGTAGCATATAACTTCTTATTTAGTAGCATATAACTTCTTATTTAGTAGCATATAACTTCTTATTTAGTAGCATATAACTTCTTATTTAGTAGCATATAACTTCTTATTTAGTAGCATATAACTTCTTATTTAGTAGCATATAACTTCTTATTTAGTAGCATATAACTTCTTATTTAGTAGCATATAACTTCTTATTTAGTAGCATATACCTTCTTATTTAGTAGCATATACCTTCTTATTTAGTAGCATATAACTTCTTATTTAGTAGCATATAACTTCTTATTTAGTAGCATATAACTTCTTATTTAGTAGCATATAACTTCTTATTTAGTAGCATATAACTTCTTATTTAGTAGCATATAACTTCTTATTTAGTAGCATATAACTTCTTATTTAGTAGCATATAACTTCTTATTTAGTAGCATATAACTTCTTATTTAGTAGCATATAACTTCTTATTTAGTAGCATATAACTTCTTATTTAGTAGCATATAACTTCTTATTTAGTAGCATATAACTTCTTATTTAGTAGCATATAACTTCTTATTTAGTAGCATATAACTTCTTATTTAGTAGCATATAACTTCTTATTTAGTAGCATATACCTTCTTATTTAGTAGCATATACCTTCTTATTTAGTAGCATATAACTTCTTATTTAGTAGCATATAACTTCTTATTTAGTAGCATATAACTTCTTATTTAGTAGCATATACCTTCTTATTTAGTAGCATATACCTTCTTATTTAGTAGCATATAACTTCTTATTTAGTAGCATATAACTTCTTATTTAGTAGCATATAACTTCTTATTTAGTAGCATATAACTTCTTATTTAGTAGCATATAACTTCTTATTTAGTAGCATATAACTTCTTATTTAGTAGCATATAACTTCTTATTTAGTAGCATATAACTTCTTATTTAGTAGCATATAACTTCTTATTTAGTAGCATATAACTTCTTATTTAGTAGCATATAACTTCTTATTTAGTAGCATATACCTTCTTATTTAGTAGCATATACCTTCTTATTTAGTAGCATATAACTTCTTATTTAGTAGCATATAACTTCTTATTTAGTAGCATATAACTTCTTATTTAGTAGCATATAACTTCTTATTTAGTAGCATATAACTTCTTATTTAGTAGCATATAACTTCTTATTTAGTAGCATATAACTTCTTATTTAGTAGCATATAACTTCTTATTTAGTAGCATATAACTTCTTATTTAGTAGCATATAACTTCTTATTTAGTAGCATATCACTTCTTATTTAGTAGCATATCACTTCTTAGTTTGTGAAAAAATATTTCCTTTTAACTTCTTTTTTTTACGCATATTTGTTTAACTTATTTGTTTAACTTCTTAAATTCTTAAATGTATAATTATTGTTTTGCATACACTCTTATTTATTAATCACTTCTTGTTTAGTAATAGGGCTACTTTCTTCTTATTTTGAATAACTTCTTAGAATCACTCATTACCACTTATTACCAGTCCCATCTTTTATAAAGCGGACATAGTAACGGCCCCATAATAAAAGAGTTAATGAGATTTGAAATTGTTTGTCTTTTTAATGGCCAGGGGGGTGGGGGGTGGATTCCATGTGATGATGAGTACACCATTGAAAGTGAAAGCCTAAATAAAAGCATTGAAGCTAATGCAAAGGAAGAAAGAGCACAACAGCTGTTATCGGGTCTATTCTTTTTAAATTATTATCTCTAGTTTGATGTTGTTGAAAACCGAAAATATTAAATAACAGTAGGCACCTGAAAGCGGGAGGAGGGTGGGGGGGGGGGGGGGAGGGGGCACGACGAAATTCCAAATATACATAATTGACGGATGCCGGTTTATGGCGAAATGTAAAGATGACTATAAAACAAACTTGGTAAAAAAATATGTTGCTCTTTTTAAAGGCCTAGGTTTTTTTTTTTGTGTTTTTTTTTTTAGAACGCACGAGCATTGGCGGAATTAGTGACAAAGTCGGTTGATGCACCTAGGGCGCGAGATAAAAAAACATTGCGCCTATTTAAAATGTTGTTTTTAAATAATAGTAAGCTAATGAACGTAGAGGTTAAGAAAGGAGTTAGTTTTGGCGACTATACAAACGTTGGCACCTGATGCGGCCGTGGCGCCATCCACATCCACCCTCGACTAGTCATGCTACTGCGCCTTCTAGACTCGATACTTCCACAGAGAAAAACCTAGCTTCATTAAATTAAAACGACAGCAATACATTGATTTCACCTCCTGCTTACTAGAGATATCCAGAAACTGCCGGACACAAGGCCGGATTATGACCCCATGAGGCCCTAGTCACTAAAAAGATTTTGGTGCTTCACTCTTATACATGTATAAGTGATTGAAAATATAAAAGAAAACAAAAACATAACATATAAATTCGATAGGATTTTTTTCATAATTTTTTTTTTTTACATATTTGGGTTCAGGTGCAGCATTTGCAGAAAGGTATCATAAAGACCAATGCTAAATTTTAGTTATTTTACACTATTCCCATGATGAGCTAATCACTTGCTTAATGGTTTACCCGGGCACTGACCAGACGCGTGACTCATTTTGGGGGAAAAAGAAAGGTGGATGAGCATTGCGCCGGCCACATAATCCCATTATATGTCATGGTCAAAGAAACTTGCTAACGCGGTTTCACTAAAGTTAATTTTCAACCATATTTTGCCGTTAGAGTATTTCAGATTACCTGGCTATTTACTCGGGTTACGTACAGAAATAATCAGCTATGTTTACGTAAGGAAACAATTAGAGATAGCGCGAAAAAGGCTGTAACAAAAAACCCGAATATTTGTTGGTTTAACTTATCCGCCAAAAGGAGCAGTATCCAAGCATCAAGGGTCTCCATGTTAATGTGAAAGAAACCCTTCCTGATATTAGCGTAGGCTATATGTGTCGCTGTTTCCAACTGTGTGATTTTGTAGCTAGCATTTAATGAATCTGAGAATAAAATTTGTTTAGCTGTTTATTACTATAGTTTCCATTTAAACAATATTTGAAAAAAAAATTCGAATCTCACTCAAACAATTGTAGTTGTAGTGTATAGAAATTCCTAGAAACATAAAAAATATCTTATAGTAACGAGACACATTTCTGAAGTTATTTACCGAGGCGTAATCCAATAAATTTACTTAATTGTAAATGATTGGCAGGTTTTGATTTTAATGACGTTGGCTTCTTATATCTAATGAAGTTTTATTATAATATGAATAATTGACCTAATGACTAATGTTGTTTTTTTTTTTTTACTCTTTTAGAAAAACTTAATTTTCAATTTTATTTTTGTTGTTTTTTCTTAGGTATCAATGCTAGATTAGAAACCTTCTTCATTTATCGCCTGGAAGCAAAGAACGGTAATATGTTCAGACGCAGTATCAGACGTGAAGACGTTTTAGCGTTGAGATTTGAGAGTTGTCAGGGTTGAAAGCGTCTCTGTTGCGAAGGTTGGAGAATATTGCCGGTAATGACGTCATAGACTGTTGTTAGAAGCTTGTTGTTTAAAGCAACAGTTTTAATTAACAGTGAGGGAAGAAGATGGCGTCACCAGACAAAAACCATTTATCGGCTCTCAGAGACAATGAAGAGTCAACAATGGAGCCAGTTCTGGAAAACCAGCTGAAGTCAAACGTTGTTTCGTCGTCAACGGCAGACGAGAATATGGGCGTTTTCGCGCCTTCGCAGTGCGGAGGCAAGCCTTCGTGTATGCTCGTGCAGAGACTTGTGCTCCCAAAGAGTCAATCGCAGGGCAGTGTGAAGGACGGGTCCGACGGCTCATCCCTTCCTCCTAGGCCGTCGGGGAGTCTCCATAAGCTGACCATCACAAGAAGACCGGCCTTAAAAGACTTCAAATGGACCAAAAGCGAAGCCACGTCTGCGGACGGTAAGGATCCCGACGTTTCAGTGATCAGCCAATCAAAAGAGTGCAATATCGTAGAGAGCGTTACCGCCTCCGATCCAGCCAATCAAAACAGGCGTTCCTACACGCCTTACACGGCGTATGTAAACAAGGCATTTGACAGCAAAGATGAGCTCATCTTAAGTCCAAAGAACATATGTGAGTATTTAGAATTTCTTTTCTTCACATATATTCCAATAATAACAATAAGAGTTGCAGTGGTTCTATTATAGACGACAGAAATCGTTTGTTCTTTTCTTGAGTTTAATTCATTGATTGTTTAATACTCTCGTCTGCATAAAGTCTAAATGTATTCATGTTTTTCATTTGAATACAAATCGGATACCATTGTAACTTCTCATATAGTCAGAGACTAACCCTGAAAAACCTTATTATTTATAAAAATCAGTTCTGATCTCTCTCTCTCTCTCTCTCTCTCTCTCTCTCTCTCTCTCTCTCTCTCTCTCTCTCTAATATATATATATATATATATATATATATATATATATATATATATATATATATATATATAAATATATATATATAATTTATATGACAGTTGCTCATTTTTCGACTTCGACCCGAAATGTTTATGCAACAAAGATTTTTAAAAAATATAATATCCACGCGCGGGACAATGACAAATATTGACAAGTCTTAATTAGGTGTGACCTTTTGAACTCGAATGATCGTGAACTTCCGGTGAAATTTGCGCCATTTTCGTAAACAAAAACAATGCTTTTGGTGCTGTTTGACAAGTATATTGATTTCAACATCGACAGCCAGTTCTGGTCTTTTAGAAATATACAATGGCTACAAGATTAGTTATGAGGAATCCGTTTTTAACATCAAAAGTGAGTAGGCGATAATTAATACTCAATTTGTGTTAGTCGCGTTAGGCTAAATGTAGCTTTTGTTTATAAAATAAGTTAGTCATGAGTTGCGTCCTTGGTAATTAAAAGAACACAATGCGTAGATTCATAAAAAAAACAACAACATGAAAATTCGTTTGCATCAAGCAATTAGTTTGGGATTATAAAAAGGTGATTCTTCAAATCTGACATTCACAATCCATCCTTTTCTTTTGGCGCCATCGTTTGGAAATGAAATAAAATTTAATTCTCTACATATTTTCGTACAACCAGTAACGTAGCACACAGACATGTTTCGAAGCAAATGATCGAATAAGACCGGAAATGTTCTTTTTTTTGACCTTTTATGCATGCATAATCGTTAAGACTTGTCAATTGTCACACGTGACAACGACTTCTTTTTCCACAGGTAAAAATGCCTTATATTAGTTCTATCGTCACATGTAGCCTGTAGCCATAGCTTATTATTTCCACACCAAACGCGGACGTTCATTGTCAGAAAGCTACAACTTGTTTTCTTTTGTTTTCTCTAAACGCGTTATTAACAGCTTGTGTTTTCGTTGCGTGTCTGGATGCTGTACTATCCACCGACTGCCCTCCCGGGGGAACTGCCTTGATTCAGCTCAAGATCAAGTGCCCCCCACCACTCGTGATATCAACATCCCTGATAATGCGGCCCTGCTCTACATAATATTAAAGTGTTTATCTCAATGATGTGTGTACGACTATCTATACCTGGCTTGTTTGTTATATTGTGTGTTTATGTGCGTGTGTGCGCGCGTGGCCGGGTGGATGTACCTGAGATATTTGGTTAAAATCTTATTCTGATGGAAAGAAAAAAACATTTTGTTATTGTGTAGAATATTTATGTTCTATTGACGTTTTCAAAACACCTTTGTAATGAATCTATATTCACGAGCATAAAATGCCACAAACTATGTACTTTAAATTTTTTTATGTCTTGTTTTGTGTAATGTTCAAATATTCATTACCTAAATTTAGTTATCAATAAAAAAAAAATCGCGTTTTTTTTTTTGTGTTATCTGTTGGTGTTAAATATTACCAAAATAACCCAATTTAGAAACACTTCAGGGAAAAATGCCTACAAGTCAATAATCTAGCCAAGTATTCTGATAGACATTTTTAAAATATTTTATATGCAATCACTCAAAATATTTCTTTCTTTACGATTAGTGCAAAAGGTTACCTTAGATCAGTGGAATAGCTTGATCTAGCCAAAAAAAAAATTTAACATCATTTAAGATGCGAGACCTTAAAACTTAAAACACTAATAAGCGTAGGCGGCAATAACCTTCTGTATAGAAGGGACGGTTGTAACATATCATATGATAAATAATATAATGACCAAACAATACAGAGCAGTTCCAGATTGGTTTTTCCAGTAGAGTCAGCTTTCGGCAACAGTGATGATTAAACGATTAAACTCTCTAATAATATATCTTTTGTCAAGTTTCTTTTTTGTTTTAATCAATAATTTACCATAGTTATTGTTTAAAAAAAAATTAAGTCATACAAATAATGAAGCTGCAACAATTATTAAGTTACAAAACTCATTAAGATACAAAATTCACAAAATTGTGTTACACACAAAATAAACAACTTCATTCAGCATGATTTCAAAGTCTCAAATTCAATGTTTAAAATTTTTTTTATTGAGTTTTTATCAGTTATCCCCCAGGCGAGAAAGCTTCGAGCTCTAGACTCCAGTTCCGAGTTGCATATCAAACAATCCCTGCTTGTGACGTACCATTCGACTACTTACACGATTAATCGCCTTCTCTATTCTGGCGCCTTATAAGATAAGACAAGACAAGATACAGAGATATCTAGGACTACCTTTTTTATGGGCGCATAAAATAAGCTTAATGTAGCAGAGACGGTATAAAATGTTGTGTTTTAACTTTAATATAATGCTGGTAAAAAAAAACTCAATTTAAACAATTGATTTATTAGAAAACAATATATTCACCAGTTACCACTATTATGTATCTATTAAGTTATGTGAAAAGTTTAATAATATATAAATCTTAAATTGTGCAGTAAAGGTTTTAAGAATTTAATGATACAAAAGATGGTGAACGTATAGAATATATTATAACCATGTTAATTTAAATATGTGTGTAGGTATTTATATATATTATATATGTATGGGTGCGGCTCTCAGAGTCTTCATGCGCACCCACCGCTGTTATAAACAGTCAGAGGTCGGTCACTACTCTATAGTAATCTTCATCAAAACACTACAAAATTATCAAAATATGATGTGTGTTACTCGATAAAAAAAGAAGCTTATTTATAAGGGAGACAATCATTAAAAGAATTGTTTTTCATAATTGTTACTACAGCTACTGCCCTTTATATATAGTGTGGTAATACGATTTTGTATTTGTATAAATGCAAATGAAAAGGTTGAAAATCTCAATCACGTAATTTTTTTAATTATTAATCAAGGACTACTGTTATTAATATAAAACGCTTTAAAGATTTTCTCTATACATTTTCTTTGCTTTTGGCCGTTGTCTTGCTAGGGAGTTAAATTGATCCTATAAAAAAATAATTAATAAAACAAGTAGGCCTATATTAGAGCAGGTTGACTTTTAGGCTGTGGGCACGCTGAATGATTTAGAAATCCTATTTTGGCAAACTATTAGCAAAAGGTTGCCGACCCCTGGTCTAATTTACTGTTGTTTAATTTGACAACTCAGTGTCATTGTGACTAGAAGAGCTCATTAAAATAAAATATCTGAATATTATATACACTAAAACACTGATTTGTAGGTTCAATATGAAGTTGGGAGAAACGTTTGGGGGTGGGGGCTGCGTGCATTTGTGTTACCATTTGTCCCCTATAGGCCCGTGCTGTAATTAACAGAAACAATTGTTGCTTTAAGTATGACATAAAAAAAATCATATTTTCTTTTTTTAAATCAATCTCGGTTCTAAATGAGAGTCTGGGCACTTTAATGGGCACTGCAATGGGATTTGTGCCCCCGTATCAGGAGAACATGTCGTATTTGAATCTGGCACCCTGCATTGTGGTCTGTGCCCCTCATGTGTTTTTTTTTTGGGGGGCCCCTTTTTAGGTTCTGAGCCTTACATTGCGGTCTTGGCTCCTAGTTAGACTCTAGGCGTACATTGTAGTTTGGGCCTCCCATTAAGTCCTAAGCCCTGCTTTAAGGTATGGGTCCTACCTTAGGTTTTAGACCCCCTGACATTGTGGTATGGGTCCTTCATCAGGTTTTAGACCCCCTGACATTGTGGTATGGGACCCTCATTTGGTTTGCTGAGGTATCGGGTACTCGCATTTTAATCTTGGTCCCGCTGCTAAAACAAAGCTGCACACCCAAAATATCAGTGAAAAAAAAAACAACTAATTACAACAAAGTAGGACTAGTGTACACGTAAACACTTTCCTTATTCCTTATGATAAGAACTCTTTCTTCCCGAGTGGCGTTCGGGCATAGAATGGGTTACCTGAGCAAACCTTAAAACCAGTAACTTAACATCATTTAAAACATTAATAAAAATGTAATACTAGACTCGAACCATGGATGAGCGTAGAACGTAATAATCTTCTTTATAAAAGGAGCGTCTGTAATGTATAAGATAAGATAAACCGACTCAAACAATTATTTTTAACCAGCTTCGTGTGCCTGCATAATTCAAGCAACAGGTAGACCAGATACTTAGGATGACTCGCCGTGTTTTACGGTCAATTAAAACTCATTTTGGTTCAACTTAGCCTCAATATTTTGCCTGTAGCTGTAAATATATTTTTCACTTTAATCAATAAACACGTCATATAGTCACGTACTTGTGCTAATAAAGGTATATAACGGAACAACAAACACAGCTTATTAAACAAAATGTTAAATTATAAATAGCTACAGGCTTTTATAACACTTATCCTATTTCATAAAATATACATGTAGCTGTAGGACTATGGATCTAAGCTTATTTCAATTAAAATTGTTTGTAGTTGTTTACTATTTCCCAGATTGTTGACATTTTTTCACGTGATTCTGCAATAACTTATAAATCTATAATAAGAACTAGCCCATTGGTCCTCATACTTAAAAAAAAAAGACTGATAAGAAGATCACCGCCAATATGATACTCCCATTGTCACGGTTCTGGACGCAACCATGACTTATTAGCACTAATGTAGATAGATAGTAGTGTAGAACGTAAGATCATAGATTAGCGTAAGTTTAGGATAGAAAGGAGGAGAGTAGTCTGACGTCATAACACATCTATCTCTCACGCAACTTTAACTCTCCAGCCACCCTTCAACACTTTTCCACAACCTTCACTACATTCTATTATTTCCCAATTCAGAGATTACTAACTAAATTCTGCCGAAATGGTACTCAATTTTGGATGAATGAGAGTGTATGTGTCAGTTATGTGAAACCTACAATGTATATATTTATATCATGTCTTCGATTATTATTTCATGTTGTTATTTTAATGTGTTTATACAGATATCCCGTCAGTAACTATAATTCATATTGCTAATTCAACATACATGTATATAGGCATTACGTCATTGACCCAAAACTCGACTCCTCGCTTAACCCCAACCTTTGCGCCTTCCGTGCTCTCCCCTACTACCCCCCTATCTCCCCTTCATCTACCCAACTCACAGGGCAACGGCATGTTAGTTAATCCCTTTGTTCCGCTGGCTCCTGGGAACTGACCAGAGAAGCCGTTTCACACATATATAACACTTCTCGGGGAAGTTGACCACTGACCACTTGACATAGTAATATTAAGTCCCCTGTAGGGAAGATGAATCATTTCCCCTCTACTCTGTTCCCCTACCACCCCGCTGTATTAATTGCTTTCATCTACACCCCCACCCCGCCTACACTCTCACCCCTCGTCCCCCTCTAGTGAGTCATCCCTTTATACAGAAATATCTTCGAGCTAGCCAATCGGAATCATATCTAAAACTAAATTAAGGGAGTTAGCCAACCAAATTGAGATAGACGACGTGATTTAGAATCGCAAGAACGCGAGCACAAAAACTTAGAAACAGTCTTGGTTGGGCTTTCTGGCTGTAAACTTGGGCCTGTACATTTCGACTCGCATATTAGACCCCCTCCCCCCCCCCCCCCGCCTGTTTAGACTCTAGATTACGACGAGTAATAGAGGTTCCACAGTGTAGTTGTGTAACTTAATGATAAATTACGTGACAATACCATACGCTAGTGCTAGCTGTTACTGTATCGATTCGTGTATATTTCCCCATTGGATTACTGAATGACAATAAACATTATAACCATCACCAGAGATTTGCTTGTGTACACCTTAGAACTGTTTGTGTGTGTCGTTTATGTCATCTAACGAGCCAGGAGAGAACTAATCAATATTCCAGGTTGATTACAGCGTCGGCACATGATACTCTTACGACAACAAGCAACAATAACCCCAATCACCCCCATCCCGATTCTGACACCAATATTTGTAATTAAAAGAACTATGTGAAGGAATTGCTATGCACACTTCACATAATCTTCTTGTTCAAACCACTCTGGTTAAATCTAGGGGATTTGGTTAGTAGCTTTGGACCCACACACCGTAGTTCATGGACCACTGATCTGGGCCACGTTAACGTTGTTGGCTAGTCCTTTGTTTGTATCATAGAAAACAAACACAGTCAATGAATCCACATAATGATCTTGAGACATTGTAAGCATCAAAGCTAAGTTGTTCAATTCATTTTCGAATTTCGGTTACTGTAATTGCAAGCTAGCTGTCAGTCAAAATGACCATATTATAACCCAGTAGTATCTGTCCGTATCATATTATACAAGTTTAATTGAACTTTCGGCGATAATTTATTCGTTAAATCAGAGTTTACCAACTTCACCAGTTCGCATTTTGATATAGGGCCAAAAATTAGAACAACAGGGTCACACAAAAAAAATATTAAAAATATATTTATTATGACAATAAAAATAAGAAAGAAAAAACATGTGTGAAAACTAATAGATTTTATCTGGTTTATGTTACTTATAGTAGAAACGATAAAAATGTTGGATCACGAATAAGAAGAAGGTCTAAGCTTATATAAATAGCTGGGTCACGAATTTTTTGGAAAGTGTTCCGTTAAATCAATTAAGCCATAACTCAAAAGCCTTTTTTTTTTAAATAGTTGCCATGCCAGGACTTAATGACGTCATTCGTCTAATTATTCAATTTGGATATTGACCATGTCAAATGTTTACGCTTTGCAGTGTTTAAAATAACCAGTTCAGACCAGATTTATAATATTAAAAAATGTTATTGTTTTTTAAAATCGTATATCGCTTGCTTATATAATGCTCCGCTTGGCTCTCGAAAAATGGGAATTTACAAAGTGGCAGAACCGTTCTTGAATCGGCTGAGAAGGCATATTTCAGAATCAGAAAATATTAAAAAATATATCAGCGTCTAAAACAAGAATCAAAACCGCGAGGACTAAAATATAGCTTTGAGCTGGACACGAAAAACCCTATAAAAACAAAGGGTGTTATGTTTGACGTTATAGTCAATTATGAAATGGTTACATGGGTAATATTTTTTATGTTAGCTGGGAGAGTCTACCGGCCCTAGATCTATATAAATCAATTTGAGTCGTCGATAATTTTTTTAACTACGGAAGGACTAATACATAAAATATATAAATAGGTTTATATATATTTATAATGTCCTTTCTTGTCGATTGACTTTTTGGCATTTAATGGGTTGTCTGAGCGAGTTTAGGAAAACCAAAAACTGTAATAAAAAAAATAATTCAAAAACCTCTATCAAAATGCAAAGACCACATTCAACCAGGTATTATACAAAATGAGTCTAGGAAGTTTCTGTCGTACGTAAGTTATAATTGGATGGCATCCAATTTTAAGTGGTGAGGCTTTGAGTTTATTCTAGTACTGACCAATAGCGTTACTACAGAGGGTGGCGGAGAGGCCGACCACCACAGGCTCTAAAGTTTGAATAGGCACCGAAATGCCCATTTCTTGTGTGTTTACAAATGTTACAAGAGTTAAGAGAAAACCAATAGCTGACAAAAATTAGTTACCGGGTAAATTTTTTAAAACTAAAATTTAAATGTCAATTAAAGAAAAAAATATAAAGAAAAGCAATGATTTTAACATATGGCCTACTAGCATGTCTCACCCACCTCGCCCTCCTCTACTAGTTGATGAAAACTAACATTCTAGATAGGTGCACATTTCTCCCCCACCCCTCCAAGGGCACCCTTTCCACTAGTTGTGCAACAGATCCTGACACAATGGCAATAACACACGGGTAGGTCTAAAGTCTAAACATTTAAGAAACTCGGTGAAGAAGCCCACGGTGACATTAGGCAGAGGTGGCCCCGGTAGAGTGGCTTGAGGGGGCGGAGTAGGTGGCCGCCCCAGGAGCCAAAGTTTAGCTATGACCAAAAAAGACACATTCCTCGTAGTTACGTACGCTAGCCTAGTACTTAAACGAAAACTAACATTTCAAATAGGCGCCGAATTCGACCCCATTCCACAAGGCGCCCCAGATCCCCCTTTGCCTTAGTTCTACCACTTGGTGGCCTTTATCGTTTTTATTCAGGAAGTTCTTCCGGTCTACTGATTATTTCTAACTTAGCAAAAACATTTTTTTTTCACATGCAAATAAAGGCAAATTTATTTTTGAAATGGCTTTTGAAACGGATGTTCCCATTCGTGGATTCACGCTTCTGGGTTGTGACAACAGCCTTGACCATGACCGGTCCACGGATGGGGTAGAAAACTAAATTCAATCTGACTTGACAAAAAAATAAAAAGCAATTTACAACACACTGAATGCGGAGAACCGAATCCGGGATGTTGTATATTTTGTTTTACATATAAAATCTAACACGTGTTTTTTTGTTCATGTTGTTTGATTTGCATATGCCCGAAAGCTAGTCTAAAAATATTAACATTTAGATTACAAATATTTTTAATAAAAAAAACTTCAGCCTTCAGGCCTGGAGGGTAGGCTATCCATATTACGTACGCACTGAGGAAAGGGGGCGTTTGGCTTTAGGAGTTTTTTCGTAGGCTACGGATGCGTTAGGGAAAAGGGAGGGGGGACTCAATTAACCGTGTGCCTATGCACAAACTTATGAATAGCCCAAGTAACAATTGAAAAACAAAATAGCAGGCGAAAGAAGGGTTGAAATCACCGCTCGCTCCCAGAAGCCCCTCTTGACCTTTTGGTTCCAAGCCTACCATGACCAGGCCCCACGAGAGGGGGGTACAGCCGGTACGCCGTACAGGGGCCCACGAGAGTTTAAGGGGCCCATGAATATTAAAATTTAAAATTGAATTGGCAATTACGCAAGTATTTTTTATTTGAAAGAGGTGGATGGGGCATGATAATGGATAAATAAACCCCACACATCCCAAAAAATATAATTGTTAGTGTTTTCTTTTTGCAATTAGAATAGTGGTGTTGTAGAAGTGCACAATAAAGGACGCTTTTCAAGGTTGTAAACTTATGTGACGACTCGTGCCTGAATTGTGTCGTGCTAAACGTGACCTATTTGCTTTCGTAATTTTGTACGTAGATGCTGGATACTGCAACGTACTTCCTACTTCCTACTTTCGGTTTCAACGTCATTGTTTCTCAAAGCTCAACTCGCCGCTGTCACATGGTGGTTTCGATGACTGGTATTTTGCTAGTGCAAGGTTGACTGGGTATGAACGATCAACGTGTCACGCGGAAGCTTGTTGGCATCTGTCCGTAGAGCTGCCTAGTTGGTTAGCATTGAGTCTGACATCAAGGACCAGTTGTCCACTGCAGTCACACACTGGAGAAATGTATTCAAGCGACTTGTCAATACAATAAAGTACATAAGTGAAAGGAGGTTGGCATTACGAGGAAGCAATCAAACTTTTGGTTCGGCCATAAATAGTAATTTTCTTGGCATTCTGGAGTTGATAGCAAAACATGATGGTTTTCTAGCTGAACACATTGCAAAACATGGTAATCGAGGAAGTGGTCACATAAACTAGGCCTACCTGTCTTCTACTGCTGGTGATGAATGATATCAATTATGGGTAGGCTAAGCAAGTATTGAATGAAATCACTGCACGATTAATGCAATTTAAAAATAAATTTATTAATATTAAAAAAAAAAAACACACACAAACGTGAAATAAAACAGAAGTAAAAAAAACCACCATTAATGACGACTCAGAAAAGAAGGGATTATAAAGACTGTTAGAGGCATGTCGCTGTCAGAAACAGTCAGATAGAGACTGAACTCAACTAGAAAATACTGCAACAAATACTGTGAATGAGAAATCGCATTTGATTGTTAACTGACACAATTTATGACTACATGTCCATGTATGTGTGTTCAAACGAGCAACTGAAGTTAAAATGAAGTGAAATGCTAATTTGCTCGACCAATTGGCAGTCTGCGTCAAGGCAGAGTGAGTTACTGGTTATAATTCAGCATCAGCTACACTGTACACAGGCTAACACAGCAATGTCGGAAGGCAGGGGCGAGGCCAAAAGGGCCCCCACATACGTTTGGTAACAGGGTCCCCACAATCCTAAATACGGCCCTGAGTAGAGTATATATTTTTTTTTTCAAATAAATTGTTTACAATCGTAAAGAGAATTATTAGTCTATATTCTATTTCATTAAAATACCAGATGCTTCGAAAATAAACCATATAAACCGTAAAATTCCAAAATTTTCTTGGGGGCTCATTGAGCCCCCAGAATCTGTCGGTCCCAGAAGGGGCGCAGACTTTGTGTCATGTCCTTGGGCGCAGATGACCCTAGATACGCCCCTGTTGAGAGATATGGTTTGGGAAGGGGGGCAGATCTAATAACTACGTTCGCCTACTTATCTTAGAATATCCAGTTTCATCAAAAATTTGTTATAAAAATAATAACAAGCACTTGTTAACTAATTTATCTATACATTTATTACCCTCTGTATGCCCTTTAATTTGATATAAATTGTGTACAACTCGGTAGACAAGAATATGGCCATGACTGTTTGAATATAGAAGCACACATTCATTCAGCTTCAGTTTCTACTACTTTGTCTTTAATACTCAAATTTCATCTCTTAAACATTCACAATCTGATTTTAATTAATACTGTGTTTGAAATGATTACACTCTAATGGTAAATGGTAACACTCATGACAGTTTCACAAAATGGACCACAGACTTTTTAAAAATACTACCGATTTTTCAAAAGTATGTAATACAAATAAATCATCTAGATATTACTCGTGTTAAAAAAAAATGTGGGGGAGGGGGGGGGCAGAAAAGATCTCGTACCGGCACCTTATTTTTCTCTCGAGGGCCCTGACCATGACCTCTGGTTTCCAGAAGCCCCACAATGACCTCTTTCTTCCAGAAGACCCCCTCATGACCTCTTGCTGCCAGAAGCCCCCAGGGACCTCTTGATGACAGAGGCCCCTAATGACCTCTTGCAGCCATAGGCCCCAATAACCTCTTGCTGCCATAGGGTCCCAATGACCTCTTGCTGTCAGAGCCCCCCCCCCCCCGAACCTCTGTGCATTGTACAACCTGCACAAGCATTGATACACTACAGATTTCTTCCCTAAATAATTAATTCTGTGTTTTTTTCGAACTTTGAGTATTTAGTTTCTTGTCAAAGGACAAACTGCCATATAATATGGTGTTGATGCAAATTTGTGTCTGTGTCAAACATGTTTTAAATCGTTCATTCGCAGGCTAATAATGTTGTACTTATTGGTCATAGGGTCAAGTGGGTCCGCTCATTAACGCATGCTGCGGCACGTCCCTACATCTTCATGTCCAGGCGGTCACTGTCAGGTCATCGCTTCAGTCCGCGCCAGTTGTTGTTTTTTCTATACGATGACATCGGGTCACAATCCTTTGGCCTAAATGCTCTTAAGTTAGTCCTTTAGTTTGACAAAACAATCCCATAGTACGAGCGACGTACGGTACCGAACATGGGCTTCTCTGCTGGTCTTAGTTACTCGACATGTAAGTAGTGGACTATTCGTCAAAGCTGAGATCTCCAACTACTACTTTCCACGGAGGGGGGGGGGTCCATATAACTGACCCGTCAGTGTCCACAATAGAGCATGTGCACTGTGCATTGGAATCGTTACATTCATTTGTTCAAATTAGATTCCAGCTCAAACTGTGGCTTAGAAAAACAGTGAACTTTTCCCCATCTCGGCACCCTAATTTTCTTTTTAAAGTTTCGGAAACCCTGCGTTAATGTTTTGAACCGTTTTTATTATTAAAAATAAGTCTTCTTGAAAGTATCAAACTGCACACAATGTTGACAAAAACGTGTATTAAAGCGGCACTGCTGCAGACTTGCTATTATTATGAGAAAGAGTTTCTCTTGATGAGAACAAGCGGACATTGGACATTTCTGAAAAGACCATAGAGTTTGCAGAATTTCAAGTGCATCAGTGATAAAATTCAAACTTTGAAATACAAAACACTAATGGGCTTATATATACTAAAAAAACAAACAAATAGAAATAGAAGCAGTTTTTTAACATTATTTATGCAAATACAAATTATTAAATGTTGTCTTGCTTCCTTGGTGGCATTTGGGCAAGTAATGGGATAACAGAACTGATCAGAAAAACAGTATTGAAAACTCTTTATCATAACGCAAGACTTAAACCACAGATCAATCTATGGCTTATCAGAATTCAATACTAGAAAGCACACCAATAAATTAATTATAAGCAGTGGCGTATTTAGGCATGTTCCACGTGTTCCATTGGACCAGGGGCCCCCACACAAAAGGGGCCCCCACACTTCCCAAAAAGACATTTGTTGGTGGCATCCCCATTCTTTCGTTGAAAACTTAAAATAAAATTCATTTATTCCCCTACAATTTTAAGCGCCCCAGTCCAACCAATCTAACCGCAACATACAATTTATTTATGATTTTACTAAATGTAACATGAACTAACGGCCCTTTTTGAGGCTGGCCTAGCGGTTAGCTCACCAGACTGTCAACCAAAAAACCACTTGACAGGTCGCGGGTTCGAGCCCCGCCACCGGCAGATCCCTGTCGCCCTACAGGAGTTTTGGGACTAGATGACGTTATTATTGAGTTGTTATCACATGCGCTTAACCGGCAGCAGTGAAACCTCTCACAGATTAATAGTCTTCTAGAGCGCACTGAGCATGCTAATATAGCATGGATAGAAGCGCTATATAAATTACCATTACTATTACTATATGTAAGGCAGGGCGAGACCACGAGGGTCCCGCACATAACATTGGGAACAGGGCCCCCACAATCCTAAATACGGCCCTGATTATAAGATAAGTAAAATGTCATATATAGACAATATGTCATGATTCTAACGACAAACTAAAACTAAAAGATTAAGCTGACACTATGATAAACCATTTTTTGGGGGTCTTAGTTGTTTTTTTTAAATATTATTATTTAAAAAGGCAGTCTTGTTTGATTTGTATACAGTCCAATGAACATGTAGGTTAAAAATTCAAACCACAGTGTGTCTACGCATACACAAAACAAACCTGTGCAGCCTGACTTGGGTTTCGCTGAACTCGCTGTAACAAATGCCTTCAAGATAGCATAAGGTCATGGCAAGATTTGCGGCAAGAATTGATATCAAAGAAACCAATGTAGCGTCTTTCTTTTTACAATTCTGTATACCAGGGGTCGGCAACGTTTTCAGACTAGTGTGTCAAAGTAGGATTTCTAATTAATTCAGCGTGCCAACATCCTAAAAGTCACTCATCCTATGGTACTCAATTTCTTGTAGAAGATACTTGAATTGCCTTTCTAGGAGGTTTGGAGGTGCCATTGAAAATCGCATGCGTGCCAAGTGAGGCACGCGTTCCATAGGTTGCCGACCCCTGCTGTATACCATAAAATCTCAAGTATAAGCCGCACTTTTTTTAATCAAATGTTTTGGCCCGAGAAAGGCTTAATACACGTGTAAATAAAAAATATTTTTTTTATCAGTACATATATCAACTAAAATTGACGTGTAGGCTACGCCACCGTTAGCAGTAGGCATACTGTAATACATCTTCTTCTTTAGGTGCCAGGTCTTGAACAGACATCGGCTGTCACGACTCTCCATTTTTTCCTGTTGTTAGCTATTTGGAGGAAGTTATTATTACTTATGCTGTTGTTCGTGGCCCATTCGTTCAGGCTTTCTACATATTATTATGCTAGCCTTTGTCTTCCTCTGTCTCTCTTACCAGATATTTTCCCACACAAAGCCAGTCTTTCTATACCATTTTTCCTATAGATGTGTCCTAGGAATTGCATCTATCTGTTCCTAATGGTTTTAATGATTTCTCTTGAGGTACAGGCTGTTTTCAACACTTCTGCATTAGATTTCTGTTCAGTCCATGATATTCTCATCATCCTTCTTAGAAACCACATTTCCACTGCCTCGAATCTTTTCCTTGTTTCATTATCAATACCATAGACTACAATATAATCAATAGTCCAACATTCACATCCATATAGAAGAACAGACCGAACATATCCTTTCAGTATCCCCAATTTGGTACATATTTTGATATTCTTGTTTTTCATGATACTGCTTAAGCTCATAAAGCTGTTTTTAGATATCTAAAAAGTCTTCATTAGATTAAACAAAATAAGTCTAATTAGCTCTACAGATTTCAGTTGAGGAAAACATAAAAGTTTACTGGGGTTTGTGTTGGTCAAATAATCCCCTAGTATACCGTGGTTAAGGAGACCATTGCACGTTATCCTTTAGCACACCGGACCATCACGATAATGAAGGCATACTTACCTAATTATTCACGCTCTCACTTAGTTATTTAAAGACAATTAAAGCGAAGCTAATGTGGTGCAGAAAATGAATCTGGTGAAAACCGGAATAGACAAGACCAGAAGTTCTGCTACTGGTTGTTGTTATATTTTTGTGCCACCATGAATCATTATTTACGTGTATGTGCGTACGCACGGACAGTGGTGGACATTAATTACCTGTGTGAACAGCAGTATCAAGACCGCACCATATGCCCCCCTCCTCCTCTTCCAGGAACAAGCAGTGTTACGTTATGAGCTTTTATTGTAAAACGGGATACGATGGTCTGGCGCATAGGTTCTCAACCTTTTTCGGCTCATCGCCCCCTTTTACAATTTTTTACCGCTCACCGCCCCCCCCCCCAACTTTCTTTTAGCCCCCCCCCCCTTTCCGCCCATCTGGACTATAGTTTCCACAATTTTTTTAGCCGACTAGACTTTTTGAGTGATTAATTGTCTTTAAAAAAAAACTGGAAAGGAAACATATTGTAAGAATTAATAGATCAAAAAATTGCCTTAACAAAAGGTTTAAATAAATCAATATTAATGCGAATCGTTCGCCTGGTGTGTTGCACTTTGTCTTTTTTCGTTTCAATTTTGGTTGCAAAAGCCTTAGGTCTAATAATCTGTAGGCTACTATTGTTATATTACAAAACAGAACTTGTTCGGCATCACTATTGAATCAAATGTGGAAACATTTTTTAGTTAAAGGGAGATAATTAGCCCGTTTTATTTAAGCTAATATTTCTGGTTTTTTTTTTCTTTTTAAAAAAATAAATGGTTTACAATTTATAACTTTGAAATGTTCAAACTGTAAAAAGTATTTGAAAATTATATAAATATTATATGACTAAATAATTCATATGTATATTTTCAAGCATTACAATAACTACCCAGTTTGTATGATTACTACTTATCTATACCGCTTAACAATAATGTCGTTCTCCTTGCTATTATTCAAAACACATTAAGGACATCTCAAAATATCATTAATATTAGCATATGTTAGGCGACTGTGATCGGTCAGCAGGGTTGACTGTCCGGTGAACCAACCACAGGACCAGCCGGTCGCACACTATATTCGCCAAACACTGCCCCTACTTCATCGAAAAGTCACTGCGATTCCTATTTCTTTTTAATATAATAATATGTTGGTCAACTGTTGGGGGGTATCAGATATTTAGCAGCACTTGCGTTTACATCACATTTCATCCTCCAAAAACTAATCGATTCAAATAGCTGAGGTGTTAAAATATATCAGGTACGTATGTACCGCCCACTTGCCCTTCACCGCCCCCCAATCGCCCCCGGGAATGTCAGCGCCCCCCTAAAGCTTCTCACCGCCCCCCCCCGGGGGGCGATATCGCCCCCGTTGAGAACCTATGGGACTCTAGCGGGAGCAAGTTGGGACTGCCATTGCGAAGGTTACGGGTTTGAACCTTTCAGTTAAACGCCAATTTTTTTTCCCCCTAAAGTACAGCTTCGATGAATACCTTACATTTCAGTTGGAAAGAATGAAAGGCAGCTTGGCATTGTGCTGGGAACGCAATCCCCGTGAGAGCGGTGGCTTCAAAAGCTTCAAAACTTCAAATTCCAATATGATCTATAAAATACACTTTTACTCAACGTTAAATAGATATGCAAAACTAATAAGGTTGAAAAACAAAACTTTCCATTCAGAGTGCTTCAAAGTTATCTGTAATTAAACTTGTTCCCCTCCCACACACACAAAAAAAGTAATAAAAATATAAAAGATAGGCCTAGTCAAATTCCTCAAGCAGTTTTTATCTATCAATACTGCACGTGAGCTGCTCTGTTAGATCATTTCCTCTTTTGACCTTGGTTTGTGTAAAAAAAAATGTAAAGCATGACCCTTTATGCATGTGATAAATGATACCCGAGTGTACACATTTCTAGTCTAAGTTGACTGAAATGGTAAAGTACTTTGGATAGGGCATGTCTACGGCTACCTATTTGTCTTCCTTTCTTTTTTATTTGTGTCTTACTTTTATAATCAAGCGATAAACATCGTTGGCCTTAGTACTAAAGTACTGGTTTGATAACCAACTGTTTACTAAACGAAACATGTGCTTTATTAATAAATTATACGTAAAACCTAGAATATATTTAAAAATAAATGCCGCAAGGATTTTCTTGCCATAGATATCCATGTTCTTGCTTGTTCTTTAAATCGGGACAATTATTTAACACGACACTTAGATTGCCAAGTTTTGTCGTATTTGCCAAAGTTGATTAACACTTGATCTGCAAATGACCGAAGAGTTACCGGCCTTGGTTCCAGTATTAACTCAACGGTAAGCGATAATGCTTGATTGCCCATACAGTTTTTTTTGGTGTTTTTTTTTGGATCTTCTCCTTTAAAAGAAGAGAGTCGTGTCAGTGAATAATAAGCCAAAGTGAAAATAATTTTACTGGTGGAAAATAACACCATAGGCGTAGGTTTGGGTGTATGTATGTATGGGCTTACTGGTAATTTATCTCAAGGGTATCTCTTCTTAAATGTTACAGACGCTCCTCCTATAAAGAACAGGGCCGTCTTTAGGATTGTGTGTGTGGGGGGGGGGGGAAGATATTATTGCGTTCTACGATTTTCCGTGGTTTGAGTCTTCGTATATGTTACAGTCGCTCTGTCAGATGAATAAAAAAAAGCCTATTTATTATATAGTTTTTTCTTCTTCTGACATTGGAGGCTGCATTCTCCATGTTTCATCCAAAAATCACAATAGGTTTCATTATGGAAGATTTCCAAAATACAACCAAGAACTTTTATCTTGCAGAATTGAATGAGACCGCTGAATAACTAGCGATTCAGATTTCAAATCCGGCCGAATGCAATGTTTTAACCAATGAACAATGAACAATGAACAATATTTATTAGCCACATAGTACATAGGTACAATAAAGGCATAGTCAAAAACATAAGAAAATTATAGCATTTGTGAATAATAAATTGAACAATAATAGTAATACCAATATTAGTGATAAAAAAGAAGGTAATAAAAAAATTTATTAATTAAAGGTATCCTGGAGTTGAAGCACTCATTTTAGTCATTGGTGGAATATGAAAATGCATTTTCGGTGAATAGAACGGTGGTTAGAAACAGACGGAGAGGATAGAGAGAGAGAGAAAGAGAGAGAGAGAGAGATAGATAAACTGATATGGAAAAAGGGGGGGGTGAAAAGAGAATGGAAGGGAGACGGTGAGAGAAAAGGGGAGTGGAGAATATGGGGTAGTAAGATGGTATAGAGTATTGAGAATACGAAAGTGTGTGTGTGTGTGTGTGAGAGAGAGAGAGAGAGAGAGAGAGGGAGAGAGAGAGAGAGAGAGAGGGGGGCAAATCAATTTACATACACAATGAAGATTGTATTGTATAAGATATCATTAATTGTACGATTAAGAAATATTTAGTTAGATCATACCATTCATACCATATCTTTGAAAGGTAATTTAAAAACAAGAGTTATCCAACTTCTTCAAGGGTTGATCAGAGAGACATGCACAAACTAGATAGGACAACAATTTTGTTTCTATAAGGATAGTTTAAGAACTTCCGGCCGACATATTGGTGCGTCTAAATTATTATACTTATTTGTGTGTGACCCGAATAAACACATTGTCAGTAAATTTTCTATAAGTAAAACAGAACATAAAAAAGGAAAGAATGTGGATCCATGTTACAAATTGATTTTTATACCCCTTCCCCCCCAAACCATAACATCCTCATGTAGACATATATATGATAGGCTACATATCCTGTTAAAGTCATTATAAATGTATGTAAAGCAAAAGTCCAATGTAGTTCTAAAACAATGCATATTTGTACACAAGTAAAAGCTTATATTATGTTATTATGTGGATGGTCATTTGAATGTTCATACTGATTATAAGAGCAACTACGCCTACGGTAGTCCGGAATCGCCTCTGGCGTTACGCTAAATCGCACATTAACTTACAAGACACACCGACACACTTTCTCTCACACTCTCCTCCTATCTCTTCTAGTTCCCGGTGAAACGTCATTTGAATCGGTCATGTACCCGCCGCCCCGTTCCGCCACCACCTGCTTTTTCTGCTTAGTATTTCCCGCTGCCACCAACCACCTGATTGAATCCACCGTCAACTTCCCTAACAGCAACCTGCTTGGCCTGGTGCTAAGACTTTAAGCACATTTCACTAGCGTCAATTCAATCCAATTTCTCACTCAAGCGCACAACGAATAAGCCAATAATCTTTAGCCCTACATGTATCTTCAGATCTTCAGTGCTGTCCTGTCGTAAAGCAATTCCTTTAAAAGGAAAGTTTCGTTTGCCATTAAAAGGACAGACGTTTAAACCATCCGACGCGCAACAATAAAAATGTTTTCAATGGATTTCTTTTAAAAAAAAGTAAGAAAATAAAAACAGTTTCAAGTTATAAAAGAAGAAGAAACAGAGAAACAAATAAAGTGCTTTGAATCCGGGTTGCTCACTCAACTGTAAATATACATTCAGTCTTACGTTTAGATAGACAGAAAAAGTTTGTTGTTGTTAAATAGACGGTAAACATACACAACTCTACGAGTAGGACTGGTTTTGAGTGTGTTGAATCTATCAGTACAATGCCCGTGCCAACCAGGTTTAAAAAGTCACCCTCGCAGATTAAGGTGACCCGGGGAGGTAGAGTTCTCCTAGACTCCTCTAGTAGATGTAAGTACATGAATACTACACTACTCTCTACTCTATTATATCTGCTCTATTCTACTATCTACTCTACTCTACTCTACTCTACTCTACTCTACTCTACTCTACTCTACTCTGCTCTGCTCTGCTCTGCTCTGCTCTGCTCTGCACTACTCTACACTTCTCTATACGCTACTCTACTCTACTCTACTCACTCTACTCTATTCTACACTTCTCTATACGCTACTCTACTCTACTCTACTCACTCTACTCTACTCTACACTTCTCTATACGCTACTCTACTCTACTCTACTCTATTCTACACTTCTCTATATGCTACTCTACTCACTCTACTCTACTCTACACTTCTCTATACGCTACTCTACTCTACTCTATTCTACACTTCTCTATACGTTTCTCTACTCTACCTCTGTTGTACATCTATTATGTGCTGGTCATCTCAATTCTCCACTATATTGTTTCTACCTCCCCTCTACTCTACATCTGTTCTACCGCTGTTCTATTATGCTCTCCTCGACTCTATTCTACTCTACTTTACTCTACGCTAACTCTACTATTCTAATATATAATCTGTTAAATAATAACTATATATATACAATATTAAAATGTCACTTTACACTACCATATAAAAAAAAGCAATAACCAAATATTTAAACCCTATTTGTTGTGCTTGATTATGACCTTCCTCCTTGAAGACACATCTGTAACTTATAAGACAATGGTATTCTCTGGCAGCTGTAAATTGAGCTAAACTAACTCCTCATAAATAGTTACAGTGCATTTAAAGCATTTTTATAACTATTCCGCTGCTTTAAGTAAAAGGTTAGCATGTATTTAACACATCAATGGTTAATGTACGGGTTTTGACGTGTTTTCTTTCTTCTTTCTTTCTACGTGTGTCGATGTACTTGTGTGTGACACTCGATGCGTGAAACTTGCCTACGTTTACGTTGCATTTAAAGTAAAAAAGTGTGATTGGGTGTTGTGCTGGCTACACTGTATTTCATGTATGCCTGATAACTTGAGGGTCCTAAAGGACTAGTTAAATACTTCACTGCTATTTACAAATATGTATTGCTTCAAGTAAAAACATTTAACTCTCGCCACCCTTCCGCCATCATGTTTCCAACAAATTATCTATCTATCTTAGACTATCAATGAACACAATGTCTCTATTTTTCTATCTATCCATCCTTTTTTAGATATATCTAGCTTTACATTTATCTATCTATATATATCGTTATATCTAGGCCTATCTATCGTTATATTATATGCTACCTATCTATATATCTATCTGTAAAAGAATCTTTATATCTTTAAACTTTTATATTCTCTCTCTCTCTACCTACCAAATCGATTTACCAAATCGATCTACCGAATCTATCTATCTATCTATCTATCTATCTATCTATCTATCTATCTATCTATCTATCTATCTATCTATTTGATCTGGTGTCTGTCTAACTTTCTGTCTACCCGTTCAGCCACCCATCGATTTGTACCCTACTTCCGTCCGTCTGTATTTGAGATCATATGTCAATTTGTAGAGATATACATGTGGTACGTAAAAAATACACGGTATTGGCGAATAGCCAAGGACTTACCCAAGTTTTTGAATACTGATTGTTGCTCTTTGAGAAACGTTAATGTGGATAATAGTTCTATTAAATAGTATTTCTAAGAAGGGAATTTTTAAAAAAGTCTATTGATTTTAATACATTTATGAATTATTTTTTAATTGCTTTGCTAATACAGCTTAAAATATTTTCAAGGGATTAGTGTGCGATTTGAGAGGGTAATGAATGTAGGCGGCCTACTGTTAAAAAAATGTGTGTTTAAGGGGCATAGTAAAAGTAGTATCCCGTTGGACCAGATTGATCCATGGGGCTGGTGAAGCAGCGTTCACCAGTTTCTGTAGCCACGGCATACTAGGGGATTGTGTGGCCAGCACAACGCCCAGACGCCTTGAATTTACCCCAAATAAAGTCAAGTAGGCTTACCCTACCCGTCATAGCTGGGTAGACTCATGGACACCCTCCAGATCGAGAACAAATCCTAGGCCCTTATAACCTTCACCAGGATTCGAACCCAGAACCTTCGGTACGCCAGCCGTTCGGCCACCGTGTCCCCCTGTGTTTAAAAGGTACGGAAGAAAAAAAAGAATAAGAAACCATTGGTATAAAACATAATAATTGAATAAGCAATGACTATAATAATCTTTGGTATAATATTTTTATTGCGATATATATGCCAGTGAATTATAACAAATTAACGTGATCTTTTTTATTGAAGAGCATCGCTAACAAAATGTACCTCTATCATAAAAGAACATAAACAATGTTTATAAATTGATTGGAATATTATTGAATGTACTATGATTGTATAATTATAATATGACTCCTGATAAGTGTCCACATTACAACTTATTTATAAACTGGTAAAGCATTCCTTATCTTTTTTTATATATATATTACATCTTTACATTCTCTGCATTCTTCTTTTTTTATTAGATCTAGAAAACTAGCCAATCTAGGAATCTAGGTTATCTAGGCCAACTGAGGACTGAGGCCCAACTGACTATAATTATAATTATAATTTATAATAAAACTATATGACTATGACACTATATCATACTATCTGTAGCCTACCGTCATTGTCATAGATTCGTGATAAAAATAAAGGATAAAAAGTTAGTAAGTCAAAGTCAGTCAGAGTTAGTGGTAAGAAAACAAAATAAAAAAAAAAACAGTAAAGGTTTAGCCTTGGCGGCTTGGGGTACGTTTGATTAGCTGCTGTCTGATTAGTTGATTAGTGATTATACTATTTATTATAGTATTTTCAGTTTTCAGTCTCAAACTCAGACTCAAGTCTGTCAAACTCTAAACTCTAATCTATTTAAAATCATAAAAGTATATATTATAGTTATGGGACTTATCAATCAACTAAAGAAAACATTACAAAATTATAACAAATTAAAAAAAGAGCTGCAAGGTTCATAACTAGTGAATATTCCCAATTAACAAGAGTAACACCATTAATCAAATCACTAAACCTAGAAACACTAGAGGACAGAAGTGCAAAGAGTAAAGTAGTAATAATTCATAAGGCATTGAACTCTAATTTAGAAATACAACCCAATAACAACATGTTGAAAAGCCCAGATAAACATAAAGACAAAAACACTTTCCTTATCCCTTATGCCAGAAGAAATGCATATAAGTACTCTTTCTTCCTGAGCGCATTCGGGCATGGAATGGGTTGCCTGAACAAACCAGAAAAACCAGTAACATAACATCATTTAAAACATTAATAAAAATGCAAGACTAGACTCGGACCACGGATGAGCGTAGGACGCAATAATCTTCTCTATAGAAGGAGCGTCTGTAATGTATAAGATATGCAGATAACTCTCATCCATATTTCTACCACTAAGCATAGAGCGATAGATTGTTAAAGTAATATTTCTTCTACCCCAACCTCAAATCACATCTGAACTGAACTTGTATTCAAACAGCCAACCCGAAACGTACAACTGATCAAGCTGGATGATAAAGAGCAAATCTACTTAAGGCTAATACAATGTACCAAGTTAAAAATTACTTGTGTGCTTCCGCCAATAGAAAACGACCTGGTTGTCGGGTTGACAGAAACTTTTGGAAAACAGGTTACAGTTTATTTACATTTCTCTTTGGACATTATAATTCTAAAAATATGACCATTGGCCATGGCGCAAAATTAGGAATGAGATCAATAGTTTATAGTCATATCCAAAGCTTTTTTTGTGACGGTACGCACCGGTACGGCGTATCGGCACCTTTTTCAAAGTGGGAAAACGTATTACTTTTATTGTAATTTAACGTTTATTAATAATTTATTATATTATTAATTTGTTAAAATTAAATTATTTTAAAATTGCGTGCAATAAGAATTAAAATATAAAATGCAAAGCTGCTTTAAAAGTTAGGCAATCCATCACTGAGTACCGGCACCTATTTATTTTACAAAAAAAGCACTGGTCATATCAATATATTATATATGGTATTTGGTTTACTATTTATATATATTTTATAGGACTTCAAAGCCTTGCCTTACACTTAAGCTCATTGTTACTAATTATTAGCATTTTAATTTGAGGTGGAAGTAAGCATTCTCTAAGCTTTTTTTTCCTTTTAGACTTTTAAAAAATATATTATCTACACAGTTTTCCTACACAATTTGTCAGTGCCACTTTTCAGTTTGCTCTTTCCTTATAATTTTTGTTTGTTTGTTTGTTTGTTTGTGTGCTGATTTTAACACGTTTGAAATGCTTTCAGAGCTTGTGTAATTATGTAGTTTAAAAAATGTCAATGATTTATTGTGTTAAATCTGTTTGATTATAAATTCAATGAATTACCGTATCCTTGCGTTCCCCTTAATGTGAGAAGTGATGTACAAATTTTGCAGTTATCTTTATTATTCAGATGTAATACAAAGTTATAACTAACGCTACGAGCCACGCTATGGCTTTCTCATTTCTTGTTTCTCCAATTTTTCTTCCATTTCTTTTTCACATTTTCATAGTCAAAGATATCTAATGAACATGGTAATTTCAGCTTTCCAATAGGTCATTGATTGCCCCCTTTTATAGATGAGTGCCTGCCCTTTTATTAGATTTATTAGAGGCAGTGATTATTCACTGATTATCGTTTTTTTTTGTAGTTCGTGATTCACAGTGATTGCCCCTTTTAAAAGATCAGAAAAAAAGATTGAATTATTTATTGCTGTCGAATTCTAGAAGGCTCTAATCAGTGGTCAATACTATAGGCTTAAATGCACCACAGAATAGAAGTGCATCATGACCGACACATTTAGATTATTAATTATGGTAAATTTCAATGTCTGCCACCGTTTAGATCTACTTATTATTTTTTTTTAAATAATTATCTGCAAATAATATTTTGTAGGTAAGGAATGCAAATCTTTTATCTCTTTGATTGCAGGAATGTGTGTTCTGCATTCCTTTCGATTTTCTTTTCTTTTGTCTTCTTTTTCTGTCAAAAAAATGTATCTGATTATATTCTCATTCGGGAAAGTAGGTCAACATCGAACCAAGTTTCTATATTAAATTATCTGCGTGACATCGGAAGTAAACATTTTCATGCCCCTTTTTGACCTTCACCTTCAAGTTCAAGCGTTTTTACCGCGAATACGTGACCCGTGTAATCAGCTGTTCCATTGACTATAAAAGAAAATTGGGAACTAAGGATGTAATAGCACACCGGACACTTAATAAATTTGTTAAGAACGAGAGATAATAACATGTGTTGTTTTCGATTTGTTTTGAACAAGCTGAAATTTGTCGGTCTTGTGTATACTACAGGCCTAGATTTTCATTTTCCATAGGCTACTTAACTTACCTTGGTTCATTTCTTTTGCTAAGAATTTAGAAGTAGTCATCCGCTTTGAAAAAAAAGACTCATTAGCCCTAGCAGTGGGCCTGATAATCAGTTGGGCCTAGTTACTAGTAGTTTGTAGTGTTCACTGCGATATGCCGGAAAACGAACGGCCTCTGCTGCACAAGGCGGACGTTGCCCCTGGTATGTTACTCTTTTATATTTCACTAGAGTAGTTTAAATAAACTATCTATTAGTATCTCATTGGTCTGAATGTTGTTGTTTTTATCTAGGCTATAGTCCCGATCTAGCTTACGTTTTTTGTTAGCCTACTTAATTAGTGGTCGATTGCTTTGAGTTTTTCTTCTTGTAAGTCATGCAGGGCATATTTTCTATAGCCCTATAATTAAATTCTCTATACTTTTTCTCTTGATCTCTACTTCTCCTCCCCCCCCCTTCTTTCCCCCCTCGATAAAATAAACTCGAAAGATATTCAAGTAACCAATACAAACAAACATTGACTAAAGAGTCTATACTATATACTATATACTTTCTCCACATACTTGGCCTGTGATATGTATTAAGACTGTTATAGATAGATGAATGGGAAAAAAATATGTACAGAGACTTTCTTGACGTTCACTGTGCCCCATTATACAATAATGCTTTTTACTGTTTACCCCTGTTCATAATCTGATTTACTTTGAGCATAATATTATAATATTCTCGAGTGCCACATTCCCCGGCTACTATGTATTCCAGAATGCCATTTTCTTCATTTACATTTATTAAATGAAAAAAAAACAACAACAGCAAGTCCCGAATGTATCATAGATTTATAATGATTAAAATTAAGCTGGGCGTTGTTAGACTATGATGTCGATCAGTATATATCTTCATATCTTGAGATGTACTTTACTACAACCACTTCCCATTTATTCTTGGTCTCAATTTTTAGTTGGTAAAAGCCAAATAACCTTTTAAAACTAGTTCAAAGAACCAGTTTACATTATAATATTTTAGATTTTATATAACAGATGTATTTGGAGGCTGTTGTCCAATTAGGATGTAACTTTAATTTTTTCTGACGGTTGAGCCTACAGTCGAGAATACAAATACACCCCTCTCCCCCACCGCACACTTCATTGTGTTACTTTTATAAGATATTAGCGGCAGCGCGCTGGGTTAAAGTAACGAAGGTGTTTCGGGTTCGAATCCCGGTCAAGGCTAAGATTTGTTCTCGTGTCTGGAGGGTGTACCCGAGTTCACCCTCAACTCAGATGATTACCTGACAATAGTTAGGGCAAAGTACGGTCGGCTGGGCATCTTGCTGACCACACAATCACCTAGTCTTCCCTGGCTACGGAAACTTGTGAATGCCGCTTCAAATTGGTCGGACGGGAGGGACTACTTGGCTAATATTTCTACCCCGGCAAGTTCTGCAGTGTGCGATTGTGTGGTAAAACTGAGTAATATTAATGGTTGCGCAAGTGATAGATTTCCAGTTTTCAAACTCTTCAAATCACGTCACGTTAGCTTGAGAAACCTGGCCCGTTAATTTCAAACTACATTGTACTGTCATTGTATTTTCAGTGACACTATTCATGTGTCATTATTACTCGTTTAACCAACAATATGAATTCGTATTTATTTTACTTCTTGTATAAGCCAACTCAAGAAAAGTGATTAGTTGAACGCAATCAGGTGAATATCTCGAGGGCGTTACGAGGCCGACACATGCGCATCGCTATGTTGTTGTTTAAAACTTTAAAAATGTGCAGACGAATGTACTTAAGCTCATTTTTAACTGGGTCACGTTATCTGACTACAATTTAAAAAAAAAAACAAGATTGGAGTTCTTTATCACTCTGCATATTTTATTTAAAAAAGAAAGTGGGCCTCATTAAAGAACATACTTTATGCAATCGTTATGTAACTTCTAGTGTGGGCCTCGTCAAGTACAGAATTTGAAACAAAAATGTGGAACTGGTTTTACAAATAAATAAACAAAGATAAGAAATGCAACAAATTAAAAAAGAGATGGCTTAGTGCATGGGTCGGCCGGCGACCTTTGGTAATAGTGTGCCAAAGTAGGATTTCTAACTCATTCGGCGTGCCAACAGCCTAAAATTCATACTGCTCTTCTCCTGTAAAAAAAAAAAAGAAAATAAATTGCCATTTTGAGGATCTTCCGCGTACCAGTGACACACGCGCACCGTAGGTTGTCGACCCCTGGGCTAGTGTATATACTATAAGAATGTTAGTGGGGTACGATGTAGACGTATACAAAAAAAAAAACATACAAAAAAGAAAGGATAAAAAAACCCCACTACAACAGGCTAACTCCCCTTACATTGGTGCATATATTAATATTTAATACATCAAGTCTGGCATAGTTTAGGGCCAGTTTAGGCACAAGCCTTGATCAATTGTAGAGGGGTCTAATTGGATTCTGGTAATAGGGGGTCTTGTAACAAAGGATGCATATAACATATGACATTCGATTGGACAAAAATGTTAATGGGGGAGGTATGTTATGCCGCACGTTGAGCCGGGCACGGGAATATGTTTCTGATGTGAAATGTGTTTTTTTTTTGTTGGGGGGGGGGGGGGGTTGCGTGCGGGTGGCGGTAGAGGCTACTCTCCGAATCCGCGTGTTGCTTTGCACTGCTCGGTACACCAGGAATTCCAGCGTGCATTGTGGGTACTTATCAGTATGGGCGTCTACGGGTGGAAATTGTGGTCAGGGGGAGCTGTTGCGTGCCCCCCACCCCTGCAATAGAGCTTAACACTTTGTACGATCAAGTGTTTTATAGGAACGAACAAGACAACACACGCTCGTTTCGTATATTTATATATATATAATATAAAGGATATACTATATACCTATACAAACACCTTTTGTTTTGTGTGTTGACTCTTGTCAAGCAATATCCAGGCCTAGTCTCCCCTTGGCATGTGCATAGTTCACAGTTTTATATCCGAGAGACAGGTTTGTCCAGAATCCAGATGTGTTAAGATTTCCACAACATTAAACAACAAAATCCAACCGTTGGCATATTAAAGAAATGATAACAGTACTTGTATGAAGTATTAAAACAAACAAACCCGCTGGACTTGACTCCATGTCACAAGCCAGTTTTTTTTTTCCATTATGCCGTATTGCGTTTTTTAAACAATGGAGTGAAATTGATTTTTGACTCCTGGAAGTCAGCAGCACAACGGGTATTGATAATTCTGACCCAGTTCCCGACAGAGAATCGAATCCGTTTGCCCCACTCACGTCTCATCGGGAAAACCCCCTTTTCTTTCTCGACCGACCTCACGTTGCTATTGGTTCATATAAATAGATCCGAACGACCTTCCGAAGAGTTGCCGAGGGTAAATAATTCCGTACACACACAGGTTTTGACTGTGTCAGTGGTTTTAAAATCTAGTGCTTTATTTAACCTCAATTCTATTTTCTAAAACGTTTTTTGTAAAGGAGATGCCATTTTTTGAGTTGGTTCCTTTCTTCTTTCCGAGCCAAACATTTCCAAACGGGACACTATTTCTACAAGATGTGCTCGTTATGAAATAATGATAGCCGATTCATTTCTTTGGCGGTAGAGACAAAATACAAAATGTTATCAATTATGCACTCGCTCTCTGACTCGGTGCCAATGAGTTATGTTCTCGTTGATTATTGATATATTCCAGAACGGTGCAAGTTTATCTATTTATTTTTGGAAAGTTATTAAATTCGTAAAGCGTTTCTTGATTTAGCCTTTAACGGATCGTCTTTTAAGTTATCATGTGATATTTGTAAGAAACATGCCACTGACGTGTGTTTTCAAACTAAAACTGGGACCGAGGCGGTGTGTTTAAGCGACAAGTGTGTTCATGTGTTGTGCTCCCCAAGGGGGTCTACTAAGTGTTTTGCATTTGTTTATTTTCACGTTGTGTCATGTGCTATGGCCAAACTTTCCCCTGTGCGGTGTAAAATAATATACCACACATCTGAAGTAAGTACACACACACACACACACACACTGAGAAAACCAGTGACCTCAATTTTAACTTTGTGTTTTCTTTTCATGGCAAACAAAAAAAATTGTGTACATAACTGGAGAAGCGAGGTTCTCCTCCCCCTACCCCCCCCCCTATTCTCTCAGACCTATGTCCTATTCAATAGGTATTATTGTAGCCCGATATTTGGCCAAGATTTAAATAATGGCCCAGTATTGATACAACTTCGGAGCCACTGTGGTATAACCTACTGAAAGTATTCTGGTGAAGAAGTACTTACATTGTTATTTCACACGTAAGGCCTACGGTACCTATTAAAAATGCCCCTATATTATTTCTTACATTTTCAGTAGTGTGTAAACTGTAAACCTGGCCTTAACTAAAGGAGATGAGACAGAATCCTATCTTTTGATATTTCTTCTATATTTTTTGTATCTACTGGCCCCTGAAAATATACGTGCGTGTCTGTATGTATGACATGTTTGTACAGGATACCTCACAGTTGGAACACAGCACTCCCCATCCCTTCTCCATCGCACAGAACTCAGAACCATTCTTTTTGTACTCATTTTTTGGTACTTTTTAAATCTATTAGGAAAGAGGTCTGTCTTGTAAAAGTGTTAAGTTTTATATTAGAATAATATAGAATGCTATAGAAATGTAAAAATAGAATCACTCTACATAGAGATTAGGCAGTTATACAAGTGTAACGGAACATGCCGGTATTCTAATTTTTTTTTAAAGACTAAGTGAAGAGGTTTTTCTCAAAGGAACGAGATTTGGAATAGCCTCATACGGCAGTGACGTATCACAAGGGAAATAAATAAATAAAAATAGACGCTATAAATCTATATTTAACCATTTTGTTAAAAATAAGAACCGGGAAAAGATTCAAAACATGTGGCAATAGATTCAAAACACGTGACAATATTCATTTTTCCTAGTCGGAATCCTTTATGTTACGTCACTTTCCTATATTGCCGGAAATAAAAACATCTCAAATGGCTACGAGATTTGGAGTAATCTTCCGAAAAACACACTCATTTAAGTGCAAATATTGAACTAATTACTTAAAATGTATCTTTGATATTTTGTATAAATGTTTTTTTTAACATTCAGATACTGAATACACTATTTACTATCAAAATCAAATGTTAACTCAATTTTGATAAAAAGCTCTTCACTTGGTCTTTAAGGATCTGATAAAATGAATACCAATTAAAGGAAGCTCTAGATTTTTTTTTAATATTCTTTTCCTATGATCTATCATACATAAATTAAAAATAAACATGTCTTGTCCTCCATTCTTGAATTGTATATTGGAATTGTAGTCTATAATAATTGTATATATATTTAGGGGGACGACAGAGCGTTGATCTGTTGGTCCAAAAGTATCGGGGTCAAAATTTTGTTTTCCTTGGTTCCAGAGGTCTAACCCCAAGTTATGGTACTGGGTTTTGTGTTGGCTCCACAACCCCACTGAATGCAGTTACCACTGATACTGGTGATCTGTGAGTAACCATCCTTCTAAATGTGAAACCAAAAAAATCTACATACCACCAGCTTATGTCAACGTATAAGTATAAGTTAAAGAAACCGGTTTATTGTATTTGCGTAAACGGTAGTTATAGCTTGTGCACGTGAGAGAGAGAAGGAGCATTCGTTTGCCGAGAGAGCATCTATCGTTTAATTGTCTCCCCTTAGCTTGGTTGTCCCAGCGGGCACACCACGTCGTATCGACGGGGAGAAAAAAAAACGTTGTTTCCACGTTTTCTCGTGGTTTTCACGCTTTTCCCCCGTCGATAGGACGTGTTGTGCCCTATGGGGTCACATTGTCCAAACGTGTTTATTCTTACTTTCTGTCTGATTTAACTGTTTCTATGGCAGGGCGTAGCACACGCAGACATGCCTACCGTTCCGCTTTTGGCGTATTTGTTCCGCTTTTTGATTAAAAAACACACTTTGTTACGCCGTTACGCTTTTTACTAGTTTTGTTACGCCAAATTGGAAAGTTTGGGTTTTTCATGGGTTGAAATATAGTCCGTTTCTAGGTTGATAAAACAAAGGCACAAAAAAGTCGCAATGCTATAATTATCATTACTTGGGTTTTCTGGGTTTATTAAAAGAGATATTGTGGGCTTTTCTAACGTTTTTTGCGGTATTACTCGTGTTTGGCAATTAATATTCTTTTCCTTTACTGTATTGCTAAGATTGTGAAAATGTCTAAACGTCCTGGCTCAGAAAGTTTAAATATGACTCGTTCAAATTGTAAAAGAACTAATTCAGTGTTATTGGAAGGAATATTCAGAGGAGTTTATTCAGCAAATGTGAATTTAATGTTCTTTGTAGGCCTACTAGATCTAGATCCATTGCGAATTGTCTGTGAAACGTAAGCCTACCTACATTTTAAATCTAATAATAGGCCTAGATCTAGATGTTAGCTTTATTTTTTTTTTTTGTTTTTTTTTTTTTGTTTGTTTGTTTGTTTGTTATAAAAGATTGTCAGATAAAGTGTAAAGAGTGTTCCGCTTTTTTGATGAAAAATCCTCTTTTTCATCAAGATTGTTCCTCTTTTTAGTCTTTAGGGGTAGGCATGTCTGCACACGCCCTCTCCTTATATGCTTTTAAAATATGGGCTTTTACAATGATTTCTTTGCCTTTGGAGGTTTCCCGATTCTTTTGAGTGACTTAGAATCGTAAAGTCTGCTCTTTAGACTTAAAAGATTAATGCCATAGCTCTTTCACCTCGGTCGGAGTCCTAAACGAGACACAAGCCACTTTAGGTACGCTCATAACAACCAGTAAACAGAATTTCGACGCTGATAGCTTCTAGCTGCCCCTTTTCCCTCATATTCCAACGTTTGGTTTGTTGTTTGATGTATCTCGATAAATCGAATGGAAAGTGGCATGATGGGGTTGATAAGAAAAAGGTGACCCGGGGAGGGGGGGGGGGGTCTTTATAGTCTTTCTTCCAATGTTTCTGTTGGAAAATGACAAAATCTTTGGTTAAAAAAAAAGTGACTATGAAATAAAATTTTCTTCTTGGTAATAATTCTTTGTAATAATAATACTACTACCGTGTATTCGTGATTCATGTATGTCTTGATATGCGATGTTGTTGGTGGAATTTCAGCGTCTATTGGCAGACATTACATCAGCAGCACGCCAGAACCACCATCACTATCAGCAGCATCATCACCAACACCCACACCCGCGGAAGGGTCTTTCTGACCGTGAGTATAAAAAAACGTTGAACCAGTGGGCATTTATGCGCTGAATAAAGTAGTCGTTATTCATTGGTTTGTTTTTGCACCACGTGGCATTTTTGTTTGAATTTGATTGGCTTTGCAGTTTTGAACATTATATTTTATATATCTCGTTCAATGTTGTTGTTTATATACATTTATTATAATGCATTGCTTGTCATTATTCTTTTCTGTATTGTTTGTCGAACTCGTTAAGTCCCACCATAAGCTTGTAGCTAGTAAAAAGAACTCCTTATCAGACTTTGTATAAAGTTTCCTGCCGCTGATAACTGAATCGATATTGGTGACTTCTCCATAAGCGCCAATCTAAATAGCGTTAACTTTTTTAACTCCTAACTTTTAACTCCATTAGATAAGTTCTGAATTGATTTAGGCCTACATGTGCGCGCACATTTGTTTATATTTGTGCACGCGTTCGTGTGTATTTTTTTGTAAAGAAGTTTATTAAATGTATAGAAAGAAGATTGTGAGAGAAGACACCCGGATTTGAAATTAATATGCATCTCTGACACTTAAATGTAAAAATGTGACATTACCGCAGAAATTTATTAACTTTCTTATACGTTATAGACGTTCCTTCTAGAAAGAAGATTATGTCAATTGCCCAAACTCCTCGCGCAGGGCTGCAGAGATTGGTCGGCGGTAGGGTTAGAACCCGCGGGGTCATCTAGTTGACAGCCACGTGTACTAGCCACTGGACAACAACCGACACCACAAAGAATGTTCAGACACTGTGCATAAAACAGTATATAACATTTCCATGGTTTAAAAAAAAACCTGCGGATGAGTAGTTTGAAATTATTAGATCTAGTTTTGACTGAACAAATGTTGGTAATTTATAGTGGCAAAATGTTTCCAAAAAACAAATTCAAAGTCATGAGTGCGCCAAAGTAGGCTTTATAAAGTATTCAGCGTGCTAAAAGTCTAAAAGTCACTTTGATCTAGCGCTTAAAGTCTTGTAGAAGCTACTTGAATTCCGTTTTGTGAGGGGTCTTCCGCGTGCCATTGAAAATCGCGCTACGTGCCAAGTCTGGCACGCGTGCCCTAGGTTGCCGACCCCTGTATTCGACTTTTGGTTATATTTTCAACTTGCTTGCTTGATGTCTTAGCTTTCTGTGCTCCACATTTCGTGCCCCACTTTTTTTGTACTTATCAATTATGTTATATAGATCCTGTATCTTAAGTTTCTGCACTATTATCAACCACCAATCAACACCAACTTAGCTGAACTTATACACAGCTTTAGTTGACCTAAGATTCGACCCGAACATTAATTTAAAAAAAAAACAACGTTACAGTACTATAGTACTATCTAGTTTGACTGTTACGGTGCAGCCACACTAGATTATTTTCAATTAAAATATCAAACACCAGCGGCATATCTGTTTTTTTTTTTTTTTGTTCTTTTAAATTCGGTCTACTAACAATGGTTTTACTTGCTTAACTAACGTACAACGCACGAACTATAAGCTTATATGTATGCATTGTATATAATAACACTTCATACATGTTACACATATCTAACGGGTTCAAAGTTCAAAGCATTGGCCATAATATTAGATTTCGTTTGTGAAATTAGAGAATGTGCCGAAATGACCTGCATTAAAAAGAAACGTTTGCTGAACGTGACGTACAAATAAAAACGGATCTCTAATTAAAAGTATAATTATTGCATCTTTTTTTTTTAATTTACCGCCTTGTTTGTGTCTGTGTGGTTGTGTGTTTGTGTGTGTGTGGTTGTGTGTAGCCTTACTGTTGTGTTTGAGGTCCACACGGCCTGTGCGGATACTGCTAATTAAAATCAATTCCACCATGTATCAGATTTAGATCGTTCCTGTCATCCTGACTGCCATTACGGACTACTCTGGATGCACTAATGGCACTAATGGTGCGTCGCTCGCTAATGAAAAGCTTATTAACCAGGGACCTAGTCCTTGCAGGGGGGAGACGTCTCACTTCCTCACTTTGACCATCATGCCCTTCCCCTACTTTTGTACCCCATTTCCTCTTTGTCGGAGCCAATTTTTTTTTTAAGGTGCCTTCCCCCCTTTTTTTTACCGGAATCATTTCTCCCCGGCTTCCTTTATCCTTTGGCTACGCCACTATCGCTCAACCACCGAGGTGGGGGGGGGGGGGGCGGGCTTACTTTCGCAATGTCAGAACAACTGAAAGACTCGTTAATGGCGTTATTGCGTGACGTCAACGGAACGGCGTTAAGGTCACTTTCACCCTATGTAAGCGACCCCCTCCCCTAAATCACCCCCTCCCTCCTTCTCTTACACCCCATTACGTTGGTTTCACTATACATTTCTCTTCCGCAGCCCCTCCACCCCAGGCTCACGCAAGACCACCGTAAGTACCGTATTTACGATGGTCTTGGCTCACGGCCCCGGCCTTTGTTACCCAGCGGAGACCCGGAGTGATAGACATGATGCCATAAACTGTCCGCCTCGGCCGTCCACAGAGAGAGAGAGAGAGAGAGAGAGAGAGAGAGAGAGAGAGAGAGAAAGAGAGAAAGAGAGAAAGAGAGAAAGAGAGAGAGAGCTAACCATTGACCAACTGCTCTAATGGATCGATATTTAGGAGCTAGTTATCTTTCCCTCCTTTCATCTCTTTAAATCCCCCAGTACCCCTCCCCCCCCCCCCAAAAAAAAAAAAAAAGAACAAAAAACTATTTTCCCACTGATCTGCACCGTCCGTTTTGTTTGTTGTTAATTAACTCCAATGAGTTGTGTGAAAAGAGTTGTGGTATTGATTTCTGGCGTAATGCCTTTGTTTGAAAATGTCTGGTGTAACTTCAGGGTGTGATGAGATTGGAGCTATTTGTTACTCGTAACATGAAGTTAAATCCCCTTGTTGTAGCTTTTACTTTATCGATTTTTCAACCTGACAGTGTCTCCCCTTGAAAGTGAGAGCTTTAATTTACTTTAAATGAAAAAGAATTAAAAGATAAACGTGTCTGCTTGTGAGTCGTCTATCGTCTATCTATCTATCTATCTATTTATCTATCTATCTATCTATCTATCTATCTATCTATCTATCTATCTATCTATCTATCTATCTATCTATCTATCTATCTATCTATCTATCTATCTATCTATCCATCTATCTATTTATCTATCTATCTATCTATCTATCTATCTATCTATCTATCTATCTATTTATCTATTTATCTATCTACCTATCTATCTATTTATCTATCTATCTATCTATCTATCTATCTATCTATCTATCTATTTATCTATCTATCTATCTATCTATCTTATCTATCTATCTATCTATCTATCTATCTATCTATCTATCCATCTATCTATTTATCTATCTATCTATCTATCTATCTATCTATCTATCTATCTATTTATCTATCTATCTATCTATCTATCTATTTATCTATCTATCTATCTATCTATCTATTTATCTATTTATCTATCTATCTATCTATCTATTTATCTATCCATCTATCTATTTATCTATCTATCTATCTATCTATTTATCTATCTATTTATCTATCTATTTATCTATCTATCTATCTATCTATCTATTTATCTATCTATCTTTCCATCTATCTTCCTACACAGTTGCCTTCTAACCAACTACCTACTTACGTAGGCAATATATGTCCCACCTACCTACTCAGCTACTAAACCACCTATCCTTCTACCGATCTACCTTTAAATCTTTGAATCGTAGCTAAAACAACAAAGATACACCTTTTTGCATATAGTGACAGCTTTGTTGTTCATGTTCCCCTCAATTTGTTGAATTTCAGAGACGCAACTTGGTTATGTCGTGATATGATGATCTCACATCGTAAAAATAGAATATTAACGCAATAACACTAACATTATACTATACCGGTAACAAATGTTCCTTAACATTCCAACATATTTTGTTTTTTTTTACTAATCTCGGCGTACACTTTACTTTTATGTTAAAGACGCTCCTTCTATACAGAAGATTATTGTGTACTATGCTTATCCGTGGTTACATTCTAGTATTAAATTTTGATTAGTATTTGAAATCACGTTAAGTTATTGGTGTTCCTGGCTTGACCAAGTAACCCTTCCCATGCCCAAATGCCAATCAGGAAGTATGAGAACTTGCGTTTTATCCTTATGTTTATCTAATCACTGTAATATATTTTTTTTTGGTTGTGTTTGACAGTGACCATGCATCAAACGCTGCATGGTAGGGAAAAAAAAAGGGATAGAATGGCGATAGGTCAGCCCGCCAGTCATAACTTGGACAATGATATCGTTATAAAACTAGAGGACCTATTAATGGAATGGTGACAGGTCAGCCTGCCAGTCATAACTTGGACAATGATATTGTTATAAAACTAGAGGACCTATTAATGGAATGGTGACAGGTCAGCCCGCCAGTCATAACTTGGACAATGATATCGTTATAAAACTAGAGGACCTATTAATGGAATGGTGACAGGTCAGCCCGCCAGTCATAACTTGGACAATGATATCGTTATAAAACTAGAGGACCTATTAATGGAATGGTGACAGGTCAGCCCGCCAGTCATAACTTGGACAATGATATCGTTATAAAACTAGAGGACCTATTAATGGAATGGTGACAGGTCAGCCCGCCAGTCATAACTTGGACAATGATATCGTTATAAAACTAGAGGACCTATAAATGGAATGGTGACAGGTCAGCCCGCCAGTCATAACTTGGACAATGATATCGTTATAAAACTAGAGGACCTATTAATGGAATGGTGACAGGTCAGCCCGTCAGTCATAACTTGGACAATGATATCGTTATAAAACTAGAGGACCTATAAATGGAATGGTGATATGTCAGCCCGCCAGTCATAACTTGGACAATGATATCGTTATAAAACTAGAGGACCTATTAATGGAATGGTGACAGGTCAGCCCGCCAGTCATAACTTGGACAATGATATCGTTATAAAACTAGAGGACCTATTAATGGAATGGTGACAGGTCAGCCCGCCAGTCATAACTTGGACAATGATATTGTTATAAAACTAGAGGACCTATTAATGGAATGGTGACAGGTCAGCCCGCCAGTCATAACTTGGACAATGATATCGTTATAAAACTAGAGGACCTATTAATGGAATGGTGACAGGTCAGCCCGCCAGTCATAACTTGGACAATGATATCGTTATAAAACTAGAGGACCTATTAATGGAATGGTGACAGGTCAGCCCGCCAGTCATAACTTGGACAATGATATCGTTATAAAACTAGAGAACCTATTAAAAAGTACTTTGACAATCAATTTGATGATAATAGACATGGTTCTACCTTCATGCACTCATCTATATATAACTTACACATGACTTAGCGATTACATCTAGTCAAGCAAGGACCGGGCGCGATCGGAAATTCCCAGAGTATTTCAAGTTTATTAAATGGAAATATCAAAGCAAGCGATCCATCTTATTATAGTCGCCTAACTGGCCTTTCCAAATGTTGGTGTAAATATATCAAATGCAAACCATTGGCATGTTGTCGCAGTTGTATTTTTCTTACAGATAACCTTATCACCAACTATGTCACTGCGCGAGGATAAAGTACTTATACTTTATAGTCTGAGTCAGAAATTTTCTTTTTAATATTAAACTTGATTAGAGCTTATATTTAAACGGTGTCACAAAGTGTAACATGACTTATAAAACATAACATAAATTATTATCTGGGCTCAGCCTTTCTTTTTTCCTTCTTCAAAATATTGTAATGGCATTTTTCCTACAGTAATAGTGTGCACCATTGTATTGATATCAAATTATATATACTGGTTTAGGCCTAGGCTTTCTATAATATGTATATCTACTTTATTTATATGTATAGCATCTACGCATTATTTTGTGAATGCTAAACGTACTAAACCTGTACTAAACCTGCGTGACAATAATTGTATGACTTTTCTCATTACTTTTGCTTTTTGCTTTTAACATGTTGACATTGGTTTTTATATAAGCATCTAGACCAGCAGTTCGTAACTTATTTACCCCTCTTACACCCACTGATTATGCTGTTCTTTTGAAAGGGCACAATCCCATCTAATAGAAACAACCAATTTCTTATTCTTTTCAATATAACCCCTCGTTTATTTATTGGTGCTTTAAGACAAAAATGTTCATTTTCAGTGAGCAATAAGTCTTTTTTTTTCCATGTGCCCCCATCTACTCCGCCAAACACCCCTGGTCCACAGACAGGGAACTGCTGGTTTAGATTAACACTACAATGGTTGAAGCTGTTCACTATAGTAGCCAGGCCTATAGGCAACATTTCAACAACACTAATAACATTGTTTTTTCTTGTTGGTTTACTCTAATGATGGACTGAAAAAAACTTTGCTTCATAAAAACAAATTGTTTCAAAACCCAATCATCCACAATGTTATAACTACTTGCTTCAGTTATCACTGTATAGATTTATGAAAAAACTAATGGAAGTAAAATAATTATACATGATATCAAAGAGTCACATAGAACATTAACATTGTAATATAGATTTCAACTTTCAACCCATAAATTCTATGCAGCTATCATTAATTCTTAATATAAAAATAATAAATAATTAAGGTAATAATAAGTGTTATAATTTTAGGCCTGCCCGTTCCTTTCATAGTTTGCAAACAGGAAGGGTGTGTTAAATTTTCATTTTTTGTACTTTCACAATCCCACAGGGTCACATGATGTTGATGGTGAGGGTGAGGCTGGAGAAAATGACTCCCTGGCTGAGGACATGGTGGTCATTGAAAGACCAATATATACCCAGAATGACTTTGACCAGGTCAGTATTGTAGTATATGACCATCTTTATATTTGATCACCTGGGCTCTAAATAAATATATTTAGACCAGTATGTCTCTCCCTGTTTTGATTTGAAAACGTTAATTTTTATTCTATCATAGTGGTTATGGCTCCTTCTGTCTCAAGAGACACTGGATGTGCCCCTCTTCAACTTTCTATCATATAACCTTGTTAACATCTGTTATCAGTTTCTTGCCTTCACGTGTATGGAATGTTTATTTACTTTTCAACGGCATTAATTTTGTTTTATTTCATATTTAAACCATGCTTTGTTGGATAAATTGCATCTTGGTGCCTTATCAAGTTTAAGTGACCCATTCGTCTTTTTATGCAATACCCAAATTCAAATTTTCAATAAAGCTTAAGACTTCCTGTCCAGTCTCTCAGATAAACAGGACTGTCTTTGTGAGACTTAATTTAAAGTCCAAGAATTTTCCTTTCATGGTGGCACCTTAAGGTCAGACCTGGTTTTGAAGCATCCCTGTGGAATAGACACTTTTTTTTTTAGGATGTCACTTGAAACACTGAACCATATATGTGTTGCTATTTATCGTTTTTATTAGAATTTAACATTGGACTACAATTATAATTTATTGTATAATGATATCTCATTTCAGTTTTGAGCTTGAGTACGTCATTTCCTTCGACACACTTGAAACCTCTAATCTATACTAGAATCTGTACTGATTACCTTTATTTTTTCTCGAACTCCTATCGTAGTGAGTATTTTCTTTCTATGTGAGAATTCTTCTTGTATTGAGTACTTCCTTCCTTTCAGAAATCTCTATTGTAATAAGTACTCTTTTCCTACAGTAAAACTCCTTTTGTAAAAAGTATGTAAAGCATATCTTTTAGACCATGTTGGCAAGTGAATTAGCGTTCACAAGTGATGTTGGCCATGACATATTAAGGGATTGTGTGGTCAGCTCAATGCAACTTGCCTTTTCTTTTCCTAAACTAATGTCAGGTATCCATCAGAGCTTGCTGGTCAATATCTGGGTTGTACTGAGTACTTCTTATTTCCTATACTAGAACTTTCATTGTACTGAGTACTTCTTTGTTCGAATACTAAAACTCTTGTGGCACTGAGTAATTTCTTTCTATACTATAACTTTATCGTACTGAGAACTACATCCTATACTGAGAAGCCGACTAACTACCTATTTCACCATGTGCTAATATTAGTGTTCTACTGTTGTTAATTTTTAAAGAAATATTTGGAATTTGTTTTATTTTCAGGGATTTGATGCTGGTCAGCGGCAAAAGCATACAGCTGTCTCCTGGTTGAAGTCGAAGGCCAGGAAGTGTGAGTGCTCCCTCTTGTGTGTCCGCAAGACCATCTCGCACCACCTCCCCTTTCTGGCCATCATGAAAGACTACAGTTTGAAGAAAGACTTCCTGGCAGATATTATTGCTGGCCTTACAGTTGGCGTCATGCATATTCCACAAGGTAAATCCCATACGGCTCTCTTTTTTCCTAGTTTTATCTTTTTGACACCTTAGGAAGTTTGGGGCTAAAGTGTGTGTGAGGAGGCTCGGATTGCAGCACAAAGTTTCAAAATTCAATGTTTGGTGTTCATTCAAGGAAGAGTTTTAATGGTTTTTTTTTCCCCTTTTTCAGTCCCTTAGATCTCTGCTTACTAGCTTTGTGGAGCTCCACTTTTTCTAAGCCGGTGACTCCTGTGAAAAGTTGTTCCACAAGCGGAAAGCTATGCCCCCTCATGTCAAAACTGATGTGTTAACTGAGATCTACTAAAAGTTCTGAAGTCCCTTAGTTTTCAAAGCAAAGATTTTAATTGTATTTCTATATCTACTTGCATTGCTGTTTTCCAATGATGCTGAAGAGAATTCATCTTCCAAGATTAAGCTACAAACTATTTCATTATTCATCAGTGATCCTGAAATGTTTACTGTTTTAAACATACAAAGTAACATAGCACCCCCAGAAATCAACATTGAGACAAAAAAATAATTTCTAATACATAAATTCAATACCACTTTATACGTTTTACGGAATATAGTATTTTTATTTTATATATAATTTACTGTTAAGATGCTTTTAATGATCACTTTTGTGTAATGCTCATTTGACAGGTATGGCCTACGGTCAGTTGTCAACGCTTCCGCCAGTTTATGGACTCTACGTTTCCTTTTTCCCAGTCATCCTATACTTCTTCTTAGGCTCATCAAAGCATGTCTCAATGGGTGAGTACAGCTTTATTTGTAGTCTTACTCACTGCCAAACTGTGCATGGTCTAGCCCAGTTAGAGTGAGCTCACTCATTTTAAGCGTTCTGTTGTTTCAAAATGATTTCCAAAGATTTTGAGTACTTTGGTGAAAAAAAAATTTATGCAACTATAGCTGTCACATCCACTGATCTCTACGGAGATAGAGCAGTGCTCAAACTAGTTCTAGTTAGTTAGCTGTCACATTTAAATAACAATGTAAAATAAGAATTCAAATAGATAAAATATAAATAAATAACCCTTTTCAGTTTTTGTGATCCTAAGAAAACAGATTTCACTCATTTCATTGTTTCAGCAGACAAGGAGAAAATATGGCGAGCACAATGTGTGTCCTTATATACCCTCTCAAGTTGAGCGTCCATGGTGGCTTGGTATAATTCATCCCAAGGCACACATGAATAACTCGTGATGATTTTTTATTTGGGTCTTATTATGTGACCTTTCACAATGGCAGCCAAGCTCTATGACCAAAAATGTCCTACTACTACTATCACCAGAATACAAGTTCATCATTGTGCAACAATGCACAAATCTAAAAGTCATAACTACACAATACAGTTTTGTAGATATAGCTTATTACCAAACACAGCCATAAAGTATGAGAAAAACCTTTTTGAGATACCAATGTAATCCTTCACTTTATGATGAATTCGATGAATTCACCTTGTATTGTATTAATCTGTTGTCTACAGGAACTTTTGCAGTTATTTCTCTGATGGTTGGCTCGGCTGTTGACAAAGGCATGAAGGACCATAACTTTGTTCCCCAGACTTGGAACAACACGGTGGATACGGGAGGGGGAAATTTCACATACAGAATTACGGACAACCAGGAAGAGCTGAACACAGCGAAACTTATGTTGGCCATGTCTGTGACGTTTGTGGTAGGGGTCATACAGGTACAATTAGAGACTTGTAATTATTTTATTTGCGACTAGGGTTGAAGACGTTACCATTTTCTGTGCAAAGCAAACTATTCTTTTACTTTGGACCATTCCAGAAATTATAAAGAGATAGCCCCCCTTCTGCTTTTATCTCAGTTGTGGGAATAAAAAAAAATTAGTTTTTTTTACTTAACTGTGTTGTGGTGTAATGATTAATGCCTCTAAGAACACCATACAATTTGACAATGTTTGAGTAGTTTTCACTTGCAAAAAGTGCTAAGTCAATAAAAAAAATTATTTTGAAGAAATCCACTTTTTACGTCAGAATTAAGCATATTGTTATAATTAAGGGCAGAAATATCTTAGGTCTGATTCCTTTGATTGAAGGTAGTGGTTTCTGACTTGAGCGGACGTTGTACCCCTGGCCGAGTAATGAGCTGGCTCTCAGGATGGCCTAAAGTAAAAATCCTGAAATAATAGGATTTGAACCCATGATCTTTGCTTTTGATAGCCCAGTGCCCTTCCATGAAACCACTGCTACTCATTGTTTTAATGTATATTTTAGTTCTTGACATTTAAGTTGTTTTGTTTTTTTTTAAATAATTTTTTACTCTATGTCTTGTTTAGATATTGTTGGGAATGTTTAGACTTGGATTCTTGACTGTCTACCTGTCTGATCCACTCATCAGTGGCTTCACTACAGGGGCAGCCTGCCATGTCTTCACTAGTCAGATCAAGCATATATTTGGCATCCCTACAAACAGATACAGCGGAGTCTTCAAACTTATATATGTAGGTACAATTATTGTTCCATGCATTATAGTCTGTCTGTCAATAACTCTATTTGTACATACATTCTTTTAAACAAATTTTTTTTTGTATAAGCTTAAGAGAAATGGTAATTTAAATATACACCAAACCAATGAAGCAACATTTCCTTAGCATATTTTAATGGCCTTACAGTAGCTCTCATTTTTATTATCAACTTAAAATTAATATTTATGAAATCTGAATTTTAAAAAAAAGAACACCAATTTGAAACAGAAAGTCATGTTTTTTTTATTATTTCTGAGCATAAAAAAAGCAGTCAGATTTGTTTTGTATCAATTTTTTAATTTTATAATATTTTCTTTTTATTTACTAAAATGCTTGGCAGCTGTGTGTAAATGTTTTAAATTAAAAGAAGTTCATAAATTGAAAGCAGTATTTATTATTTTTATTTTAAAAAAAATAATTCTAACCAAAAAACACACACTAGCTTAAAGAAATATTATACTTTTCTTCCCCAGACTTACAGAGATATATTCAAAAACCTGCCACAGACTAAGCCGGTGACCTTGATAGCTTCCATTGTGTGCATGTTCATCCTCGTGATTGTCAAGGAGTACATCAACAGTAATCCAAAAATAAAGCCGAAACTGTTTATGCCCATCCCTGTTGAGCTCATAGTCGTGAGTCTCCTCCTATCTTTTTTATCTTACAGTTATTTAATTTCAAGATTATTATCACCATGTCGTGTAAATATGGGCCAGAAGATAAGATGTCTGGTACAAAATTTTCCCATATGTGTTCAGGTGAGAATTATTTTCCTCCTCAAGACCTGAGAAAACAAACATTCCTGATTTTAAGGATGATATTGAAACCCAGTACTTTATATTAGAAATGAATAAGATAATCATGGGTATCTTAATATGACATTCATTACTTCAGGTTGTTCTTGGAACGTAAGACTAATAAGATAATCATGGGTATCTTAATATGACATTCATTACTTCAGGTTGTTCTTGGAACGTAAGACTAATAAGATAATCATGGGTATCTTAATATGACATTCATTACTTCAGGTTGTTCTTGGAACAGTTATTTCTTACTTTGTTAAGCTAGAGGAGAGATATGGAGTCAAAGCTGTTGGTGATATTCCAATCGGGTAAGCAATCTCCCTTTATTCTAGTCAGTTTAGTTAATTTAGTAAAGGCAGCTGGTCATTGTGCTGGCCACACAATCCCCTAGTATGCAGCAGCCACAGATACTTTTCATTAGTGCTTCACAAACCCTATGGGGCAGTTTGGTCCAAAGGGAAAACTTTACTTGCTAGTCAGTTTAATTTTAATCTCTAGGTATTTGGTTTTCTTGATCACATCGATATCATTGTACATTCTGAACTTGAGAAATTATCTATTCAAGATTTATAAGTAGAAAGCCCTATCAAATATTGTACAAATTTTAGTTCTACATGATTGTAATTATTTTAAATAATATTTTATCCAGTTATCCTTACAATGAATTTTATTGGGCTGATACAATATACTTGCTTAGGCTATGTTGTTCAAGCAATCATTATATAAAAATTTAGTTTTATAGTAAATGATTATAATAAAAATTCTTTTTTTCACAGCCTGCCAATTCCCAATTTGAATGCTTTTAGTTATTGCTCTGAAGTAATTTCAGATGCCATCGCTATTGCCATTGTTTCCTTTGCCATTTCTGTTTCCATGGCCAAAATTTTTGCCAAGAAGCACAACTACGCCATAGATTCTAACCAGGTATCCCTATCTGTTTTTAAAATGATATAATAATAATATAACAAATTTCAGCATTTTTAAGATTTAAATAAGAGACTGTAAAATGTCAAGTATTAGCCACACTTGTGTTACCAAATATTTAGGGGGTTCGAGAAAGGAGTGGGTCTTATACTTGTAAATAAAATAAAAATAGAAAACACACAAACAGCAATAATGAAAAATAAACATATTATTATGGATCAAGAAATTGTACATCTACATATCCTGTAGTCTGTTGGACTGTTGGGGCGCCACAGAAGACATGTACACCAGCCTCTTCCATTCATCTCGTCTTTCCGCCCTTCTCATTGCATCGCATAGCTTTACTCCCTCTTATTGTCTTCCCATTGTTTCTTAATGTAATTGTACATGTACACCAAATAGAGTTTTAGTGTGGCTTATACACATGAACTTCAATTTGACTTGCATTTCACCTTCTGATGTATACCTGCGGTTTATACACAGATGCGGCTTACACTTGAGATTTTACGGTAGCTTCCATCCAGTCTATTACAATGTATACTCACACAATGAGCACTTATAAGACGTGCTATTTTGGTATTATGTTCACATGATAAGCCCTTATAATACGTACTAGTTTGCTATTATATTCACATGATAAACCCTTATAAGACGTGCTATTTTGTTATTATATTCACATGATAAACACTTATAAGATGTGTTATTTTGTTATCATTTCCAGGAGTTATTGGCTTACGGAGCAAGCAATGTTGTTTCCTCGTTCTTCTCTTCCTTTGTGTCAGCTGCATCCTTGTCTAGAAGTTTAATTCAAGAAGACGTAGGGGGGAAGACGCAGGTCAGGATTTTTTAAAGCATTTTTTTCAATTGCACAATTTAAAAATCTCAAAATGGATTGGACGTTACTTGTGACAAGTACCTCATTCCATGAAAATAAGACACCTACCAACCCAACAACATTAGTTTTATACTAACTTAAACACAGGGTACGTGAATCTGGTGACCGTTCAGCGCAGAATATCTTGTTTTATACTAAGGCCTTAATTTCCAAGCTTACTTCAGAGACTCAATCAAATGACCAATTCACAAAGTTTAATATCTTAAAGATTTGTATATCTCTGATTGTTGGCTCGGCTGTTGACAACGGCATGAAGGACCATAACTTTGTTTCAATTGTTCATTCAGAAAGACCCCAAAAGAATATCTGAGATGTTTTATAATTGTATTTTTGTGGTCCTGATTCCTTGTAGGTGACTGGTCTGGTATCAAGTGCCTTGTTGCTCATTGTACTTCTTGTTGTTGGTCCATATTTTGAAACTCTTCCAAATGTAAGTTCTGCTTTTATGTTTCAGACTGTATAAACTAATTTACTATAACCAAAAATTGTTTACAAATGTAACAATTAAAGAAAGAACTTCCACTTTAATTAAGACAATCAAGATTATAAACACATTTGCAGATTTTTTTTGCCCAAAGTTAAACAAATTCTTAAACAAAAATCATTATTTAAAAATTTTGAGTTTTCAACTTCAGTATAATTACAATAATAAAATGTTTTTATGAGCTCTCTATTTTTTTTTAAGTAGATCTTTTAGCTAAATTTATTTTTGTTAAACATTCATATAAGTTATAGACTCCAGTGTGCGTTCAATCCAACACATTAAGTATTGATGTTTTTTTCAATTTCTAATGGAACCAAGTTTTTCTCAAATAGTCTTAAAAATAGAGAAATTATGAAATGTATTTCTTAATATTTTTTTTTACTATTAAAAAAATTTATTTATCACAAATTCTATAAAAATGTTATATGTTATAAAAAATCAATTTAAGAAGATTATTCCTAACACTTTGATAGTGTAGTGTCATATTGGCAAATAAAAATAATTAAAAAAAAGGACTTTGCTTTAAAAAAAATAAAATATTTTTTCTTTCATTTATATCATGAAACTTTAACTGTTGTTTTGTTGTTCAAAATGTAACAGTGTGTGTTGGCAGCAATTATTTTGGTTGCACTTAAAGGAATGTTCAAGCAATTCTTAGATCTGAAAGTTCTCTGGGGAATTTCTTTATTTGACTTTGTGAGTATAGTTTTATATATTATATTTGCAATTTGTCATTGAAATAACATTATTTAAGCCTGTAGGTCCCTTCCATTATTTTGTTTCACATTATCGTTTACCCAGAGTTTTTTTTTTTCTGTTTTTGCTACAGTTCAAATTAACATCTTAGCTATTGCAGGGTGTAATGGGGTTCAGCAGTAAGGAGTGACAGAGGTATTATATGACTTATGTAAAAGTAAAGTACCCTTCGGACCCAACTGATCATAGGGCTGGTGAAGCAGCGTTCACCAGTTTCTGTGGCCATGGCATACTAGGGGATGTGTGGCCAGCACAATGCCCAGCCGCCTTTACTTTACCCCAACTAATGTCAGGTACCCATCAGAGCTGGGTAGACTCAGGGACACCCTCAAGTCCTGGGAAAAAATCCTGGCTCCACCAGGATACGAACCCAGGACCTTCGGATCGCCAGTCGAACGTGCTGCCGCTCGGCTACCGTGCCCCATATATGACTTATGTAATAGCATTTAAAACTCTCCCTGAGCAGAGAGTGCTGGTTGTCTTTACAACTTTTTATATCGAACAATTGGTGAGACTTGTTTCCCCTTAGCCTTTATTTTTAACCACATGGGCATAACTCTTCCATTATATGGCATACAATCAATATTTCATTCTGTATTGAAATTTCGTAAAAGATTTATTTTCAATTATTGCAAAACATTGAATCTTAAATTATACAATTTTTTCCCGTTTCTAATTGTAATTTTATATACACTGGCCGTTTAGAACCTTGACCTGTCTTGCCTGTATGCAAAGTTCAACTTTCTATCCCAACAGGCTACATGGTTGATCACATTCTGTGCTACAGTTTTCCTTGACGTTGACCTGGGCCTCTTGGTTGGTGTTGTATTCGCTCTACTGACAGTCATTATGAAATCTCAAAGGTCAGCTTTTAATTTATTTTCTAAATTTACCTGTAGTGTCCTAAGTGGTTGGCTACATATTTAATTATTTAGTTATAGAGAAGCAAAGCAATAGTATTCATTTAACGCCATTTTATTTCAGAGACAAAGGAAATCTCATACACACTAATTATGTTAATTAACCGGAGTTGTTCTTTTACAATAAACCGATACACTTTTACAATATACTGATACACTATATTACCAAAAGTAAATTATTTTACATTTTGAAATAGTCATGTTAATTGTAGAGCTATATATACATAAATAATTTAATAAGGGAAATCTTCATTTGTCACTTTCATAGACCATATTCCTGTTTGTTGGGCCAAGTGCCAGGCACAGATATCTACCGAGATACTTTTGTTTATAAAGTAGTAAGTGATGTCAAAGTTTAATTTTCTTTTTTTTTTAAGTGGTGTTTGTTGACAATATCTTATACAGTTTTAAAATCATTTAACTTATGATTTTCAAAGGGACTTTTAATTATATATTATATACCATTGTTACTCTACCATTAGTATATGTTAAAAAGTAGTTTTTTTGTGGTTTATGTTCTTCCACATTTCAGGCTGAAGAGATTCCCAATGTGAAAATATTCAGGTTTGACTCAGCCATATTTTTCGCCAACTGCGAATTCTTCAAGAACTCTCTGTACAAATTGACGGTGGACCCATACCAGTTGAAGAAAATGCAGAAGAAGTTGGACAAGAGGAAAAAGAAAGAGGACATGCAACTGCTGAATATAACAGTGGTGATTACATTTTTCTTAAGCGTTGGTTTTTTTCCAGGCTTTATTTTAGGTCGTTCTCAAAGAATTGTTCAGTTTTTGCTTGCTTAGTTCTTTTGGTTCCTCATGGAACATAGGGCTTTCACAACAGCTCTCTAGCGCTCTCAATTCTGGGCAGTTTTTAGTCCATTAATTAAACATTTGTACCTTTTTTTTAGTATGCATGGAGGTCACATTTTTTAAATCTGAATGAATAATAATGTATTTGAAAAACATTTTAATTTGCCATTCTTGGAAGAAAAAAATTATATAAGGTAGGTGAAAAATCAATTTTACATTGTAATTTAATGCCTGAGTACCTTATATGTGGGGAATCTATGAAATATGGTGGATAATTGGTAATATTTAACTGAAAATCTATATCCTTTTTGTTAGGTGGAAAAGTCTATAATGGGCCTATATACATTGAAAGTCTATTACAATTTTTGTTTATTGGAAAATCCATTGAGCAAAAAGTAGGCTTGAAAGTTCTGCTTTGAAAATGTTTTTCAAAATAACCAATGCTACACTGAAATCATTACATCTTTGAAAAATCCAGATTTCAACTGTTGACTAATCAACTCATAGGACTCCATGATAGCACCTTTTTAAAAAAAAATTGAATTGAAATTTGCTATTTAAATTTCCCATAGATGATTTGCTCTCTCTCACATAAACTGTCGAATCAAGCCAGGTTAAACACCAGAGTACTGACCTTTTCTCTATTAGCTCCATTTTATGTTCTTCTTTTTCTTGAGAGCTACCTTCAATGGTGCAGCTGTGGTGGCTTGTGTGGTGAAGATTTAGTTGTGCTTTGTTTCGTTCAGAGCTTGAGCTACTAACAAAATACAAAAATTTTTAGCTTTAACTTTTGGATTGAAACTATAATGTACAAAAAAAAAGTGAAACATTTTACAAGTGGGCATTTGGAAATCATGGCCATAGATTTCTCTCTATTTAATTCTATGGCCTGCTATATTTGTGAACTTTTTGCCTCAGCATGTCCCTTGTATGTTTAAAGGTTCTTTGTATATTTTTGTATAGGACTCTATTGGCAGTGCCGACATCCCAACGAGCGATGACTACGGTCTGGACAAAACCGAAACTCCTAAAGAGGGAGTGGGGAAAAACCCGGCCACCCCCAAAGCCCCAGGACTGAACCCAGCCGGTGATGCGCAGACCAAGCCTGGTCAGTTTGTGTCCCAGGTGCCAACGCTGACAGACGTTCATTATATCATAATAGACTGTTCCACGATGAGCTATGTGGACTCGATGGGAGTTAAGGTCTTGCAGCAGGTAAGAATGAAAAAGCTGTACACTTTGATCTCAGAAACAGCAAGAGTCTTGCAGCAGGTAAGAATGAAAAAGCTGTACACTTTGATCTCAGAAACAGCAAGAGTCTTGCAGCAGGTAAGAATGAAAAAGCTGTACACTTTGATCTCAGAAACAGCAAGAGTATTTGACTATAAAAAAAATTTTTTTGCTCAGGTAAAAAAGTGTTTCTCTATCACAAAAAACTTGAATGGTGGCCGAAAAGTAGTTAATGCAGTCTTCTGTTATTTTCTGTCATATCACTAAATCTAGAAACGCTAGGGGACAGAAGGGCAAAGAGTAAAGTAGTCATAAGACATAATACTCTAATTTAGAAATACAACACAATGACAACCTGTTGCAATGCTCAGATAGACATAAAGACAAAAACACTTTCCTCGTCCCTTATGCCAGAACAAATGCATATAAGTATTCTTTCTTCCCATGTGGCATCTGGGCATGGAATGGGTAGCCTGAACAAATCAGGAAAACCAGTAACTTTTCATCTAAAACACAAATAAAATGTAAGACTAGACTCAGACCATAGAAAAGTGCAGAACGCAATAATCTTCTTTATAGAGCATCTGTAATATATGATAGGCTAAACTTCTTAAATCGACAAAACAACAATTAATGCAGTAAATTTTTATTTACAACTGTTTAACATAAATTATTTGAATCCTCTAATAATTAAATATTGTAATGAATACCATAATGTTGGATAAAGAAATAATAATTAGTCAGTAATATTTGTTATATTACAATACATAACTTGTTCACTATAACATCAACTGCGGAAACGGTTTTTTCATTAAAGGGAGATAATTAACCCATTTTTTTTTAGCTAATATTTCAAATGTTTCTTTTTTTTTTTCTTTTATAAAAGAATAAATAGCTTACAATTTATAACTTTGATATGATCAAACTGTAAAAAATATCTAAAAATTAAATAAATATTATATGACTTAAGAATTTATATGTATATTTTTAAACATTACATTAACTAGCCAATTTATAAGATTATTACATATCTGTTATATCTATTAGGCAAGCTACAGACTTCAAGGACTTCTCAGTTAAACTGAGATCAAAATACAATTAACATTTGCAGGTGTTATCCTATAGAGCCATTGCAATGGCTTGGAGGGAGGGAGGGGGGGGGCACCACGTTTTTGCCAGGCCATTTTTAGGCCACTAGATTTTTTTTTAGGGTGCCCTTATTTATTCATAAATTTCTAAAGGTATTTGTTTAGCAAGATACCTGTATTTCATATCAAATTAAAGGAAATTAAACAGGGAATAATAATAAGTATTATAATAATATTTACCTATTTGTTAGTAATTTGTAGAGATCAAATTTTTTGTTGAAAAAAAAAGGAGCAAAAAAAAATTGATCTTAACAGATTTTTATATGGTATGCGTAGCAGATATACTATTCGGCTTGAAACCACTAAAATAATATCTATTCCTGATCAGAATGCATTTTGAATTTTGAAAATATCCCATATAGTTACTGAGTTATACACATTTTTGTAATATTAGTATCAGCAGGCAAACGCCGATCCTTTATATTTCTATATAGTTTACATAGGCCTAGGCCTAGCCACGAATGTCAGAATCTTTAATTAGTAAATAAACCGAAAGTCCTCAAAACCAGATTTAAATGATTTAAAGTTATTATCTGATGAATATAAATTAAAAATTAGCAATAAAAGTTATTTTAATAGCAAATTTGACAAGATCCAAGGCCTAGAAACATTTTGAGTAGGTGTGGCTATGCTTTGTGTACAAAGTTTAAGCAGAAATGGAAACTGCAAGTAAACCAAGCAGAAAGGAAGCATAAACAGTTGTCGCTTGATAAAATAAAAAGTCGAATTAATAGGCTATAGCAACAAAATAAGCTATGAAAACCAAATCCACAATATATATCGTGGATTGGCACGGAAGCGCCGAGTCAAATCCACGATACATCGTGGATTGGCACGGAATGAGTTAAACCCAAAATATAAGGAATTAGTTTCCATAAATCTTGATATTTTACTGTGATACTAGTCCTTAGTAGTCCATCCACAAATTAAACAAGATTTTAGGCTTTTATAGTGTTTCAATAGCTCTTATGAAACATTGTACATTTTGCTTTATGCTTCACTTTTATATAGTAAGTTAAATAGGCTAACTTTTGACAATCGACATCTTCAATTAAATATTCTGCACTTACAGAACCTTTTTCATTGATTTTTAATGGTTTAAATTTTAGCTTTGAATGTTAATTTACATCGCTTGACAGTGTTTTATATGTGTTTTACGTTATATTGTTGAAATGATCACATTTAAAAATAAAACCTTCTTAATGCTATAGTAATACAGCTGCCATTTATCACCACTAGACAAAGTAAACAAACAGCATGCGCTTTTTGTCACGTGATTGCAATTGCTCTATTAATTTTTAGACAATAATTAACATAAATTTGAAAGTTTAGTAATAACATATTGTATTTGATATAAATAAAAAGGATGATAATCACAAACAATTTTGTATTGAATATTAAAAGCTTTAGCGATTATCTCTGTATATAATCTCCTTTGCTTTTGGCCTAGGTCTTGCTAATGAGTTAAATAAATTGTCCTATAAAGCAAAAGGTTGCTGACTCCTAGCCTATGGGAGTAAAGAATCAGCCTTATTCAATTTCTGAGGTGAATGTCAGGGGCCCATGAGAGCAGCTTGGTACACTCATGGACACACCCCAGATTCATGTTTGGGAAACATCTTTTAAAGATTTGCCCTGTATTACTTACATTAAAAAAAAAAAACTACTAATGCTTTTGTTCTGCAGGTGATTTCTGAATTCAGAGCTTTCAATATCACAGTTTTCTTAGCCCAGTGTAAATGTAAGTAGTAAGCTTTTTATCACTTTATTTATTATATAGGCAAGGACATTAGTCACATTACATTATCCTCATTGCTCTGGAGCTCACAGAGTGTTTAGTGTAAAATGTTGATCTGGCCATTGTTGATACATAGAGCATCAATTTGTTATTACCGTATATACTCGCATATAAGTCACACTTTTTATTATCACAAATTTTGACAAAAAATAGGGGTGCGACTTAACACATGACACTGTTTTTGAAAAGTTTGAAAAACATAACTACTTTGTCATAAAGTTTCCTGCATCACCCGTATCCTTGATTGTAGTGATGTAGAATTACTAGGATATGCGTAGGCCTATATTTTACATTAAATATCTTTAGCTAAGACCTTTAACTTGATTTTTAGTTCTAGCCTGTAAATTTAATTCAAACTTAATAACATAAAAATAACGTTTGGTGTGTCAATTTTGTTTGATAGTATGCAAGAATATTGCAAAAGCAAAGAGAAATAGAGAAAATTCCAAACCAAACAAAAGAAAATAATCCCTTGCAACTTTGCAAGCCAGTGTGTTCAGTCAGGTGATATCCCTCTCTGGGTAACATTTCTAAAAAAGTTTTCACATGAAAATATATTTTAAAACAGCAGTTTTAGACTACATCTTCAGTTGATTGCGCACAATTATATGAATTAAATTTAACTTTATTATGAGAAACTGTCATAGCTTATAAATATAAATAGTCATTTCTTTAACAAAAAGTTTTTACAAACTTACCAGCAGGTTATAACTGTAGCGTATGTCGCTATGCTTAATTAACATTCCGAAGCACACCCAAATAAACAAATATCCCTTTCTTACTGAATGTGGCGTGAAATGAATTAGTACTGCAATATTATTACCAGTACTTTGAAAAAAATCACAAAATATATCATTAATGATATTTCTTTAAATGAAAACATGTTGTAAACATAAAAATCTGGATGTTATTCAAAGGGAAATATTTCTAGATTTGATAAAAATAGTATTATAAAAAGAATAAAATACGAAATAACGAGAAAAACTAGTCTCTTACATGGACGCTGGAAAAGTTGATCTGGGAAAAAAAGTTTCAAAATTCTGAATTTTTAAAATTTCCAAGTCAAGATTAGGTGTGCAACTTATAAGCGTGTCAATGACAATATAACATAATTTTAATAAATATTAAGAGCGTTCTATACTAGAATTATGTTAGATCTATGTAATTGTTGTAATTATTATGGTTAAAAATACTCCTAAAATCAATTTAAACAATTAAAGCAGCAAATGTTTATTTACAACTGTGGAATGTAAAAAAAAAACTAAACTAAGGGTGCGACTTATACACCGGTGCGAATTAAACAGCGAGTATATGCTAGTAATTTGTCCATCTAGAAACAATAAGCTTTAAACTTTCATTCCAAATAATTAATTTGTGAGAAAATGTTTATTTGTGTAACTGCGTTCACTTTTTCTTTCACAGTGTTGACTTATTTCTTTCACAACATTCACTATTTTCTGTCACAATGTTCACTTATTCATGTCACAATGTTCACTTATATCTGTCACAATATTCACTTATTTCTGTCACAACTTTCACTTATTCCTGTCACAATATTCACTTATTCATGTCACAACATTCACTTATGTCTCAACGTTCACTTATAATATTCATGTCACAAAGTTCACTTCAATCCTGCTAATGTTTGTTTGTAACAAAACTTTTCATTTTTCAGCCAGTGTAAGGGAAATGTTTGTACGGACAAACTTCTACAAGACTGAGAGTAAAAACTACCTGTTTGTCACCATCCACGATGCTGTGGTCAGTGCACAGCTGCACCAGTGGGCAGTGACAGGCGTAAGTCTTATTTTTAATAATATTATCTAACAATAGACTCAATCTCACAACACATACATAAATAATGTGCGATTTAATCCAAACAATTTGCAAATTGAATTGCTACAGTGATAAGTCGTTTTCATATTTTAAACAGAAACTTCCAAGTCAAATATTCTTACGGTCAGTAACATAAAGTTGTGGTAAAAAATCAGCTACAGAAAATGGATTTTATTTCTGTTTTTTTTTTCTTGTGTTAAAAAATTCCTTTTTCTATTTCAGTATAATTTTTTTTCTTTATTTAGTTGTTACGGCCAGTAACATAAACTTGGTGTAAAAAAAATCAGTTACAGAATATATATGTTTTTTTTTTCCTGTTTTTTTTTTCTTATGTTAAAAAATTTCTTTTTCTATTTTTCAGTAAGATTTTTCTTTTTTGCTTAGTTGTTATTTTATTATATTCAATGCTTAAAACTTTTTATTTAATTGATAAAAATTAAGTTAATGCGTGGAAAACTTTTCGTAACATTTACAATAAGATAGATATTTCTAAATTTAACCAAGTACTTACTATGTGGGAGCTTTTTATTTTCATTTCAGTGTTTGTACTCAATCTAGTTCATAGGTTCTCAATGGGGGCGTTATCGCCCTCCGGGGGGCTGTGCGAGGCTTTAGGGGGGCGCTGATGTTCCAGGGGGCGATGAATGGCAAGTGGGCGGTACAAACGTACCTGATATTATCTGAACACTTCAGCTATTTGAATCCATTAGTTTTTGGATGAAATGTGATGTAAAAAACAAGTGCTGCTAAATATCTGTAGGGCTACATATTATTATACAAATAGGAAAATAAGAATCACGGACTGTCAACCGACACAGCAGGTTCTATCCCTGCCACTGACCGATCCCTGTACAAATAAACGTAAGCTAAAAGTAAAGCTTGATTGTCTGGTAACGTGGACTCATCCGGTTATAAAGAAAATAGTGATGTCTTTGGGTGCTAATATTAAATATTAATGATATTTTGATCTCAGTTTTTTACTGAGATGTCCTTGCATTTTTATATATTTAGTATCAACATACCATCCTTAAGTGGAATAGATACCTAGTAATCATACAAACTGGGTAGTTAATGTAATGATTGAAAATATACATATAAATTATTTAGTCATATAATATTTATCTATTTTTCCAATACTTTTTACAGTTTGATCATTTCAAAGTTATAAATTGTAAGCCATTTTATTTTTTATAAAAGAAAAAAAAACATTAGAAAATAATTTATTATCTCAAATGAAACCGGTTAAATTATCTCCCCTTAATTAAACAAATCTTTCCACCATTAATTCAATAGTGATGCCAAACAGGTTCTGTTTTGTAATATAAAAAATATAGACAAATTACACCAGGCAAACGATTCACTTTAATATTGATTTATTTAAGCCTCTTGTTGAGGTAATTTTTTTATCTATTTATTCTTACAATATGTTTCCTTTTCAGTTCTTTTTTTTTAAGATAATAAAAAAGCACACAAATCTTGTTGGTCTAAAAAAAATTGCTGAAACTATATTGACTCTTTAACTTCCAGGGGGTGGGGGGAATGAGTGCTAAAAAAAGTTAGGGAGGGGTGAGCGGAACACAATTGTAAAAGGGAGCGGTGAGCCGAAAAAGGTTGAGAACCTATGATCTACTTGTTCCCTTTTTTTTGCTACAAAAAAAATTTCAAATATCACACTGTAAAACTTTCTGATATTTGTTCACTCAAGATCTCTATGTAAACTTTAAAGTAAATAGGTAAAGACTATCCTTGTAATATAATAAATGGTTGTCTACCAATTTACCTAAAAGAATTCGGTCTATGCAAGCTCTGTTCTGTCTTCTCAGGAATTTCCATTAGGCGCTGGAACCGACGACGCGTCTGTGCCAGACCCAGAAATGGAGATGAATGTCACAGAGGCGGCCAATAGTGACGAGAGCCCTGAAGCGGCGGAGGCCAACGGTGGCAGAAGCATTCCGCAGGAAGGAATTCCCAGCAATTCTGTGATAGAAAGAACCCATGTCTGAATGTCTGTTGTTGCGGTTGTTTGTTTTGGTGGTTGTCAGGGAATATATGCTAATGGTGTGTGTTTTTCTTACTCTTTGTGAGATTTGAAAAGTAGTTATGTGCGCATGTAGAACAATCAGGAGAATGTTGATGTACTTTTTGAGTTCACATTTGTAGAGCTTGAGAAAAGATATTTTTAAATTGAAAGCTCAGTTTGAATCTAGTCAAACTGGTGTTTATGTCTTGCCATAATTTGATGTTTTTAAAAATCTGTTCTGAATGTTTTTTGCCTGATTGGAAAGTAACGGGTAAGTAAGGCATTTACAGGGTCAGTTTGTTTTGATTTGCTTTTTTTTTTTCATGAATGCCATTCCATCTCAAATCAAAACTCTTTCACTTGCGTAAGACTGCTTGATTTTGATTTTCCATAAAAAATTTTCTCCTGACTCTACGTTATTATCGTAGATTCTATGACGCATTGAAAGTGTAACGATTGCATTTGAAAAAAAGTTTGTCCAACATGCTCAGTATTTGATGAGTTTACAGAGTTCAGTGATGAAAGTGGGGCCTGTTTTTGTTCAATCTGCTGATAATGTGTAAGAAACTGTACATAAACTGTGTCCAACTTGTTGGGAAAGCAATAAATCAATAATTTTATCAACAGCATTTACTTCTCCATAATCATAAAGTCCAAAATGAATATGTTGATTTTAGTTGTATTACTTTTAGACTTCTCAAAATAAAGTAATGCTAATAGTTGATTTGCCCTTAATTTTTTGCCCTTGATTGTTTGCCTTTAATTGTTTGCCCTTAATTATTTGCCCTTGGTTGTTTGCCCTTAGTTGTTTGCTCCAGTTATCTAAAGTTTTTTGTTGTTATTGATAACTAAAAATAAGTTTTAGCACTAGTTAAGTGGCTAATGGCTTATTGTCATGGTTAATTTATTTTATCCATTAGCAGTCATGGTAAATATTCATCAAGTCCAAATACTCTAGTTCTAAGAAAAGTATACATTCAACTGCTGAAGTATTTAATATTTGAATCAAAAAGTCAATCACTCATTAAGATGTCTTATCCATTTTAAAGTATCAATGCCATGTTGAAAAATGGAGTGGCTAGAGTGTGTTAAAATCTTTGATGAATCTGTTATAAAATCTTGCTAGAACGTGTTAAAATCATTGATGTGTCCTTAATGTGTGTCCTTATACATGAAATATAGGAAATACCTTGTGTGGGCAGAGAATAAACCAGAAATGGTAAAAACCTTAAGTCCTTGGTTTTTTTTGTGTAAGTTGTATGATTGTTTTTTGGTATATTATAGGGATTTGATGAAGCATTTAAATCATATGACCATAACTTTTGAACTAAGATGTGTGTAAGAAAAACAAAATAACCCAGTATTAAGTATATATTTATTATAATATTTTGATGCTTAATGAAAAACTGACAAATGGATGTGATGCTAGGTGTGAAATAAAAGAAGGATAAGAGAACACTTTCTCTAACTCCCTCACTCTCTTTGCCAGACTCTCTTTCTGAAAGATTCAATTTCTCTCTCTTTCTTTCTCTATGCCAGACTCGCTCTATCAATCTCCAAGACCTTGATTCTTGTATAGGGCAGGCACCCTTCAAATGATATCTCATTAAAAGAAGACCTTGTCAATTCATGGTACAAAGTTCTGCTTTGTTGAGTCATTACTTGTGACATGACATGAATAATCTTGGAAAATTTAAATTTGAAGAAAAAAAAAAGAAAAAAATTCTAGTCTGGTAAATACTTGACAATCGCTCTTGAGCTAATCTTCTATCAGAATTTTTCTGCTGTCTTTCCAGTTTCTGTGGACTAAGCTTGTTTTGAAAAAAAAAATGGAATCCCAGTAATCTGAAATGAGTTGCTTTCAGAACTATAGACTTCACTCTTGCTGTCTAGATTTTCTATAGTTAGGTTGGTCTCTCTCACTTAGACCATCTGTGGAGCCAGCAGCCAGTTAAACAGTTGAGACCTTTTATACACTAGAAACTGTTACTGTTGCATGGTTGTTCATATGTGGTGGTGATTGGTTATTTGAGTTGTTTTATTTTTAAATCAAGCAACAACAAAAAAAGGATATTTTGCTTGAAATTAGTGTGTGTTTTTTCATTGTTAACTTTTCTTCATAATTTTAACTGTGTGCTTTCAATGCCAACATGAGAATACATAAATAATTTTATGTCTTTCAACCAATGTTGAATTGTATAATTTTTATGTCTATCATATATCATCTATATTATGTGCCTTTACTCATAGATATATTTATTGAAAAACAAAATTCTACATATAAATTTATGAATATCTATTCAAAGAAATATATATAAAAAAACTAATTTTAATTACCAGTATGTTAAATTGTATATAATTGCATTCACTTAATAAATGTATTATTACCACATGGTGGGTATACATGTTTGAGGGGCAAAGCTACTTAGCCACATGCACTGGGTGCTCACAAACATTCCATGTGATATTCTCAAGAGCACATCTTGGTAGAGTCTTTCCTTTGATAGTGTGTTTGTGGTTTGTTTTTCTACAATTACCTGTTTACAGCAACTACATTTAACATTATTTTTATGCTGAGAAGATGCATATAGTTATCTGTTCTCTAATATATATAGTAATATGTTCATCCACAATTAGAAATCACTATATCAGATCACATGATAATTTTACTGAAGGAACAAATGTTATTAAACACTGCTTAGTTTGTTGAAGACAGCTTGTTGAATGTTTTTTCAGCACACATTTGAAGGATCCAGATGAAGTGTACCTGTCGACATTCTGAATGTATTGGGTTTAAATCTAAGTAAAAACACCAGGATTTTAAGTCAGGTCTAAGGCTACCCAGCTGTTATGGGTACCTGGTATTAGTTTGGAGTGAAAGTAAAGATGGCTAGGCATTGTTCTGGCCATACAATTACTATTGTATATCGTGGCAGCAGTCTGTGAATCATGTTTTTAACTATGGATCAACATGATCTCAAAAGGGTACTTTACCTTTTCTTCTAGCATCAATCAACTTTTAAAACTTCAACATTTTAGTCAGTAAATTTACACCAGTACTGTATGACTGTTCACTATTGCCAACTTAGCATCAATCTATCATCCCAAAAAAAAAATCTTAAATAATAGGTTTTTATTTAGATATGGAATGAATGAATCTCAAAATTCCTTTCTTGAACTCTATACATCATTGAAACTTTTAACTTTGTGCTTCAATCATAACTTGGTTAAAAAAAAGTGTTTCCTCTAGTCACCAATTGAATAATTAAGTGTCTTGATTGTAATTGTTTGCAGAAAACATCCTATTATTATGTAATTTATTAACAAAACTGTTGTTTTTTTTAAAGAAATTAATCAGTCTTCAAATGTTAAATAAATATTAATGTATGTACATTTAAATTTGTGTGCTAACATTTTGTGTGTGTAAAGTTGAGAATGTTTTAAATATAAACACAGTGTGCATGGGCTTCTGTAGGGGAATGAGCCCTGAGCTATAAATATATAAAATTATATATATATATAAAATATATAGATAGATATATGGAGTGTTCAATTAAAATAAAAAATGCAGACTTTTATATATAGATAAGTGAACCCCCTTTAGATGGCCACTTTGACCCAGAAATACATAAATTAAATATATACTTTATGATATAGTTTTAAATACGGTACTTAAAAATGTAATCATTATCGTTATATAGAAATGATTATTTTTTAAGTAAATTATGTCACTGAGCTATCCAAATTAAATACAAATTTAATAATTTCTGTAAAAGCAAAAAGATAGTATATTCATAAAATATATGTTCAGTGGAAAAGAGTTCATTTTCGTCAAATTTCATTTCCGGAAAGTGTTTAAATTGTATATATTTCTGGGTCAAATCTGCCATCTTTAAGTTTAAGGCGATTCACTTATCTATATATAAAAGTCCGCATTTTCTCCGCATTTTTATGCTTTATTTTATGTGATTGATCACTCCAAATATATATATATATATATATATATATTATGTACCGTATTTATAAAGCTCAGTTGGGAGGAGAGGGAAGACAGTACACAACCTTGCTTGTGTCATTTAGAGTCCTAATTAAACTTTTGAATTATCTTACTTTTCCCCATGATTTTTAATTTAAATACATTTATTCAAAATGGTAGCCTACCTAACATTAGTTAGACACAAGACCTATACTAATTTGCCTCTTCTGTGTGTATGGCATCACCCATCAGTTAAAGACAATTTTTACTAATTGCAACAAATGCAGAAAATTAAACAATCCTTGTAAATGAAGCTCAGTTGTATAGATTCTTTATTTACATTGTTGTTTTGAGGTCAACCCTTTTGAATATATACCTAAAAGTGTTGCTAAAAGAATTGTTAGAATATGTCGGCAACTAGTCAAAGTGCCAAGTTCAAGTTAGCACAAATAAGCACAGAACAAAAGAGATGTTAACCCTTACAGTCCCGGGCGCGTATATAGCGGCACTGAAGGCAGCATAGATAGAAGTAGGTCGGTACGGAAGGGTTAATATAAGGATTTAGTAACCAAAACTATGTTATTAATTTCTTTCCCTTTTGAAAAACATTTGTCTTATTCCACATGCAAAGAGAAATCAAATTCATATAATTATTTATACTACAGTGTACCATTCAGCATGGAATCAAGTTACATGAACTATAGGTTATTACTATCATAAGCCAGGGGTCGGCAACCAGACTTGGCACGCAGAGCGATTTTCAATGGCAGGCGAGAGACCTCTAAGAAGAAGATGTTTTATACAAACTACATTACTATCACACTGGATGTCGAGTGTTAAAATTCAGGAAAGTTTGTATTTCAAGATGTGATCGTTAGCCTTGTTATCTGTGATTGAATCTGTTGTTACAATATCGAGTTTCGTTGTAACAAGAGCGAGGTGGGGAAACACACACGTGCTACATCATTTAGAATAGTAGGCCTATGCAAAATTGTAAGCATGACAATCATAGCATAGATGATAACATTAGCAATAATCATGTCATAACAAACATAAGGTAAATAATATCAGGGAACGTGCAAAATAATGTGTTTAAACAACTGCTAAATGTAGAAGAGATAATGATAGAGAGATCGGTGCGTTCTCGCTTCAATCATGTTTTCAGTGGCTATAATGGAATAATAGGCTACTACAATTTTAAGTTTTGTACAGACGACGGCTACTAGTAGGCCTATATTAGTCTTATAAGAATAGATTTTATTTGAAAACCTTTCTTAATAGCGTGTGACGTTAATCTTGTTTAAGACCCAGAATGTTACAAAGGCACACTAAGATATATATAATAGATGCAGCCCTAGAGGAATTATACTGAAATAGGTAAAATGAGATATTTAGTTTTAGGGGTGTTATTGATAAGTTATTTAATTCATCTATAAATTGCTTAAAAATCAGTAAAATCCGTAAATTAGTTTAAAATAAAGCTAGTGAATTCGTTTAGGAGAAATATGAAAACTATAACAATACCGATTTTTAACAATTCGGCATTGAAACAGATATTTAAATATTACCATGTTGGATACATATTAACCAATCGCCATGGAATTTAACAAATTCTTCCCCTCATAATGAGTCAATACACAAACTGTTAAAATTTGTAAATAATATTAAGTTGACTTGTAAGTAAGTGTATCTGTAGGGCCTATATGACATTCTATTTAATTTTGTACAAAAGCCGCATAAATTACATTTGTAGGCCTAATTTCCAAAAATAATTTCACAGCTATAAGTAAACATACCGGTAGGCCTATATAATTATTTATCACTATCTGAAAAAATAAACTATCATACTTTGTTCAATTTTTTTTGCTTTTATGTGGGAACAGGACTGAGCATATTTGGCTTTTTTTTTTTCAAAAATAGAGTTTTTGTTTAGTTTTTGTTAAAAATAGCTTGTTAAACCTAATTGTAACAAAAAGGCATCAACTAAAATTGAAAATAATGACGGTTTTGTACTGAAATATTGAGTTTGAAATATGTGTGTCGACTCAATTTCTTTGTAGATTCTTTGCCTTTAAATGAGTTTTTCTCAATATGTGTTTTTTTGTTGTGTTTGTGCTATGATATTTGTAAAATAATGAGAAGCATTAGAGATAACATGTTGAAATTTGGTATATAGCTTTATATATAATATCTAAAGGTACTAGACTGGTTTTCAAGGTGAATGTATAATTAGTTTGGCTGTAAAATGTATTAAAAGAAAAAAATGTTAACAAATTTTATACAAAATTCCAATCCTAAGTTAAAAACTTCATTAAAAAAATATTTTTAAAAATATTCAATTAAAATTGTGTCTAGTACCTAAAATGGTAATATAGTAGGGGAGAGGGGGGCAGGTTGATACGGGGGCAGGTTGATACAAATTGTTTTTTACAGCTATTATACTACGTATGCACAGAAGAGTTAGCACGGGAAATAGCTTTCTACTTCCCCTACTTTCGATATAAAAATGGCTTCGCTCGTATCAAAATTAATAATACTGTGAGAAAAATTGAAATTTGAGCGACTTTTGAAAAATATTGACTTACTATTACGTAAGAGATGTCACAGACACGGTAAGAAGTTTTATTTTATCATCTTTTCATTTAGGTCAAATGGGGATTTCTGAATAATTTTATTTAAATTACGATTGTGTTATTTGCGTCTTGTTTTTAATGTAGTCGAATTAATGCAATGTGGTGTAGTGGGGCAAGTTGATACAGACGTTTCGGGGCACATTGATACAATATCCGGTTACCTATTTACCCCTTTGGAGAAGCATTTAAAAATAGAATAATATTTATTTTTTACAAAAATGTATTTATATTTAATTAGAGTGTTAGGTTTAGTGAGTTTAGCTTACATTTAAATCATTTTCATTTATTTTTGCTTTACTTTATATACTGTCTAGCTAGTGGTATTCCTTTTTATTAGAACTAGCCTATAGAGGTTTACGTTTAATGCTTAGGCCTTATACAGGCATCTAATAAATAGGTTTAATTAAATACATTACTATTAAAATATTATTTATCATATTATTTTACGATTGTTGCGATGGTAAAATTTAGTTTAATTGTATTAAAGTATAAGGGATATTAAACTGTTTAATTGTTTTTAATTTCAGATGGTGCGAAGATGTAAAAGAAAGTCCCAACATGGGGATACGATACAAGTTTTATTGACCAAAATTGTTCTAAATAATAAAATAAACAATAAAATAATAGTTTTGGGTGGTTTTCTTTGTTAAATTGTCACTGTATTAGTGTGATTATTAAATCTTATTCAATGTATCAGCTTGCCCCATAATGTGTATCATCTTGCCCCTTCACGGGGCAAGTTGATACAAATTATTTCACATTGCTTTTAGAGCTATATTTATTTTAAATATATTCTAATGAATAAAATGTGTAGATAAAAAGATGCAGGATACCTAGGGGAACAAATACAAGTATTTATATCAACTCTAAATATAATGGTTTGCAATTAATGTAAATAAATGTAAAATGTGTATCAACGTGCCCCCCTCTCCCCTACTACATCAAAACACTATTGAAACCAAAAAATCTATAATACTTTTTAAAAATGAATAACTTTTGTAATGTGTATTTATTTTCAAAATAGCGGCCGTAACCATGGCAACCATGTTTCTGTCATAAAAATTACATGTTTTTATCAAGGCCACTCAAGATATATATGAATATGCGATTAAAAATCATTTTGGTCCAGTAGTAACTGAATTAACATTTTCAGTCCTGTTCCCCCTTGTCGAAAAATCAGTTTTGTGCGGTAGCATCACCAGATGGGCTCTTTTAGAAGTAGGCCTACATTGGTGCACTAAAGGCGGTGTTTTCTAATCAAAGGCAAGACTTTCAAATTTATGTAGGCCTACTCACGTTTTCATACAACACGAAGACTAGCTGGCTTGATCTAACTATATACTTGATTTGGATCTTTTATTTTTTGACATCTGTTATTCTCAACTTCACTCTACTTTCAGCTTTTGGTTCAACTTACAGGTGTGAACATATTTTATCGCATATGAAAGATTTTTTAAGCACACAGGGAGGTCACTTACAATTGACTACTCATACGTAGGCTAACTAAATATGTACCTGACATTAAACAATTAGCAAAGAGCATTCAAGTATCAGGCGCTCATTAATTGATACAGACTAATAACGTGGTCCGAATCTAGTCTTGCATCTTTATTCATTTTTAAATGATGTTAAGTTATTGGTTTTCCTGGGTTGTTCAGGCAACCTATTCCATGCCCGAATGCCACTCGGGAAGAAAGAATAGGGCGTTTGCAATCCCGTGACAAAAAGCACGTGATTTGTGTTTGAGTAATGGTGTACAATTAAATATGGCCGCTGTATTAATAAAGTTTCATAAAGGCTCGAGCTTTTTTTAAATGATGTGTTGTGTTTTAAGTCTTATTAAGATTTAAGCTGTATTATGTATGTTAAATAAAATAGGCTATTTTATTATTATCATAGACATAGATCATAGACGATGTGAGCCTAATAGTGACTTGACTAGATAGCCTATTCACCAACAATATCACTTGACATCGTAGCCTAGCCTACGAAACATTAAAAGTGTAGGCCTATAAAGTGAAATTGAAAGTGTAAATAGGTCTAGCCGGCCCTAGCCTAATCACATTAATCAATTAATCTACAGTACTACTATTTACCTCCTTATTTTTGAGTAGGATAGCCAATATTCAGATGTGAATTTTGCATGATAAAGAAGTAATTTACTTTCACCACGTTATGTTTGTACCTCAAGTGGGTTCTATATTTACACAAATACGTCACTAAATGTACACAAAAAAACTTAAGCTCCGCCTACTGAGAACGCCCTATACTTAAATGCATTTGTTCTCGCATAAGGGATAAGTAAAGTGTTTTTGTCTTTATGTTTTATCTGAGCATTGCAATAGGATGTTGTTAGGTTGTATTTTTGCCTTATGTATTATTACTACTTCAATATGAGGATTCCACGATAACTTATCATTTGTTATTACTCCTAAGTCCTTTGCATTGTTAGTTTGAGTTAGTTATTCGGCTACAATGTAACTCATACACCTGTTTTTATTTTTTAAAAAACAACAACACAATACTTCTTATATCTACTAGTGGTTCGAATTGACACATATAGCTTTTAATTGCATTGGTCAATGATTATTTAGAAACAGCTTTTAAAATCAATTTGATAAGGATGGTGGCAAGAATAAAAATACTCTATTTATAACTAAGTTCCCAAAAATGCAAAAATATGAATACGTTTTAAAATTCTAATAACCAAAACATTAAGAACAATAAAGTATTTATAATTGAGCACTGGATATGTATAAGTCTATGGTACTGATATGTTTTCTTTTTTTTAGTGAACTACCGTACGCAAATAGGGCACTTGGCACAAGTAGTATATGTTTTCTTGTCTAACTTCACCGAGCGTGCCAATGAAGAATCTCTATTGCCCTGCTCATAGATAGTATGCAAGACTTTTACTGAGCAAAAAGTCTGGATAACACACTGAACGCTTTTTTTTTGTTTAACTAATGTTGTATGTATACATAGATTTCTAGTTTAAAAAAACTCAATAAAAAGAAATAAATATTAAGGTTAAAGTCATTATAAATAACGATGAAATGGGAGTGAGGAAAACCAAGGGTGGGCGTAGGGCATAGGTGTCCCCGTAGGCCTGTTGATGCCATGAGGTATTTACCTTCCCTCTATACCGATTTTTTACTATTGGCAACATAATCTATATTATTTTCCGATTTATGTTAATGGTATAGTGAAAAAGTGTGTTTATCTGTCACTATGATTAACTGTCCGTATGTTTAAGTGTCGTGTGATTAAGTGTCCGTATGTTTATCTGTCGTGGGATTAAGTGTCCGTGTGTTTAAATGTCGTGTGATTAAATGTCCGTATGTTTATCTGTCGTGTGGTTAAGTGTCTATGTTTAAGTGTCGCATGTTTATCTGTCGCATGTTTAAATGTCGGGTAACCATAACTAACAATACTCGTTAATCATTATTTATTTTCATGAAAAAATCTAGCATTATGGTTTATCATCTTGTTCGGCATCACAATATAAAATAAAAATGTATTGGAAACTTTTATTAAAGGGAGATAATTATCTCGTTTTTTTTACCGTGAATATGTTTCTAATGTTTCCCTTTTTTTTCTTTATAAAACAAAGACAAGTAGCTTATATTTACAGCTTTTAAATGTTGAAACTATAAAAGGTAGTTGAAAATTAGATAACTAGGTCCTATATGACTGAATAATGTACATTTTAAAATATTACATTAACAATCCACTATGTATGATTACTATGTATATCCATTCCGCTCAACTGTATTATTTTGAATATTCATGAAAATATCAGTTAGTCTGAGATCCAAATATATTGAATTTTAAGCATTTTCAGGAATTAAATCTGACTACTACGCTAAGTTTTGAGACATTAACCATTGATGTGAAAATTCTAGATCTAATGAAATTTTGTATTTGCTATTAATATTAAGGTAAAAAAAAGAAATGTTAATCACAACTAGGCCTACATGTAGCCTAAGCTTATTTTTTTTTAAAGAAATATAAAAACGCTTAACGATTTTCTTGACCTTGGTCTTGCTACAGCGCTAACTAAATACATTGTCTTATAAAAATAATATAGTAGAGCAGGTTGACTATTAGGCTGTTGTCACGCTGAATGATTTAGAAATCCTAGTTTGGCACACTTTTCGCAAAAGGTTGCCAACCCCTGCTATAGGATATCATACAAACTAAAAAGCTTATTGTTTTAGAGTCTTATCAAACATCATCATCAACATTCCGATCCAGCAGCCATCTGGGCACTTGCTGTCGGTCTTATCAAACAAAAACATTTATTATTGGTATAAACTCCACATTCCACTCAATCCTTTCGCTTGAGGCGAAAGTCAAAGATCTTCGATCCACTGCAGCTCGATGGACTGTTTCCAAGTTCATGCCTCTAGCCTTTAAATCCCTTTCCACTATGCTTATCCATGTTTCCATTAGTCTGCCTTTCGACCTTTTTCCCTAGGTAGGGGGGAAGGTCCATCTCAGCACTGTCCGGGGGAGGGAGTCAGCTGACATTCTGCAGACGTGTCTCAGCCAATTCCATCTCCTTGCTGAGATGCTTTCTGATAGCGGGGACTACTTATGTTATCTCATGTAGGTCATCATAATATATAAACATTGGAGGCAATGGATTTAGATTTGTTATTTAACTTGTTCTTAACTTTAAAATGATAACAAGTATATTTGTCACATTTCGAGATATTTCACTGTATCAATTAATACTTCCTGATATATAAACAACCATTGACCTTTATGGTAAAAGAAATGAAATGATTCAGCAATCGTCTTTTACTTTCACATTGACCGTTTATTTCACGTTGTGTCTGTACAGACTGAAAGGAAGGGAGAGAAAGAGAGACTGGTAGCCCCTATATATGTGTTTGTATCTTTCTTTATGTTTGTAACTTTGACTAAAACTATAATTATCACTTTGACTAGGTTTGTCTCTTTGACTATGTATCTTTGTGTTAGTATCTGTTTTTTTTTTTAAATCTTTGTCTGTGTTTGTGTCTTTGCCTTTCGTGTTTGTATCTTTGTCTGTGTTTGTGTCTTTGCCTTTTTACTCCCATTCTTTTAACTTGTACTGTCTGTCTGTCTGCTGGGTTGGTTGCTTGCTTGGAAAACTTTGCATTGATTTTTCGACCACTTCCCGTCGTCCAATCGAGCTGAAACTTGGGCAGCATACTTGTTGCGACTAACAATACATTCTATCAAATTTTCAGCATAATAGCTTTTGAAATAGTCATTAATACCGTCGACCAATTTGTGAATCGACGAAAATTTTACGTAAAACATGGCTGCCTTTCTCTATCAGAAGAGACGGTTTGTCCCCCCCCCCCCAAAAAAAAAAGGATGCGCAAAATTTTAGTGTGGAAATTCATAAGGTATGATATCACTTATATTCATTTTAATCTATCAAAATATAAATTAAATATAAACTTAGTTTACAAAGAAAGGGAGTATAATAAAAACTTAGTTTTTATGGGTTAGTTTTTTTGTATCTTTGTCTGCGTTTGTCTTTGTATTTTTATCTTACATGTATTTTTGTCTATGTTTGTTTTGTCTGTGTTTGTTTTGTCTGTGTTTGTTTTGTCTGTGCTTGTTTTGTCTCTTTGTCAATGTTTGGAATTTCGGCTTTATCTGTGTTTTTTTTATTGTGTCTGTATGTGTATGGGTTTATTTCTTAGTCTCAGCGTTTGTCTGTAAGACATATATAGGCTATATGCTCTTGCTGTATGAATTTAATGTTCTGTGTCTCAGTTAGTTAAATGTTTTCTTAACATGCTGAACATCGATCGCTGAACATTTATTTAAAAAAAAACATATAGGCCTACTGTCGTGGATATCAATAAGATTTTGATGCTTTTGTGGCCAGTCCAATGTCGGGTAATGCCGACACAGTGTCTTCATCACCACTCAGGGGCGACTTAAAATTTAGGTTAAACGTGTCGTAACAAATACAAATATAAGAGGAGACCCTTATGAGATTTTCGTAGGTGGCATTTATCACCATGGATAGGTCTACCTCCACAGACAATGTTTTTCCCTGCGTGAGGAGTGGAGCTCGGCGGGGAGCAGGATATAATGCTATAAGCTTATGGCTATAAACGGAAATGTAATCGTTAGAAAGATGAGCTAAGTCATACTTCTCATAACTCATGCGTAGTTAGCAAAAGATATTATTGGGGGGGGGGGCATTTGACCTTCACCTAAAATCGTTGAACTATGAAAAGTTGTTTGGTCCACGTATAAGCTTAGTTTGTACCCTGGCATACCTGGTTGCGTCCTTGACATTGAAGTCTGGTAGTTCTACGACAATAAATACGTGACGTCTGGTAATAAGATGGAAACAAATTATTAGGATATAAACAGCTGAGCGTCCATTTAAGTGCTTTCAGTAACTAAAATGTTTTAAAATAGTACATTCATTCGATCATCGATAACTTATTATGCCTAGGCCTATAATCGAACTCGAATTAAAAAAAAGAATAGCCTACTTTACAAGATACCATAATCCGATATCGGAGTTGCAGTTTCTTATGATGTATGTTTTTAGGCATATCGAAGTTTAAGCTGTTCATATTATGCTTATGTAAGATAAACGTCTACATAGGGCCGGCCTTATGGTTGCCGGCGCCCCATGCAAAACAAACTTTGGCGCCCCTATTAAGATTTATGATACAATTTATTTGTGTAATTGTTTATTAGTTTTATTTTTAAACAATGTAACAAAAGGATTTGTTTTCCTCGAGCAGTATTTTAATGGTAGCCCAGTGGGCACACCACGTCGTATGGACGAGGAAAAACGTGAAAACCACGAAAACACGTGGAAACCACGTTTATCCCTCGTCGATACGGCGTGGTGTGCCCGCTGGGAGGTTTAAAATTAAGCCATTGGTTTCCATGGGAGCGTTATGAGCACCTACAGAGATCACAAGGGGGCGCTGCGCGCTAACGGTCTTATCTTATCTTATGTTTACAGACGTTCTTTCTAGTTAGAAGATTATTACGTCCACTAGGCCCAAGACTCCTGCAGGGCGACAGGGATCCGTCGGTGGCAGGGATAGAACCCGCGACGTGTCAGTTGGTTTTTGGTTTACAGTCCGGTGAACTAACCGCTGGACCAACCGGCTTCACGGCTGTCCATGTCAATAGAAAGGGGGGACGTTAAAGAGCAGATGGGCGATTAGACCCATTGGAAATAATCTAATAATGGTCGTCACCACTATTTTAATTACTGTGCTAAATGTTGCCTAAACGTATAGCGGTTTTATTTAACCCAGTAAGAGAACAAAAGATTATGGCCTACGGTGCAGCCTACCCTACCTACTGTTTTATTGTTAAGTATAAGTGATCCAAATTTCTTTAGTGCTTTTACTTTAGCCTACTAGATCTATATTTTGACTAATTAATTTAGTTCAGTGGTTAGTTCATCGGACTTTCAACAAGACGGTCCGGGTTCTAGTCCTGCCGCCCTGCAGAAGTTTTGGGCCCAGTGGACGTAATAATTTTTTTTTAACTAGAAGTTAACGTCTGAAAATTATATTTAAAAAAAAAAAAAGCTTGGGTGATGGGTTTAAATTATCATACATGATAGGATATTGTACAAAATATGATGTCACGCATTTCATTCTCGTCGCGTCATTTTGCCATTCATGTTCGCTTGAGTGATTCGATGACCTTAACCCTGCCTTTGGATTAAAAAGGGGAGTGAATACGTGACGGCTGCTATCAATTTTATTGTACCAAAATTATAGAAGAAAAGAAAAAAGATGTAACCTATACAGAGTATATGAGACCTAAATACAAATGTCATGTCATTTAACTCTTTATATTGGACTAAATATCGGGCTTTCGGCTACTTACTCTTATATTTCAAGCGTGTGGGACTTACATATGTAGCAAGTAAAGCTTCGTTTGCTTTTTATTACACAAGTTGTTTTGTATTTTGAGACTGATGTGCGTGCGCGCGCGCGTTCGAGTGTTCAGTATAACGCGCGTTAAACTGTCAATTCACGTCCTTCAAAAAGTTGTTCTCATTATATTTTCTCACTAAGCTTAGTCTACTTGCAACTAAAGAGTGTTAAAGGATCGCAGTGAATTTAAGTTGTGATGATTTTTTGTTGTTGTTTTTTGTCAAAACTGAACCGTGAAATATTAGGCCCTATTATAGATCAGACCTTGTTTTCTAAAACTTAATTGTGCCTGAAAAAGTGAATGGCAACAGTTCCTGGTGGAAAGGTGATAATCGTGTGCGTCGAGTGCGTCCGGAATAAAGAGCGCCAAGGACGAAGAGCAAATAAATTGTGATGTCGGTTCAGATATTCTTTTCCATTCGCCCACGGGACAGACATATAGCACAATGACACAACCGTCATTTTCTGCTCAACATCACGCGAATGGGCCGAAAGTCAAAGCTACGAAAGCTGCCGGAAAGGATGAGCAGTCAGGGGTTACCGGTACTACCACCAGCCATTCCAAAGTCATAAATAATAGACCAATAAGCTTATTTGATAATCTAGGCAATCAAGGCGTGAATGGTGAAGCCCTTTCGGCCCATATAAACAGCGCCTTTGATACCAGGGACGAGCTGGTCTTACAACCTGGATGTCTGCGTAAGTTAATGTTCATGCTTTTTTTTTTTTACATTAAATTTCCAGCAACTGTCAATATCACGTGAATTTTAACTTCTTAAATTAGTGTAATCCATAAATTTTTCTCTCTTTCTTAAGCATTTGTTGTCTATGGTCGACAGGCTTTGAACATAAATAAATGTAAAATAACTAGACTAATGCTGACTGTTCCCTTTTAAAAAGTAAACACAACTCAATGTAGAGTTTTATAGTATTAGATTTAGAATTTGCCTGTGATTCACGCGAAGAAATAAAGGGAGGTTATTCACCTTTTAACCATTAAAAACAAAAATACAGACTGAAATTTAGTTTGTGTGGTGTTGTTTTCAACTTCTAAACAACACTAATGTTACAGATACCCTCACGTAAGAACCATTTAATTTAGTGCAATTAATTAGTTTATGGTATATCAATATCTTTATTTAACATTGTTTATTCCAACGAAAATATGTGAATAATTGGGAACAAGGCAATTGTGAACGAAACCATACATTGTTAAATAGCTTAGAAATGCCATGTTAAGGATTATTTATTTTTTGTTAATAATTATTTCAGGGAAAACGAGCTCATGTTGCTCTGGTAAACTGTATTTTTACTAGTTTCTAGCTCAAGAAATGGGTTTTTGTGTTTGTTCTAGTCCTATAGCTAGACTGATCTTTATAAAATGGTCACGTTTTTATTGTTGTGATAGACTCATATAGGTCTAGACTCTAGACCAGGTCTAATTAACATTAAAATAAAAAAATACTGTGTTCTTTTTTTTTTTACAAGACTCACGCGCAGGTTGAAACTAACAAAATTGTTTTCATTGTTTAGCCGACTCCCACCATGACAATGCATATGAATCTGGAGACAACGAATCGTATGCTGATGACAAAGTGATCATTGACAGACCAATTTATTCCCAAGATGATTTTGAACAGGTTAGCCTTAACAAGTATAGCTTGTGTATTACTAACATGTAATGATAATATGGTAACCATAGATATATATACAGTTATTATATTATCATTATTTTCATTGCATGTTTGTAATATATATATATATTTAAAAAACATGTTTATAAGCTACCTAAAAAATAGAGGTTTTATACACACATTTAATTATTCTAGGGCTTTGGTGCTGGACAGCGTCCTAATCATTCAGTGGTCACCTGGTTAAAGTCCAGAGTCAGAAAATGTGAATGTTCCTGCCAGTGTGTCAGAAAAACTATCACCCACCATCTTCCTTTTCTGACTATCATGAGAGAGTACAGTCTGAGAAGAGATCTATTATCAGATATTATTGCAGGATTAACAGTTGGAATCATGCATATACCACAAGGTAATCTGTTTCCTGAAATCACTGAAAATTGCTAAAATTTTCTGATGTTGAACAAAAATTTCAACTACTGTTTGAGTCAGCTTATTTTAGTGACCATCTTAAAAATAAATAGATAGTATGGCCTCAGGCTGACGCACAATAATTCTATATCTGGTATGCATATCCTTTTTGTTGTATTGCTGTTGATATTGCAATATTGTTTTTTCCACCTTTAATTTTGCCAATGTTGACGGGTCTGTTTGACCGAAGCAAATAAAATGCTTCTCGGTCCACGGACGTATTCCTCCTCTACGGTCCAATTTCTTTCACCTTGTTCATGTAAGGACATGTTTATTTGTTGTTGTCATTTATTTTAAGATGGCAGTTTGTTCATTAGTATGGACACTAATGGTGTAAAATAGTTTCATATAGGCGGTTCTTCACATAAAAAGCATACGAACAGTGGGTTCAGGTATACAAACCACTAACATACTTCAAGAATATAAAATAAATCAATTCTGGCTTGAAAAGTCGTCAGAAAAGCTGAAAAACAGCAAATAGTAATCAGGTTGCCTGCCAGCAGCACCCCAGAAGTTCATCTATAATAATATATGATAAGATTTCATGCAGACACTAGACTATCTAGACTATGAGCAGACTTTAGAAGGTAGTGATCAGTAATATAGACTGCAATGTTTAAGTTAACCAGAAGCCACATTGTTTATTTAAAAAAAAAAAAGCATTGTAATTTTTTTAATACAGTATTATTATCATACATGCAATATTTATTACCAGGCAATAATTTTTCTAAAGCTTCTTTTAATAATAACATTTTTTGTTGTTGATGTAGGAATGGCTTATGGTCAACTGGCTGGACTCCAACCAGTTTATGGACTCTATGTTTCTTTTTTCCCAGTCATCCTTTACTTCTTCTTTGGCTCATCAAGACATATTTCTATAGGTAAGTGACATATTTGTTTTTTGTAGTATATATTTTTTTGACATCCTTGTTCCCTTTTTTAGTTTTAGTTTTTTTTTTTTTTAAGTTAATAAATCCCAAGTTGATCTATAGGGCCTGTGAAACAGCTTCTGTGGCCATGGCATGCTAGGGAACTGCATGACCAGCACAATGTCCAGTTGCTTTTTCTTTTTCCTAACTATTTTCATGTACCTATCAGATCTGGGAACAACTGTAAGCCCTTACCAGGAATTCAGCTTGCTGCTGCTAGACCACTGTGTACTAAAGTAACAGGAATAAAAGTTCCATTAAACTCTTCCTGTGATTGGGGTCTACATACTCTGACACCTCTTTTATTCACTTCACCCAAGGTCCTGAAATATATCCAACATGATTAGAATTTACTAATGTGTAACTTTATGCCACTAAACTTACTTCACAGCTTACTTCTGTACAAGCAATAGGGTTGAAAAAAAAGCTATTTATAGTATTTTACGCCTTTTAATCCAGTATGATTTGCACTGATCTAAAAATAGATGGAGCCGTTTTGCGATCTGTGATGTTTCTACAGACCATCCCTATTATAAGTAAACAAAACATTAAGAAACATGTTTAGATTTAAATAAGGATCCAATAAAAAAAGATATTTTTTGTTCTTGCCAGGAACATTTGCTATTATTTCACTCATGATTGGCTCTGCTGTAACTAGAGGCTTGAAAGGACAAAATTTAGCTCCTACAGCCTGGAATCAGACAGTGGAACATGTAGGCGGAAACATAACCTTCGTTACCATGGACAATAAACAAGAGATTGAGAAAACCAAAATAATGCTGGCCATGTCCGTGAGCTTCACAGTTGGAGTGATACAGGTAACACCTTGCTGGTAAACCTCAGCACTTCTGTGCCCATCGGCCTCAAAGCTGGCAAATTGTGGAAACCACATATATGCTTCCATTAAGAGTACACAGGTGCTCTAATGCACGGAGGACAGCACCTGTTGCATCAGTGGTGAGGAAGTAATGCACAACAGCCCATCTCACCAGGCTCTGTGCCTTAATGACCAGATCTATAGTCTGGTATTTGTGCTACTGGGTGACAGTGAAGATATACGAGCAAAGCCACCAAGTAAATGATTCAATGGGAATATTGCAGGTGGGGAAAAAGGGTAGTGCATGAGACTGTGGAGACCATACCTTATGTTACGCGGAATGTGACATTCGGAATGTGACATGCGGCATGTGACATGTCTCGGACAGTGTCTTGGTGTGCCCCCCCCCCCTGATCCTCCCCTTTCCATATTACAATCTGGAAATAAGAGCCAGAAGGCTTGTCCAGTTTTTTAAAGGGACATTATAGATTGGTAAACCTCAGCATTCTTTTGGGCTTACTGATTGGCAACAATAGCGTTTTAAGTAAACTTAAATGCAATTTTTGCATGATGTTTTTATGTTTTAAATGTTAGAAATGTCAAAAATACGAAATGATCATTAGACTATTAGACTAATATTGTTTTCACTCCCACTCTTTTGTTTTATGTGTGTATTAAAAAACTCTCCTTGTGGCTTGTCAAAAAGTCTATCGACAATAAAACGTTTTATTAAACTGAATTGATTGTTTCTTAAAAGAAATACATTACAAGTATAACATTTCAACAGGTTATGGGCCCAGAACGATTGAGCGCTGTGTTAATGTATTATCTGTAAAAGTGATAATTAACGTTTTATTCTGATAGACTACTGACTGATTCAGTCTAAGTCTAACCTAATGTCGATAGTTAGTTTTGAACTGATTGTGATTGTGAATAATATAGCCTACTGGAATCAATAGATTTATAAATACTGTGAGGGCTGAAGAAAAGAATATTTATTGTTGTCAATATCAACTTGATTAAGACATAAGAATTATTAAGAATGTCAAATATGAATACAAGCATTATTATTCCTCTTGTTGGTTCAAATTATTCAACCTGGAAGATTCAGTGCCAGATGGCATTGATGAAAGATGGACTCTGGGGTATTGTAACTGGTTCTGAAGTTGTACCCGGTGAAGAAGAGTCTGAAAAGGTTGCAAAATTTAATGCAAGGAGAGATAAGGCTTTGGCTATTATTGTTTTGGCATTGGACCCTTCACTGTTGTATATGATTAAGAATCCAGTTGAACCTAAGATTGTATGGGAAAAACTAAGGGATCAGTTTCAAAAGAAAACATGGGCCAACAGACTGGCTCTAAGAAGAAGATTATTGACACTTAGAATGAAAGATGGGGACTCTGTGCATGAACATGTTAAAACTTTAACAGAGATTTTCAATGAGCTTGCAGTGGTAGGAGACGCCGTTGATGAAGAGGACAGAGTGGTTCACCTACTTGCTAGCCTTCCTGATTCTTACAATATGTTGGTAACTGCTCTTGAGGCTTGCTCAGAAGTTCCAAAGATGGAACTTGTAACTGAGAGATTGGTTCATGAAGAGAGGAAGATATCACAGCGAAGAGAAGAAGAACCAAGTAGAGCACTCGTGTCAAAAGAGAAGAAAACAAAGAAAGGTCCTCAGTGTTATCAGTGTAAGAGGAATGGACACATAAAACGAGATTGTCCTGAACTAAAAGAAACAAGCAAACACTGGCAACATAGGGCACATCCCACTGATGCTAAAGCTAGGAGAGACTCTGACTCAGGTGATGAAAGCATTGGACTGTTAGTGCGACATGCTTTAACTACTACAGTCAGTGATGATGAAAATTGGATTGTTGACTCAGGCGCAACGAGTCATGTGCTGCAATAAATCAGAATTTATAGAGTTGTCAAACTTGGAAGGGCCTCTAAATATTGGACTTGGCGATGGACGAAATTTGACTGCACATGCACGTGGCATTGTCAAACTTAAAATGAAGTTACCTGGTATGAAACACAAGGTATGCAAGTTGCATGACGTACTCTTATGCCTGAACTAAAGTATAACCTTTTTAGTGTAGATCATGCAACTGAGGCTGGAAAAACAGTCGAGTTTAATTACCAAGGATGTACTATAAAAGATACTGAAGGTAAACTGCTAGCACAAGGAGTGCATTCAGGTGGTCTGTACTATCTGTGTCACTATGAAAATCAGCATCATTGTAATACAGCAAAAGGAGATCTAGAAAAAAGCGAGGAACTGTGGCATAGACGCTATGGACATCTAGGTTTTCAAAATCTCAGAAAGTTGGCTGTAGGAAAACAAGTTGATGGACTTGATTATGATGAGTTGACAGATAGAGATCCGTGTGAAGCATGTGCAAAAGGCAAACATCACAGGGCCAAATTTCAGTCTAGTGGAAAGGTGAGCAATAATATTCTTGATCTGGTCCACAGTGACGTGTGCGGGAAGATAAGCACACAATCTCTTGGTGGAGCTCAATATTTTCTCACCTTTATTGATGATTGCAGTCGCTATACTTGGGTTTATGTTCTTAAGCACAAAGATGATGTTTTCAAGTGTTTCATTGAGTGGAAAGCAATGGTTGAAAAGTCATATGAAAAACAACTCAAGGTCCTACACACTGATAATGGAGGAGAGTTTACTTCCAAAGAATTTGAAAGTTATTTAAAGAAAGAGGGGATCCGCCATGAACTGACTGTTCCAAAAACACCAGAACAAAATGGAGTAGCAGAGAGGAAGAACAGGACAATTGTTGAAGCAGCACGTGCCATGCTAGCTGAAGCAAAGTTGCCACGAACATTCTGGGCAGAAGCAGTGTCAACAGCTGTATATCTGCAGAATCGAAGTCCTGTTAAGGCTCTTCAGGGTACTACACCTTATGAGGTGTTAACTGGTAACAAACCTAGTGTTGATCACTTGCGAGTGTTTGGATGTGTTGCATATGCTCACATTCCAAAAGATGAAAGACAAAAATTCGATGCAAAGGCACAAAAATGCATTTTTCTAGGGTACGGAACAGATGTCAAGGGTTATCGCCTATACAACCTGAAGACTGATAAAGTAATTTACAGCCAAGACGTTCTGTTTAATGAATGCAGGTTTGGTTTTGAGAAGGAGACGGAAACTCCTCAGAAGCCAACATATGTGCCACTGGACTTTATTGAAAATGATATCGATGGAGAAGTGAATCAAGTTGATGATCCTTATGAGACACGGGTTCGTGAACCAGATGAGCAACCAGATGCCAATAGACCAGTGAGATCAACACGTCCACCAAATCGATATGGTGAATGGGTGAACTTGACTCGTGATCTAGAAGAACCCAGTACGGTGAGACAAGCTATGACAAGCTCACACCAGTCTCGATGGTCAGTGGCAATGGAGAATGAAATCAAATCGCTCCAAGAAAATGAAGTCTGGGACTTAGTAGAACTGCCAGAAGGTCGAAAGGCTATAGGAAGCAGGTGGGTCTTTAAGATCAAAGTAAATGCTGAGGGACAAACTTTGAGACATAAAGCTCGGTTGGTTGCGCAAGGTTTCTCACAGAAATATGGTCTGGACTATAATGAAACATTCAGCCCAGTCGTTAGACCCGAGTCTGTGCGCACAGTCATTGCTATAGCTGCCAAATACAATCTACAGTTGCATCAAATGGATGTGACCACAGCTTTTCTAAACGGAGTGTTAGAGGAAGAAGTATACATGAAACAACCAGAAGGATTTGTTGAACAAGGAAAGGAAAACCTTGTTTGTAAATTAAAGAAAAGTCTCTATGGTTTAAAGCAATCTCCCCGATGTTGGAACTCAGTGCTTGATAACCATCTGAAAGATCTTGGTTTCAAGCAGTCATCAAGTGAACCCTGTGTATATACAACTGCAGAAGGAGAGATGGTCATCATCGCAGTATATGTTGATGACATCATATTGGCTGCTGGGAACAATACAATTCTAACAAGTGTCAAAAAGGCTGTTTCTTCAAAATTTGACACAAAGGATCTTGGTGAATTAAAATCCTTTTTGGGTGTGATGTTCACTCGAAAGAAAGATGGTATCTGGCTTGGACAGCCAGGTTATACAAGCAAAGTTCTTGAGAGATTTGGAATGCTTAATTCTAAACCTGTAGCAACTCCAACGGACTCCGGTGTAAAATTGAGAAAAGAGGAAGAAGAAAGTACCGGTAGTTCATTTGATCAGGGACTTTACCAATCAGCAGTGGGTAGTCTACTGTATTTGTCAACTTGGACCAGACCTGACATTACTTATGCTGTGAGTAATGTAGCTAAATTCTGTGCTCACCCATCAGAACAACACTGGACGGCAGTCAAACGAATTCTAAGATACCTACAAGGCACACAGAATTATGGACTAGTGTACCACAACAATGACTCTAATGAATTTGTTGGTTACTGTGATGCAGACTGGGCCGGTGACATTGATGATCGAAAGTCTACATCTGGCTATGTGTTTCTTATGGGTAGTGGACCTATAAGTTGGAGAAGTAAGAAACAGTCATGTGTGGCTCTGTCCACAGCAGAAGCTGAGTATATGGCACTTTCAAGTGCAGCACAAGAGGCACTTTGGTTGAGACAACTAACGTCTGGATTGATGTGTGACCCAAATGTTGCCACTGTTATTTTTGAGGACAATCAGTCAGCTATGGCCATGGCTAACCATCCGAAATTCCATGGCAGAGCAAAACATGTTGACATCAAATACCATTTCATCAGGGAGCAGATAGAAAATAAGACTGTGACTCTCAAATACTGTCAAACAGATGAAATGATAGCAGATATTCTAACAAAGGGACTGTCTCAGTTCCGATTTAATAGACTCAGAGACATGATTGGTGTTAAACCAATGTTTTAGTTCCATCTTTGTCATTTAGTGTTTTTTGAGAAGGAGTGTTAGAAATGTCAAAAATACGAAATGATCATTAGACTATTAGACTAATATTGTTTTCACTCCCACTCTTTTGTTTTATGTGTGTATTAAAAAACTCTCCTTGTGGCTTGTCAAAAAGTCTATCGACAATAAAACGTTTTATTAAACTGAATTGATTGTTTCTTAAAAGAAATACATTACAAGTATAACATTTCAACATTAAATGAGTAAGAAATACATTTCACCACCACATGTATTTACTATAAGCAATCTCAAAACAAATTTTTCAACAGCTAAAAGCCATCCAGAGATTTTTTTTACCATGATAGATATATTTCAACTATTTAGGGGCAAGTATTTAGCTTAACATATTATAATGAAACAATATTCCTTATTTTCCAACATTTAGGCTGATTGCTTTGTATAGCTTATTTCTTTTTGTGAACTAAATAATTTACAGAAATGTGTAGGCCAACCCCAAGCTTGTTTTCTTTCTGTGTTAAAGCTATTGCAGTATTACATAATGTGTCACAGTGGTCTAGCGGCAGAATGCTCAGATTGCTACTCCAAGAATCCCGGTTCAAATCCAGGTTAATGCTGGGGCTATTTTCCTGGTCTGGAGACTCTGAAGAGTACCTGATAATATTTGGGGAAAAGTCATGGGTACTGGTCCTAGTAATAGAAACTTGTGAAACTTCACTTGCAACATGGACAGAATTTATGTCTCTAAAAAATCTGAATAAGCCAAAAACTCTATGGTCCATGGCGTAACATTGGTAGGGGTGAACCAAGTGGTGCACACCGTGGTTCTGTCCGGGCTCTAACCACCTCATGGCACACCAAAGGCGTGGCGTGCCGTGTAGCAGGGTACGGTTTCCACAGTCCAGCTTATGAGTCAACTGCGGATTTCCCTAGGGTTATTATCGTGGTGGCTGACCTGTATACCTGCAATGTCAAACGGGAGCACGAATCCAAGTGGTTCGTTAGACGGGATTGCTGCGTCCATTGCTTCCTCCCTACCAAGGTCCAGGGCCTCTCGGCAGTACAATGGGCCTCTGACGTGCAGTGGGCATTGTCTCCCATGCGTTTGCCCGCCGGTGTAATCTTAAGGTGATCGTATCTGCGGTTTACACACTTCGCCAGTCATTTAGGCCCATGTGTACAGAAGTGCTGCAACATGGTCTGAAAGAGGTTGGCCCTAAAAACTGTGTAAAGTAAACTATAATACAACACACCATTGCAGTAAATGATAATACATCATGTGACTGGTTTGTTTGTATGCATTTGTTTCCAGTTTATACTTGGTGTATTCCATCTTGGTTTTCTGACAGTTTACTTGTCTGACCCTCTCATAAGTGGCTTCACAACTGGGGCAGCATTCCATGTTTTCACAAGCCAAATCAAACAAATATTTGGCATCTCAGCTGGCACTTACAGCGGACCCTTGAATCTTATATATGTAAGTTCAAAGTTTTACCATTCTTTTTTTCTATTTCTTTTACAATGAATGTTGTTGTCTTTTTGGTTATTTTTAATTTCCGTTTAACCAGTGAACAGATTAAAGCTTATAAAATATTTTTTAAAGCACTTTTATTTGCTAGTGTATCTTTTTTTTTCAAAACATGTAGGCCTATATAATTTAAGGGAAGGGAGATCATTTAACTGTTTTTACTGGTTCTTAAAATAAATTTGCAGGGCTAAGTGTTAAACAAAGGTATAGGAATACATTTAATTAGTGCTATCCTGTATGGCGTTTTCATTAACAGAGATTACACATTTATGATATTTATTTGACAGGCCATTTCAAATATAAAGCAAACAGTAGAAAACAAAATTAAACAGACCTTTTAGGCAATTTACAAAGTTTTTTTATGCTCATAACTCTCTGTTTTTTAATAGTTGAAAAATACTTTTGTTTTGAAAATATCCAGTTGTAGGGTCCTAGGTTATGCTTAAAGATAACTGTAAACTATATAATACTGGTTAACCATTTAGAAAACTAAAACCATTATGATAAGATTACAAGTGTGTTATGACTTGTTAGGGCTCAATAAATCTTGTATTACTTGGAAGTTAACTAGTTCAACTTGCACTTATCAAGGGGTTCTAACTAGATTTTGTTTATTATAATTTCATTGCATTTAGTCCTCATAATCAAGTCTCAAACAGTCACCAAACATCAAAGAACAAATTCAATGTAATTCCAAGTTAAAGCAGCAATAAGACTATGTACATCAAAAAAATATTTGAAGAAAAAATAGAGTGGTCACTCCAAGAGCATCAAAAGAACTAACTTAAAATAAGTTGAACCAGTTGAACCTATTGTTCCTCTTTAATGGGTCATCATAAGATGGGGTTCATTGTTCCTCTTTAATGGGTCATCATAAGATGGGGTTCAGACTTTACTGCAAGGGACGTCACCCATAGGCTAATATTTGAAAGGTCATTATTCTCCCCCCTCTCCATGAACTCAAGTGGACAGTGACAGTGACCCTTCAAATAATCTCTATTTAATCTACCATTATATTATAATCTACCATTGTAACAATTTAAGTGAGTATTACAGATAAAATCTGTTTGAAGACGAACATAATAATAAAAAAATGATATCTTAAAGAAATCCTGTGGAGGCTTACCATTTTATATAAATTATAATTGACTACCTTATGAAGGTATTAAAATTAATACAATTATAATCTTCCTTATATCTTTCAACAAAAACATTTTATCACTATAGCATGCATTTGAGGAACTTTCTCTTTAAGTAGTATTTTTATGCCTTCCTATCCTAACATCAACAAATGAATTGTGGAAATGTTTTTTTATATTTTTTTATTTTTTATTAAGCACACTAAGCATGCAAAATGCTATAGCATGCAGAGATGCGCTTTAAAAAAAATCATTTTTTAAAATAATTATCTGTATACTCATTTATAATAGGTCTAACAGTGCACTAAATTTCAACTAATTTATTTGTTACTTATAAATGTACATACCTTGGAAATTCATTTTCCACTAACAGACTTATGGAGATGTTTTTAAAAACCTTCCACAAACCAAGCCAGTGACTCTAATTGCATCCGCGGTGTGCATGTTTCTCCTTGTGATTGTCAAAGAGTATATTAATAGTAATCCAAAGGTAAAGCCCAAGTTGTTGATGCCTGTCCCCATTGAGCTCATTGTGGTAAGATTTCTATGGACTGTTGGTTTTTAGTACAGTTTTTCTAAAAGAATTTTTATATCTTAATTTGTTTTTAACATTTGTTTAGCCTAGTCAAGAAATATATATATTTTTAGAAGTAAATTAATAGAAAAATAGATTTAATATTTGAACTACATTCAGGCCATGTGGCATTATTGTCTAGATGCAGAGCATTATAGTATTGCTAGTGTGCATCTCGGAGAAAAAACTGTCGTAAATGGTGTTTTTCCTGAGTTAGGAGCAGGGTTGACATGATTTAAATCAACTGATTTAAAACAAGTTAACTCACTTATTAACACCATCATGTAAATTAAAAAAATGGCAAGATGTAAATAAAATTATAAATTTATGTAAAAATAATGTTTTAATTGTAATTATTTTTAATGTATAAATTTTAGAAGCTTTTCTCTATTATAATAATGATTAATAATATGCTAAACTTTCTGTTCCTGGATTACTGTGGATGTACAATATGTAGGAGGGTACCATGGCCTTAAAAATGAAACCCTGTAATCCTGCATGCACATCCACCTCGTCTATAGAACAATAAACACTTTTTTTTTTTCACTTGCACTTTGGCCATAGCCTTTTTTTCACAATGAATGAATGTCTGCTTAAAATACATTAAGTGTATCATGTTTCTATATTATTTAGGTTGTTCTTGGCACAATCATTTCCTACTTTGCCAAACTGGAGGAGAAGTATAGCGTGAAGGCTGTTGGGGATATTCCTGTTGGGTAAGTAGTTAAAACAAGTCTTGTAACATGCAGTTAAACTTACAATTAAAGACTACATCATTTAAGAACATTTGTAAAAAACAAAAGTAAAGTACCTGTTGGACCAACCTGATCATAGGGCTGGTGAAGCAGCATTCACCAGTTTCTGTGGCCACGGCTTACGAAGGGATGTGTGACCAGCACAATGCCTAGTCGCCTTTACTTTACCCCAACTAATGTCAGGTACCCATTAGAGCTGGGTAGACTCAGGGGCACCCACATGTCTGGGGAAAAGTCCTAGCCTGCACCAGGATTCGAACCCAGGACTTATGGATCGCCAGTCGAACGTGCTGCTGCTCGGCTACCATGCCCCCAAAGAACATTTGTAGCAGGATCAAAATTGCCTCCAACTTATATTAAGATAATGGTGTTTAATTAATGCTTACAACTAATTTCATGTAACTCATTATATTGGGAAAACAAAAGTTTGCTATCCAGGACAAGTTTTTGTCCTGTATAATATTTGAAAAAAATAGTTGCTTGTAAAAACTATATATATATAATAATATATATATATATATATAAAATACATATTTAAATCACTCAATAATAGGCAGCATTTGCAAAATATTTTGTAAAGCATGTAAAATAAAAGTAAAAGGCTAAAACAATTTTTTTAACTTTTTTCAATTTGTTTGAACACTAAAACTTTTGCATTACATTCAGAAATTAAGGAGATCCACAAATTGAGAAATGCTGGTCTAGATGATCTTACATTTTCTTGTTACATATTAAAACAAAAAAAATACTTTATTAAACTTAAATTAACCATCGTTTATATTTCAGTCTGCCAGCTCCCAATTTAAATGCTTTCTCTTACATTACTGATGTGATAACAGATGCAATAGCCATTGCCATTGTCTCCTTTGCCATTAATGTTTCCATGGCCAAAATGTTTGCAAAAAAACATAATTACACTATTGATGCTAATCAAGTAAATATTTTTTTCTATATGGTTCTTCATTTTTGGTTTCTTTTACAGAATGGTAGGCCTAAAGTTTTTAATGATTTAAATAACTATTTTTGATCATTTATTTTTTATTTGATGTCACTGCCTACACATCTGATTTTTTTATATACATTTCTTCCTCAGGAATTACTAGCTTATGGTTCTGGCAATATCATCTCTTCATTTTTCTCCTCATTTGCATCTTCAGCATCTCTGTCTAGAAGTATAATTCAGGAAGATGTAGGAGGGAAAACACAGGTCACAGGTTATATTTATGAATTTAAATTTTACTGCTAGGGCCTTTTCTGATGACACATATTTTCTTTTATGCATTTTTTAAAATACATTTTTAGCTAATTATTTTTGTTTGTTTCTGCACGTTACAGGTCTGGTGTCCAGTGTTATGTTGTTAATTGTTTTGCTTGTTGTTGGCCCATATTTCAAAAGTTTACCAAATGTGAGTTTTATAAAAATGTTCTTCTATATTAATTTGCACAATACCTTTTTGATAGATCCATTCTGATGAAAATTTAGACTTGATGCACCTTCAATACAAAACTAATAAGTTTAGGCCTATCATTTTAGCACTGGACCACCTTTTTCCAACCAGTAAATAAGAAAAAATTAAAAAGGGAATATTGTTATTATATTTACTCCAAGAAATTTGTTTATTATTTTGTTTTTACAATGGTCCCAGTTACCATTTAATATGAAAACTGTTGCTGAACAAGTTAACAAAATATATTTGTTATATGTATATACTATTACTGTATGTTTTTTTTATTTATTTCACCAGTGTATTCTTGCTTCCATTATTTTGGTCTCACTAAAGGGAATGTTCAAACAAGTTTTAGAATTAAAAACTTTATGGACAATTTCTATATTTGACTTTGTAAGTGCGATATTTATTTTGCTTCTCTATAAAAAATTTTTTTTACAAGTTATTCAATGTAAAGTTTAGTAAGACATAATTGCAATTTATTTCTAATTGATTGCAATCATTTTAAAAATATTAGTTTTATTTTTGTTAATTTGAGGACTAGTTGTTTAAGATTATGTAGTATTCACTATATGACTGCATATCTGTCACTGTCACAATTTCCAATGTATCTTAAAGTTTTGTCAATTGAGACAGCATACTCATATACAGTTTGGGTAGTTGCATGTATATCCTGACACAAAATATCTGAACAATTATCTGACCAATTATCTCCCCTTAATTGTGAACAAATGGGATAAGTTATATAATTTCCTTTTCTTCCCATTTGGTATTTGGGCATGGAATGTGTTGCCTGAAATAGCCAGTAAACCAACAACTAAACATCATTTTTAATCCTTGTGTAAATAAAAGACAACAAAAAATTTTAGCTGAAGGCCCTTCTGTAAAGAATAGGCTATATAAATAAAACTATTTTCTCTAACATTTCAGTTTACCTGGATTGTAACATTTGGTGCAACAGTATTGCTTGATGTTGATTTAGGCCTTCTGGTTGGTGTTTTGTTTGCACTCTTGACTGTCATAATCAAATCTCAAAGGTTAGTTGCCCTACTGTATGTTATCGTCATATTTCAACTGTTAATGAACCCTACCTTAAAAAGAGTTTGAAGACCTTTTACTTGGACTAGTGTTTTCCTAATATTAGCAACTCAATAATTGAAAGAAAGCACACTGTGACACTGAGCATGCTAAATTCAATAGCATGAAAAGATGTGCTGTATAAATATTCATTGTTGTTACTTAAAAAGATTAGCAAATTTTGTTGCAAAAATTTAAATTCATTTTTATGTTTTAAATTCATAATTAATATGGCAGTCCTTTTGGTTACACAGCTTAGCATTATATAGATTTAATTCCATTTTAAATTATGCATCTTTTAAATTAATATTAAAGTACATTTTCTTTCTTTTGCAGGCCATATTCCTGTTTGATGGGCCAAGTACCTAACACAGATATATACAGAGATATTTCAGTTTATAATGTTGTAAGTGCACTTGTTACACTGTTACTAGATGAAATAATTCTTCCACATTCAATGTTTAGAATTTTACCCGAAAGTGTTATTGAGTCGGACTAGTACAATTAGTATTTCTTTTTAAATTTTGTACATAGGCTATAATTTTCAGCACTTAATTGATACTATATCTTAAATTAGGCTGGAAATATCTTCTTCTTTATAACAGCAACTTTTGTTAGAATTTTATCATTGGAACTTTGAACTTGGAAAAAGTAATGGTGGCTGGGAATAGCACTGACCATATAATCCCCTTGTCTGATGTCATGTTAACAGGTGTTTTTGTTTTTTATTTCAGGCAGAAGAAATCCCAAACATAAAAATTTTCCGTTTCGACTCCGCCTTATTTTTTGCCAATGCTGAATTTTTCAAAAGTTCTCTTTATAAGCTGACAGTGGACCCAAATGATTTGAAAAAATTTCAGAAGAAAAGGAACAAAAGAAAGAAGAAAATTGAAAAGCAGTTGTCTAAACATGCAGTGGTAAGAATAATATCATTTAAAACTATTTTTGCTCTTCTGATTTCTTGTGTTGCAAGTTTTGGTGGTGACTGAGTATGACATCTATCTTCTGGAGTGGAGGGGAACAGGTTACCAGTAGGCAAAAGTGAAACTTTTAACAATCACTGTCAAATATTATTTTGATTGTGGTTAAATATTTATTTTAGAAATATAAAGTTATATAGTTTAATCTCAAGACTTAACACTCTATAGGGAAAGTGTGGACTTGTAAGTTTGCAGATAACCTTAGCATTTATAATTTAAAACTCTAGCTAGAGCTTATGGTTTTTGGTTTTAGGATCAACTCCATCAATTTTTAAGGCAGCGTCCTTTATAATGTAGGCTATATACCATATATACTCCCGTATAAGTCGCACGGGTGGATAAGTCGCACCCCTAGTTGAAGATTATTTTTCTTAAATGTTGTCATTGACCCGCGTATAAGTCGCACCCTGACTTTCAGGGTTACATTACCTTTTTAACTTCTCAAAAATGCATCCCTTTTAAACATAAAAGTTACTAAATATTCACCCTTATTTGGAAGCTTTCCTTAAAAATGGTTTCAATAATCAAATAAAGGCAGCGCTTCATATATTTTAAACAACCGATTGATACAGCCATTAGTCATATGAGAAAGTAAGGTAGCCTATCTGTTTTTTCATTTAAGTCCCGCAGTCCTTACTCAAGTTTTTCTATCCCTATAGTCACACTTAGTGGGTCAACAAACAAAAAATCTTTTGAAATGCTGCTTTCTAGACTTGTGTCTAGACTGAACGGCGCCGGTATTGATGAGCCCTATACACTGCCCTAATTACCATTAACATTGTTTATAATGATTTCAAACGTGACTGTGTGGCTGACAATATGCTGTGTTCCTTTTTTTTAAACTCTTACATGCAACTAATGAAAAATGAAACTCATTATTGTAATTTTAGGCCTTATTTCTATATAGATTTGAAAAAAAAAATCCTGTATAATGCTAAACACAGCCTTATTAGTAGACTATATAGCCTATAGACCTAGGCCATAGGTGCTAAATAAAACGCATCCTAAACTACTAGTCTACAAGCTTATAGGCCTACCTACATTATAGGCCTAGACGGGTTTTCACACATTTACGATTCTTTTCATACTGTAATTTGCGTTTAATAGGCCTACGAAAAATGCTGCCTTAAGCTTAGGCTACGTTTCGGCAATACAAAAGTTCAAAAGAAAATGGAATGGGGAGGGTGGGGGGTCTGAAAAAACTAAAATATTTGTTAATTTCAATTTTAGTTATATAAAGATTGTATATTAACAATTGTGAAAGTTTACTTAATGTAAAATGTAGGCCTACGCATATCCTAGTAATTATACATCACTACAGTCTACTATACGGGTTATGTAGGAAACTTTATGACTGAGTAGTGATGTTTTTCAAACTTTTCAAAAACAGTGTCAGGTGTAAAAGTTGCACCGCTACTTTTTGTCAAAATTTTTGGTATATACGGTATGTCTAACATGAACACAAGCTAAATCAAGCATGAAATAGACTTAGATCTAGCTATATATAAATAATGTATTTACAAACTTGTGACAAAACGATATAAAAAGTAATAAAAATTAAAAACTTGTACACCTAAAGTAATTTAAACATTTATTTTTCTGTTTGTAGCACTGTGGCAGGTTGACAGGGGCCTGAACCACTTAAGCAATACTTATCCCTCCTGAGTGATTGAAAATGTATTACAGGAAAAAATTATGTTTTAGTAACCACAGAGATATTGTATCTTCTTCTTAACAATTTTTTTTTCCACATTTTTTGGTGTGCTTTCTTTTCATAGGGCACTGCAGAAGGTGGAGATCATTCCCAAAGGGAAGTAACCAACACAGATAGAACAGGCACAGCTGAAGCAGTGAGAAACACTGCAGCCCCTGTTTATTCACTAGAAAATATGACCGCTGGAATTGCTGTGGGAAATGAGCCCCAGGTCCCAAGATTGACAGACATTCATTATATTATTATTGATTGCTCCACGATGAGTTATGTTGATTCTATGGGAGTAAAATCCCTGCAGCAGGTACACAATTAGGTCAATTGAAAGGAAATCCCTAGTGAAGCATCCGAGCTTAGGATATAATTGTTTGTTGAAATATTTTTTTTTGGTCAAGGAAATAAGAAAAAAATAATTTTATTTGACTTTTCCTGGGACACGGACCAAAAGTCCTGGGTTCGAATCCTGGTTAGGTTTTTTTCCGGGACTGGAGGGTGTTTCTGAGTCTACTCTATGGGTAGAGTATGCATATGCATAGGGCTGGCCACACAATCACCTTGTATGCCGTGGCCATAGAAGCTAGCAAGGCCGCTTCACCGACCCTATTGATCAATTGGTCTGACAGGATACTTTTCCTGGCAGTCACAAGAATAAATCGACTAAATGGTAAAAACCAATAGTAGTAAAATAATTTCTTAGAGATGGGATAAGTTGATTGCTTCATTTCCATTTTAGTGATACATTTCATTACTTTAACTAAACTTTCATGAACAAGGTAGCACATTTGTTGGGAAATAGTTTTAAGCCCCTTGACAAGTGGAGTGATTGGGTCACCAAAAACCTCATAACCTGTGTGGGCACAATAGATTTGAATCTAATAGGATAACAACCCCAATTTTAACAATAATAATTTTTTTATTTTTTAGTGTGAAATGGTTGAGTAACTTATTTTGTCATATAAAATTAAACAAGTCTGTTTTCATTGCTTTGCTATCCAGTGGTGAAAGTAGGGAGTATAATTAAAATTAGCCCCTTTCTAGAATGTTAGTTTTCATGTATAAGCAAGCTTATCATATTATGACAGTATGTTGAAATCATTGCTTTTTTTTAGATTGACATTTTAGTAATAGTGAATGAAATATTTTTTATCAGCTAACAGTAATGCTTTCCTTATTATATGTTTGAAATGTCAATGTACTACCTATCCAAACCTTGGCACCTGGGGGTGGCTGCCTCCTCTGCCCCTTTTTGTTAATGTCATATTATGAGGACATAAGAGAAAAGTGATTAAGCTTAAAAAATTCACACAAGACTTTATTTCATCCACAGGTGATAACAGAATTGAAACCTTTCAACATAACAGTATATTTAGCACATTGTAAAGGTAAGTTCCAAAATCAGTTACAATTTTTATTTGTTTCAATGTATCATATAATATATTATATATAAATAAATCTGGTATATACATATTTATATGTGACTCTTTGCTTAGACTTGCTCCTAACTTGTAATTGCACATTTTTGAACTAAGCATAGCTTTTACATAGGCTATTGTTCATTATTGGACACAGTAGGCAATAAGGCAAATGGAATATTCACATTGAGTGAGAGGTTTAAAAGTTATTTTTATTATTCCCTAGAGCAGAAAAAATGCCTTTGGTGTGCCACATAGCTTGGACCACCCTTTCTTGTTCATGCTACAGTAGGTATAGTTTTGCCCACCCCTCATCCTTGGCAAATAATAATGTGGTGCTATAGGCTACTGTGACACATTTAGGCCTAATTATTAAAAGTCTTATGCTCGTATTTTTAGTGTATTTGGTTTTTGAAAACTTTCAGCCAGTGTAAGGGAGATGTTTACCAGAACAAATTTCTACAAGACTGAGAGCAAAAATTATCTATTTATTACCACACATGACGCTGTTATCAATGCACAACACCATGTATGGGAGGTATCTAGGGTAAGCCAGAGTTAACTATTAGTTTACTTATTAAACCACAATGTGAGGCGTGATGGTCTGGCAAAAATATTCTGTATTCTGAAGGATTTAGGTTAAAACAAATACCTGGATTTTTTCCTGGTCTCTTCTGTAGAATTATGCAAATTTTTTAGTTTCATGGTGATGATGATTGGTTGTTTTTGATTGCAAAATAAATAAATCTTACTTTAACAGTGTTATGTTCTAATATTACTCAATAGTTATTTTTTTCTTTTCATATTTTCAGTTTTTTTTTAATTCACATTTTTTAAAAAGGTTTTTAATTTAAATTTGAAATACAATATAGAATCTGTCGATAAATTAGAGAAAATTTTTACAAATAAATTAAATTTATGTATAATTATAATGGACATTTTAAGGAAATGAAATTTTTTCAATGATGCATGTTTAAAAAAAATAATTAAATTTTCACTTATACCTATAGTGTTTTTTTTACTGTTTCTTCTTTTTCCAGGAATCTAGTAGAAACAGGTCACCTCCAGCTGCAGACACTGAAGTAGCCAGTGGTATAGAATGCTCCACTATTTCAGGGAATGACAGAGTGATAGAATCAACACACATTTAATGCTACCAGTTTTGTCTATATAGTTTCATATATGTTTGGTGCTTAGTTTTGTTAACAATGTTACAGCCTACCAAGTTTGTAAACGTTTAAAACATGATCTTTTTTTATCAATAATCCTTGCCAAATAATGTGATGAATCTAAACATTTCCTAGGATTTATTCATTCATTCCTGCAGCCGTACAACCTATGGAGGGTGTTAGCCTGCTTTACTACTTTACTCACTCAAATCTACTTGATGTTGTTTCCATTTCCATGCTCTGATACAGTGATATTTTAAACATGAAAATATTTTGGATCTACAATTGCTCATTGTAAATAACAGCTCAGAAAAACTAATTACCGTATTAAATACATTTTATTATCAAAAACTGAAACAAAGTATCCCATTTCATTAAAGATGCAATAATCTTCTTTATAGAAGGAGCATCTGTAACAGATAAGACTTTTATTTATATTAAATGGTAATATATAGTCTCTAAGGATTTCTGGAAATGAAAAGAGTGGGCAATTCTTAATAGTGGTTTTGGCATCAGATGTTATTGTTAGTTTTACCAACTTAATTCTTACTCACGTACTGTCTGTAAACATTGTTGAAAGAAAATCATACTTAGTACTCCTACTCCTATACATTTGTGACATTTAATTATGTTCAAAGATATTATGCAGTAAATTATTATATAGCAGTTACATGTAATGTTTTCATGTTTATTAATATTGGGTAATAATTTACATTTATAGATATTATGGAGTAATCTTTTGTGTAAAGATATTTGTGTAGCAGGATAAGTTTATGTACTAAACAGTCAAAATGATTGTTGAAAATATTTAACACCTAATGGTTGATAAAATACTGTTTATCCTCATTCTTTTCATTTGGATCAACTAGATCGGCTGATTATTATATATATTGATAAGCTCCAAAATATTTATTTTGAAAATATTGTCATGAATAATAATTTGTACAAATGTCAAATGAGACACTGATAAAAAAAAATTGTTTGTTAGAATACATTGTTACAATGTAGTTTTGAAGTGATACATTTTTACAATAAATGGGCTAATGTTATTACCGTAGGCCTATCCATTTTTAAATACACTAGGATGCATCATTACAAGTACTGCTACATTAAAGCTTCATCGGGATATATGACATATAATTAATAACTTTTAATGTCTTGTTAGTGTAACTGTTAGTGTATTAGTGTATCATATAAAGTTATATGCATGTTAAATATTGTTACTGACTTTGTTGATTGTGATATTTCATGTGGCAAAAATGTGTAATGGCTCATGTGGCTTTTGTAGCCTTAAATAGGTAGGAACTACGTACATAGTTATTTTACACATTTTCTTTAACATTCTAAATAACATTATGTATAGGAGCATCTATAACAAATGAAATCTATTGCTTTTCAAGAGGCTCATTTTCATGTCAGTGCAGACTTCTCAGGTCCATCCTACTTTTAAAAAAATGGCAGACACAACAATGAATCTCCTTCCCTTCTAAATTCCCAATGGCAGAATATATAGGGCTATATAAACAAGAGCTCCAGTCAAACACAAGTAGATTGTGTGACCAGCACAATGCCCTGATTTTTCCCAACAGATATTAGGAACAGAGCTGGGGTGTACTCAGTTGAAACATTCCCGCATTACTTATATAGTTACCAGTAGATCACAAAAACACATCAAAAGTATTTCATTGTTCTGTCATTGCATTAATTCCCTTCACTACATTAACTATTTCATAATTTTCATTCATACTATATGCCTTTTTCTACCATTTTATTTTCAGAACATTTAAGATATAAATAACGTTTACTAAGATTATTATTTTCAATTCTTTAAGATAGTAATTATGATCCACGTTATTGCTCCATCTCCTCAGCTGTTTGAAAAAAAACATAGTAATTTAAGGTGCACAATCTTAGACAAATTTAATCGCCAGGTTATATGATTAAATAAAATGCATATTTTCAAAGTACCAATACGAATTACTATTGCAAAATTTGTATAAACAAAATAAAACTGAAAATCAATCTGATGTGTAGTTTTTTTTACGGGTAGTTTTAAAAAGTCACCTTGGAACTAATAGTTTAATGGCACATTTAGAAAAAAAAAATAATATGCTTTGAATTTAGAAATTTGTTAAATTTATATATCTTTTTTTATAGGCCTACAGGAGTAGGAAGTTTTGGGATAAAGAAGTTAAATTTAAACCAACCAGCGATTGTCTAGAAATGAAAAGCAAAAGGTATCAATGTACAAAAATTATTTTTAATCAATTTGTTTTACATTGCAAATTTTATTATAAAAATATTTTCCCTGCATAATAATAATTATAAGAATCTATAAAAATCAATGGGCTTCAGTCATTTGAAATAAAGACATTAAATGATTTCTTTGTGACACAGTATTTAAGTAGACCTAAATAGTAAAGTGCCCCTATCAAATCAAAGTCCATGCATAGACCATTATGACCTGGATTTTACCCTCTGGACTGACAATGTAACATGCTAACTCTCAATCAGGGCTGGACAATCTTTATGTACTGTGCACAATGTACAACATATCTGACATAAAATTCTCTTGCTGCCAACCAAAACTTTGTGAGTACCGGTACATACAGTATTCTAAACATTGTTGCATGGTTTGGCATGCCAGAAATTGCCATAACTCAACATAAAGTAACAAAGCAATCAAATGTGAAAGACTAGTTTGTGAACTAATGATACTAATGTATAACATGTTAGTATGTTTACAGGATAGAGGACGCCCCTTTTTTATCTAGCAACAGCAGAGTTTGTGATCCCTTTCATTCTTCTCACCATCCCTTTCATTCTTCTCACCATCCCTTTCATTCTTCTCACCATCCCTTTCATTCTTCTCATCATACCTTTCATTCTTCTCACCATCCCTTTCATTCTTCTCACCATCCCTTTCATTCTTCTCACCATCCCTTTCATTCTTCTCACCATCCTCCAATAGAGCCTGATCTGGAAAATTCCTATTGCATAGAACCTCTATCTTTTTGGGTTAGTTGGTGATTTTATTTCAACTGTCAATTTGACAGACATGTTGGTAGTTCTTTCCCCGATTGCAAACATAAACAGACAACTTCTACCTTGGCAAAGAATACAATAATGTAAGAAATAAAGCACAGACTGATTAAGAAAAAAAAAATTAGAACAAATTCAAAAAAAAGCTGCAAGGTTCATTAATAGCAAATATTCACATCTAACAAGAGTAACACCAATTGTTAAATCACTAAACCTAGAAACACTAGAGGACAAAAGGGCAAAGAGTAAAGTAGTAATAATACATAGGGCATAAAATTCTTTAGGAATACAACACAATAACAACCTGTTGCAATGCTCAGATAAACATAAAGACAAAATCACTTTCCTTATCCCTTATGCGAGAACAAATGTATATAGGTACTCTTTCTTCCCAAGTGGCAACCGGGCATAGCATGGGCTACCTGAACAAACCTAGAAAACCAGTAACTTAGCATCATAAAAATGCCATACTAGACTCTGAGCGTAGGACGCAATAATCTTCTTTATAGAAGGAGCGTCTGTAATATATAAGATAGGATATTTTTTTTTTTATGTGCTTGAGTGACATTTTGCCGTGAAATGGGTTGCCTGAATTCATGAGGAAAGCCAGCAGCTGAGCATTATTTTTAAATTCTTATAAAAAACAATAACTAAAAATATGGACAAGCATATGATTATGATGTAATAAAAATACATTCTAAGATAAGATAACCAGGATGCCCTTTTTATTCAGGTATCTGTTTCTATATAAAATGCATTTCTGTTAGTTATTGCAAATATTTGAAAATTTTATAAAAATAACAGTTTTCAGACATTTTTTTATTGTCTCAGTCAGTATACCAAAAAAGGAATAAAAAACATTCCTGATTAAAAATGTACATAAAAGCTTATTAGATAAACACCAGTTTATATAACATTTATAACAGTATTATTTTGTTAACAGTAGAGCAGTAATGAAAACTAACAAAATTTATTTTTAAAAAAACTAACTCGCATAAATAAATCATGCTTATTAGCAAAAGACACACAAGAACAATTAGTTTTAATGTAATTTTTTTTAATTTGAAATCACATTTTTTTTAATTTGAAATCACATTTTTTTAAATTTGAAATCACATATTTTTTTTAAATTTGAAATCACATGTAGGCCTTTTTTCAATTTATTTAATAGATGCCGTTTGGTGTTCTTTTCTTGGTGCTATTTATGTAATATAATTTTTTTTAAATCAAGAAGACAAATGGATCAATAACACATTCCGTAGGCAAGAACAAACTTACACATTAAAACAAAAATAATGTATTAATCAGTTGAAGAATAGCAACTTAAAAAGTAAAATTATCACAGATTTCCGTAATAGGTTGTTGCTTTTTTAAAAAAGTTAATTAACAGGAGAATATGAAAAATCATTTACATTTTTGAAATGTACAGGTTTACAATTACACAAAAAAATTAAATAATATACTGGAGTACCAGTGTAATTAAAAAATTTAGACCTGTAGTCAGTCTGACAATTTTCCTTTTGGTCTTTGAATCATTTCATACATAATATCATTGGTCATTGCCTTCTGAATGTATCCATCCTTATCATAATTGTCAACATATTTCTTCTGATCTAAGAAACTGATATCCGCTTCTTTCTGTAATGTGAGGTCAAAGAAAAAGTTGTTCACACATACTATCTGGGCGACATCACAAATCTTGCTGAGAAAATGTCCCGATATGTATCTGAAGAGAACAAACAAGTCTGCCAAATGATGGTCGAAAAGTTTCAAGAAAACAAAGCCGCAGCAAAATAGTATCGCTGAGTAAAAATTTATCATTGTTTCTTCGGCTCTGTGTTTTTGGTAGGCAATAACAGAGCCTATTACAGCTGCAACTATGTGCAACACTAGGGAAAATTCAAATCCAGTTTTGAACCACAGGCTTAAACTATAGCTTGACATTGATAAGAGCATGATGAGCCAGGCTCTTCTTGTGCACCATCCAAATTGGTAATAGAGTCCCCAGATAAATAACAAAGAAAAAAATGGAAATGTGCACCACTGATCCATGACAGCCCAAAATGTACTTTGTGAAACAATCCTCATCAACTGTACAAAACCATACAGCGTGCACATTATATTGAATGTGTAAAACAAAAAAATATCCTTGTTTTTCAAAACACCTTGTTCTACAGAGACCTTTGTTAGAGCACACCAGTAGAGTCCATATCCAATGTAGGCAAAATTGATCAGGGTGTTGAGTGGCATGAATTGGCAAAATGGAATCCATGCTTGTTCTGCATAGTGCTCCAGACCAGTCTCATGATCAACTTTGTCAAACACACCAGTGAAGACGGAGATTAACATCAACGTGAATGGCACCAAAACACAGATCAGAGATTTAGTAAACGCTTCCATCTTTGACAGAAGGGCAAAACTTTGGCTATATCTGTGTTAAATAGAAAATAAATGGTACAAACATATTAATAATAGAGCTTGCATATACACTTACAAAATAACAATGAGAAAATACATTCATTTTTCTGCTACTTCTAAATAATGATGAGAATAAAAATTATCAGACCATCCATATTTAAACAGATGTGAAAGATGTAAAAACATTATTGATATGTTTATTAGTAAAGCATTGGGGTAGACTTTATGACTTTAGATGAGGGGTTATCCAAATATATTATGTTTGCACTGATGGAAGAGGTGGATTTAGGAGATTTTGAGCACAGATGCATACAGGAAGGGCCTCGACTGAAAGTAAACTTACGCACAAACTTATATAATAGTAGTACCTATAGGTAACAATTAAAAAACACTGTACAGGCAGATGACTAGTTGAAATGACACACATAAGAGTTAAACACAAGTACTTTCTCAAGATCATGCAATGAGGAATTGGACAACAAATTGGACTAGGCAAGCTCTTGCTTGGAATCCACAAGGCTCAAGTCTAAAAAAGAGAAACCTAGAAACGCTAGAGGAAAGAAGGACAAAGCGTAAAGTAGTAATAATGCAAACATAAGGCATTAAATTCTAATTTAGTAAAACAATCTTTTACAGTGATCAGATAAACATAAGAACACAAACGTTTTCCTTTTCCATTATATACGAGAACAAATGCCTATAAGTACTCTTTCTACCAGAGTGCCTGCAGGGCGACAGGGATCCGTCGGTGGCAGGGATAGAACCCGCGACCTGTCAGTTGGTTTTTTGGTTCACAGTCCGGTGATCTAACCGCTGGGCCAGCCGGCTTCGTCTAAGTCAAGTCTAATGCGCAAAAATTGGTTTTTATTTATATTTCCATTTTCACAAAATTAGTATAAGATTTATCATTAGCTTATTAAATATATTGTTCTATTTTATAAATTACCGTATTTTTATATAATGTTTAAGACAATACAATTTCAATGTTCTGTTGAGCAGACTGTTGCATTTCTTTAATAAATATTTTAATCTTTAAATAGTAAAACAAATATAATTCCTTACGATTGTGACTTCATCTTGATATAAAAATTAAAATTCTAAACACGAGGGGGGCGGGGAGGTGTAGGAGAAGCCAATTCGTATAAAAACCCATAAAGGACATAAAGGGAGAGTGAGAGGGGGTAATAAAATTTACAGAGTGCAACATAAGTCAAATCAAAACTTCAAAAGGAAAGGGGAGGGGGTGCGAATCAGTATTGACTATATTCAATCAATATGTGTCTTGTATGACTTTATATTAAGTTTATATGCATATGTAATACCTCTGAAGTGGTACATACAACATGTATGTTAAACTATGAAATATTAGCTATTAGTGTATTAGCTTTCATACTTTTTAATAAGAAGGGCCTAATAAATAACATTTTTGAAACAATACTTCAGCACTAACCCTCATAATAAATATTCTGGCTGAGTACGAATTAATTAGATTATTTAGCCAGACAGATAATACTAATATATTTTTCAACTAAAAAAAATGTTGGTAATCTAAAATTAGTAATGATTGAACATACTATACTATTCTTATGTACCGGTAACCATTAAATTAAATATAAAGCTGGTTTAATGCAGAATCTGATCAGTAAACTACGTTGGTAGGAGTAGGAGGGATGTCATGTTGGTGCTAGTGCCAAACTTTGACCTTTCACCCAAAATACAGGTTACATGACAATGTAGATTATGACATTTTTTTATTGTTTTAGTAATAGAAACAAGTTGTCAAGTAAAAAAATATAACAATTTGAAAAAAGTTAATACACACAAATTTAAATATTAGTTTTAATACATTCTCGCAGCTTCTACGGGCTGCGATATTTTAAGGTCACGTGATATGTAAATTGTGTTTTTACATACGGGCTTTAATTGAATCTGCATCTTACTTTCAATATGGCGGCTCCCATATTGAAGTGGAAGCGGGTTACTAATACTTCAGGACCGGCTCCTAGACCTCGTCATGGACACCGAGCAGTTGCAATAAAAGATCTTATGATTGTATTTGGAGGTGGTAACGAAGGAATAGTTGACGAATTACATGTTTATAACACTTGTAAGTTACTATTGTTTATCTGTATACAATGCACTACTCCATATTTAAAAGATGGCGGCTTTGTTATGTTTACTTTGCGAATATTTACAAATAAAAAACGCTTAACTTATTTAAGAATAAAAAAATATGTTTAAAAAATTAAAGTTTATCGAATCTAATTTTTATATTTATGTTTATTTAACAATATTAGCTTGCAGCTAAATTTTTCTGGCAACAAAAGTCTCTATGTATATTCAGTAATATTTCCATTGCCCAATGAATCAAGATGGCGGCGCCCTACTAAATAAAACTAGCAAAACAATTTCCCTTTTCTAAAAACTTATAATCGTAATAAGTCTAGTGAATCGAAAAACTGCAACAACCATTTTATTTGTTTGCATTTTCAATATGTATTTGTCATTATTGGGTGTAAATAAGTAAATAATTCTTAATTAAATTTCAAATCGAGTGGGTTTAATTCAAGATGGCGCCTTTCTAGCAGCTCTTGTATCACCGAAAACGAGATCCGCGAGATTCATAAATGTTTATAAGAGATGGACAGCTTAAAAACTATGCTTTCGGTTGAGCACAACAAATGAATATCAAAGGCCTCAAAGTTGTTAGCATGAGTTTAATAATATTTGATAAAAACCAAGAAAACAATTCATATTTCCATTCATTGTCCTAGAATTAATGATAGACAGACAGATGATAATATTTATGGTCGTATAGTTTTTCAAAGTAATCAACTAGTTTGAATTTGAACTAGTTTACTCAAATTACTGTTATTAGTATTAGTATAATTAGTACTTCACTTGATTTGGCTCTTGCACTATTATTCTAGTAGTTTTAGGCCTATTGCCTTTTACTATTCATGTTTATTGTATTACTATTACTTGTAGCCTAATTTAACTAATTAGTAATTGCATTGCTGGTGACAGGTGACCTGAGCCTTGATTCTTGATTGAGATATGGACTAAACTAAGTGACAGTAATAATACGTCAAAGTAAATTCCCTTTGACTTTACGTCTTTACACTTTAGCTTTTTTAGCCCCAATACTTTAACTTACTATAAGTCTAAGACAAAGAATACTTTTATAAAATCATCAAATTTAAACAACTGCAGACTGCCAGATTAATATTTTGAAGTTACAAATCTGATAACCAAATATCAAAGATTTAAAAAGTTAAAGGTGTTTTAATTCAGGGTGTAAAACTTTTTTTTAAATATTACAAAATGTCTGAATATTTAGTATTAAAAGTCATCTACTAACTACTGTGACTACTACTGTCATCATTTTATTATTTTTTATTGGTTATTGTATTTGCAAATGAAACCTTTACTTTGACTTTACTGCTAAGTCAATGCTATTAATATTGACTATTACTATTGTAGACCTGCTTTTGTTTAAAATCTTTAACATAGTTGTCATAGTCCTTAAAATTAAAACTTATTAACTAAACTAAATAATCTTCAAATTAAATTTCAGCTACCAACCAGTGGTTTGTACCTGCTGTTCGTGGTGATATCCCCCCTGGGTGTGCTGCCTATGGCTTCATTTGCGATGGCACACGAATTCTTGTTTTTGGTGGGATGGTGGAGTATGGCAAATATTCCAATGAGCTCTATGAACTCCAAGCTTCAAGGTGGGAGTGGAAAAGGCTGAAGCCTAGGGCACCCAAGTCTGGGCCCCCACCTTGTCCAAGACTTGGTAAGTCTGTTTTTAAAATTGTTATAATGTTTAAAAAAAATTAATTTCATATCTAACTAAATGAATTTAAGGAGTTTCATCCTATCTCTAAATTGTTCTGTTAAAAACAGGTCATAGTTTTACATTACTGGGTAACAAAGGCTACTTGTTTGGTGGATTAGCCAACGACAGTGAAGACCCAAAGAATAATATACCGAGGTGAGTAAATGGTAGCTGTTTGATGTTGAAATATCTCCTTATGTTTTTAGATTGTTTTTAATTTTATGGCCATAAAACTATTATTATATTTGTTAAAGGTATCTAAATGATCTTTACACTCTGGAGCTGCGGCCTTTGGCCAATCACAATCTCTCGTGGGACTTGCCCAACATTCTTGGTGTGCCGCCGCCTCCAAGGGAATCACATTCTGCTGCCCCTTACACAGAGAAAGATGGCCGCAAGCCACGCTTGTTCATTTACGGGGGCATGAGTGGCTGCAGGCTTGGTGATTTGTGGATGCTTGATGTTGGTAAGTTTGGCCATCACATTTAAATGGTTCATTTGTGGGTGTTTTTGAAGTTTATGAGAAAAGCACTACAAAAACATTTTATTTATTTACAGAATGCATGGCTTGGATTCAACCAACTGTTTCTGGAATGCCACCACTTCCACGCAGTCTTCACTCTGCCACTGTCATTGGTTCCAGGATGTTTGTTTTTGGAGGCTGGGTTCCACTTGTCATGGATGACGTCAAAGTTGCCACACACGAAAAGGAATGGAAGTGCACAAATACGCTGGCTTCTTTAAACTTAGGTATGTTTAAACATCTTCATATCTCAGATGAACCAAGTGGCTGTAGTTTGTTAGTTTCTAAATAACATTATGCCATTGAGAATTTTTTTTAGTGATAAAATGCAAATTGTAGCTCAGGTTGGTGCTTAGTCAGGAATGGTATCACACCAAACCTATCAGCTAATAAAAATCTGACATTTGGTTCTTAAAACTAAATACTTTGTTGGACAGATTTTAAATAATTATTTTTGTATGATTATATTTCAGAATCAATGTCTTGGGAACCTTTAGCAATGGAAGTGTTTGAAGATGCTCTGCCAAGGGCCAGGGCTGGGCACTGCGCTGTGGCCATAAATACCAGACTATATATTTGGAGTGGGCGTGACGGCTACAGAAAGGCTTGGAACAATCAGGTATTTTATAAAACAATTGAAACCTTCTCATCTTTGTTTCTTACTTATATACCCAAACTAAATTTATGTAGATAGTGTAAAAAAAACTCCTTTATTACTCCCTTTCTATTAACTCATTTGCTACTAACCTAGTTTCCAAAGACACCCGGGAAAATACTAGCCAAAGGGAAGGAACTCCGTATTAAATTTAGTAAATTATTTTTTTATATTTTTTTTAATGACTAAATATTCCCCAAAGTGAACAAAAATTACTCCATAAAATAGATAAATATCTTAGCTTTCTGGAAATGTATACTTTTATACATAAAAAATGCCGAATTATTGGTAGAATCATTTGCTGAGTGTTGAGTCCCTAGGATTTGGCTAAATATTTTCACTAGCCCTAGCGTCAAAGTCCGATAAAGTATAAAAAAGCCCATAAATCGAGTTGTAATGGAAATTCATCTAAGTCTATATCTGCAGCATCCTTATTATCAGAACTATAGTTAAATGTTATATTTGGATGTATAGAGCTATTGATAAATAAAGTAAAAAATTAAAAGCGAAGGCTATAAAAAAAGTATTACAAGACGAAAGGTCAGTGAAAACTACCCGTATTTTGAACGCGCATCGCAAATAAACGAAACTAGATAAAAACATCCGGTTTTTATTAACGAAACATACTATATTCCTACTTTTTAAAAGCCGTGCTTGCAGCATTTAAAAAAAAACAGAACGCATGGCGAAAAATCAAGAAACGACAATAGGTTAGTCACACACGTGGCGGCTGCTTTAGGGCGCGTTAGTACGGAGGGGGGTAGGTCGCAGTAGTAGCAAATGAGTTAACTCGTACTGTCTGTCTGCTTGCTTGCTTGTAAAACTTTATGCATTGATTTTTCAACCACTTCCCGTCGTCCAATCAAGCTGAAACTTGGGCAGCAGACTTGTGGTGACTAACAATACATTCTATCAAATTTTCAGTTAAAAAACTTAGTTATACTGTAATAATGATTTTAAAAAAAATTTTACGCTTTGTTTTGGTTTCACGTTGAAAATGCCGGTCCAACTTTTAATGGTTTTTTGTCACAGAGCTAGAAAAAAAAAAGGATACGCTTTGTGAATGAATAGAAAAAATTAATTCATGTTTGCATTCGTGTCGTGTTTTTGTTAAAACCGTACAAACGTTCACAGAAATCAGAAACGGTATTTTTTAAAACAAAAGATATTTCTTAAAAATTATTTAATTATATGATGGTAAACTTGGTTTACAAAGAAAGGGAGTATAATAAAAACGTTGTTTTTATGGGTTAGTTTTTTTTAACCCTTTTAGCTCTTGATACCAGTTCCAACTTGTACTTCCATAACCTTAAGAAAGGCAGGGTTCTCACACAGTCTGGAAAAGTCTGGAATTTCAAAAGAACAAATCAGGGCCTGGACAACCTTGAATATTGGCATTTTAGCCTGGAAAAATAGCATGTCAGCCTGGAAATTTATCTAAATCTATATTTATATCTAAATTTATTATAAAAATGAAGGTCAGACAAAAAACGCCAATCCCATTTTTATACGCCATGAATGCCCACTGACCGAGCCTAAGATTAATACCTCATTCACGCAATATTTAGGTCACTTAGGGGGAGGAGGCGTGTGACCATTTTCCAAAAAACGTGTCCCAGCAGCCTGGAATTTGGCTCTTATAGCCTTGAAATAGTCTGGAAACAGCCTTTAATTTTGTTTGAGAAAAAATGTGAGAACCCTGGAAAGGGGAGTTGACTATGGTAAAAATTGGGGTGGTTAGCTAAAAAAATGTACATAAAAAAATCTTTGTGTAATTGTTTTGCCAGAGTCTGAATTCTACAAGAATGAATTCTACAAGAAAAATAAACAAAGAATATTTTAAAAATTAAAATTATTTTGCCCTTTTTTTATTGATATATATAATTATTCAAAGTGGAAATGTCTGGAAACCCACCGCTTTAGTTTTTCTAGGCCTATTGTGCTATTATTCCCTATTGCTTCACTTGGATGTGCCTCATTTTGGTTAGTTGGGGCTAGGTATGTCTGAAACTGCCAGTAAACATTCAGAAATCACACATACCAATTAAAATGGTTTTGTGAATTTTTGGTAAAAGTTGGGTAATTTCAAAATTTTGAGATTATTATTTTTTTAATTATAACAATATATTTTTATGTCTTTTTATTTCTTGCAGGTTTGCTTTAAAGACTTGTGGTTTTTAGAAACAGGTAATTATAATTTATATATGGTGCATTGAGTAGAAGTCTTTAATTCTGAGTAGTATCATTTGACAACATGCTTACATTCATTTATTTTCTTTCATTAGAAAAGCCACCTGCGCCATCCCGTGTTCAACTGGTCAGAGCCAGCACCAACACCCTGGAAGTTTCATGGGGAGCAGTCCCCACAGCTGACGCCTACCTACTACAGCTGCAGAAATACGACTTGCCCCCAGCCACCACCACGGCTGCAACCACGGCCGCCTGCGCGCCCACTGTACCTGCTCCCGCAGCCCCTGCCACACCTACGCCAGTGGTTCCTGCACCTGCCATCGCGGCCGCCACCCCAATTACACCTGTTGGTGTCATGGCACAGACCAGGCCCCAGTTCCAAATCACTGGGCAGGCAGGTGGAATTATCCGTACCCCAACAACAGGTACAGCATAGTCTATTTTAAATGCTTTCCAACTTCTGTCATCACCTTGCTTTACACTTCACACAGTGTTTTTTTTCTTCAGCTTTTTACTTTTGACTATCCATGGTTTTGTCTTTTTAAATGGCTTGCAGTGTAATTAGTTTTAAAAAATGTTTGATTTTGTTATTGTAATATTAAGTGGATTAATATTGGGAAGGAAGGGCAGTACATTATAATCATTTTTCTAACGTAATTATCTTTATTTCCAAATCAGCAGAGCTGGGTCATTTTTTTTTTCACCCTCATCTTGTGAATTTGTAATCAACTTAGCGCTTCATATGTAACAGTTTAGATTTTTTTGTTCTGAGTTTTGAAAGCTTTCTATCCTTTTTCACTGCTCATTATTGTAAAAGCGTGTGTATTTGTTGTTGTTTTTGTTTTTTGTGTGTGTCGAACATGTTTTGTTACACATTCTTTCCATCCTATTAGGATTACCCATTCGCACAGTTACTACTGTGATATCACCTTTGACCCCTGGTCAGACAACACAAACCATCAGAGGTAGAAGTATAAATGTACATTTTGTTTAGTTTTTTATTTGTTTTTTTCCTCAAGTCATTTGCATGTTCAAATATTTAGTCTTGAGGGTGCTGGTCATGTGACTTGGTGTACATCTTTACATCCTGATAATTTGAGATTTACTCTTTTTCTTTCTTTCCACTAATGAACAATTTTTTGTTTATGCTTAGCTTCAAGTAATTGTTTTATTGTAATGCTTATTAACCCCTAAAAGCAGAATAACATAATGTTCACAGCAAACTTGTAGTATTTGTACATTTGTTAAAAAAATCCTCAGTAATTGGTAAATTTTCATAATTTAAAAAGTGAAATAAAATTCAACTATTCAGCTATCGAATAAATATTCTGCCCGAGACTATGGTGAAAGGTCAAATCCTTTATTTTGATATTTAAATAGACACCCTTCCTAGAGGGATATATATGCTGCTGGGTTCCAGGAGATTTAGTATATTGGAGGAAAATATACGTGTCTGGGTCTGAGGTAAAGAAATAGTTTGATGAAAATATATACAACTGGGACAGTATGGGTTTATGTAATGCTGTTCCATTATCTTAGAGTCCCATTGACTTAAGCAGAGATTTCTCTCTTGGTGCCCCCGAACTTTAGCACAACATACCGTATATACTCGTGTATAAGTCGCACCCCTAGTTTAAGATTTTTTTCTTTATAGGTTGTCATTTACCCTCGCATAAGTCGCACCCCGACTGCCCGGGTTACACTGCCTTTTAATATCTCAAAAATACATACCTTTTAAACATAAAAGTTACAAAATATTCACCCTAATTTGGAAACTTTCCTTAAAAAAATTGTTTTAATCGTGCATAAGGCAAACATAAATAAAGGCATATCCTAATAATTCTTCATAACTCCAATCAACTATAGAGGTTATGTAGGAAACTTTATGACAGAGTAGTGATGTTTTTCGAACTTTTCAAAAACAGTGTCGGGTGTATAAGTCGCACCCCTACTTTATGTCGAAATTTTCTGTAAAAAAAGTGTGAGTATATACGGTAGTTGATTTTACTTAGGCCAAATTGACGTCCCCCCCCCCCCCCAAACACCATATTTTGAGGATTCACCTATCGTCTAAATGGATTAAATCCTACATTGGACGCCACCCACCTAACCCTGTCCGGTTCCACTTGAAATGCTGTTAATGACGAAATTTAACCAGCCAACAGCCAACACTAGGGCCGGAATATACAAAACTAATTTAGGGGTTTATGTGCAAGAAAGTTATATGATTATAAAGGAGGCAGTATCTTTCCTACTTATGTCAGTGTTATTATTATTTATCAAATTATGTATTTAAAAGATTAAGCCTTACAAATTATTTGCCAAGACAAAAACTTCTTTATAATGTATTCTGCCTAGGAGAATGTACAAGGCAGTATTCGGTCAGGCACTAGATTCAAAGTCTAATTGGGCCTATAATAATGAGCTAATTATTGCTTAAAGTCTGTGTTCTTTGCTTTTTTTTTTAATATGCATCTTATAGTGAGAAAATTTGTTGTCTGGGTGTTCCATTTTATGAGTTCAATTTTTTTTTTAATACTTTTAACTGAATGTTTATTTGCATGTTGCAAGTTGTTTGAAAATTCATAGTCAAGCTTATTTTTTTATTTTGGTTTATTTCAAAAAATGACTGTTTTTAAACTTGGCTTAGTCATTTAAGCATGTCTTCAGCTCATTGTAATGTTTGTAAAATGTATCTGTTGATTTACAGCTCAGTTTCCAAACTCCAAATGAGTTGCAGATAAAAATCAGACCTAAGAATAACACTTGTTACATAGATGATAACTTTGAAATATAAATTTTGAATTTTTATAGTTTCTAGCTTTTGCACCCAGTAATGCACCTTAATTAAAGATGAAGTACATGAAAAGTTAATTTAATAACATCAATTTCATTTAAACAAACATTATTGATTTTACGTTTCATTTGGTTAGTTTGTGATTTTCCAGTCTTTTCACTGCACCCAAGGTTCAAGTGCACTGAGAAATAAAAGTGTAGAAATATTTTAATGCAAAGATCCATACTTACCTATACAAAATTTTCTATATTTTATCTTTTTGCTTATTCAACATTTTTTTGAAATCTCAAAATTGCACTCTTGTATTTTTGGAAAAAAAAGTGCATGAAGTAATTAAATAAAATGAAAAGTGAAGTCATACCGTTACTTCAAAATGAATAAGACCTTCAATACTCCTGAGTGTTGGAAACTTTTATTCTTCCTAAATTTGTATTGGGACAAAGAAATGAGACTGAATGTTATAAATATAAAAATTCTGGTACTGATGTTAAGAAAGTATTAGATTTATTGATCTCCTAAGACTAACACAAAGCATTTTGTTTTAAATTATAGTCACAGCTGCACCTCGTATAAGAGCCCCAATGACCATCACGCCTGTTACTAACACTATCAGAGTAGCAACTCCCCAGATTGGTCAGACGCTTCAGCGCCTAACAAATGTTACACCCACCGTAAGTATTTGCAATAGTCTAAGAAATGGTTTCAATGTATCCCTTTTTTTTAGTCATAAAGCTTTAACTATTGAAATTGTAATTTTTTTTTTTGTTCAAGACATCTGGCTCTATGTCTGGTATAGCAGCCTTAGCCGCTGCTGCAGCAGCCACCCAGAAGATAGCTGGTACCATGGCAAGTGCTACCTCTACACCAGCTTCAGGGATCAAAGTTGTCACGCCAACCATAGTGACACCTGCTGGGGTCAAAGTTACACCTGTTGCAGGAAAACTCACAAGTGAGATATTAGCACAGTTGAATTATTATTTGTTTGTATATTTATTAGGTGATCCTTTTGAGTCAAAGCATTTGTTATGGTATTCTTATTGAATGCAATAAATAACAGCTGATGTATTTTTCAATTCCAGCTAACACTATTGCCCCAGGCACCCAGACTGTTCGTGTCGCCCCCACCGGGGCAACCATACTGAAAGCTACTGGGTCTGGGACCAACATCTCTGGCAAGCAGATCATCACAGTTCATAAGGCCGGCAGCGCAGGGACAAGTCAATCTCAGATAGTCACCTTGGTGAAGACCACCCAAGGCATGGCAATGACCTCTGTAAGTTCATCAACACTTATAGGGCAGAATTACTGTATAAAATTAATAATTATAGTAACTTTCCAGGTCTGACTATTTAAAATTTTGTTTGTTTTTTATTTTAAATTACAAAAGTCAAACACCAAAATAAAGTACCTTTTTCAAACCATGTTTGGCCATATAGCTAGTGAATGGATTGTTGCCCAGTTTCTGTGAGACCAGCAACATGCCAAGTCCAGTGACTTGTATATTTATTCTGTTGTTGAATTTTTCAGCCCAAGAATCCTTTACCCCAAGGGGCAACTATTGTGAAGCTTGTAACAACACAAGCTGGTGGTATAAATAAACCTGCGACAGTATTGTCTACACAGACCACTGGAGGACAGACACCAACTATACTTGGAATAAGCAGTGTGCAGCCAAATGTAGGTTTTTGTTGCCTTCCCTTATGTTCTCTTGTTAAAATGGATATAACAACTAAAAAACCACTGAGCTATATATACATGGAGTGCTCTAGCAATTAAAATAGAGAAGAAAAAATGGGAGAAAATGCGGACTTTTTAATATAGATATGTGCACTGTAGACTGACCTATATATACATACAATTACTTAAAATTTAAAAAACTTTTTGTAATTGCGTCATTGTAATTTGATAAAAATGAACTATTTTATATAGACTCTATATACTCTCTTATACTAGAGAGTTGTGTTAACTTTAATAAGTACCGGATTCATTTCTTTGTCAAGTCAAAAGATGAAATGGTTAATCATTTGTCTGAATAATTCATTGAATACCACATTCAAATACGGTTATATATGTTAACTGAGTAAGTAATTTTAATATTATACATAATAGTATATATGTATTATTTAGACGCTAATTTATATATAGTTCAGTCTACGGTGCACCTATCTATATTAAAAAGTCCGCATTTTCTCCTACAATTTACTTCCTTTGAGTACTCCATATATTAGAGCTCAGTGTAAAAAAACATTGACTGCTGTGGACAGTGTTAGTTTTGACTTCAATATTGTTCCTGCATATTTCCAGACATGTCCAACTGGGTTGATTTTTGTAATTATTATATATGAACAGTTTCTATTTGTAATTGCCCCTTCCCTGAAGAACATTATTCCCATTTCCATGGTTTCAAACTTGTCTTGTATATTGTTTTGATGTTTAATAAATAGTGTTGTTGATGTTCCTATGTGGTTCAGACAGCCCTGTTCCACTTAGATTACCTTTGAATGCTTCAAATTGTTTGCTTTCTTCTATAGCTCGAACAGGTTGTTGCCTTTAATTCAATTATATTCCCATTTTCTTTATTGTTGATCAAAATGCATCAATTATCAATATGACAAAGTCATACTTTTGATATTTATATTTTGAATGGGTCTTGCTAGAAAAAATTGAGACGTTGTAATTAAATAAAATAATGTTCATAACTTAATTATTATTTTATTATTTATTGTCTTGTGTAAAAAATTTTTTTTTATAAATGTTTTTTTTTCTTTTCTTGCATAAACAGCAAAGTCCTGGCCAGAAAACACTTACCACCATGATAAGGACAATACCAACATCCATGCTTTCTATGGCAAAGGCAGGGCAGGGTGCCACCCCAGGGGTCACCACCACTCCGGTGGGCACCAAAACTATCGTCATAGCCGCCCCTAAAGGGACTGCGGGCAGCCTGAACCAGCCCACCAAGATTATCACCAGCGTGCCCAAGTTGGCTGGACAGACGGGCAACACACAGTTCATAGTTGTGAGCCCACAGAGTATGGCGGGTGCTGTGGCTGCAGGTATGTTAGATATGTGCACTAGCTCATGCATAAACCAAATAGTTACTTTAGGCTCAATAAGGGATAATAACTTGCTTGTTTTTATTTAAATTTATTTTTGTTCCAGTTCTTCTTGATATTACTGAAAATATCTTCTTCGTTTTATTCTTTATCGCTCCCCATGGAGCATAAGGCAGCAACAAAGTTCCGCCATGCCTCCCTATCCTGGGCGAGCCATCTGATCTCATGCCATGATTTATTGGTGGCCTTTGCTTCATCATCCATCGTTCTCCTACAAGTTCCCATTGGTCTTCCCCTTATCCTTTTTCCTGATGATGTCCATTTCAAAGCAATACTTGGAAGCCTCTTTCTATCCATGCACAGAAAGTGCCCCCAGGCATCTCCATTTTCTTTACTTGATTTCTTTAGTGATGCAGTTTATTCCTGAAAATATATATTAATAGTATAAGCCTTGATTACTGATAGATGGTGACCATTGTGTTTCTTCCAGGTAACAAGCCAGTATCAGCAATAACATCATTTACAACTGGAGGCAATATTATCACTCAGGCTGGTAAACCAGTCATAACTGTTTTATCTGGAGGTGAGTTGGTGGTTTTAGATTCTTGTCTGGCTACTCACACAAATAAACTGGGATTTGTTCAGTGCATGAATGGCCTGATAGTTAAGAAATTTAACACATGTAAAGGATAGTTTAAAATGAACTTAAATTTTACAGCCTTTACTTATTATTATATTATCATCATAGTAAATGTTCTAATTTCCCTGTTTAATTATTTCTTTCATTGCTAAATTATATTTTTTCCCCAGGCTCCACAACAGGCACACATTCAATAACCCCAGCAGGTGGACACACGGTTGTCTCATCCCCCACCATGCGGGTGGTCAGTAGCAATGCATCAACCATTTCACTCATCACACAGGCAGCCAACGAGGCCTCTGCCAGTGGTGGCAGGCAAATTGTCACGGTGCCCGCCGGGCACGCTGGTCTCGCTGGCTCCAAAGGTCCGGTCCAGATCACCATCACCCCAGCGAACAGGGGCGGGATCAACACCATCACCTTGCCGTCCAACCTGAGGCAGTTAGCCAAGCCCATGGTGGTGAGCACGCCTTCAGCCAACGGCACACAGGTGGTGAGTCTGGGCAGTGCTGCCAGTGCGCAGGTAGTCACCGTCACTCCCACAACGCCTAGTGCAGGCGACCATGTGGCTACCCTCATCAGTGCTGATGCGCTGGCGGCCGATTCGGCCGGAGATGGTGGGCCTGTAGGAGAGGGTGATGGCAATGTGCAACAGTTTGATGGAGCTGCTGATGTTATTGAAGAAGGCGAGGTGGACCAATTTGAGTCTTCTTGTCTAATGTACAGTTCATCCTTTGAGGATAACATAGAAATGGATGTTGAGTACACTGGTATTGTTACATACCTAGTGGATGATGATCACCTGTATTCAATACCCAAAGTTACTGAACTATTTGATTATGATAGTGATGATGACTGCCAGATACCACAGTTTGATGGTGCTGGGGACAGTGGTGGAGAAGAAGAAGGAGGCCCAGAGGAAGCTTTTGATAAAGAGACTCCTGGTGAAGAAGAACATGAGCCGATGGAAACTGCTGGGCACGAAGAGGGCCAAGAAGAATCAGGTGAAGCCACAGAAGGAACTGAAGCAGAAGGATTGCCCGATAGACAATCAATGGAGGACATGGGTCACCTTGAACCACTTATGACTCAGGTAATGCAAAAGAAGTTTTCACGTAAGATAAACAAATACTTGCCATTAGAAAGATAAGAACTATTATTTTTTTTCTCTTTGTTTAATGAAGTCCTTAATTATTCCACCTGGCAGGATGAAGGCAGCAGTAATCAGATGACAGATGCAGAGCTGCAACAACAGGCGGAGAATGCCCTTGAGGCACTGGCTGAGGCAAGCGGAGTCCTGTCGGCACAGGGCATGCTTGAAGAGCACAGCTTGATGGACGGAGTAGGTTTGGAAGGCATGCTGGCGCAACCGTCGGTACTAGATGCTGCTCACAGTGCTGGCGATGGGCCGACTGGGGACCTGGCTCCGTGCGATGACGATAACGACACCAAGCCGGACATTAATCTTAGCCACGCGGACACGTCTGAACCTGCCGAAGGGGAGGACTCTGCAGAAAGCGGCAACCTGGTCCCTAAAGAGGAGCCATCTGATGAGGCAATAGCTCGGCTGGCACAATCATTAGTGAATGCTTCAAACGGTGTTGGTGATGCAGGAGGTAATTTAACCATCTCTAACTAAATTACAATAGAGAAATCAGCTAGTACTTTACCTTGTATATCTTGACTTCTTTTACTGGCACAAATCACAGCACATCTTGACTTGCTTTACTGGTAATAATCACAGCAAAACAGCATTATAATGACAAAATGTCTCTCATATTTAATGAAATTTTAAGACCATTTCTATTCCATGAGAGTTTAAGACAAAATTTTTTTGTAATGTTTGAAAACAATAGTAAAGCATACAAGAGGCATATTTTTTTTAATGAAATCCATTTCTTTCACCTGTTGCAGATCCCTTGGCAACTCTGGCCTCTGCAGCCATCTCCTCCGCCCCTGTAGCCACACCCCCCAAGACATCCGATGCAAGCGTGGGGAGCACCGACGGGAAGCTGGAGGATATCAAGCCTGAGATCAAGCAGGAGAGAATCCTGGTGAAGAAAGACCAGCAGCAGTGGTTTGATGTTGGCTTCATCAAAACAACATCATGCACAGTCTCACATTATCATCTGCCCTCGGAGAACACCCAGGGAAATGCTGATGTGAGTAAAAAAAATATACAGAGAGAAAATGTTAGCTGCTGTAATAAAGTAAACCCATGGTTTGTTATTAAGACTGATTTATCCTTTACCGGGCATTGCGTCCTATAGCGACCATTGCCGACTTCGGCAAAACGTCCCATGGGTGAAAAATGTAACATTTTGATATAAAAATAGAAGAATTTCGGGAACTAACTGACCCAAATCGAACTGTGGCTAATCAGTCTCAGTTAAGCTATTTTAAATCGTTTGAAGAAGCAACAGTGGATAAAATAGCTTCTCAAACAAATGAATATGTGCATTGAAAAAATTCTAAAAATCTTGCCTGCACAGAGCTAGAAAATGGAAAATTGTCTGCCCAGTAAAAGGTTAATAAAAGAAATTTATGGTGTTTTAAACATCTTTAAATGTTCTTGTGAAATAAATTTGTCCTACCTGCTCTTTTAGAAAATGAAAAAATGTTTTAGATGGATGTTTTTGTCTTTTTAATCAGCTTATGGCTATATGGTATATGACTTCAGATGACATGGCCATAAGATTTATACTAAGGCAATTTTAAGCCTAACTAATGAAATTTGTACTAATTGGGTTGCCTTACTTGAAAAATATTAGGTTTTTATATATTGGGATTTAACATTCTATTTTTTATTAAATATTCTTCTTTCCTGTTCCCTAAAGGATATTGATGTTGTGAATGTCCCAGACCACAGTGTGATGAAGAAACAAGAGTTATTACCTGGCACAGCTTATAAATTTAGAGTCGCTGGTATCAATGCATGCGGTCGTGGTCCTTTCAGTGAAGTTTCTGCTTTCAAGACGTGCTTGCCTGGATTCCCCGGGGCTCCATCAGCGATTAAAATTAGCAAGGTATGGTATACATGCCTGCAGATTGTTATTGGGTATTTATTGGTATACATGCCTGCAGATTGTTATTGGGTATTTATTGGTATACATGCCTGCAGATTGTTACTGGGTATTTATTGGTATACATGCCTGCAGATTGTTATTGGGTATTTATTGGTATACATGCCTGCAGATTGTTATTGGGTATTTATTGGTATACATGCCTGCAGATTGTTATTGGGTATTTATTGGTATACATGCCTGCAGATTGTTATTGGGTATTTATTGGTATACATGCCTGCAGATTGTTATTGGGTATTTATTGGTATACATGCCTGCAGATTGTTATTGGGTATTTATTGGTATACATGCCTGCAGATTGTTATTGGGTATTTATTGGTATACATGCCTGCAGATTGTTATTGGGTATTTATTGGTATACATGCCTGCAGATTGTTATTGGGTATTTATTGGTATACATGCCTGCAGATTGTTACTGGGTATTTATTGGTATACATGCCTGCAGATTGTTACTGGGTATTTATTGGTATACATGCCTGCAGATTGTTACTGGGTATTTATTGGTATACATGCCTGCAGATTGTTATTGGGTATTTATTGGTATACATGCCTGCAGATTGTTATTGGGTATTTATTGGTATACATGCCTGCAGATTGTTACTGGGTATTTATTGGTATACATGCCTGCAGATTGTTACTGGGTATTTATTGGTATACATGCCTGCAGATTGTTATTGGGTATTTATTGGTATACATGCCTGCAGATTGTTATTGGGTATTTATTGGTATACATGCCTGCAGATTGTTATTGGGTATTTATTGGTATACATGCCTGCAGATTGTTACTGGGTATTTATTGGTATACATGCCTGCAGATTGTTACTGGGTATTTATTGGTATACATGCCTGCAGATTGTTACTGGGTATTTATTGGTATACATGCCTGCAGATTGTTATTGGGTATTTATTGGTATACATGCCTGCAGATTGTTATTGGGTATTTATTGGTATACATGCCTGCAGATTGTTACTGGGTATTTATTGGTATACATGCCTGCAGATTGTTACTGGGTATTTATTGGTATACATGCCTGCAGATTGTTACTGGGTATTTATTGGTATACATGCCTGCAGATTGTTACTGGGTATTTATTGGTATACATGCCTGCAGATTGTTACTGGGTATTTATTGGTATACATGCCTGCAGATTGTTACTGGGTATTTATTGGTATACATGCCTGCAGATTGTTACTGGGTATTTATTGGTATACATACCTGTAGATTGTTATTGGATATTTATAACTATCTTGTTCAGTCAGCACTTCATTAATTGCTGTGTATGTCTTATTGCAGAGTGGTGACGGAGCTCATCTTTCATGGGAACCACCCCAGAACACCGCCGGGAAAATCATTGAATACTCCGTGTACCTTGCCGTGCGGAACCAGAGCCAAGACACGAAGCCAGGGGCCCCCGCACAGCTCGCCTTCGTGCGAGTGTTTTGCGGGCCCTCGCCCTCGTGTGTGGTGACCAACTCTTCCTTGACGTCGGCACACATCGATTACACCACTAAGCCTGCGATCATCTTCCGCATTGCTGCTCGTAATGAAAAGGGATATGGGCCAGCAACACAAGTCAGGTGGCTTCAAGGTAACTTAAAATTATCCCCTTTCCACAGTTTGTAATACAGAATTGCCCTAGTGAAACTTTATGTCTGTCCTGGACACTACTGTTTCTATACCTTATCTTCTGCCCCCCCCCCCCCCCCCTTTTTTTTTTTTAATATCAAAAGAGCTTAAATATGCTTACATACTTTTTAGGCCAAGGGGCCTTCGCCGTGTATTTGAGACCCCTGCATTAGGCGAACTGCAGCTGATGCTAAGTCATACTTTAATTTAATTTATGGAAACACGATTTTGATGAATGACTGTGTGTAGAGATTAAAATGAAGTTGTGCTACTAATACTTTTCTAGCATTTGTAATAGTTAATTTGTTTATATAAAATATGGGGTATTATTTATTATACAATGCATTACTATACCTAAATACATTGCCATCTCTAAAAAGATAAAGTCAAAGCATAAAAGAACCTTTTCTTTTTATACCAGCTGATGTAATAAATCTGAAAGGATGCTAGGGGTAGTGACTTTAGCTATAGAAATTAACTTTCTCCATTAGTCTGAGACCTCTTAGACTCGGAACTAAGTAAATAAGTTCAGCACAAAAAAAAGAGAGCAGTTCATATATGTTAAATTAATATTACTAGAGAAGTAAATTTATTCCTTTCTTGTATTACAGATGCATCTCAAAGTCCAGCATCGGGAGGCAGAGGTGCTAAAAGACAGGGAGCGGAAAATGTGTACGTAGAAATGATCATTATGTTTAGAAAATGTTATATTTTTCATGTTTATAATAGTTTGGAAAAGTTGATGAAACTGACCAGATGTGGGAAAGTTTTGTGAATTTTGCTAAAATGAATAAAGCAACAAGAAAAAAAAAGTTTAACTCATTTGCTACTACTGCGACTCAATGCGACCTACCCCCTCCGTACTAATGCGCCCTAAAGCGGCCGCCACGTTTGTGACTAACCTATTGTCGTTTCTTGATTTTTCGCCATGCGTCCTGTTTTTTTTTTTTTAATACTGCAAGCACGGCTTTCAAAAAGTAGGAATATAGTCTGTTTCGTGAATAAAAACCGGATGTTTTTATTAAGTTTAGTTTTTTTGCGCTGCGCGTTCAAAATATGGGTAGTTTTCACTGGCCTTTCGTCTTGTAATACTTTTTTTTATAGCCTTTGCCTTTAATTTTTTACTTTATTTATCAATAGCTCTATACCTCCAAATATAACATTTAACAATAGTTCTGATAATAAGGATTCTGCAGCTATAGACTTAGATGAATTTCCATTACAACTCGATTTATGGGCTTTTTTATACTTTATTGGACTTTAACGCTAGGGCTAGTGAAAATATTTAGCCAAATCCTAGGGTCTCAGCGAATGATTCTATCGATAATTCGGCATTTTTTATGTATAAAAGTATACATTTCCATAAAGCTAAGATATTTATCTATTTTATGATGTAATTTTTATTCACTTTGGGAAATATTTAGTCATTAAAAAAAATATTAAAAAATAATTTTCTAAATTTAATACGGAGTTCCTTCCCTTTGGCTAGTACAGACATGCCTACCGTTCCGGATTTTCCGGAACCGTTCCGAAAAATGGCCGAAAATTACCCCCTGTTCCGCACTACGGCATTAGACCAGTTTGTTCCGCAAAATCAACGTCTTCGAAAATGCCGAGATTTTAATTAAGAAACTAATAAAGCGAAATAACCAAAAGGCGTTTGCCAATTTTTGTTTTCTTTTCTCACTTCCGTTTTAATTTTTAATGTATTTCCTTTCTTTGGTAGAGAGTGCATTAGCGTAGGGCTTCGCGGCACTGTTGACTACTTTGCCGTTTTTGTTATGTCAAATCATTTTGGGAAACTAAAATTAAACTAATCATTGCTAGCCAAAACAAAATAAGCTTATTACCTTTTAACTTCTAGTTACTTAATAAAAGTAGGCCTAGTCGCTAAATTAAAATTCAAAATAAAGTAAATTAAATTGTTTATTGTCCCTACTGGCCTACTCGAGCCTCTGCCTACAGCTTTAAATCGGTTAATAAAACTGCTGTTGATGTATTAGAACAGACACAGTGTTAGTGCATTTAGCTAGGCCTCTTCAAGCCTATTTAAATAAATTTGCTTATGGTAAAGTGGCTTAGACCTTTAGACTTAGTCCTAGGCCTAGGCTTATTAGTTAGTTTTACCAATTGACCAATATCAAGCATTTAATAATTTTAAGTTCAATTACCTTGGCCTTGTCCTTAGTTTAGAATATAGATAGACCTACTGATTAATTTGACTTTAACCACTTTCTGAGTTTCTGTCCTAGGCCTTAGACTTAGTAGATTGAAAGGTTTAGTTTAAAAAAACACAGCATTGCAATTATTGCGTAATAATGCGTAATAGCTAAATCATATAGGCCTAGCTACATAAAAAACCACTGTTCTAACTTTTAATAGATTTATAACATAAATGTATTCCCCCCCCCCCCAATATATTTTTTTTCTTTAACTCTATATTGACTTAGATTGTATTCTATATATTCTATATATATAATATATACAATCTTAGTACTGTAAGTGAAATAATTTTTCCCATTTTTCTTTTAATAATATTTTTTAGCGTAGACTATATTGGCTCGAAAATGCTTCCTCCATGCTTATGTTCCTCATTTTGGGCCCATGTTCCTCATTTTTACCTTGGGTGTTCCTCATTTTGATTTGTGGAGGTAGGCATGTCTGCTAGTATTTTCCGGGGTGTCTTTGGAAACTAGGTTAGTAGCAAATGAGTTAAATGCTAAACAAGTGAATAACTGCTGTAAATTTTTTTTAGATAAAATTATTCTATACATCTAGAAACATTTTTTATAATCTATTTTTCATTGCCAATATACACATCCAGACATTAAGATCTCTTATTTGTATCAAATGATGTGGGTGAAAAGTTTGGGAATTTAAAAAAATGACTTTATAGTAAGAACCCTGTTTTGATTTGCATGTCTGCTATATCAGCTCTTGCTTTTATTTTCCGCAGTAAACCAGGAACAGTTGTGAAGAAGCTGAAAGTTGAAGATGGTGGGGACGGTTGATACAAATAGCTGCACAGGTCATAGAAAATGTTTTTGTTTGCACTCTGTTGGACTAGAATCTTGAACACACTTTTGAACTCCATACATCTTGCACACACTTTTTGGACATACATCATCAAGTAATGAGACTAGATTTAGTGTCACTCACCTTCACAAGTCTCTTTTGATTCATTTTACCTGTAGTGGCCAGGGACTTTCATTGTGCCGTCACTACGGACTCGTAGATTGATGGTGTGCCATCATAACACAAGGCCCTCGTAGATTGATGGTGTGTTATCATAACACAATGCCCTCATATTCAATCCAAAATTTTATTGTTTGGTTAAATGTCATCTCCCTTTTTTTTTTAAACAAATCTTGTTCTATATATATATATATTCCTTATGTTGTACAAAATGATTTATTTGATTTTTTGACCACATGTACTCTTTTGTTTTATTCACTGTTCATGTTATTGTTCTGATCAACGTAAAAGTGATTAGAATTATTTTTTTTTGTGTGTTACAATTCATGAAATGACTTCAATCGTGTCTCAAAAGTTTTGTTTTCATGATATTTGTATCTTTGTAGATATCATCCTACCATTTTGTTATTAAAATTTTTTTTCTTGTTGACAATCTTAGTGCTTGTGTTAGTTTAAATTTTAGCCGCCAATATCCGCTCCTAGTTGTTGATTTTGACTTGCTGAATTTCAGCACCGTCACAGGTATGGCCAATAACCAAAGATGGCTAAATCAAAAAACTACAACTTACAATTTTCATAGGGACAGTATATCTGTTTGTCATAAACCATACAGTGTCGTGTATTGTTCTTTGTTGTTTTTTCTTTCTTAAAACACAAAACATATGAAATCTAAAAAATTAATGATTCAAGATTTTAAATAGATTTTACTTTTTTATTTGTTAAACGACACAAAATTCCTTTCAATTTTTTAAGTGCTGTATCTATTACTAAGTGGTTATATCAGCTGTCCAATCTCACGTCTCTTACATTCAAATAGTTCTTCCCCCTCCAATACTCACTGTGTAGCTTCAACTTCAAGGAACGGTTATTGAAAGGACTTGTTTTCGCTGCAGAATTGGAATTTGTTTTAAATGTATGAAAAATAAAACCTGAGATAGTGCATTGTAAATATCTAAATCAACATTACATATATTTATTTGTGTAAATACATTCTATAGGTCAGTGTATGTATATTATTTCTTTAAGCGGAGGTTTTGGGGGGGGGGGGGGTAATTTTAAAGCAGTATTTTTATTAGTGATTATTTGTTCATGGACAATCTCTTTCATTTCTTCATGGCTTTGAGATGCCAAATTGATCATTTCTATTTGTATCTTGTAATGAAATTCTATAATTTCTTTGTTCTGTTCTGCTCTCTAGCTAGTCAAAAGAACAGTGCCGAACAATACAAAGTTGTTTTAAAGTTGTACTCTATCCAACAATTGTTTTTTAAATCATTTGTTATGGACCAAGTTTTTTGGTTTTGCATTTTTTATTAACATAAAAATAACAAATCCCAGTGATTGATGAAATGGTTATCCTTTGATTTCGGTTAAATTTTGGTGGTGATGACATTATCTCATAAGGACATAGCATCAGTCTTTTACAGCTGCTCATTGAAAAATTTCATCTTGTGTATAATTCCAACAACTTCTTTTATCTTTTTTTTTTAATTTTTTTTGGAAATGCCTAATGTCATTTTGTTGGAGACATGTTCAATGTCCTAGTTTTTGTGTTTGACTTTGAAACTTCATCACAAGCTCAAATGAATTCTTTTTTACAATATGAAATTTGTTTATATTTCTGTTGTTTTTTTTCTCTCCCCACACAAAGATAATAATAATGTCCCATCTCTTTGTTTCTCAACCAGCTTTAAAAAATCATTCATTCAGACATTTAATCCTCAATAATAAAAAAAAAAATTGCGGCAAATTTCTTCATCCCAACATTCTTTTTTTCTGAAATTTCATCTTAACTTTCTTTGTATCAGGGCTGTAGAGACTAGAATGTAAATAATGTATAGTTTTTTGTGTTTATTTGCCTAAACATTTGAAATCAACAACAAAAGGCCCAAACCTTACTCGCAATTGGTTATAAAATACATGTCATTCATTATTATTAGAAATTTAGGAAAGGGAGGGAATCACTGAGATTGGTAATGATTATCTGTCCTTGTATATTTTTTACTTTGTTCATCCGTTGTGTTGAATAATTTCTTGAATGCTCATTTCCTATTTCTGGTGAGTTATGCTTTTGTTATCTTGACAGTATAGTTTGTTTAAAAGTTCAATTTTTATTTTACCAATAATATATAAGCCGTTATCGACTTTGACACAATATGTACTCATTTTCCACTGACAGCATTTATCTCCCTTGACAAACTGAAAACTTCTGTCTTCATTTTATTGCGGTTTTATTTTGTGGATTGTTTTCTACCTTCAAATATTTATTGTGAATTTTGAAGTCTAAGATTAAGATAAAAATTGAGTGGCTAAAATATTTGGTCCAAAGATTTTGTCTGTGTAAGTAAATAAAGCAATGTTTTTTCCAAGGCTTTGTATTATTAAAAGGCTTTTGTTACTGAGGGTGTGAATATATATTTGTATGTTATTTTAAAAGCTGATGCTACCATGTATCATATTTTATCCCCATATATATATACATTCATTGTTGTTGTTGGGAGGAAATGATCACTATGCAGGTGACCTTTGCCCTCTCTATTCATCCCATGATGATGACATAATTTTGTTTGTAATTTGTAGATATAAAAAAAATCATTTCTCTGATATCTTTTTTTTTGTTTCATTATCATTATGAAAGTTAAATAAAGTCAAACTTTTTGATTGTTTACTGTGTGGTTTTGTTAAGTTATTTTCTGATCAGGTTTCATTGTGATGTTAACTTTATTAGGGTAATGTTTAGTAAACTTGATCATTAAATTTTAAATGTTGAACTTTCTGTGGCCATGGCATACAAGGGGATGTGTGGTCAACGCAATGTTGAGTCGCCTTTTGTATTTTTTTACTTCTGTCAGGTACCCATCTGAGCTGGGTAATTTTGGGCACCCTCTAGACCCGGAAACAAATTCTAGCTGTCACAAGGATTTGAAGGATTCGAACTCAGGAACCAGCCACTAGGCCACAGTGTGCTTTTAGTAAAACTAGTAGCAATATATACAATAATGATCAAAGAAGGTAAAACTAGTAGCAATATATACAATAATGATCAAAGAAGGTAAAACTAGTAGCAATATAAACAATAATGATCAAAGAAGGTAAAACTAGTAGCAATATATACAATAATCATCAAAGAAGGTAAAACTAGTAGCAATATATACAATAATGATCAAAGAAGGTAAAACTAGTAGCAATATATACAATAATGATCAAAGAAGGTAAAACTAGTAGCAATATATACAATAATGATCAAAGAAGGTAAAACTAGTAGCAATATATACAATAATGATCAAAGAAGGTAAAACTAGTAGCAATATATACAATAATGATCAAAGATGGTAAAACTAGTAGCAATATATACAATAATGATCAAAGAAGGTAAAACTAGTAGCAATATATACAATAATGATCAAAGAAGGTAAAACTAGTAGCAATATATACAATAATGATCAAAGAAGGTCAAACTAGTAGCAATATATACAATAATGATCAAAGAAGGTCAAACTAGTAGCAATATATACAATAATGATCAAAGAAGGTAAAACTAGTAGCAATATATACAATAATGATCAAAGAAGGTCAAACTAGTAGCAATATATACAATAATGATCAAAGAAGGTCAAACTAGTAGCAATATTTACAATAATGATCAAAGAAGGTAAAACTAGTAGCAATATATACAATAATGATCAAAGAAGGTAAAACTAGTAGCAATATATACAATAATGATCAAAGAAGGTAAAACTAAAAAGCAAATGACCTGCTCCCCCTGAATTTAGAATGAAAAGTTACACTGGATTTCACCACAGGTCCACCTTTTACTGACTAAGCCTCACAAGAAAGCCTTGGTCCAGTTTTTGTAGTCATATCTTATATTTCAATTTTTAAAACGGTGAGTTTTCAATTCATGGTTGGGAAAATCCACATTTGATTTTATAAGTAGGAAAAAATAGTTTGTGGTGCCCTGAGGCCTAAAACTAAAAATGCAAATTCGTTTCAGAAATGTGTCTCTCCTTCCCATCTATTATACATGTAGACATATATTTATAGTGATTAGTTCTATTTCCAACTGTACTTATTTGCATCTTTGGTTCCGTTTTTGACTCACTGGCGTAGCAATTCTCATGGACTCGGCGGTCAAGGGGGCCTCTTCTAACATATGGAAATGACCCAAAATTGAAGCTACGCTCAAAATCCTCAAGCCTCTCAAAAAAATGTGCGAAGCGACTAAGTGCTCATTTCTTTTGCCCCACCAGCCTTGGCATCTTTCTACCAGCTTAAGAGTTTTGAGTCTAGCTAGTAGCAACAATTTACATATAAACATTGTTTGCTCGCTATAATAAATATAGTAAGACTCATCATCATTGGCTCCATAGTCTCGAAAGACAATTAGATTTGCGCTCCTGTGATTTGGCCAGCCCTGCAAAATTGACTGTGTCTGTGGAGACCTATCCTTGAGAGACAGGCTGTATCGCATCTCTGGCACTTGAAAGCTGGACCGTTTACGGTTGGAGATTGTTAGGGGCAGCCTACTTTTCTTCGCTGCTGTAAGACTAATAGCCTACATATTATATATCATACTGATTAAAAATGCCTAACAAGCTTTATATGTATTAATTCATGTATGCAATCTATTTACTATTTTGCTCGACTAAATGTAAAAAATATATATAAATTATACACAATATCCAATATAAACCGAAATTAAAATATAAATGACGACGCGCAGCTAATACTTAGTTTTGGCCCTTGGAATAGGATTTCTATTTTCCCCGACTTTTGTGTATCCGATGGGCAGTTTTGTTTACATTGAAGATTAAATAGTACGACTCCCCCCCCCCTCCCCTTACAATTATATCTCTCGTTTTGCTTTAAAATACATATTTTTAGTATGAGCAGAGAAGATCAATGTGTATTGAATAAACAAGAAAACAAAAAAGTGGAATAGAATCCATACACTCAAATTTATTATACGCATGTAGGCCTACTTTTAAATTACACTTTCATTTTATAATTTTGATCAATTCTATGTAAGACGGTATTTGTTTTTAAATAAATAAAATTAGTTTGGGCACTTTTAAAACAAAATCTTAAACAATGGTTTGCATTAACACGGTGAATATTTTGTTTTAATTTCTTTAGGCACGTTCGGTTAGACTGCTGATAATGTTTACATACAGCAGTGGTTGCTACACTTTTTCCTTTCGCGGTGCCCTTTTCGTGGTTGAACATTTTTATATCGCCCTTTTATAGGCCTAAGTCAAAGTTCTAAATGTTGCAATTGACCAAGTTTAAACGAGAAAACGACAACAAATAAATAAATATGGAAGCCACTGCAACATTCCACACAGTCCAACCCCCCCCCCCCCCCCGGTAGAGGCACCGGAAGTCGAAAGTGAGCAGCGGGGAACATTTTCGCATCAGACGTACGCACACACGTACGCACGCACACACATACACACACACACACCGTTCCCATAAACTCGGAATTCGGAGAATATTTCTACTTTAAATCTATTTCGAACCTTAACAATTTATTATCTTTCACTTGAGGATAGTGGATTTTTTTTTCGGGTTTGGAGAACTTTCACTTGTTATTTGTGTCATCTAATAGAAGTTACGCCCAGAAAAGAGCTGCAAGGGCCATTACTCGGGAATATTCACAACTGATAAGAGTAACACCAATAGTTAAATCACAAAACCTAGAAACACTAGAGGACAGAAGGGCAAAGAGTAAACTAGTAATATTGAATAAGGCATTAAATTCTAACTTAGAAATACAGCTCAATAACAATCTGTTACAATGCTGAGGACAAAAAAAACTTTTCTAATCCGTTATGCAAAAACAAATACATATAAGTACTCTTTCTTCCCTAGTGGCAACTGAGCGTGGAATGGGCTGCCCGAACATACAAGGAAAAAAACAGTAACTGAACATCATTCAAAACACTAATTCACTAATCAAAATGCAAGACTAAACACAAACTATGGATAAGCGTAGGAATCAAACATCTTTTTTTCTTTGCATATAGAAGTAGCGTTTGTAACATTTAAGATAAAATAACAAATAACTTTGTTTACTTTATTATAATAATTTGTTTAGTACCCCACGACATTGCCTTGCGCCCTAATAGGATAATAGTTTAAACCATTGGTAGAAAGTGTAAATGTTAAGGGCCACTACATACAAAGAAATCATAATATGGAATTAACCAACTGGAAGCTTTGGGCCATTGTCTGCCACACGACGGCAATCACTGTTCTAATTATAACATTGTTTACCTCATTTGGTTTTGACACCATTCAAAAATAGGACGTGCCAACATTGACGTTTTATACGTTATTTGAAGACCCGTTTGTCTAATAACGGATCGTTAGAATGGTAAATCTATAGAGGGGCTCATGGCTAAGCGGACCATAGATGATATTTTGGTAGAAACTGGAGGTTTCGGCAGATCGCAATGGATTATTCAATTTTTCATCAACGTACCAATGGTCATCTCTGCTTGGAGCATGCTACAGATGACATTTCTCGGTAGTAGAGTATTCCACCTTTAGTGTGTGTTTTTGAATGTATCTGTTGCTTTTCATAATGTGTTTTCCTATTGTTGGTAATGTTTGTTTCCTTTGCTTTTCATAGTGTGTTTTCCTAATGTTGGTAATGTTTGATTCTGTTGCTTTTCATAGTGTGTTTTCCTACTATTGGTAATGTTTGATTCTGTTTCTTTTCATAGTGTGTTTTCCTAATGTTGGTAATGTTTGTTTCTGTTGCTTTTCATAATGTGTTTTCTTATTGTTGGTAATGTTTGTTTCTGTTGCTTTTCATAATGTGTTTTCTTATCGTTGGTAATGGCTCGATAATTTGCTCTCGAAATGCTCACTATTGATTTTACATCCCAGTTTTGTTTCCTTTCCCTATGGCTCGATACAACTCCTAGTGATATCACACTTGTTTTGTTTTTTGTACGTGCAGCTATTATTCATATGCGATATTATGGTTCATTCATGTTCCTTTTGTAAGCACATGTTTTTATTGATGAATTATGCCTCCGTCGTTGTTTTGTTTTTTTTATAGTTGGTAAATGTTTACAATTGTAGGTTCGCGCTTTCTACTGTTGCTTCTTGCTTCTACTGTAGTTTTATCTTAATATCTAACGTTACCTTAATCCAACACCGTTCATTTCAAGGTAAAGTGCCTGACTGGGAATGCACATCTAACGTAACACAAAACATCACCGAGTCACACGCAGTCCTTAACGTTTCCAGATTCAAAAAGTGCTACCTGGATCAGACACCATGTAAAGAGTTTCATTTCGACGACAGTGTCATGACCATAGTTAATCAGGTAAGAGTTGTTGTGCAAGACAAACGAAGCCAGTCAGTATATTAAAGTGCACTTTATTATGTTTTTGAATGGGTTGACATAAACAGTTATAAGGGAACATAGATTGTATTAAACTCTATTTATCGTTATTTTAATACTGTGGAGATTGTAAACAATATAAACTAGAACTTTAACACATATAACTTAGTGGAAAATAAATGTCTTTAAATTCTTCTTGAAGGACACTTTTGTCGAGAGTTTGTTAGTGTCTCAGGTAAGCTGTTCCACAGAGAAGGCGTTACAGATTCAAACGAGCACACACCAAGAGTCTTTTTCCTGCGACCATCCAAACATGGAATTCTCAGGAGAAACTGTGTTGATGAGCGCAGCATTGTGATTTAGATAGATTTAAAGCATAGGTTCTCAACCTTTTTTGGCTCACCGCCCCCTTTTACATTTTTTTTCGGCTCACCGCCCCCCTCCCAACTTTTTTTTGCGCCCACTCCCCCCCCCCCTTTCTGCCCATCTGGACCTAAGTTTCCGCAATTTTTTTAGGCGTACTAGACTTTTTGTGTGATCATTATCTTTAAAAAAACTGAAAAGGAAACATATTGTAAGAATTAATAGATAACAAGATTGCCTTAACAAAAGGTTTAAATAAATCAATGCGAATCGTTTGCCTGGTGTGTTGCTAGCAATTTGTCTATTTTTGTTTCAATTTTGGTTGCAAAGGCTTAGGTCTAATAATCAGTAATATTTGTTATATTACAAAACAGAACTTGTCTACATCACTATTGAATCAAATGTGGAAAAAAAAATTTTTGTTAAAGGGAGATAATGAGCCAGTTTTATTTGAGATAATATTTCTGCGTTTTTTTCTTTTATACAAAATAAATGGCTTACAATTTATAACTTTAAAATGGTCAAACTGTAAAAAGTTTTTTAAAATTATATAAATATTATATGATTAAAGAATTTATATGTATATTTTTAAACAGTACAATAACTACCCAGTTTGAATGATTACTACTTATCTATACCGCTTAACATTAGTTCAGTAACAATAAGTCGACTTAAAATATCATTGATACTGGTAAACAAACTTCAACCAAACCTGCATACACTTTTACACGAAAATCAATTCTGCGGCATACCAGGCAGAAACATAGAAACTCTCAATCACACTATTAGGGACATTATCATATACACACATATCAAAAACACGCAAGCAGCCCTGTTATCGATAGACCAGGAAAAAGCCTTTGATAGAGTGGACCACGGCTATCTATTCAAAGTGCTGCGGAAAAACAACGTAGGAAGTCAGATCGAAGGCTGGGTCAGGCTGCTCTACGCTTCACCATGTAGCAGAATTCTTGTAAACCATACGCTGACCTCACCCTTCCCAATTGAAAGATCTGTCAGGCAGGGCTGTCCGCTCTCAGGGCTTTTATATGCCCTGTGTCTGGAGCCGCTCCTGGAAAAAGTAAGAACGGATGCTGGTATAACGGGCATATCAATGCCTGGAGGACAGGTGTTGAAGGTACAGGCATATGCCGACGATACCACGTTAACAGTAACATCAGAAAAAGACATTAAAAAAATTCTGGAACATTTTAAAACTTTCAATGCCGCATCTGGAGGGAAAATTAACATAAACAAATCGAATATAATGGGCCTTGGTGCCTGGAAACGAAAAGAACATTTTCCGTCAAATATTCAAAATAAAACAAAAATCAAAATTACAAGCATCGTTTGGCACAACAATCCACACACTTACAATACAGAACAGTACAATGGATTGTTAGAAACAACGGATAACATAATAAATATGTACACACACATCTCACACACGATTTTTGGTCGTTCAGCAATCGTTAACACTCTCATTATACCGAAAATCATTTATATAGCTTCAGTTACAGAACCTCCACCACATTTCATAACCAATATGAATAAACAAATTAGAGCCTTTTTATTTAAATCTACCATTCGCTCCATTCATCATAACACACTGATACAAAATAAACGGGATGGCGGGATAGGTTTGCAAGATATAAAAACAAAGATACAAGCACTGAGATTAAAATATATAGGCCAAATTGTACGTGCACCTGATAAGTTGCCTTTAGCTATGTATTTTTATGGTTTAAAGCTAAGCAAACTTATTCCAATTCAAAACAATACACCTCATTATTTTGGCAACTTTTCCTCTTCATTTTACAAGTCAGTTACACGCATTTTACTTAACAATGAACACTTGATACATAGCAAAACAAAGAACATTTACATATCACTCATTACTCGGGTCCAGATTCCACTTCATACACGGATTAAATGGGGGAGACAGCTAGGGATTACAGACTTTCATGACACATTCATCAGTTTACATAACAAACACATTGCACCACAATCAAAGGAGATATCTTACAGGCTCATTTTTAACATGACACCAACATTAGATAGGAAGAAACAAAATTCACGCAACACACCTATATGCAAGATGTGTACCTCACATACACAAGAAAATGAGGAACATATCTATCTTACATGCCCCGCAATCATACCAACAAAACAAACATTGAAATTAATAATGGATACAACAACACAGCCAAACATAGATATAGATTTAGCCATTACACTCTTTAAAATACCTAGACTTAGAAACAACACAAAACACACATTAAACCTCATCACATTGGCAGAATACAAACAACACATTTGGACAACGTATCTTAAAACACGGTTTGACCAAAAACACTACCCCCAACACATCATAGAAGACATATTTAGACAAAAACTTGAAGCACATTTAGATAAACATCAACCGCCCACTCTGTAATTTTATTTGATGTTTTGCTTTTATAAATGTTTTATGTATTTCATGGATGAGATCCTAATGTATTTTATTGATTGGTTCATTTGTTTAATTGGGAGATCTGTGGACATGCTTATGTTATTGAATGCGTTCTTTTAAATATGGGGATGCCCTTGACTAGTATTGTACATTTGATTTTATTAATTGTTCATCAAGGGCACATTTTTACTTTCATTTCCGGTGTAATTTTTGTTATCATTTCCGGTGCGGTGTCTCTTTCAGTGAATGTGAAATCTTGTGCTGTTTTTTATTTTCTTTTTTACGCACCACTATGTACATAGTATTTTAAAATAAGTTTTCGGGATTATTTTCTTAATTTTGTTGAATGGCTTAGAGGACGGTATTTTAACTTCTTGGCTTACTACACATAAAGTAACGAGGAGAGAGACTTGGCCTTTTCTGGGTCCGTCTTCGCTTACTTAGCTTCCCTTTTATTACTGTTTTCTTCCAGTTATTCCCAACCTTTCTATTCAAAATTGTTCTTGGTTACCTATCTAATACAGGAAACTTGCGTCTAATATTAATATTTTGTCTTCAAATTACATTTACCAGAGTGACATCAATGTATAATAAAAGAAGAAGGACTGATATATAAATACCGGCCCAAAACCCCTCTTTTGTCACATTCGCCAGGGTGTTAACTGGTGCAGACCAGTCATCCGGCGACGCTGGCTTAGAGGGGTGGGAGGGTCAGGAAAGTCGGGCCTTCCTAATTCTATGTCACTACAAACAGATTTGTATTTCTTTCCCTATCTTTCGTTCAATAGTTCATGCCGACTGGGGACGCTATTTGAAACCTTAAGACAACTAGGGATTTTTCAACTCTTATTAGAGAATTGTACATATTTTTTTTCTCACTTATGGAAGTCCCGATTGTGGGATTTCCTGTGAATGACACCTTTCGTCACCCGTCTTCAATAGGTGTTTCACTTTCCTTTGTCATATGTGACCCTTTCTTTGTTCTTTATATATACATTTAAGATCGCGCTTGGTGGTTTAAATTAAGATATATATCCCAAGGGATAGAACAATTGAAATGAAATGTACATAATTTCTACACACTTTGTTTTATTTTTCTCCATATTACGTTGTTTTAAATATCTCACAGTTAATAATGGATGTTTACGGTTAATACATGGTTAAATTAATTTGAATATGTATGGGTGTTAAGCATGTATGTAAAAAAAAAGAAGACTGAATGAATTTAAATTTAAAGTTGGAATTTAAATATGTATGGATGCTAGGATTGAATGTCAAATAAAAAGAATGAATGAATTTAAATTTAAAGTTAGTTAGAAAACTCTTTGTCTCGTAAAACATTTTGTCTTCTATCCCCTTAAATGTGTATGAACTGTTCTTCTATTTCCTTTTCTTCGTGTAAAATATATGAGATTGTGCAGGTAAACTAAGTATTTAAATATTCTCTGCTGTCTTCTATCTCTTTGGAATTGTAAAAATGCAATAAATGTCTCCTATCCCTTTTTTCTCTGTGTAAAATAATAATTTTGGTAATGTAAATGCAATTTTTCATGAATAAACATTTTTGGAAAAAAAAAAATTAATAAAATCTCAGTTATAGCTGAGAACAAAATATAATCAATACACACAGTTGCTAGATCCTCATCTTGACATCCAAATAATAATGTTTACATAATAATTACCATAAATGTGAAAGTTTAGTAATAATATATTGTATTTGGTATAAATGCAAATAAAAAGGATGATAATCACTAAAAAAAAAAAAAAAAAAAAAGATATTAGCAGATGTTTCTTTTCTAATTTTTTTTTCGTTACCTATCTAATACAAAAACTTATGTCTAATATTAATCTTTTTTCTTCAAATTATTTTTATCAGAGTGACATCAATGTATAGTAAAAGAAGAAGGACCGATATACAAATACCGGCCCAACTTCCCCTTTTTTTGGCACATTCGCCAGGGTGTTAACTGGTGCAGGCCGGTCATCCGGCGACGCTGGCTTGAGAAGGTGGGAGGGCCAGGAAAGTCGGGCCTTCCAAACTTTATGTCACTACCAAACAAATTGCATTTATTTCCCTATCTCTCTTTCAATAGTTCATGCCGATGGGAACGGCTAAACGCTATTTGAAACCTAAAGACAACTTGGGAGTTTCCTAATCTTTTTAGAGAACTGCACAGATTTTTTTCTCACTTGTGAAGGTTCCCGTTGTGGGATTACCTGTGAATGACATCTTTCGTCACCCGTCTTCTATGGGTGTTTCACTTTTCTTTGTCATCTGTGACCCTTTCTTTGTTTTTTTTTTATATATATATACATTTAAGACCGCGCTTGTTGGTTAAAATTAAATATATACTCCGAAAGGGATATAACAATTGAAGCTAGATGTACATAATTTCTACCAAATTTTGGTTCATTTTTCTCCATATTATGTTGTTTTAAATATCTTACAGTTAATAATGGATGGTTACGTTTATTATATGTTTAAATTAATTAAAATATATATGGATGCTAAGCAAGAATGTCAAATAAAAAAGAATGAATTAATTTAAATTTAAAGTTAGTTAGAAAACTCTTTGTCTCGTAAAACATTTTGTCTTCTATCCCCTTAAATGTGTATGAACTGTTCTTCTATTTCCTTTTCTTCGTGTAAAATATATGAGATTGTGCAGGTAAACTAAGTATTTAAATATTCTCTGCTGTCTTCTATCTCTTTGGAATTGTAAAAATGCAATAAATGTCTCCTATCCCTTTTTTCTCTGTGTAAAATAATAATTTTGGTAATGTAACTGCAATTTTTCATGAATAAAAATTTTTTGGAAAAAAAAAAAAAGTGGAAGAAAAAAAAAAAAAAAAAAAAAGAAAAAAAAAGATATTAGCAGATGTTATCGCGACAGGCCGGTGGACTAACCACAGGACCAGCCGGCCGCACACTATATATATGCTAAATACAGACCCCTACTTCATCGAAAAGTCACTTCGATTCCTAATTCTTATTAACATAATAATATGTAGGCATACTGTTGGGGGTATCAGATATTTAGCAGCACTTGCGTTTACATCACATGTCATCATCCAAAAACTAATTGATTCAAAAAGCTGAGGTGTTAAAATATATCAGGTACGTTTGTACCGCCCACTTGCCCTTCACCACCCCCCAATCGCCCCCGGGAATGTCAGCGCCCACCCAAAGCCTCTCACCGCCCCCTAGGGGGCGATATCGCCCCCGTTGAGAACCTATGATTTAAAGCAATGATTTAAATAGGTCGATCTAATTTATATAAGCCCTGGTTTGCGCCATGCTCTGTTTTTTATTATTGCATTTTTTTGTTTGTGCCAACTTTATGTTTATTTATATTGTTTTTGCAACCATGTTTTTATTTCTATTTAATATATATAGTGGTCTTTGGTTTGCGACATGTCCTGGGTGCCTGCCACAACGATCTCTATACAGATGGCCGGGGTTTTGCTCGGCTCCGTATCTTCAGGTCACCTGAGTGACCAGTTTGGACGCAAGAGAACTATGTTTGCTTTCTTACTCTGGCACGGTGCCTTCAACCTCGCCATAGCGCTCAGTGGCTGGTGGCAGATGTTTGCAGTGCTCAGGTTTTTCATTGGCATCGGAATAGGTAACTATTGCAGGTTCACAGATTACAGGGGTGAGATAACTATGGCCTTCGTGTGGCGTGCCATCTATACGATACTGAACTACACATGAACATTTATCTATAGCCATAAGCGTAGCCATAAGCGTAGCCATAAGCGTAGCCATAAGCGTAGCCATAAGCGTAGCCATAAGCCACAGAGGACACAGTGGCCTAGCCATATGGTCATTCTGAATGTCTGAATGGGTTGGAATCCATGTCATAACATCATGACATTTACTAGAGTTTTGGGAGCTACCCGAGTGTACCCAGCAGTGGTTGGTACCTGATATTAGTTGGGGAAAGTAAACTGGCGTCTGGGTATTTAGCTGGGCACGGAAAGTGACAAACGCTGCTATACTAGCCCTAACATGGGCCCAAGAAGAAAAAGAAAAGTTTCATTAAGCGTAACTTAAGCCTGTTTTTTTAATGGCTGGACCTGCGGTTTATTTCTGTACCCACGGACCTCACAGCTGGCGATGTGTGTAAACCACCGATACGCTCCCATTAAGAGTACACCGGTGGGCTAACACGTAGGGGAAGTCCCCAGTTGCGCACCCCGAGTATCATTGCATGGGTGCGAGCCCAGCGTAACTCATTTTGGAGAAAAGAAAAGACTCAACAATACCCGTGTGTCCAAGCGCGGTGTCCTGTAGACCAGGCCTATATAGTATGGTATTTGTACTACCCTGCGAAAGTGTAATATACGAGGTAATGGCGTCTCGTTAATGATCCAGGAGAAGTCCGCAAGGTTGAGGGTGGGGAGGGGGGGGGGAGGTAGAGGCCTACGAGATACCTAGCATGCGGCGTGCCTCGGACAGACATGTAGACCCACCCCTGGATTAAAAAGACTTCAAAAGACTCGCTTCGGCCCTGCGGTTAGTATTCAGGACTGTCAACCCGACGTTCTGGCTTCTAATAGCCTTCCAAGGACGTAATACACTTCCGTATAGAATGGATGTCTATAACTTTTAAAAGACTCAGAGAATGCACTGCCGGTCTTTAAGAACAAAACAGCCAACAAAATTGCTATTAAAGTGACAGAAAGCTTAAACTGGCACTTATAATTCGCCCATCCCTGTTAGAATTAATAAAATTATATTTAATGTATTTTTCATAGCTTTAGAGCATAATTTCATCTTAATCTAATAAAAATGTTGTATTTTTTCCCTTAAAATATTTGTAGCATTTCTTATAGAAACATATCTTTTTTTTTATTTGAGAGAAAATGACATCTGGACATAATATATTTGTTAGATAAAATATCTATAAGTTTAATTTATCGCAAAAAAATTAATGATTATAACGAATTAGAATTCAACAACTAAAATAAACAAGACCAAAACATAGGCCTACTTTTAAAAAAATATTCTAAAAGTCTATATTGAACTTGAGCCTTTGTTCATTCTAAATTAAAATATTTTGTTCAGTATATTATAAATATCCTACAGAAATAAGCTTAGAAAACATTACTTAAACAGGTTTTGCCTAAAATATGGGCCACGTGGACATAATCATAAATAATAATAATAACAGGATAGTTTATAAGGCTTATTTTTAGTATTCACATTTGTATAACAAACAGAAAATAACAACAACAACAAACAAGCAAACAAACAAAACAACAACAAATGATACTAATGATACAAATGATACTATAATGATACTAATGAACTGATTCCTTTTATTTCACTCCAGGTGGAATTCTCGCCATTGTGTTTCCTTACAGTCTGGAATTTCTCCCGCCCAGCCAGCGACCTGTAATGGCCATTCTTCCAATTTGGACTGTCGGTATCCTGGTTTTGACTGCTGCTGCCTACGCCCTGCCCCACTGGGCGTACGTCCACGTTGCGTGTGGGATCGCGTCATTGGTCGTATTGTTCGGATGGATGTAAGTGAATAAGGGGAGAGTCAACTCCGACCAGGCCCCACGAGAGGGGGGTACAGCCGGTACGCCGTACCGGGGCCCACGAAAGTTTAGGGGGGCCCATGAAGCCCATGAATATTAAAATTTTAAATGAAATTGGCAATTACGCAAGTATTTTTTAATTATTGCTATTAAGCTAAGAGGAGATGTCCCAAAACCTTCTACAATCTCACGTGGCGCTGGGGGCCCTTAATTTTGATATTATTTGAATGTGTACTTGAACATTTTGTTAAATATGGAATGAAATCCTTAAGTTGTAATATAGGGCCCAATTATTTCCGATAGCATTTAGGATCTTAGTTTTCGTCCTGATTCGTCTGCCTGCGCTGCTGTTGTTGGTAATGTGGAGGAGTGCTGTCAAATAGTTAAGGCATGAATGGCTGCTAACAACTTAAATTAAATGATGACAAGACAGAGGCATTTATCTGTGGTTCTGATGTCAGTCTTCGGAAAATAGCTATTACTACAATCAAGGTTGGGGCTTCCGAGATAACGTTGTCCAACACGGTTAGAGACCTTGGCCTTTTTATTGATAATAAAATATCAATGGTTCCACATAACAGTGCTGTGGTTAAAGCTTGTTCGTCTCATCTACGCACCCTGGGTCAGCTGCGACCTCAACTCAATTGAAGGACGGCCAACGCCGTAGCAGTCACTCTTATCCAGTCAAGGTTGGATTATAGCAATAGTTGCATGTGGGGTTAGCCCCAGAACTAACTGCAGAGATTACAGAGAGTGCAGAACACCGCGGCGCGCATTGTTTCGGGGGGTGAGGAGGCAAGATCATATCTCCCGGACACTGAGGGATCTCCACTGGCTCCCGGTGATAAAGCGAATAGCGCACAAAATTATGTCCAAGTACCTGGAAGTGCGCTCATTTGAATCATTTGTGCCTTCTTTATGGAACAATTTACCTCAGACCAGTGGCGTAGCTAGGGGAGGGGGAGGGGGGTCCAAATTAATAAATCCGCCCGGGCCCCTACTTGAGGGGGGCCCCAAAGGAGTGTCCAAATTGTTTTTTTCTTGTGTCATACTGTCGAATGTCAAAATGCAGGGGCCCCTAAAGAGGCCAAGCCCCCCGGGCCCCCAAATCCCTTGCAACGGCACTGCCTCAGACACTGAGAGAATCTGGGACAAAGAGAATCTTTTAAAAAGAATTTGAAGACCTTTCTCTTTGGCTAATACATCTGCCACTGCAAATCAAACCCAGAGCGCAATAAGCATGCTAATTTAATAGCCTGGATAGAAGCACTATAGGAAATGCCCATTCTTATCTTATCTTCTTATCTCTTTTTTATTATTTTTCTCCAGGACGATTACAGATATAGACCTATAAGCCCTAAAGGCTTACAGTTCTCCCTGTTAGCTTAGTAGTCTAGGCCTACATACTCTATGTCGCTGCATACTAGTACGGCAGTCAAAGCTAGTTAGTCGATTCTTTTACACTTTAATTAATGATCTCCTGTGCGGTAGCCACGAGGGGAGGTTGAAGTAATCATAATTTTAAACAACTGTAAATACACATTATTCAGTTGCAGCCTCAAGAGGTGGAAAATACTGTCAAAGCTTCATGGCATTTCTAGCACAATATGGTCAGATGGAATTGAAAATGTAAAACAATTTGTAGCTCATCGACCAGGGTTTGAGTTGGCTATGGAAGACCTGTTAAAGCTGAATCTTACTCCAAAAACCAGAAACGAAATTCATGAAATGTATATGTTATGTCGGTTCTTTTACTTGCATTATAATGTCAATCGTTTGGCACAGTATACTATTTTCTTTTGGCTTCTGCAACAAAGTCATTCAAGCTTGTGATGCGACTATAGATATGGAAGTTGCAAACATAGAAAGCTTATAATATGCACAACTAGGGGCTTTGCGAAACAGTTGGAAAGCAATGTGGAATGAAGCTAAGCTTGTTAAATCCCACCTGCAGATAGAAGTACAATAGTTTAGGAACAGCAATACAACTGCCAGTAAAAAAAAACAAGATTTCATGACGAGGATATATACACCTGATGAAAATGTGAATGAGATGAACGAAACAGAAGAATGCCATGAGGAAGCCCACTTTCGAAAACACATTATTTTATGTTGTATTGGATAATGACATAGTGTTATTGGAGGGCTTACAGTTTACAGTTCGGTTCAATTCAGTCAAAGATATTTCTAACACATTCAGCTTTCTTTGGAACTGCCAAAAGATGTCTGAAGAAGACTTGAAGTATAAAGCTACTAAGTTAGCAGAAAAGAAAGCTTATTATAATATCATAAGTTGTGAAGACTTTCTTCAGGAAATAATTCACCTAACAATGGTTCACAATGCAAATGTTGGTAAAGAACAGTTGGGTGCATTGGAACTGTTAAATGTTTTGGCAAATTCCAAATTAGAAAATATTTTTCATAACTTAAGTGTCAGTTCGAGGATGTTTCTTACAACACTAGTCCAGTAGCATTAGCAGAGAGGAGCTTCAGTAAACTTAAGCTCATCAAAAATTGCCTTAAGTCCACCATGAGTCAGGATCGCCTGCACAACTTGGCTAGGCTCAGTATTGAGTCTGGCATTGCAAGACAATAAACTTTGACACAATAATTCGTAGTTTTGCCAAGAAAAAGGCACGCAATTTAAGTTAGCCCTGTTTTAATAAAACTAGTCTTTTTCTTCTCTTTCTTATCATTCATGTATATAATGTAGACCTTTGGATGTATTTTCTGTTGACTGTTTCTTTTCACCAAACAGTAAGCATTCAAAAGATGAATGATTTGGGTATATGTTTGTAAATAATTATATCAATTCTGATCAATACTGAAGCGGAGGACCAATTAGATCTACAACAATTTAACTAAGAATATATGATTAATGTATTTTTGCAATAGACCTGTAAGGCTATGATTGAAATTATTACACTCTAATGGTAAATGGTTACACTTATGGCAGTTTCACAAAATGATCCACAGACCTTTTGAAAAGATGCCTGATTTTTCAAACGTATGTTAAACAAATAAATCATCAAGATCTGAATAGTGTTAGAAAAAAAAAGGTGTTTGGCGGGGGGGGGGGGGGGGGGGGGGGGGCCCACAAAAGATCTCGTACCGGCATCTTTTTTTTCTCTCGAGGGCCCTGACTCCGACTCCTAAAATCTCGAAGGAGCTCAAAATCCCACCAGCAATTAAAATCAAAACTCAAGAATCCTGAAAACTCTTATTATATTATAGGCCCTATAAATCTTCACTTATATTAGGCGCTCCTTCAATGCAGAAGATTACTGCGTCCTATGCTTATCAGTATTCTTAAATGTCAGTTAGAGTTTTACACGATGTTAAGTCATTGGTTTTCCTGGTTTGTTGAGGCAAACCATTTTATGTCCACTCTAGAAGGAAAAGAATTTTAAAGAATTGGTTCTTGCATCTAGAAACTAGTTTTTATCTCAAAGACTTTCTGGCTATTCAACTAGATTGTTGTTTTTATCTTTCTGGAAAACAAAAACACATTAAAATGCCATACATTTTGCGCGTTTAAGACAAAATGAGTAGGCTACATAAATAGGTTTGGACTGCGGGAAACTAGGTTCTACCATTTCGAGTGGGCTAAGGTTTAAAACCAATACTGACGTCTTCTGGGTCTGTCCATCTATGAGGGCTACCCCATATCCACTTGGGATGTTACCTAAAACGTTTAATTTTTATTACATCAGTTGTTTCGATGAATAATAATTGTTATTTGAGGTTGTAGACAACTCTATCCGCTTTTCTCTTCACAGTTATCTGCCCGAGAGTATTCGATGGCTGGCCGTGCATGAGCGTCACGAGGAGGCAATCGTGATCATCGAGAAACTAGCAAGGGGAAATAATAGAGTAGCCCCCCTTAGCACCAGAGGGATAATAGAGGTTAGCAGTTTGGTATTAAATGTTCTCGGCTGAAATATGTACCGGTAATTGCATTTTGCAATGGTTCTGGTCGTCTTTGAAGAGTTTGATAACTCGACATATAAATTGTACACTTCTATCTAAGTCGTAAATGTACAAACATAGTATAGTTTTGATGTTTCGCGCCACTTATTCCACTTTACACTGAGAGTTAAGCACTGTCCAAGATGGTTAAAGGAAATAATTGATAGGTTTAATTATCATCAATATTTTAGTTGCATTAGATGACTTTGCATTCCATCGTGGACTGGCGCCACACCGTTTGGTCCCATCACAGTTGTATTGTGGGTCAAATCCTGTTGCTGTTTGTTTTTCAATGAACTTTTTGTTGGTTCCCCCGAAAATGGAATAAAGAAAATAATTAAAATGAAGAAATGCGTATTTTTCTAATGTACATATCAATAATTAATGTTGTTTATATTCGTGTATTGTGTTGGGTAGAGTGTTGCCAGAGAAAAGAAAGAGACAGATGGTAATAAACAAACGTATTCCTACTTGGACTTGTTTGCTAGCGGTTACCTGGCCAGGGTTTCTTTTATCTTTTGTTTTTTCTGGTAAGTGAGATAACAAAAATCGTCAATGTATAACTTATTTCTAGGTAACTGCTGGAGGTAGATGCTGGTGAAGTGTGGAAACCACCGACACGCTCCCATTAAAAGTACACCGGTGAATTAACGCATGGGAGGACAGTCCTTGTTGCGCGTCCGAGAATGATTGCACTGCCGAGAGGCTCGCGAGACTCGTTGGGGAGGAAGCAATTTGCGCAAAAGCCCGTCTCAAACCCGCCCTGGTGCCTGGATGTCCAGATCTATAGACTGGAATTTGCGCTACCGGGCGACAGTGCAGGTATACGAGCGAGGCACCACGTTAATGATTCAGAGGAATTCCGCAGGTGGGGAGAAGAAGTTTAGTGCATGTACTGCGGAGAAAATATACTACAGACGCCCCTTGCGGCATATACTTTATAGAAGGAGCGTCTGTAAAGTATAAGATAAGAAAGAAGATGATTGCGCCCTACGTACATCCAAGGTTTGAGTCTAGTCATGCATTTTGATCAGTGTTTCAAATGATGTTAAGTTGCTGGTTTTCCTGGTTTGTTTAGGCAACCAATGCCACTATAAGCAGTTAATCTTCTGTATAGTCAGAGCGTTTGTAACATATAATAATAATAATAACGGTGCTTATATAGCGCATATCCCGTTGGTGACAGTTCTATGCGCAAACGACAGTTACAGAATACAGACAGACAACGAAATATGTAGTAATACGCTAATTCTGCATACGAAATAGGTGAGTCTTCAGCCGGCTCCTGAAGGTGTCATAGCTAGGGCTCTGGCGAAGCTGTAGTGGGAGGTGATTCCAAGCGGACGGTCCTGCGTAGGAAAATGAACGTTCGCCAGCGGACACTAGCCTCACACGAGGGATCCGCAGAGTAAGCGCATCAGATGCCGAACGAAGTGGGCGGGACTGGGTGTAGAGCTCCATACAAGAGCGAAGATAATCCGGGGCACAGTTATTCAGACACCTATAACAGAGGGAAGCCAGCTTATATGAGATCCGGTTGTTGATGGGTAGCCAGTGCAGAGATCGGAGCAGAGGATTGATGTCATTTGACTTCTTCTTCTTGAGAACTAGTCGGGCTGTTATATACGATATAAGATAAGAAAATTGACCTAGCAATAGCATTTTTGCAACATACTAATGACGTTTGATATTTTAAGGACCATTGCTATTTTTCTACATCTCCTTCCCCCAATGCAGCTTTCTTATTTTAAATTCTTTTTGGAAACACATGTTAAAATGAAAAAAAACCACTAATCTATAAAAAGAATGGATGGCACCTCCAAATTCCAAATTATTTGAATGTGCAAAATTGAGGCCAGAATTGGTTACACCATTTATACTATTCACCTATCCATATCAGCGAGTTATCGGAATAAACCACCTATATATAAAACAAATCTCTACGATAAAAAGGAAGTCTATGTCACTTGAAATGCGTTTACATGTTAGTGTTTAGGAAATATAATTTTCGTGTAAGCCAATTAATTTTGGCATCATGAATATAGTTTCCAGGCCCAATCCATTCTTTTTATAGATTAGTGAATGAATCACCAGTTGTCAATGATTCCCTTAATCAACAGGTTTGTTTTGTCTCTTGTAAATTACGGCGTCAGCTTTGCCGTGTCCAGTTTTTCCGGAAATATTTACCTCAATGTTGTTGTGATGACTCTACTGGACATCCCATCACTACCTCCAACACTTTGGCTGATGAACAGGTAGGACGTGTTCGTGTCTTGGGATTTACCGAATAGTCGCATTTGCTTTAACAGGGCTGACCGATTGACCGAATAGATGTTACTCGATATTCTGCAGAGAAGTGATATAGTGGTCAGATCGAATATGAATTGATTGAGGTCGAGTGAGAACTGTGACAAATGTTGAGTCATCTGGCTTATTTCTTGCAGCTGACAAAGTAGTTCCAACGAAAAATAAAAACCCCAAAAACAAGGCGAGAATGGGATCAGCTGTAGTATGTTAAATTCACACTAAACGTGTCAGATAATTACTCAATATAAAAACTCTATATTGTATAAACCGATGCCAAAACAAAAAGTAATATGCAATTTATTACATTTGATAATTTGTCACGCTTTTAATGTTTTTATGGCTCTGATGGTAGATTGTGTTTTTTAACAAATGTTAGTGCATGTAAAACAATAGATGAGAGATTAGAGATATTTTTAAAATAATATATCCTTAAAAAAAGCAATACATGAAAGATTATTTGCCACAAACATAAGCGAAGTTAATTAAAAGGATTTGTAAAAATAGTCACCATAAGGTGTTATTAAAAAACTGTATAAGTTGATTTTTTTTTAGGGTCGGAGTATTAGGATGGTGGTGAAAATTTAAAAGAATGTGACGTCATCGGCAAAGAGTCTATGTACAAAGTTTCATCTCGAAAGAATGACAGGAATCGGGTCAATTAACTTTGCCCTTTGTAAAAAGGAAATAACATGTAACATGTTATGCTGTGCTGTGCTGTGCTGTGCTATGCTGTGCTATGCTATGCTGTGCTATGCTGTGCTGTGCTGTTCTACGCTGTGCTACGCTATGCTACGCTATGCTATGATATATTATACTATATTATACTATGTCCTATGACTACATTTCCTCTAGATTTGGTAGAAGCTGGTCAGTGATAGTTCTATTCTCCATTTCTACAGCCTGTGCAGGATGTTGTATTCTAGTGATTTTTTTAGGTAAACATTTACATCTCTATACTTTATATTAAGTAATCAATGTGTTGTAATAAACGGTATAAACTAATATATAAAGACTAAACGAAGGAAGGTAAAAACAACAACAACAGAGATACAAATAAAACTGAGATGAAAATTTGATATAGAGGTTAGGGGAGAAAGTTAAGAAGAGACAAACAGGGAAAGAGAGAATTTGTGAAATAGAGATAGAGAACTAGAAAGGGAGAGAGATATGATGTATGAGAGAGAAATAGTCTTGTAGAGATACAAACAGGGAAGACGAGAAAGAAGTAGAAAGAGAAATAGAGATATATAGAGAGAAATTGGTTAAGGGGGGGGAGAAATAGGAAGAACATAGAGGAATGAGGAGTAAGATAGATAAGTAGGTAGTGAGAGAAAAGGAAGGAGGAAGAAATAGGGAGGGACAGAAAGAAAGAAATAGAGAGAGGTGCAGATAGAGATAGAGAGATTTAGAGAAAGATATAATATAGACATATAGATAAAAGATACATCGAATTAAGCGAGAGTGAGGAGTGGAATATAGGGATATGCATTAATACTAAAAGGAATCTTGATCAGAAATTCCCCCAAATCTGCCTTATCTTTGTTTGCAGCCCCGGATGAAAATCAACAAACTGTACTGAAATGGTTGACCATTTTATGTAAAGTGTCCACCAGTGCCGCATGGGACGCTGTCCAAACCTGGCAGATAGAGTTGTACCCAACTGTCATAAGGTGACTGGACCTGGAAAGTCTTTCTCTATTCAAACATACAATCAATTATCAACTATCCAGTCAGTCATACAAACACCAACAGACTATTTCAATGCCTTGACAGTTTACTTATGTAAATTTATATCGGTGATAAATTCTGTAAATGAAAAAAAAAACGAAATTGAAATTCGTAAACTAAACAGGAATGACGCTTTGTTTCAGAAATCTAGGCTATGGTGCCAGCAACACGGCAGCCAGACTTGGGGGCATTGCAGCGCCCTTTGTCATAAATCTGGTAAGAATATTTGCAAAATAAACTTACACGTTTACATTATAATTTATTCTATTTTAACTAAAAAATTAAATACTCATTTGCATATATTTGTTGTTAATTTAGCACTAGTTGTAGTATGTTATTAATTATATCGATATATCGTATTACCACATAGGCCTATATATATGTTCTATATTATGAAGTTGTATATCATGAGGGTATTATATGTTTGATATTTTATTGTATTATTAATTAAGGATGCATAATATAATATATTATAGATGCTTTGTGGTCATATTGTAGATTATTTATTATATGCGCCTTAGATATTAAAGATATTACATACGAATAAAAAATAAACTTTATATAGATATTAAATTATAAAATTTATATAATTTATATAATTTATATAATTTATATTATTTATATAATTTATATTATTTATATTATTTATATTATTTATATTATTTATATTATTTATATTATTTATATTATTTATATTATTTATATTATTTATATTATTTATATTATTTATATTATTTATATTATTTATATTATTTATATTATTTATATTATTTATATTATTTATATTATTTATATTATTTATATTATTTATATTATTTATATTATTTATATTATTTATATTATTTATATTATTTATATTATTTATATTATTTATATTATTTATATTATTTATATTATTTATATTATTTATATTATTTATATTATTTATATTATTTATATTATTTATATTATTTATATTTTTATTTATATTATTTATATTATTTATATTATTTATATTATTTATATTATTTATATTATTTATATTATTTATATTTTTTATATTTTTTATATTTTTTATATTATTTATATAATTTATATTATTTATATTATTTATATTTTTTTTATCATTTATATCATTTATATCATTTATATTATTTATATTATTTATATTATTTATATTATTTATATTATTTATATTATTCATATAATTTATATTATTTATATTATTTATATTATTTATATTATTATTTATATTATTTATATTATTTATATTATTTATATTATTTATATTATTTATATTATTTATATTATTTATATTTTTTATATTTTTTATATTATTTATATAATTTATATTATTTATATTATTTATATTATTTATATTATTTATATCATTTATATCATTTATATTATTTATATTATTTATATTATTTATATTATTTATATCATTTATATCATTTATATTATTTATATTATATATTATTTGGATTTAGTGTATATTTAATAATGTATTAAACTTTATGTCATACTTGTATTATTTACTATAGAAGCATTATATTAAATGTTAGGGTGCCGTATTGCTGCTGAGAGTTAACACCCTTGCCCATTTTACAATTACGGTATATAAGATTGACTTGTATAAGGGGCAAGGGTGTTAACTCTCAGCAGCAATCTTTACAATTACGGTATATAAGATTGACTTGTATAAGGGGCAAGGGTTCTAGCTCTCAGCAGCAATACGGCCCATAGATGTACAAAATTATTCGTTTTGATTAATTATATGTTATATTATTTTATTTTTTTTAAAAACATTACAGAGTTAAGATAGAGATATTTTATGTATGAAAGTATTAAACATATTCCAGGATCGGATGTTGGTGACCTACAGCATCACAACGTGTGTGACGCTTTTATGCGTGGCTTTGTCCTTCACCTTGCCGGAAACCCTCGACAAGCCTCTCCAGGATAATATGTTTCAATCAACGGAGGGCAAACAGGCAGACGGAACTATGATGACGTCCTCTCACATGGTTGATACCAACGACAGCTGGGAAGCGAATGGAGGCGGAACGACAGCCAATCAGAGAGAACAAAAGCTGAATTCCGGAGAAGATTTCTTACAATGACATTAACACTAGATGTGGCATATTTATATATAGGTCAGGCCAGTTATCCAGTATAATAACTACAGATATACTGTAAAACTAAGAAGATTGCAAACGTGAATATGGCCTATGTCATTTTTTTTTCAGGAAGAAAGATAATCCATTCAAATCTTGGATGCGTCAGTCTAGTTCAGGGGTCGGCAACCTTTTGAGGCAGAAGAGCCAAAAGTTACAATTTACACAATTTCCCAGTTTTTAAAGAGCCACTAACATTTTTGTGTCAATATTATGGTATTTGATTAAGATTGGGTGTATAACTTTGAATTAAAATAAACAGCTTTGAATATGAAATAATATTTATTCAAATAAAAACATACAAATGTTTCGCTCAAAAGATATCAAAGTATTTTAGCTAGCTCTGCTAGAATAATAAAATCAGTAATAAAATAATATAACTATAATCATTGAATAATAGATAGTTACAATAGTTACATGAATGGGAGCATTGGCCTTGCATGCCTTTTAAAAGTTTGGTTAAATTTGGCTCATAACTTGTTTTCAGTTTCAAGCACGTCTCTAGATTTGTATTTGTAGTTGGCTTCTTACTTTATTTTTTATTATATTCATGCAAGAGAATGCTTGCTCGCACGAATATGTTGACCCGAAGATCGTCAGCACTCCAAATGCCAACTTCTTCACATCACTGTACCATTCTGAAAGACTATTCCATGCCTCAAATACGAATGCCTCAACTCGCGGCATGTCTTTTAGAGCTGTCCAGTTGTGCAGCGAACGTGCATGCTTTTCTGAATCTACAAATCTTCTAACTTGTTCTTGAGTTCTGTGAACTTGCCTCTCCACAACTGTATCGTTTTGAAGTCCAGCAATATCCTTTGTATTTGTGTTGAGAGGATTTAATTTGAACGCTAGAGTACTTGCGTTTGTTTCTTAATTGCTCAAATCTCTCAGCGAATCCATCCTTCAATTTGTTTATAGCCATGATAAGCCATGCTGAAGTAATTCGTGTCAATAGTTGCATTAGTTTCATCGCTTCATATTTCAGAAATGAAGTAATTTACTGCTCTCCATGTCTTCGACAAAAAGAAGTAATTTAATTTCAAAACAAGCCACTTCTTCAAGCAAGGCATAGGCTGGGTTTCCCTTTCCTTGCAGTTTTACATTTAGCCCAATTAGTTTCTTTGTGATATCCAACATGAAGTTGAATTTTTCAAACCATTTGTCTTCCTTCAATTCGGGATGGACAACACCTTTTTCATTGAAGAATGTTTTTATTTCACTCAAGCAAGGAGCAAAACGTTTCAATACGTTACCCCTGGAAAGCCACCGCACTTTATTGTTCCAAAGTAGACCAGAATACTGGCTTTCTTTTTCTTCAAGAAATTTTTTAAACTCGCGCTGGTAGAGTGCTTTTGCCAAAATGCTGTTAATGATCTTCATTACCAAGTTCGTGACCTCAACTATTGGAAATATTTGGACACAAAAAGCCGCTTATGAATTATGCAGTGAAACTTTAAAATTTCGTGGCTCATTTTTTGCCGAAGAATCGTTGTACCCCATTATTTATTCCTGTCATACTTCTGGCTCCATCAGTTGCTATGGAAGATTTTTTTCTTTATCTCGATTTCATAGTCTTCCAGGCATTTTTGCAGAGCATTTGCTATATCTTCTCCACGAGTTTATCCTGAGAGCGGCAGCAATTCTAACATTTATGCTTTTGGACCTTGGGACAACATATTATACCCTTACAAAAAGGGTAACTTGTGCCGTATCTTTTATGTGGGAAGACTCATTAATAGCAAGTTGAATGTCTTCCACTTGCATGCGTGACATTTGAACACAGTTTAGCAGTTCGATCTTGTACTGTTTAAGCAGACAATGGCAAATCTTTGATTTTCTTCATGATTTCTGTCTTGTTTTTGAAATCCCGAAACAGTTCTTCAGCTCCACATATAAAACAATCTTTGACATAATCACCATCTGTGAATGGTTTCCCTCTTTTTGCAATTATTAGTGATATTGCAAACCTTGCCAGATTTACATTATTTGAAGATTGCGCCCAGTTACTTAACATCGAACTCAACTGTTGTTTTTGTTTTTGAAGCTCTTAAACAGCTTTTTCCGTGCGTCACCGGTTGGATATTTAGCAGCGAATCGGGTATGTTTTGTAGTAAAGTGTCTCTACAAATTTGACTTCTTATTGTGTGAAAGTTTTTCTTGGCAAATGAGACAAGTCGGAAGGTTGTCTGTGTTGCATATGGACGCAAACGACTCCGTCCAATCTTGAAACAATGAGAAATAGTTGTTTCTCGTAAGCGATTAAATGAACACACACACAACTGTGCTCAGAGGAAGAATGACTGAAGACTAAACACTACCGTCCGCTGTGTAGCTGGCTAGGTGGTACTAGTGACTCGCGGCTGTCAGCTGTCTGTCTATTCCCTTCTCCACATATTCTCACTTTTCTCTGTTAAGTATTTTTTTGCAGTATAATATTTTTTTAGTTTTGAAAGTAAAATAATATAATTATTAATATTTGCGCATGGAACTGAAGAGCCGCATCTTGACAAGGAAAGAGCCGCATGCGGCTCGCGAGCCGCAGGTTGCCGACCCCTGGTCTAGTTAGATCACTGATCTATAAAAAGAATGGATAGCACATCCATATTAAATTTGTATGCGCAAATTGAGGGCTAGAATTAATTACACCATTCACTTATCTATATAAACGAGTTTTAGGAATAAACCATTTATTATTAGAACAAATCTAGATGATAAAGAGGAAGTCTAAATCACTTGAAATGTATTTACAAGTCAGCGTATAGGAAAAATAATTTTATAGATAAGTGAAAGTCACGTGAAAGCCTATTAATTTTGGCTTCAAAAATTTAGTTTCCGGGCCTAATCAATTCGTTGTATAGATAAGTGAGTTACATGGACAACTTGATTGAATGATTCAAGCCTGGTTTGATATATAATAAACGAATCATTCACCAAAATTTCTGTTCAATTTTTCAAGTTAAATATTTGTTGTTGTTTTTTTCTTTTATTGCAATAATGAAAAAATGGGACAAAGTAAACATTGGAATAATGAAGACTACTGGATACTCTGTAACACCAATAACTAATTCACATTTGAACACCCTTATATAGATTTTTACATGGAAAGTGCTCGAATGCCCACTAGGGATGTTAAAACCGGTTTATTTTCAAAACCGGTTTTCGGATCTATAAAACCGGTTTAAAACCGGATTTCGGTTTCCCCCTTCCCCCCCCCCCCCCCCCGCGCAACGTCACAAGTCACAAGCCGGAAAAGCCAAATGTGCGTAGCTTTGTAGGAATATTTGAAAATTGATCAAACTTAACTAGTGTTTGTAAGGCATTCAAGAGGTTGATTTGTGTGAATACAATATGATTTTGTACACTTTACCAGAACATTCTTTAGAACAAAAATAAAATCTGGGCTAATAGATTAAAACCACTTATAGCTTTCAATGGTGATAAAGAAAATGTGTACACCGTGGACTTAGATTTGCAAAATAATGTATTGATGAAAATGATCGCGTGGCACCAATGAAAAGAATGTGTATTTATTTAATAGTGCCGGCATAATAAAGCACAGACGCGGTGTCTAGCCGAATTGTTCAGGGTCACAGGGCAAATCTAGTTTTCGTCGCTCCATTGCGTACATCAAAGAGTCCGTCGTCGTCGTCGGCATCCGTCTGTCTCGTGAGACGATGGTGTAGCCTCATCAAAGAGTATGAGCCGACAAGTAAAAAAAATTCCTGTTAATTGTAACTGTAACCAGTTGGTTTGATGTTGTTTTTATCGCAAGCCATATTCCATATTTGGTATTTGGCGACAAAAGAAACACAATATCTAAGACTTAGATCTAGTGTTAGCAAGGCATTTCAAGTATTGTTTTGTGCGAATCCAACTTTTTTTTCCCCATCAGAACCGAAAAAAAAGGTGTGCTACTTAAAGACACTTAAAGTAATGATAACCTTCCAACCAACAAACCGAAATCCGGTTTTGAAAATCAAAACCGGTTTTCAGTTTCAAAACCGGAATCCGGTATTCCGGTTTTCGTTTAACATCCCTATGCCCAACTAAAGTAAATAAACTTGAATTAACCGTAACCAAAGAAAAAAGAATGACGTCAACAAGAATGACGTCACGGAGTCTGACACATTTAGCGGAAACGAGACTGCCGCAATGTTAACAAATGTAATAATCTCTAACCAACAATACACAAAAAAAAAGAAGAAAATATCTTGAAACCGTACAGCCAGGCCCCACGAGAGGGGGTTACAGCCGGTATGCCGTACCGGGGCCCATAAGAGTTTTAGGGGGCCTATGAAAATTAAAATTTAAAGTTAAATCGGCAATTACGCAAGTTTTTATTTAAATTAATTGCCTCTATAAAGCTAAGAGATGCCCCAAAACCTCCTACAATCTCACGTGGCGCTGGGGGCCCTTCATTTTGGTATCCTTTGAATATGTACTTGAACATTTTGTTAAATATGCAAATAAGCCATTAGTTGTAATAAAGGGCCTAATTATTTTCGATAGCATTTATTATTTTTCTCCAGAGTCACCTACAATTATAGATCTATGGGCCTTACAGCCTTACAGTTATCCCTGTTAACTTAGTAGCCTAGACCTAAATACTCTATGTCACTGCATACTAGTACGGCAGTCAAAGCTAGTTAGTCGATCCTTTTACACTTTAATCAACGCAAAAATGTATTGACAATTGTCTTGAAGAATCCATTAAAGTGGAATCAGAAAAATGGTACAACATTTTAAAACGAATCTTGGATGTTATCCTTGATTTCCAGAGTTCTTCGGTACGCATCGGTGTATCAAATAATGGAATTTTTTTTTAGATCTGATAGAGCTGGTTTCCCACTGGGACCCAATTCCGAAGAAGCATGTTTTAAAAGTTAAAGCGTCGCAAAAAAAGGTTGAAAGACTGCAAGTACATTACCTCTCTATTGAGTCCCAGAATGAATTTATTGCAGAATGTTCTGATCTTGTTCAACAGCACTTTTTGGGAGAAAGACAGTCTGCAAAGTACTATGCAATAATAGTAGATTCTAAGCCAGATTCATCTCATGTTGATCAAACTACATTTCATTTGCGTTACGTAGTTTGCCATGAATCACGTTATGAAATTGTGGAATTGTAGTGACAAAAATGGATCTGACATTGCTCAAATAATTACTGAAACATTGGAAAGCCATGATATTCCACTTGCTGATTGTAGAGCACAGGGTTATGACAATGCCGCAAACATGTCAGGCAAATACAATGGAGCACAAGCAATAATAAAAGAACAATGGCCTACTGCAATATTCTCTCCTTGTGGTTGCCAGACACTTAACTTACGTGGTAATGATGCTTCTGAATGTATTCTATTAGCAATCACATACTTTTGAACTATACATACAATATACTCATTAATCAGTTTCAGCCCCAAGAGGTGGAAAATACTGTCAAGGAATATTGGCTGTTCGCTTCTTTGCATGTCTATCACCAGATGGCCAGATCGAGTTGAAAGTGCAAAGCCATTTGTAGCTCATCTACCAGGGGTTAAGTTGCCTTTGGAAGACCTTTTGAAACTGAAACTTACTCCGAAAACCAGAAACGAAATCCACGGAGCTAGGCCCATATGTTATGTCACGCGCATCATAATGTCAGTCGTGTTGCACAGTATACTAGTCCCTATTGACTTCTGCAACAAAGTCATTCAAACTTGTAATGCGACTATAGATATGGAAGTTGCAAACATAGAAAGCTTACTTGCACAACTAGGGGCTTTGCGAAACAGTTGGAAAACAATGTGGAATGACGCTAACTTTTTGCTAAGTTTATTGCAGCCAACCGGCAGATAGAAGTACACTAGTTTAGGAACAGTAATACAACTGCTAGAAAAAGAACAAGATTTCATATTAAGGATACACCTAATGAAAATGTGAACGAGAGGAACGAAACAGACGAATGCCCTGAGGAAGCCCACTTTCAAAAACACATATTTTATGTTGTATTGGATAGTGTATTGGAGGGTTTACAGTTCGGTTCAATTCAGTCAAAGATATTTCCGTATTGAAAAGTTGTGAAGTTGTTAATCGTTTATACTTTATATAAATAAATTTTAAAACGCATTAAACTTGAAGTCTTTTTTAATTGATATAATATTGCTATTTACTGATGAAAGAGTTTCAACTGTCATAGATGTGTCCCAAATTATTAAATCAAGTAGCTGTGACAAGTAGCCTACATTAACATTTGCCTCATATTATCAATTTACTCTCTCAATTTTACATTCAAACAATTCCATATTAAAATTAAATATGACAAGTCAATTGACAATTTAACTGTCCAACTTTGAAACCCCCAATTCTTCTTTATGAGTTTTTTCATTCAAATTAACCATCAGTGAGTGTAATTTTCCCATTTTACACATCTTTGTAATATTATTTGCATGATCAATACTGAAGCGGAGGAACAATTACAATAATTTAAACTAAGAACTATGTAGGCCCACTTGATTAAAGTAGGCCTATTTTTGTAATAGACATGTAAGGCTGTGATTGAAATGATTACACTCTAATGGTAAATCTAACACTTATGACAATTTCACAAAATGGTCCACATGCCGTTGAAAAAGATTCCTGATTTTTCAAACGTATGTAATACAAATAAATCATCTAGATATGACTAGTGTTAGAAAAAAAAATGGGGGGGGGGGGAAGGGCCCAGAAAAGATCTCGTACCATCATTTTTTTTCTCTCGAGAGCCCTGCGTATAGCTGCATAATAGGTTATAGTTAAATTTTCGACAATTCGGGGAAGTGTAATCCTTGGCATGCTTTCAATATGTGACCCTCTTAAAACTCGTAGCAAAAAATATTTTCCTTATACCTTATGCAAGAACAAATTATGGATTTAAGTGCTAGTTATTCCAGATGGCATCCGAAGGATGGAATAAGTTGTTTGGACACACCAGGAAAACCGTTAACTTATCATCATTTAAAACACTTATACAAATGCAAGACTAGACCCAGATCACGGGTAGGACGCAATAATCTACTTTATTGAAGGAGCGTCTGTAATATATAATATAAGTATAAGACATGTGAACTCAACGTCATTGAATAATATTTCTGGATGGACTTTCTAACATATTGAGTGCAATGTTATTTAGCAATTAATATTTAGGCATGTATAAATAGTTTATTCGCGTTTGACCGCTCAGTAAAATTATTAAAGAACATGTACTATCAGTGGCATAGCTAAATGGCGAGGCCACCACAGGCGCCAATGCTTTGAAAGGCGCCAAACTGTTTTTGTAACCCCCTTTTTTTTTTACTTTAGCTTATCACTAAATGATAACTAATAAGCTTATACTTAACATGGGCTGATTTCGACTTCCGCCTAAGGCGCCTTTACCCTACTTACGTCACTGTTTACTATAAATGCCCAAGAAAGTTATTTATATTAAATCATGAATAATAATATAACTTAATTAGTTGATTTAATATAAATAAAAAATGACCATATTTATAAAACATAAAAACGATCCAAAAAAGGAGGTTTAATAAATGTTTATTTAATTTTCCTTTGCTTGTATAGTCAATGTTTTCATTGGTCAGCCTTTACATATGTCATTCAAAGATTAGGCCTATGGGGAGTGACAGAGTTTTAAAACATAGAAAATATAACAATATAGGCCCAAGTTTTTCTATTGTTGTAATCTAACTGAATAACACGGTAGAAATTGCGTCTCTGTGTTTTCAACACGTTTCTTTTGACTGTGGATAAACGTAATAAAATAAAGTATCCCATTTCAACCCTTGTTGGTGCACAGAGTTCAAAGGTCGCTGTGGCAAGGGGCATACAAATCGGTTCAACCCGATCGTGAAGATGCTATTCACACCGTGCAATCGGTTACAATTTTTGCACCGAGCCTAATCTGAAGACGTCATTGTTTCACGTTAAGATCATGCGGTGCATAAACAGACCAGAAGTAGATCTGTCATAACTTAGGTGGGGTGGGGTGGGGTAGTGGAGAGGGGGGTGTTAAGGGGCAGGGGTTTAAGTCGGAGTTTTTTTCTTTAGCTGGTAATCTTTTTTTTTCTACAGCTGGACCCTGCAATCCTTGGCGAATCGGACAATTATGCAGTTTTATTATAATATTTAAAGGGATGCCAGAAAACCTTCTTTATGTATATTTTTTTAAACCCCCCCCCCCCCCCCCCCCGAGGATGTTACAGCTTTACATTACAAAGAATCCAAATAAATATTTATTACTGGCAGCTTGGATCGACGTCTGTCCGCATGAAGACGATAACTGCTTTAATTAAGCCATTCTCAAATAATTAATTGTGCCAAATTTGGACGTAGTAGACCTGTTTAGCTAAATTTACGAGCAAAGGTGGACTGCTAAAGTGGTTTTTAGACACGACTCATGGCTAAGCTGACTATAGATGATATGTTGGTGGAAACTGGAGGTTTCGGCAGATCCCAATGGATTATTCAATTTTTCATCAACGTACCAATGGTCATTGCCGCTTGGAGCATGCTACAGATGACATTTCTTGGTAGCAGAATACTTAATGTGTTTATACAAGTTTGTAAAAATGTGTTTTTCTTTTGTTTATTGTAAGTTTTCCTATTGTTGGTCTGTTTTCCTATTGTTGGTACGTGGTGACTTTGTTGGTCAGTTTTCCTTCTGTTGATAAGTTACACACTTTCTTATTGTTGCTTCTGTTTCCATAGTTGCTTCTGTTTCTATTTTCTATTTCTTGTTTCTATTGTTATTTCTTGTTTCTTTTGTTATTTCTTGTTTCTATTGTTATTTCTTGTTTCTTTTGTTATTTCTTGTTTCTTTTGTTATTTGTTGTTTCTATTGTTATTACTTGTTTCTTTTGTTATTTGTTGTTTCTTTTGTTATTTGTTGTTTCTTTTGTTATTTCTTGTTTCTATTGTTATTTCTTGTTTCTTTTGTTATTTCTTGTTTCTTTTGTTATTTGTTGTTTCTATTGTTATTACTTCTTTCTTTTGTTATTTGTTGTTTCTTTTGTTATTTGTTGTTTCTATTGTTATTACTTGTTTCTTTTGTTATTTCTTGTTTCTTTTGTTATTTCTTGTTTCTTTTGTTATTTGTTGTTTCTTTTGTTATTTGTTGTTTCTATTGTTATTACTTGTTTCTTTTGTTATTTCTTGTTTCTTTTGTTATTTGTTGTTTCTATTGTTATTACTTGTTTCTTTTGTTATTTGTTGTTTCTTTTGTTATTTGTTGTTTCTATTGTTATTACTTGTTTCTTTTGTTATTTCTTGTTTCTTTTGTTATTTCTTGTTTCTTTTGTTATTTGTTGTTTCTTTTGTTATTTGTTGTTTCTATTGTTATTACTTGTTTCTTTTGTTATTTCTTGTTTCTTTTGTTATTTGTTGTTTCTATTGTTATTACTTGTTTCTTTTGTTATTTCTTGTTTCTTTTGTTATTTCTTGTTTCTTTTGTTATTTGTTGTTTCTATTGTTATTACTTGTTTCTATTGTTATTATTTGTTTCTATTGTTATTTCTTGTTTCTTTTGTTATTACTTGTTTCTATTGTTATTTCTTGTTTCTTTTGTTATTACTTGTTTCTATTGTTTTTATTTGTTTCTATTGTTATTTCTTGTTTCTTTTGTTATTACTTGTTTCTATTGTTATTACTTGTTTCTATTGTTATTATTTGTTTCTATTGATATTTCTTGTTTCTATTGTTATTTTTTGTTTCTTTTGTTATTACTTGTTTCTATTGTTATTATTTTTTTCTATTGTTATTACTTGTTTCTATTGTTATTTCTTGTTTTCTATTGTTATTACTTGTTTCTATTGTTATTATTTGTTTCTATTATTATTTCTTGTTTCTATTGTTTTTTCTTGTTTCTATTGTTATTATTTGTTTTTTATTGTTATTTCTTGTTTCTATTGTTATTACTTGTTTTTATTGTTATTTCTTGTTTCTTTTGTTATTACTTGTTTCTATTGTTATTATTTATTTCATATGTTATTTCTTGTTTCTATTGTTATTTCTTGTTTCTATTGTTATTTCTTGTTTCTTATGTTATTACTTGTTTCTATTAATATTATTTGTTTCTATTGTTATTTCTTGTTTCTATTGTTATTTCTTGTTTCTATTGATATTACTTGTCTCTAATGTTATTATTTTTTTATTGTTATTATTTGTTTCTATTGTTATTTCTGGTTTCTATTGTTATTACTTGTTTCTATTGTTATTTGTTGTTTCTATTGTTATTACTTGTTTCTATTGTTATTATTTGTTTCTATTGTTATTTCTTGTTTCTTTTGTTATTACTTGTTTCTATTGTTATTTCTTGTTTCTTTTGTTATTACTTGTTTCTATTGTTTTTATTTGTTTCTATTGTTATTTCTTGTTTCTTTTGTTATTACTTGTTTCTATTGTTATTACTTGTTTCTATTGTTATTATTTGTTTCTATTGATATTTCTTGTTTCTATTGTTATTTTTTGTTTCTTTTGTTATTACTTGTTTCTATTGTTATTATTTTTTTTTATTGTTATTACTTGTTTCTATTGTTATTATTTGTTTCTATTATTATTTCTTGTTTCTATTGTTTTTTCTTGTTTCTATTGTTATTATTTGTTTTTTATTGTTATTTCTTGTTTCTATTGTTATTACTTGTTTCTATTGTTATTACTTGTTTTTATTGTTATTTCATGTTTCTTTTGTTATTACTTGTTTCTATTGTTATTATTTATTTCATATGTTATTTCTTGTTTCTATTGTTATTTCTTGTTTCTTATGTTATTACTTGTTTCTATTAATATTATTTGTTTCTATTGTTATTTCTTGTTTCTATTGTTATTTCTTGTTTCTATTGATATTACTTGTCTCTAATGTTATTATTTGTTTCTATTGTTATTATTTGTTTCTATTGTTATTTCTTATTTCTATTGTTATTACTTGTTTCTATTGTTATTTCTTGTTTCTTTTGTTATTACTTGTTTCTATTGTTATTTCTTGTTTCTTTTGTTATTTCTTGTTTCTATTGTTATTATTTGTTTCTATTGTTATTTCTTGTTTCTTTTGTTATTACTTGTTTCTATTGTTATTACTTGTTTCTATTGTTATTATTTGTTTCTATTGTTATTTCTTGTTTCTTTTGTTATTACTTGTTTCTATTGTTATTACTTGTTTCTATTGTTATTATTTGTTTCTATTGATATTTCTTGTTTCTATTGTTATTTTTTGTTTCTTTTGTTATTACTTGTTTCTATTGTTATTATTTTTTCTATTGTTATTACTTGTTTCTATTGTTATTTCTTGTTTTCTATTGTTATTACTTGTTTCTATTGTTATTATTTGTTTTTTATTGTTATTTCTTGTTTCTATTGTTATTACTTGTTTCTATTGTTATTACTTGTTTTTATTGTTATTTCTTGTTTCTTTTGTTATTACTTGTTTCTATTGTTATTATTTGTTTCTATTGTTATTTCTTGTTTCTTTTGTGATTACTTGTTTCTATTGTTTTTTCTTGTTTCTTTTGTTTTTATTTGTTTCTATTGTTATTTCTTGTTTCTATTGTTTTTTCTTGTTTCTTTTGTTATTACTTGTTTCTATTGTTTTTTCTTGTATTTATTGTTATTACTTGTTTCTATTGTTATTGTTTGTTTCTATTGTTATTTCTTGTTTCTATTGTTATCACTTGTTTCTATTGTTATTACTTGTTTCTATTGTTATTTTTTGTTTCTATTGTTATTACTTGTTTCTATTGTTATTATTTGTTTCTATTGTTATTTCTCGTTTCTATTGTTATTTATTGTTTCTTTTGTTATTTCTTGTTTCTTTTATTATTACTGGTTTCTATTGTTATTTCTGGTTTCTATTGTTATTTCTTGTTTCTATTGTTATTTCTTGTTTCTATTGTTATTGTTTGTTTCTTTTGTTATTTCTTGTTTCTTTTATTATTACTGGTTTCTATTGTTATTATTTGTTTCTAATGTTATTTCTTGTTTCTTTTATTATTACTTGTTTCTATTGTTATTATTTGTTTCTATTGTTATTTCTTGTTTCTTTTGTTATTACTTGTTTCTATTGTTATTACTGGTTTCTATTGTTATTATTTGTTTCTATTGATATTTCTTGTTTCTATTGTTATTTTTTGTTTCTTTTGTTATTACTTGTTTCTATTGTTATTATTTTTTTCTATTGTTATTACTTGTTTCTATTGTTATTTCTTGTTTTCTATTGTTATTACTTGTTTCTATTGTTATTATTTGTTTCTATTATTATTTCTTGTTTCTATTGTTTTTTCTTGTTTCTATTGTTATTATTTGTTTTTTATTGTTATTTCTTGTTTCTATTGTTATTACTTGTTTCTATTGTTATTACTTGTTTTTATTGTTATTTCTTGTTTATTTTGTTATTTGTTGTTTCTTATGTTATTTCTTGTTTCTATTAATATTATTTGTTTCTATTGTTATTTCTTGTTTCTATTGTTATTTCTTGTTTCTATTGATATTACTTGTCTCTAATGTTATTATTTGTTTCTTTTGTTATTTCTTGTTTCTATTGTTATTTCTTGTTTCTATTGTTATTATTTGTTTCTATTGTTATTTCTGGTTTCTATTGTTATTACTTGTTTCTATTGTTATTATTTGTTTCTATTGTTATTTCTTGTTTCTTTTGTTATTACTTGTTTCTATTGTTATTTCTTGTTTCTTTTGTTTTTACTTGTTTCTATTGTTTTTATTTGTTTCTATTGTTATTTCTTGTTTCTTTTGTTATTACTTGTTTCTATTGTTATTACTTGTTTCTATTGTTATTATTTGTTTCTATTGATATTTCTTGTTTCTATTGTTATTTTTTGTTTCTTTTGTTATTACTTGTTTCTATTGTTATTATTTTTTTCTATTGTTATTACTTGTTTCTATTGTTATTTCTTGTTTTCTATTGTTATTACTTGTTTCTATTGTTATTATTTGTTTCTATTATTATTTCTTGTTTGTATTGTTTTTTCTTGTTTCTATTGTTATTATTTGTTTTTTATTGTTATTTCTTGTTTCTATTGTTATTACTTGTTTCTATTGTTATTACTTGTTTTTATTGTTATTTCTTGTTTCTTTTGTTATTACTTGTTTCTATTGTTATTATTTATTTCATATGTTATTTCTTGTTTCTATTGTTATTTCTTGTTTCTTATGTTATTACTTGTTTCTATTAATATTATTTGTTTCTATTGTTATTTCTTGTTTCTATTGTTATTTCTTGTTTCTATTGATATTACTTGTCTCTAATGTTATTATTTGTTTCTATTGTTATTATTTGTTTCTATTGTTATTTCTGGTTTCTATTGTTATAACTTGTTTCTATTGTTATTTCTTGTTTCTTTTGTTATTACTTGTTTCTATTGTTATTTCTTGTTTCTTTTGTTATTTCTTGTTTCTATTGTTATTATTTGTTTCTATTGTTATTTCTTATTTCTTTTGTTATTACTTGTTTCTATTGTTATTATTTGTTTCTATTGTTATTACTTGTTTCTTTTGTTATTACTTGTTTCTATTGTTATTACTTGTTTCTATTGTTATTACTTGTTTCTATTGTTATTTCTTGTTTTCTATTGTTATTACTTGTTTCTATTGTTATTTCTTGTTTTCTATTGTTATTACTTGTTTCTATTGTTATTATTTGTTTTTTATTGTTATTTCTTGTTTCTATTGTTATTACTTGTTTCTATTGTTATTACTTGTTTTTATTGTTATTTCTTGTTTCTTTTGTTATTACTTGTTTCTATTGTTATTATTTGTTTCTATTGTTATTTCTTGTTTCTTTTGTTTTTATTTGTTTCTATTGTTATTTCTTGTTTCTTTTGTTTTTATTTGTTTCTATTGTTATTTCTTGTTTCTTTTGTTATTACTTGTTTCTATTGTTATTATTTGTTTCTATTATTATTTCTTGTTTCTATTGTTATTACTTGTTTCTATTGCCATTACTTGTTTCTATTGTTATTACTTGTTATTTCTGGTTTCTTCTTGTTTCTTTTATTATTACTTGTTTCTATTGTTATTTCTTGTTTCTATTGTTATCACTTGTTTCTATTGTTATTTCTTGTTTCTATTGTTATTATTTGTTTCTATTGTTATTGCTTGTTTTTTTTTGTTATTTCTTGTTTCTATTGTTATTACTTGTTTCTATTGTTATTACTTGTTTCTATTGCCATTACTTGTTTCTATTGTTATTTCTTGTTTCTATTGTTTTTTCTTGTTTCTTTTGTTATTACTTGTTTCTATTGTTATTATTTGTTTCTATTATTATTACTTGTTTCTATTGTTATTTTTTTGTTTCTATTAATATTTCTTGTTTCTATTGTTATTACTTGTGTCTATTGCCATTACTTGTTTCTATTGTTATTACTTGTTTCTATTGTTATTGTTTGTTTCTATTGTTATTTCTTGTTTCTATTGTTATCACTTGTTTCTATTGTTATTACTTGTTTCTATTGTTATTTTTTTGTTTCTATTGTTATTACTTGTTTCTATTGTTTTTATTTGTTTCTATTGTTATTGCTTGTTTCTTTTGTTATTTCTTGTTTCTTTTATTATTACTTGTTTCTATTGTTATTTCTTGTTTCTATTGTTATCACTTGTTTCTATTGTTATTACTTGTTTCTATTGTTATTTTTTTGTTTCTATTGTTATTACTTGTTTCTATTGTTATTTTTTGTTTCTATTGTTATTTTTCGTTTCTATTGTTATTACTTGTTGCTATTGTTTTTATTTGTTTCTATTGTTATTGCTTGTTTCTTTTGTTATTTCTCGTTTCAATTGTTATTACTTGTTTCTATTGTTTTTATTTGTTTCTATTGTTATTGCTTGTTTCTTTTGTTATTTCTTGTTTCTTTTATTATTACTGGTTTCTATTGTTATTATTTGTTTCTATTGTTATTTCTTGTTTCTATTGTTATTTCTTGTTTCTATTGTTATTTCTTGTTTCTATTGTTATTGCTTGTTTCTTTTGTTATTTCTTGTTTCTTTTATTATCACTTGTTTCTATTGTTATTATTTGTTTCTATTGTTATTTCTTGTTTCTATTGTTATTTCTTGTTTCTATTGTTATTGCTTGTTTCTTTTGTTATTTCTTGTTTCTTTTATTATTACTGGTTTCTATTGTTATTACTTGTTTCTATTGTTATTACTTGTTCCTATTGTTATTATTTGTTTCTATTGTTCTTTCTTGTTTCTTTTGATATTACTTGTTTCCATTGTTATTTCTTTTCACTTTTTTTTTTTTTTGTTTCTTTTGTTATTTCTTGTTTCTATTGTTATTTCTTGTCTCTTTTGTTATTACTTGTTTCTATTGTTATTATTTGTTTCTATTATTATTTCTTGTTTCCATTGTTATTTCTTGTTTCTATTGTTATTACTTGTTTCTATTGCCATTACTTGTTTCTATTGTTATTTCTTGTTTCTTTTGTTATTACTTGTTTTTATTGTTATATCTTGTTTCTATTGTTATTTCTTGTTTCTATTGTTATTTTTTGTTTCTAGTGTTATTATTTGTTTCTATTGTTATTATTTGTTTCTATTGTTTTTTCTTGTTTCTATTGTTATTTCTGGTTTCTTTTGTTATTACTTGTTTCTATTGCCATTACTTGTTTCTATTGTTATTTCTTGTTTCTTTTGTTATTACTTGTTTTTATTGTTATTTCTTGTTTCTTTTGTTATTTCTTGTTTCTATTGTTATTTTTTGTTTCTTTTGTTATTACTTGTCTCTATTGTTATTTCTTGTTTCTTTTGTTATTTCTTGTTTCTATTGTTTTTTCTTGTTTCTATTATTGCTTCTGTTTCTATAGTTTTTTCTTGTTTCTGATGTTGTTTCTGTTTCTATTGTTATTTCTTGTCTCAATTGTTGTTCTGTTTCTATGGTTATTTCTTTGCTTTTATTGTTAATTCTTGTTTCCATTGTTGCTTATGTTTCTATTGTTATTTCTTGTTTCTTTTGTTATTTCTTGTTTCTATTGTTTTTTCTTGTTTCTATTGTTATTTCTTATTTTTATTGTAATTTCTTGTTTCGATTGTTATTTCTTGTTATCATTGTTGCTTCTGTTTTTATTGTTATTTCTTGTTGCTATTGTTGCTCTTTTTTCTCCTGTCGATTTATCTTAATATCTAACGTTACCTTAATCCTTCTACTACAACACCTTTTATTTCAAGGTAAAGTGCCTGACTGGGAATGCACATCTAACGTAACACAAAATATCACCGAGTCACACGCTGTCCATAACGTGTCCAGATTCAAACAGTGCTACCTAGATCAGACACCATGTAAAGAGTTTCACTTCGACGATAGTTTCATGACCATAGTTAATCAGGTAAGTGGTTTTAAGCAATAATGTTTTCTAACTTATAAACCTATTAACCCTTCCCGTACCGACCTACTTCTATCTATGCTGCCTTCAGTTCCGCTATATACGCGCCCGGGACTGTAAGGGTTAATTAAACTGTAAACATAATAGTAGTGGGAGATCAAGGCAACTCAATAGAGACAATGGCACAGCGAGATTACTGTTGTCAATATTGAACAGATTTAATTTTTTATTATTATACCAAACATAACAACACTTTTTTTTATAAGCTTAGTCGTTGGGCCAGAATATCCTCAATTGCAGGCCCTCAAGAAAACATTATGACAACAATCAAACGGCGCAAACTGACATGGTTTGGTCATGTGTTGCGGCACAATAGCTTGTCAAAACAATCCTCCAGGGCACGTTAGAAGGTAAGCGTAGGAGAGGCCGTCAACGGAGATGCTGGTTCGACAATGTAAGAGTATTGGACAGGGCTGCTGTTGAGTCAACTATTGACAACTGCTCAATAGGCAAAAGTAGAGAAAGTTGACTGCTGAGGTGTCTATTCGCTCCCCCCAACGACCACAACGGTCATTGGATTTATGATGATGATGATAAACCAGGCGCTAATAGGGATATCAACCATCATCCCACTTCAGCGGGCTAACACATTAAGTTTCATTCTCTTTCTTGTTTTCTACACTCAAAATAAAGGTAACCGCCCAAACTCTAGTAACCTTTATTATTAATGTGAAACTACTCTTTGCATTCAATTAAAGAAATATTGAATAATGACTCATTGGCATATTCTTTAAGGTACACAAAAAATATAATTTATCACAGACAAATCAGTAGCCTAGCCAGGGGGTGGGGGGGGGGGATGGGGAGCGGCCGCTCCCCCTACGACCATTTTCGAAAAAAAAGGGCCTTTTCGGGAAAAATAATGTAATAATTTTAACAAGCCATGAAGTTTATACTGTTTCTAATATATTTTTTTTAATTTAAATTGCACTTTAACAATTTAATTAGTTTCAATATTATTAATAAACCTTGTTAAATCTAGTTAATTTTAGTTTAATTTGATACGAAGTGAAGGTCACACTCTAGTGCAGGGATCGGCAACCTTTTATTAATTGTGTGCTTACTTGTATTCTTATAAGACAGGTAGGTAATTTAAATCCGTAGCTAGACACAAGCCAAAAGCAAACAAAACTGTTACTATATAGAGAAAATTGTTAAAGCGTTTTATATTTAAGTTTTAAAAAATAATGTGTATGTGATTAGCCTATCATCCTTTTTATTAATTATTAGCATTTATACGAAATACAAAATAATATTACCAAACTTTCACATTTATAGTAACTATTTTGTTACGGTTATCATTTAGTTGTCAAGATACACATCTATCAAGTGCTAATATTGATTATAAAATTGTGTTCACAATTTAACTGAGATGTTCTTTAATTTATCAGTCAATAGTTATAATTGTAATTCTCCTAATATCGTTAAGAGGAATTGATACAAAGTAATAATACAAACTGGGTAGTTAATGTAATGTTCCGAAAATGTGCATATATTATATTAGTCATATAATATTTATATGATTTTCAACTACTTTTTGACAGTTTGGTCATTATAAAGTTATAATTTGTAATAGTCTTTAATAATATAAAAATTAAAAAACATAGGCCTAATTAAAAAAATATTTGCGGAAACAAATGTAGCTAATTATTTCCCTTTAATTAAAAATAAACATTCTAAATTTGATTCAATAGTGATGCCAAACAAGTCATGTTTTTTTATATAAAAAATATTACTGACTAATTATTATTTCTTTACATAAACTAGCGTTGTGGTATTTATTATAAGATTTAATTATTATAGGTATAAAATTAATTTACGTTAAACAGTTGTAAATAAACATTTCCTGCATTAATTATTTGTCCATTCAACCTTAAGGAGTTTATCTCTTAAACAATTTGGCACTTTTCGATGCCCATGTCATTAAAGGTTTAAATTTAACTGGCTACGTTTTCAAATCGCCAATATCCCTACACTTATTTAAAAAAAGTATCTACATCTAAGAAGGTAGTATTGACATTAAGACAGTTATGCTTGATTAGGTATGAAAAAATCAATTTGAAAGTCTTGAAACTTCGCTTTGAGTGCTTCGATGTGTTTCTGAAAAATCCCAACTATCTTAATATATGCCTTTGTAAAGGGAAGTACACAGTGGCGTAGCTAGGGGAGGGGGGAGGGGGTCCAAATTCGAAAGTCCCCCCGGGCCCTACTTGAGGGAGGCCCCCAAAGGAGTGTCCGAATTGTTTTTTTATTATGTCATAATGTCGAATGTCAAAATGCAGGGGCCCCTAAAAAGGCCAAGCCCCCCCCCCCGGGCCCCCAAATCCCTAGCAACGGCACCGGAAGTTCATATAGTTAAATGTTTTGAAATTGATTTCACTCAATATAAATATTACTGGAAAATGTAGGCTAGTTGTTTTTGTTTTCATAAATTAAATAATATTTAACGGAGACAGTGTTATGTATTTGACACATAGATACAGTAAATAAAAATGTTGAAATTTTTTATTTTTTTTTAATCTCTTTAAAAATGTCTATATTGACGATTTATCTCGTCTTTCAAAATTAAAAGAAGAATGCAGTCCTATAGAAGCATTCGCATTGATTCTATAAATACTTTTCGACACTAGATGTTTATACAGTCTGTGTATCCTGCGGCACATGATATTCTTATAACACTTGATACATACAAATTCTTAGTTCTTCTATTAATCTGAAAAAAGTGCCAAAAGTGGGGCCTTTTTCCAAAAAGTTCGCTCTCCCTAGCGTTAAAACCTGGCTACGCCACCGAGACAAATCTTACAGTCTTCATCTCACCTTGCCTGGTCCTCTAAAATATTCCATTTGCCTGCAGTTCTTCTTTGATTAGAGTGACCAAATTTTGTATTTCTACTTTACACTCGTTGCAATTCGACTCTGTTGCCCTTTTGACCAATAAATGGTACAAGTATTCCACTAACAATATCTAAAAATACATCTCTTTTTCTACCAAAACCAGAAGTTTAAAAAAAAATAATCTTAAGACCTTAGCAAATATAATCCTTTATAAATAAGGGTTGTGAAAAAGATTTTAAAAAATAAATAAAACAAACAACAAACAAACTGCAGTTTGAAACAATGTTTAGACAGTGGTTGACAATGAGGAAAGAGAGTGCGTAATTTATTTTTATTTGATTTTACCCAAGGACGCTTGTAAAAATATCTATATTAGAAAAAGGGTCGTTAAAGTATTAACATTTAAATTCAATAATCATTAAATCTTATATTGTTTATTTACATTTTTATTCTTCTGTTTAGAAATAGCGTTTGTAAACACTTAAGTTAAGATTTTATTGGTGCTTGGCATGTATATGAATCATTAAAGCATTTTAAACCCTGGTTTCCGGCATGCTCTTCACTTCTTTTTTTTGCAGTAGTTAGATTGGGTTGAGTTGCAACATTGCTTTGTGGTTGTTGTTTTTTAAATATGAAAAGTAAATAAAGCTTTGTTTTGAAAGACGCCTTTTGTATTGTACTTAAAACAACGCTTTTACCCCATTAAAATGTATATTTACAATGGGCCGTATTGCTGCTGAGAGTTAACACCCTTGCCCCTGATACAAGTCAATCTTATATACCGTAATTGTAAAGATTGCTGCTGAGAGTTAACACCCTTGCCCCTTATACAAGTCAATCTTATATACCGTAATTGTAAAGATTGCTGCTGAGAGTTAACACCCTTGCCCCTTATACAAGTCAGTCTTATATACCGTAATTGTAAAGATTGCTGCTGAGAGTTAACACCCTTGCCCCTTATACAAGTCAATCTTATATACCGTAATTGTAAAATGGGCAAGGGTGTTAACTCTCAGCAGCAATACGGCCCATTGGGTATTGGTTTTTCGACGTGTCATTTGTATTATACTTAAAACCACGCTTTTACCCCATTAAAATGTATATTTCAAATTGGGTTTTGGTTTACGACATGTCATTTGTATTGCTTTTAAAACCATACTTTCATTTCCATTAATATATATATAAAGTGGTCCTTGGTTTGCGACATGTCATGGGTGCCTGCCACAACGATCTCTATACAGATGGCCGGAGTTTTGCTTGGTTCCGTATCTTCAGGTCACCTGAGTGATCAGTTTGGCCGCAAGAGGATCCTGTTTGCTTTCTTACTATGGCACGGCGCCTGCAACCTCGCCATAGCGCTCAGTGTCTGGTGGCAGATGTTTGCAGTGTTCCGGTTTTTCATTGGCATTGGAATAGGTAACTAGTGCTCGTACACGGACTACGGGGATGAGCTAACTATAGCCTTCGTGCGGCTTGCGATCTACGTGACTCAGTAATACATCATGGACATATACCTGTAGCCATAAGCGTAGTCCTAATGACATCGCGTGAAGATGTCATTTATATTCAGGTAAAAGCATTTACTTGGGACTTCATGACACTGACCAGTTAGTGGGTAAGTTAAAGACGACTTTAAATTGTACTGATCACTGAATACTCATGTATTCTGAAACTGGCGAGTGCTGTTTCACTATAAAACGTAGCGTCTTTTATAAGAATGCACTGCCGATCATTAAAACATAAAAAAATGTAAACATAGCCACCATGACGATCAGTTCGCGCATTCCGGTTGGAATAAAACTATATTCTAATTCATATGCATACTATATTATAACTGTCCTCATCAACATGATCCAGCAACCAACTGGGCACTTGCCCTCCGACTTGTAACTGCCGAGACTTTCAGGTCAATGTCAAAATATGTGGGGACACGGTGGTCGATCGACAGCGCGTTCGGATGGCGTACCGAAGTTCCTGGGTTCGAATCTTGATGAAGGCTAGGATTTGTTCCCTGTTCTGGAGGGTGTCCCTGAGTCTACCCAGCTCTGATGGGTACCTGACTGTAGGGTGTCCCTGAGTCTACCCAGCTCTGATGGGTACCTGACTGGAGGGTGTCCCTGAGTCTACCCAGCTCTGATGGGTACCTGACTGTAGGGTGTCCCTGAGTCTACCCAGCTCTGATGGGTACCTGACTGGAGGGTGTCCCTGAGTCTACCCAGCTCTGATGGGTACCTGACTGGAGGGTGTCCCTGAGTCTACCCAGCTCTGATGAGTACCTGACTGGAGGGTGTCCCTGAGTCTACCCAGCTCTGATGGGTAGGCTACCTGACTGGAGGGTGTCCCTGAGTCTACCCAGCTCTGATGGGTACCTGACTGGAGGGTGTCCCTGAGTCTACCCAGCTCTGATGGGTGCCTGACTTACGTTGGGGTAAAGTAAAGGCGGCTGGGCATTGTACTGGCCACACAATTCCCATAGTATGCCGTGGCCACATAAAATGGTTAACGCTGCTTCGCTAGCCCAATGACCAATTTGGCCCGACGGGTACTTTACTTATCGTTTTAAGCCTTCACCAGGATTTGAACCCAGGACCTAAGGTACGCTAGTCGAACGCTCTGCCGCTCGGCCACCGTGGCCAATGTTCTTTTAGAGATATGCTGTATTAATTTTTAATACTTAGGTTTAAGCTCATTAAAAATTAAATATTTGGATTTATATAATAAACAGACAAACAAAAGATTGAAGACAACAATTGATTGATCCTTGTGTTCCCTCCAGGTGGAATTCTCGCCGTTGTGTTTCCTTACAGTCTAGAATTCCTCCCGCCCAGCCAGCGACCTGTAATGGCCGTACTTCCAATTTGGAGCTCCGGTGTCCTGGTTTTGACTGCTGCTGCCTACGCCCTGCCCCACTGGGCGTACGTCCACATTGCGTGTGGGATCGCGTCATTGGTCGTATTGTTCGGTTGGATGTAAGTGAATAAATGGGGAGTTACTCTGACTTCTAAAATTCGAAAGCTCTTAATTATTTCCATCAATTAAATTCAAAGCTCAAGATTTCAGAAAAATCATAACAATCGCATCATAATTTTTTTGATCAGAGTTTTAAATGATGTTGAATTCTTTGCTTCACAGTTATCTGTTGCTGTTTTTTTACAGTTATCTGCCCGAGAGTATTCGGTGGCTAGCCGTACACGAGCGTCAAGAGGAGGCAATCGTGATTATTGAGAAACTGGCAAGGGGAAACAATAAAGAAACTCCCTGCAAGTCAAGGGAGATTATAGAGGTCAGTATTGCAGTAAAAAGGTTCATGACTTGCATCTGCGGTTTCCCCAATGCTGCTAATTGGATAATTAATCAAGCCAATATCGTAAAATGAGATTGATTCACGAGTTGGAATAGTAAAAATAAGCGGGCCACGAAATAGAAAGTTAAGAACACAATGACTTGTAAAAGATATTTTCCATCCTGAACTTTTGTATTATATCGAAAGCACAACATCTTTGCAAAGGTTAATGTCTTGTTTGTTGTTCTTTAGTTATTGTTTTTTTTTTTAAATAGTTGTATTTTGTTTATTTAATTTTTTTGTGTGTAAACTTATTGTTTCCAAAGAGACAGTTTTGGAAGACGTTTGCGCAATAAAGCTTTGACAATACTAAGACTTTTTTTTATTGAGATTAAGACCACTGAGCTCTATATAATATATGGAGTGCTCAAGCAAGTAAATTGTCGGAGAAAATGAGGACTTTTAATATAGATAAGTGAGCTATCTATACATGTCTAAATAATAAATATTCATTAAAATTACTTACTCAGTTAAACATATGTATGTGGTATTCAAAGCATGTATTATCCAGAAAAATCATCAACCATCTCATCATTTGACTTTGCAATTAAATTAATGGATCCGGTACTCATTAAAATTAACACAATGTACTCGTATTATCGTATATATATATATATATAATGTATGTTCAATATAAAAGAGTTCATTTTTATCAAATTTCAATGACGCAATTAAAAAAAAAATTATATTTTTGTTTTTTTTCCATGTATATATAGATCAGTGTCATGCAGTGCACTTATCTATATTTAAAAGTCCGCATTTTCTCCTCTTATTTTGTTTTCCATTGCAATTGCTTGAGCACTCCATGTTTATATAGCTCAGTGATTAAGACAATGATTCGAAAAAATGAAAGTGCTAATACATTGTGAAATAGTATTACCATTTAATTTTATACAAGATATCTATGAGTTTCTTCCGAAATTAAAATGTGTAAACATTATTTCTATACGTATATATTATTAATATTGTCTGTATTACTGTATTCTCTTATGGGAAGAGTGTTGCCAGAGAAAAGCAAGAAACCGATGGGGATAAACAAACGTATTCCTACTTGGACTTGCTTGCTAACTGTTACCTGGCCAGGCTTTCTTTTACAGTTTGTTATTTCTGGTAAGTGAGCCAACCCCCCCCCCCCCCAATCCACAAAAAAGATAATTCAATTGTTACTCATTTTTGTTTTACTGACCGAGGTTGGCATAATTGTTTGAAAAGACTTGGTGCAACTGTGGGGTGCTTACTTTTCTTTGATCTCTACGTAGACTTTAAAGTCCTATGAGCTATCAAAGAGCTATATATATAGTGCTCCATAAGGCTTGACCACCTCCCAGTTCTCAGTTAAATATATATGACTTCTACACCAGTGAGAAAGGGGAGGCCTAGAAAATAAATATCCCAAAGTGTCGAACATGACGTAAAACACATTGACCTAGATTTAGTATAAAACCGCAGAAGTATTGGCAACAATGGGCTTGAAATAAAGGGCAAATGTATCTTTTTTATGTGCCAACGGGTCTCCGCAAACTATAAGATACGACTAAGCGAATTAGCAACACAATTTTGGCATCATACTAACGAGAATTCTATTTTCAGGAGAATGTTCTTCTATCTTTACCCTTGCCCTTTGTTATAACTCATGTTATAATTCAAGCACAAAAGATGTTTTCAAATTTCCTTATTCAATAGGATAGTTTTGTCTCTTGTCACTTATGGTATCAACTTTGCCGTGTCCAGTTTTTCTGGAAATATTTACCTCAACGTTGTGTACATGAATCTACTGGACATTCCGGCACTTCCACCGACTCTTTGGCTGATGAACAGGTAGGAAGTGATACTGTCGCTTTTTAATCGAACGGTATTGCAGTAGAATGTCCGGTAAAAAAAAAAGAATAAATTTCGGACATGTATTGCTATATATATATACCTTTGAATTTTGTCCTTGGCGTGATACCTGCACGAGGAAGGATGATTGGGTGCTCGATATTTGCTTTAAAATGTATCTTGCATGGGTAAATAAAATCTAACCACAGAGTTGTGAATACAAATATACACCGTCTGTTTCCAAGACTGGTGTCAAGTTACTTCCTTTAGAAGTCTGTTCTTATTTCTCTCTCTTCTTCAATTAATTCACCAATCAGTCATTCAACAATTAATGAGTGGAATAAAACAATAGTTGCAGCACAATAGTTTATTACTTACACGCTCTTTCATAGCATAAATAAAACACATAGAAAATCCAATTTGAAATAGTACAAGCACAAATCCATTTCTTAAACTTAGAAGTTACAATAAAATAGCATATGTCCTTTCACTTGGACGCCCAGAGGTTAACTGACTTTTATTCTCCAATCATGTGTCCAGGTGACCTTGTCAACTCATGCAATCACTACTTTCATGCTAAGTAAGAACATTCTTGTATCAAACAAATGAACAATCGTATTAGAAGACAACATTAAAAATATTACTGCAGTTTTCTCCCTTTGACTATAAGTTAAAACATTATCTATTTTAACTAAAACATTATTTAAATTATTAATCATTATCAATGTTTACACTAATTTATTCTATCTCTAAGACATATCATTAACAATAGTAAATTCTCCAAGTCGTGTAGCAGAATCAGTAAACACGGGGAAAAGTGAAGAAGATGTCCACTAAAATGTCTTACGTTTATATTGTTCAGCTGCAAAAATGGTCAGTGTTGTTCGAAAGATACTCCGACTTTGGGTGTAGCCCCATGGGGAGGAGATGTGGACAATTGGCCCATGTCTATGTTTTTGTATGTGGAGAAAGTGAAGTGTGACATGATAATCAGGGTAAGGCGCACGGAGAATGGAAACTAGTAAATAATAATAATAATTGTATTTCTATAGCGCTGCAAACAAACATAATGTAAGCGCAGAGCGCATTTAATTTAACATTAAGCAACAAACAACCCAAAGAAACGAGTATGGCGCAAATTCCTTCTTTATAGTGCCTGTTAGATATACAATAAGTTAGAGATACTTTACTCTACTGTACTGTACTGTACTCTACAATACTATATCATACCATACCATACCTTACCTTACCACACTATACTATACTATACTATACTATACTATACTATACTATACTATACTATACTATACTATACTATACTATACTATACTACACTATACTATACTATACTATACTATACTATACTATACTATACTATACTATACTATACTAAACTATACTATATGCCTACTATACTACACTATACTATATTATACTTTACTTTACTATACTATACTATACTATACAATACTGTACTGTATTGTACTGTACTGTACTGTACTGTACTATACTATACTGTACAATACTAACTATATTATACTATACTAACTATACTATACTAACTATGCTAATTATACTATACTAACTATACTATGTCTAATATATGTCTACTAACTATATTAATTATACTAAACTAACTATACTAACTATACAATAATATACTATACCGTGACGTAAAGCTTAACTCAATAACTACATTTCCTCTAGATTTGGTAGACGCTGGTCAGTGAAAGTTCTATTCTCCATTTCTACAGCCTGTGCAGGATGTTGTATTCTAGTGATTTTTTTAGGTAAACATTTACAGCTCTATACTTTATATTATGTTTTAAACATACGTACATTAAAACTGGAGAATCTAATATATAAATTTAAATACGAAACGAACGTTGTGATCAAAGATAGAAAGAAATTAAAAGAAAAAAGGGCGAGAAATATGGAGGGGAAGAAAACGTGAGAGTTAAATAAGGAGAATGAGAGAGAAAGAAATTAGGGAGAAAGAATTAAAATAAGGAGAAAGAGCGAGAAATAGGGAGAGATATAGAGAAAGAAATAGGGAGAGAGAAATAAGAACTGAAGAAAAGTAATTGAGAAGTAGAGCGAGATGACGACATTGAAATAGGGAGACACATTTATGAAAGGAGAGACTAAGAAAGAACAAACCAAAGAGAAATAGAGCGAGAGAGATAGGTAGAGGGGGAATTGGGATAGAGATAGCAATCGGGAGAGAAGAAAAAGGAGACAAGAGTTGGATATAATGGAGATAGTATTAGAATAAAATGAAACTTGGGCAGTAATAATGTGACCACTGACTCGCATGGACCATGCACTATTTACAGCCCCAGATGAAAATCAACAGACTGCACTGAAATGGTTAACCATCGTAATCAAAGTATCCATCAACGCTGCATGGGTCGCTGTCCAGATCTGGCAAATGGAGCTCTACCCAACTGTCATAAGGTTTCTGGAAACTTTGCACTATTTCAACAATACACTAAACACAAAGAAGGTCAAAGAATAAAGTAGCAATAATGCACATGGCATTAAATTCTAACTTAGAAATATAGCATAACAACATATTACAATGCTCAGATAAACATAAGGACAAAAAACAATTTTCTTAACCCATATAATAATGTTTATTTATATAGCGCTTGTATCCATGCTATTAAATTTAGCATGCTTAGTGCGAAAACAAATGTTTATTTTAAGTTAAAAAGTAAAAGTACTCATTCTTCCCGTGCGCAGTGGCGTATTTAGGCATGTTGCATATGTACCATTGGAACAGGGGCCCCCACATCCCAAAAATAAATGTTTTAGTGACATCATTCTTTTGTTGAAAATGTAAAACAAAATTATTTTATTCTCCTACAATTTAAAGCGCTCCAGTCCAACCAAGCTAAGTGCAACATAAAAGTTATGATTTTACAGAATGTCACATTAATTAACCCTTCCTGTACCGACCTACTTCTATCTATGCTGCCTTCAGTTCCGTTATATACGCGCCCGGGACTGTAAGGGTTAACGGCCCTTTTCTGAGGTGTGTGGAAGGCAGGGACGAGACCACATGGGGCCCCCACATAAATTTGGGAACAGGGCCCCCACAATCCTAAATACGGCCCTGCCCGTGCGGCATCCGGGCATTGAATGGGTTGCCTGAAGAAACCAGGAAAACCAGTAGCTTAACATCATTTAAAGAACTGATAAAAAAGCTAGACCACGGATGAGCGTAGGACGCAATACTCATTTTTATAAAAGGAACGTGTGTAATATAAGCCTTAATAGATACGATAACTAGTATGTAACAATAAAGGTGCGCCTTGAAATTAATTTTTCTGAGCTAATTGTTTAATGCCAGGTACATATTTAGTCTTTTCTGAGTGGTCAAGTGTAAGTGAGTTTAAAACAGCTTTCATCTGAGATAAAAATCTGTTCACAAATGACAAACCAAAATCTGAAAGAGCGAATATTTGTCAGTTGCGAATAGCAGACGACATTCCTAGGCAGCTTCCTTCTAGATTTTTTCACAGATTTTGGCTAATTTTGATGCCCTTTATTTTGAAACTTTAAATTCAACCTGCTCCATTAATTAAATCGTTAATATCCTTTCAATTTAAAAAAAAAAAAGATCCAGATCTAATTAAGTAGTAGTAAGATCAGACAAGTCAGGCTGAATGAATTTGAAAGTCTTGCCTCTGGTTAGAAAACTTCGCTTTGGGTGCTTCAATGTTGTTAATGTTTTATAGTCTATTAACGTAGTCTCTTCAGAGGGTTTATATTATGGTTGATGAAATAGTAGTCTTCAGCTATCAGACATTGAACAGACGAATTCACTACAATACTTTTTAATTTGTAAGCAAATAAAAGAACGCCTAATGGCAGCACATATTATTTAATTCTTATTGCTCACAATTCACATTTCACATCAACGAATACACAGTTATATTTTCAACATTGATATATTTAAATTATTTTGAGTCCATTTTAGAATACAATTACACGTCCATCTTTTACAAGTGTCATGTATATTGTTTTTCCAAGAATTGGAACACGCAATGTTTATTCCTCTCTCTCTCTCTTTTCTTACTACACACCATATTAGGACGTTTAGTAGGAAAATAAAAGGTTCTAGGTAATGCTGGGATTCTGTGTTGATCTCAAATTCTCAGAGTCTGGGAACGACTCATTATTTAATAGGGGAAGTTCCTATCGTTTTTGTTATGAGTTTAGTAATGATACCATGATTTTCACCCCTACTGGTAATGGGTCTGTCCCTTGCACCACTCGGATAGTATATAATGATTTGTTTGGTCTGAAAGACAGAGAGTTTCAAAATTTGTTCCTTTGAGAACGTTTGTGTTTGCACTATTTTATTCTAACTGTACATAATAGATATATTGTATATATTGAACATACCACCTGAAATAAACTATCAACAACAGTTACACTGAAGCTTCCTTGTCAAATTAATATCCTATTGTGTTGAATACATTACTATAAGATTTATCTACTACCATAATATACAAGAAAGGAAATGTTGGAATACAAATACTGAATTTGTGCCCAGGACTATAAGAAGAGTTCGTGTAATACTGAAACATAAATACTAATAATTAAAGTCTCCCCTAGGACTAACGAGAATTATCAGCAAGATCTACACAGCTCTGGCCACAAGGGGATTGTGGACGTAACAAAATTTGGTGGTCTCGCCCGGTATATTTGAGTTCTACTTTTCCTGACCTAGGATTGACAAGATTTGGTAGTCTCGTTCGGACTGTGAAACTATTTTTTTTAAAAAGAGGAGAGAACTGGTTTGCGTTTTTATTCCTTGGGAAGTGTGAAGATTCCACGAAGTGTTTAATATTATATTGTGCAAATTTCTGGACAAATCGTAAGTTGGAACTTTATATTTTATTATACAATATATACTACTCTACTATAACAAATATTTCGAACGCTATACTATGGCTTCGAATATATCAAGTGAGGAACTTAATGCCATGTCATTTGCTGAACTAAAAGAATTAGCTGAGTCCTTTGGGATTGAGGCAGGACAGGCAAGACCTAATCGTAATCGTTTGACCAAAGAAATTATGACATGTTTGAACGGGCAGAATGCCATGAACACTGGTAGTGTAGTTGAAGTGGGACAGAACGATATCAATGAAGGTTATGTAGCTCCCAGTGGGGGCGAGGTAATTGCCCACGGAGACGAGGTAAGAAATATGTCATCTGGATCATCAAACAATGATGAAGATGAAGGGTTGAGTGAAAACCTAAAATTCCAATTAGCTATGAAGAGAATGGAATTGGAAAGATTTAGGATAGAAAATGAAAGAATTAGGATAGAAACTGAAAGGGAAAATGAAAGAATTAGGATAGAAACTGAAAGCAGAGAAAGGATAGAGATGGCACGCATGAATAGACCTGACCATCGTAGGGACAGCAATGGTATGGATATTAGCGCAATGAAGCAACACTTGCCTATATTCAGAGAAGAAGATGTTCAAGATTTCTTTTTGCTTTTTGAGAGGATAGCTGTAGATTATCAGTTCCCTGATGATAAGATGGCCTTATTGTTAAGGTCAACTCTCAACAAGGGAAAAGCATTGGACGTAGTGTTGAGTTTAACACCCGAGGAAATAAATGACTATGAAGTAATCAAAGATAGGGTGCTAAAAAGTTATTCCCTGACACCAGAAAAATATAGAAAGCTATTTAGAGACAGAAAGAAGGCATATGATCAAACTCATGTAGACTTTTTGAGACAAAAGGAGAAAATGTTAGAACAGTGGCTAAGGTCACAGAATGTAAGTGAGTTTGATAAACTCAAGAACCTAATATTGTTTGAGGAATTCAATGATTGTATTCGAGTGGATATTAAAACCCACATCTCAGACCGAGGGGTTGAAGATGTGCATGAAGCTGCTAGATTGGCAGATAACTATGCCATAATTCACGCCAGCATAAAGCCATATTATGCTGACAAACCCAAAGTGCACAAACCAGAGCCCAAGGAGGCTAGTAAACCAAAAGAGACAAGTGAAAACAATAATAAGAACAGTGGTGTAAATAATAATAGTAACTTAGTTCATTTCAGGAAGCAGACAGATGTAAATAAAGCAAAGGTGGTATGTTTCAATTGCAAGAAAGAGGGCCACATGAAGAAAGATTGTTGGATCCTTACCAAGAAGCAAGGTGCTATTCTACACTGTGCCAGAGTGCAGAAAGATAGCAAGCAGACAGAAGAAGTGTGCAACACAGGGTCAAGAAACTCAAAAGAAATGCGGCCGGCATCGCCCATAGTTGTGGAGTCGATGGTTTTTGAGAACAGTCTATCTAAGGTAAAAGAGAATAGCTGTACTCAATCTATTATGCTTTCAGAAGGCCGTGAGGAACAGATGGTTCCTGAAGTCCCGGAAGAGGACGACCTATCCGATTTTCGACCCTTTGTCTACGAGGGGACAGTGTCGACAGAAGTCGATGTACTCAGCAAGAAGAAAATACAGATATTACGTGACACGGGTTCTGCTGTCAGCGTGATCCTGGAGGGCAGTGTGCCGTTAACGGATGCCACCAGTACCGGTGAGTCTGTTGTGCTGAGAGGTGCTAGTATGGAGGCTGTGGAAGCTCCACTGCACAGAATAAAACTCGAGTCGGATATTTTTACAGGTAACATCGTAGTGGGAGTGTGGCGCGCACTACCCGTCAAAGGCGTTTCCATGATATTAGGAAATGACATTATGGGCGGCAGAGTCACTGTCGAGCCCATGGTTAAAGTGTTGGAGACAAAGATGGCGGAGGACAAAAACCTACGTCCTGCCAATGAACGCCCAACATGTGCACTGACAAGAGCAATGCAGAAAAAGAAGTCGGTAAAGACTCCTGCTACGCCGTGTAGTGCAACGAAAGATGTGCTTGTCTGTTCTGAAGACACACATGCGAATGAAACAGTGATAACAGAAACACCTGACATCGATTTAAGTGCTACGTTCTTTGCTGAACTAACAACTGGTGATGCAACCGAGAACGATAACATTTTGTCACCAAAGCAGAAATTGGTGAAAGAACAATTGAATGACGAAGTAATAATGCAACTCAAAATGAAAGCTGTTGATGAAAAGACTGCAGATGCAATGGCGGAATGTTTCTACATAAAAGATGAAGTGTTCATGAGAAAGTCGAAACCGCTCAACTCAGGTACAAACGAGTGGGACAGTATTCACCAGATTGTAATACCTAAGTGCTATCGTCAAGATATACTGCGTATGGCGCATGATCTTCCTTTCGCTGGTCACATGGGAGTCCGAAAAACGCACCACCGTATCCTCCCTTACTTCTACTGGCCAGGACTGAGAAGAGATGTCGAACAATACTGCAAGACTTGCCACGTATGCCAAATGGTAGGACGTCCTAACCAACGAATTCCTGTCGCTCCACTCCAGCCGATACCAGCGTTCGACGAACCATTCAGTCACATACTCATTGATTGCGTGGGCCCGTTGCCGAAAACAAAAGCCGGTTTTCAATACCTGCTCACAGTCATGTGTTCATCCACTCGCTTCCCGGAAGCCATTCCGTTGCGGAACATAACAACAGTGAAGGTGGTAGACGCCCTGACAAATTTCTTCACACGTTATGGCCTACCGAAGACAGTACAGTCCGACCAGGGGACTAACTTTACTTCGAACATTTTCAAACAAGTCATGGAACAATTAGGGATAAGCCATAGGCTATCAAGTGCCTATCATCCTGAGAGCCAGGGAGCTCTGGAAAGGTTTCATCAGACATTAAAATCGATGCTTAAAAAGTACTGTTATGAAAACGAGAAAGACTGGGATAAGGGTGTGCCTTATGTACTGTTCGCTGCAAGGGAGGCCACTCAGGAATCCCTGGGGTTTAGCCCATTCGAACTTGTGTATGGACACTCAGTCAGAGGTCCGTTGAAACTTCTACATGAAACTTGGCTAACGGACAGTGAACCGATTGGACTTTTGTCATATGTAGATAAATTTAAAAATAGGCTTTATCATGCTTTTAACCATGTGAAGATTCATTTTCCACAGATGCAGGAGCGTATGAGACAGAACTATGACCGTAAAGCTACAGCTAGAACTTTTGCACCAGGTGACAAAGTTCTTGTGTTTCTACCTTTGCAAAATCAGCCTTTAAGTGCAAAGTTTAGTGGACCCTATGAGATAGAGTCAAAGCTTGGCGAGGTCAATTATTTGATAAAGACTCCTGACCGGAGACAAAAACAGAGGGTATGCCATATTAATTTACTTAAGCCCTATGTTTCCAGGGAAAAGAGTAAACCACGGGAGGTCCCCATGATTTCATTAGCTAGAGTCCCGACGGATTTATCTAGGATAGAATATAAGTTTGCAGAAACTAAACTTAATAATACAGATGCCCTTAAGAGCTTAGATACAAGGCTAGAACATCTTCCGGTAGAAGATAAGGAGAAGATTATTGAGCTGGTACATGAAAATAAGTCAATGTTTACAAATGTTCCCAGTAGGACACATGTCATAGAGCACGATGTAGTGTTAACCAATAGTGCCAGGTCTATTAAACAGCATCCATTTGACCCCATCAGACCTGAGCATATTAAATTAGATGTAAAGTATATGGTAGAAGATGACATAGGAGGAAAATGTGATAGCAAATGGTGTACACCCTGTGTGATGGTACCAAAAGCCGACCACACACTGCAGTTTTATAGAGACCTTGGGAAATTAAGTAATTTGACAGAAACCGACTGGTATCCCATTCCCCGTATCATCGACAAGATAGAGACAAGGTCATAGCTGATACTCTATCTCGGGTGCTACATGATTGACTGAATAACCCTATACTTCTTTTTCAGATCATCTCACTTATTCATTAAGAATGTGTCATGATAACCTATAATTCGTTTGAATTTTGATTATGGAATACCTATAGAATACTTGTATCATACAGAAGTCAAGTCTTTTGAAAGTATTAATAATTTTTATAATCATGTATAATATTGATGTTCTGATATATTTTAAATTCATTTGATTATGGAAAAGAAATTCCATTTAAATTTTGATGCATGATGCAATAAATATATATGCACGTATTTACTTGATATGGATGGATGAAAGTAATTGTCATCACATGCAATTACGTGAGAAAACTTTGAGCTAGTTGATTTATTATCTTGTTTTTATTTTAGTTAATGAATGGAACTAAATAATAATATGTACAATTTTTATCTTAGAAAGAGATGTAATATCAATTGGTATAAATTAATAGATAATATTGGAAATCTATTGCTAAATTGCTATATCATGGTAATAGAATGGCAAAAACTAGTGGATATTCACTATGTTGTATAGGTTGTTATATATTCCATATATCCGGGAATGGAGGGAAACAAAGGTACCTAAAGGTGTGCACTCATTCAACCCTGAACAATCTTTTATATTAAACTTTTAAATTTGCCAAAAACGCATAATAGTGGATTACATTTTAATATTTAGATTACTGTAGTAATCGTAACTAGAGTGTATTTTCTCCTCATATTTGAGAAAAGGGGACGTATCATCATCTTAGGCATGAACCCTGTTAATGTCAAGTTGACATTGTAATTTAAAGGGGAAGTAACCCATAGTTTGATTCGAGTTACGTATTACTTATCTTTTGGTTTGTATATTAGAAGTAAACTGTTGAAAATTGACAAAGTTTGAGCAATGTTATATTTGTTTAAATAGATTAAGACTTTTTGCAAATTTTTGGTGGAAATCCACACAACTGTACATAGTTAAAATAAGAATGACTAGAATATTTTTGAATTATTTGTACTTGTTGAGACATTAGTTAATATTAATACTAACGGGGAAATATTTGTCCATCACGTTATAATCACAATTACCATTGGGTAGTGACACTTTTTATAATTTAGTTGTGCCAGTGAGCCATGTTTGCTTAAATTGTCTTATAATCTTCCATTGATTGTTGGTTATTAAAACGATAGTGTTAAGTACGAAAAATGTACCATGTTGAGTATTACTTGGGTAATTATGGTACATTATTTCTTTCATTGGGTGGGGGCGTGTCATGTATATTGTTTTTCCAAGAATTGGAACACGCAATGTTTATTCCTCTCTCTCTCTCTTTTCTTACTACACACCATATTAGGACGTTTAGTAGGAAAATAAAAGGTTCTAGGTAATGCTGGGATTCTGTGTTGATCTCAAATTCTCAGAGTCTGGGAACGACTCATTATTTAATAGGGGAAGTTCCTATCGTTTTTGTTATGAGTTTAGTAATGATACCATGATTTTCACCCCTACTGGTAATGGGTCTGTCCCTTGCACCACTCGGATAGTATATAATGATTTGTTTGGTCTGAAAGACAGAGAGTTTCAAAATTTGTTCCTTTGAGAACGTTTGTGTTTGCACTATTTTATTCTAACTGTACATAATAGATATATTGTATATATTGAACATACCACCTGAAATAAACTATCAACAACAGTTACACTGAAGCTTCCTTGTCAAATTAATATCCTATTGTGTTGAATACATTACTATAAGATTTATCTACTACCATAATATACAAGAAAGGAAATGTTGGAATACAAATACTGAATTTGTGCCCAGGACTATAAGAAGAGTTCGTGTAATACTGAAACATAAATACTAATAATTAAAGTCTCCCCTAGGACTAACGAGAATTATCAGCAAGATCTACACAGCTCTGGCCACAAGGGGATTGTGGACGTAACACAAGACTCTGCAGGAACTAACTTAAACGAGCGTGGTAGATCATGTGACTAACCACTTCCTATCTATCAAGCAAGACCCTAGGATTTATTTTATTTTAATATTCAAATCTGGGTATTATTCTAAGTTTTATAATTCTTACTTAATATTACAATTGATTTACATGAGTCATTTCCCTTGCATTATACTTTCACCATATCAAATGTGCTTCTGAAAATGCTCATCTATTTTCATGTGGATCTGAACATACTTTAATTAAGGGAATCACTTAAATGCATTTAAATTGATTTTGCGGCAAGATAATCCAGTTTCAGCATTTGAATTAATGTATGATGAATGTATGATGAATGTATGATGAATGTATGATGAATGTATGATGAATGTATGATGAATGTATGATGAATGTATGATGAATGTATGATGAATGTATGATGAATGTATGATGAATGTATGATGAATGTATGATGAATGTATGATGAATGTATGATGAACTGCTCTATGTTTCAGGAACCTTAGCTTCGGTGCCGGCAATACGGCGGCCAGAATTGGGGGCATAGCAGCGCCCTTTGTAATAAATCTGGTAAGAATAAATATAAGGAAACGTTACTCATTTTTCATACTATGTACCGTATTCGGTAAAATTAATTCGACACCAGCTGTATTATATGAATTTTTATAAAAATTGATGGTTTACCCGACATTGTTTAATTATTCTATAAAATTTGACACTGAGCTTTATTAATAATAAGGCTGAAGAAGTATTAATTAAAAATTGGTTGCCATGGCAACCGTAAAAATTGGCCGATAAACAACTATTTTAAAAGGCGATTACTTTATTACAATTATGCTAAATGAGTTCTGTTTTTATCTTTACTTTAAATTTATACCATTGTATGTAGATCTATGTTTTTTGCCAATAGCTTTGAAAATATTTTGAATATCATTTAATCTACTCTAAGGATACAGCAAAATTACCTCATGGTACTTCAAACTTCAAGAAAAGAAAATTCCCACGAAAAAAAAATTCATTGAAAGGAACTACAAAATTGAAACATTATGCGGTTACAAACATTTAATTGAGACAATAAAAAAAAATAAAATAATGAGAAAAAAAACACCTGTTTAACTGTCTAAAAACACAATAAATTTTTTTGTACATACAACTTTTTTTTTTTTTTTAAATTTGCCTGATGTCTTTTCTTAATTATAAACTTTGGATGAATTATAAGCTGTAGATGTAATTTCCTATATCTTATATAGGTATTCTACTTACAGTGTCAAGCATAAAAAAAATATTTTTTTGTATTCCAGGATCGGATGTTAGTGACTTACAGCATCACAACGTGTGTGACGTTTTTATGCGTGGCATTGTCCTTCACCTTGCCGGAAACCCTCGACAGGCCTCTCCAGGATAACATGTTTCGAACAACGGAGGCCAAACAGGCAGACGGAACTATGATGACGTACTCTAATAACGTTGATACCAACGACAGCTGGGAAGCGAATGGATGCGGAACGACAGCCAATCAGAGAGAAAAACCACTTCAGGGGGCCATATTTTACGAAGAAAAATATTAGACCAAGCATATATATAGGTCAGGCCAGTTATCCAATATAATAGTACCGTTAGCTTGCAAGCTCATTAGACAATAGGCCTACACATGACTGTCTCATTTATAGGAATTGAAAATTCCATAAAGTTTAATACACGCTTATATTAAGGCCTGTTCTCAATCAATCTGTAGGCTCTATGGGTCATCCATAAATAACGTCATGCATGTGAATTACAAAATATGGTCGGATTGTTGTTGTGTAATGACTTGTGGCGATTTTGTGTGTGTGTGTGGGGGGGGGGGATTGGGTTAAACATTGGTAAAAAAACCGCGTGACGTCATTTAGTGACGGCCTCCAACATGTTGGCACATTTCAGAATATTTATCAATTTTTTTTTTTTTTAAATTCCGCTAATTAGGCGCTCGGTTGGCGACTGTTTTAATTACTAATACTATACATGATACATTGATTTCATATTTTCTTTTTTTTTTTTTGTCAATTCTGTTTTTTGTTTTAATTTTTACTCTATCAGTTAAGTAAAAGCCAAAATATAACTGCAGAAATTTTGTTAAAATCTTCTTTTTTTTTTGGCTGTTCAAAAAGTTTGTTGGCCTTAGCACTTATATCGTTAAGTCTATATTGCGAGAAGCCTCGCTTTGAAAGAGAAAAAGTGTTCAGGATGAAATGTCAACACAGATTATAAATGTATTTGTTGGTCATTGTCTACGGAGACTGCGCGTTATGTTTGTATGATATGTGTTCGCTGCTGTGATTTGATGTTCGGTGCGTCCACTCGAGGTATGCGTGCTGATGCGCGTAAATCTCTTCTCCTCTACACTTTATGTCCGCCATTCACAAGCTTGTCCATCTAGTGGATATGATGGCTGTAACGTTCACCTCGGTTGTAGAATATAGCGTGGCACGGTACAAACAGCACCTGATATCTAAGTTGGAGATGACCCAACGTCGAGCGGCACGTCATATTTTACAGGACTACGGCCTTAGAACAAGCGCCTCTGCTTTGGTGGCCAAACTCCAACTCGAGCCCTTACAACACCGCAGAGCGGTAAACAAGGTAACCACTATGTACAAGATCATGAACCGCCACGTGGAAATGTCCGCACAGCCAGGTTGCATCCAACAGGTGTCCTGTTCTACCCGAGGTCATCAGCTCAAACTGCATGTCTCACACGCATGCACTCACGTCTACAAATATTCTTTTTCCCCCCTCAGCCATTAGACTGTGGGACACACTGGACCAGGCCTCCATTAATGCCCATTCTGTGCCGGCTTTCAAATCTTTACTGAAGGGCTGGACTAAAACCTTAAAGTGAAACTCTGTCATCTGTTTATAATTCTTGTTTGTGATGTTTTTTTTATTTTATGTGTAGTTAAATTGTGGACTCTTTCCTCGGTCCTACGGGGTCTCCACAATAATGTGAAGAAGAAGCTTTCTACACTCTTCCCGACTGCATATGCATCGATAGAGCATTCAACTATCTTTTTCGGAGATCAATTAATAAGTTTATTAGCATAAATCACTTTGTGATTGCCTTTGTTGAAATAGCCCATAGGTTCCTATCAGCGACAACAATCGAAGGTATTTCACCCCAGGCTTTCTGTGTGAGTAAATAATATTCATCTATAGCATTTATAAATGGACTGCACGTTTAGATTGATCACGTGATTACCGAGGGTCTCTCAGACTATGCAAACATTCATCAGCACACAGTGTATGGAAATAGGGCATCGTTACAGTCAGTTATCCAGAACAGTGTCACACAAATCAAAAATAATGAATGGCCTAAGTCCATTGTCTGTCTATAGTGGAAAAAAAAAGTCTTGCGCTAAACAAAGAAGTGTAGTTTTGGTCTTCAGTCATATATTGGTCAAAGTCTTATTTAATATATAGGACTGATTTATGACGGTCATGTCCATAAGCGTGAGACGGCCAATCAGAACTTCACGTCCAAATAGTATGGACTACGAAAAAGGATTGGCCATGGGCCTGTACACTGTTCTCTAATGGTCCGGGTCAGATTATCCAAATTTTGTTTACCCCAGTTTCCCTTAAATAATATACAAATAGTCTGCGTCCTAACAAAGGGCTAAGTATAATGTATCTGATTCCCGGTCGGCTTTCCATCTCAGGTTAAATGAGTCTAGTCCTGATTTTCCATTAGTGTTCCAAATGATGTTAAGTTACTGGTTTTCCTCGTTTGTTCAGGCAACCCATTCCATACTTGGATGCCACTCGGGAAGAACGATAGTCCTTAAGCTTATCGGATCATTCTAACAGATTGTTTTTGTGTTGTATTGCCAAAATTAGAATTTAATGCCTAATGTATTATTACTACTTTACTCTTTGCCCTTCTGTCCTCTAGTGTTTCTAGATTTAGTGATGTAACTATTGGTGTTACTCTTGTCAGTTGTGAATATTCGCTAGTAATGAACCTTGCAGCTCTTTTCTGAATGTGTTCGAAAGTTTTAATGTTTTCTTTAGTTGATGAATCCGATACAGAAAATGCATATTCTAGAATAGTTGTTACTAATGTGAGATAGCATATTATTTTTATATCTTCCCCTGCCTAAAAGATACTTTGAAAGTACGTAATGTTTCATTCATGATATTTTAGTCCGCCATCTTGGCAGGATACATCCCACCCCTGCCCCCTTTTTCTCCCCATCGTCAGACTATTCAACAGATAACGTGTTTAAACAGACGCCAACATGGAGGACCATAAAGTCGCAATGCTCTTGTTTGGGCCAGACGTGGACGACAACTCGCCATTGAACGGAAGTCGTCTGCTAGCGCGTCCTTGAGAACCGAAACAGTAAACTCCCTCCATCAATTAGCAGACGTTGCCCAAAAAATAAAGGCGTGGCATTTTTTTTTTTATTTTTTTTATGGATGACGACTTGGTGACCATCAGAATGTAAATCACTGAGCTATATATTCACGAAGTGCTCAATGACTTAAATTTGACGGGAAAAAGCAGACTTATTTATAAATATGCTTTACCGTAGTAAGATGACAGTTTGACACTGATATGCATACAATTAAAAGGCCTCCACATTAGTAAGCGACTGAAACCTACCATATTATTATTACGCTTTTTATGGCATTTATTACGTGCATGTGTATAACCCGAGGGATGTACTAATACAATACAGGTATAAGTGTATATAATACAATACTTACTCAATTATTTAAAGTGATTGAGAACTCCAGGTATATATAGCAGCGATGGCGAACCTATGGCACGCGTGCCACAGCTGGCACGCAGAGCCATTTCTGTGGGCACGCGAGCATTTACCAAAAATGGAACAGCTAACTTATGGTATTTCGTTTTAATTGCTGTGTTGGCACGTTGAAAGAAATAAGTTGGTCTTGTAATGTACTTTGGGCACGCGGCATCAAAAAGGTTCGCCATCACTGATATTTTAGATCTAGCTCAGTGTGTTGAATGATTGTCATGGCGCTTGTACGTCTAAAAAAGAAATATACATCGTTCAAACAAAGTAAACGAATAGCAAGTCATAACTTGTTGTTACATTGAAATTAGTGGAATCAAGTTCATAAATATATCTAGCCACAGTAGGTCAAGAAATACTGTGGCCAGCACAATGACAAGCCGTTTTAAAACACCCCTCCTAATCTAATAAACCAAAAACGTAACATTATTTGAATGAATCACAATTTATCAAAATGCAAGACCAGACTTAAACCATAGACTATAAGATACATGGACCGCTTGCTTTAGTCTGTTTATGATATTATCTTCTTTTTTTGCAATTCCCGATTCTAAATAAAATATTGTCATACATGTTCCGCTTTATTAAATCGCATGTTTTTCGACTTTAAATGAATACTTGTGGGCCTATTAATCCTATTATCATTGACTATAATAAGATGGACCGCCTTCTCTATTTTTAGAGCTTTTGTTCTTTTTCCGTGCGCACACAACACTGATCTATACATGTTTCCGCTCTGTACAACTTTCGATTTTAATTTTTCATTGAGAAAATCATAGCGATTAAATGAAACGGAACTTGTATATCAATAACTTTATTTCCTGTGTAGCAATTACTTTACTTATAATCGGGAATTCCGAAAATCTGTGTTTCAAGTCATCATATAGCAGAAATACTAAAGCAAGCGGTCCCATGTATATTATAGTCTATGGTTAAACGGTTAAACCACTGATAATAGTAGGACGCAATACAAATAAGAAGGTAAGATCAAGGGTTAGATATTTTTTTTGTTAGGTTAGCTGCGTTCTTGCCAATTTTGTCAACACTTGATTTGATGACGCAAAAAGCAAGTGTTGTAAATATGTGTAGAAGTTATCGAAACGAAAATATCATTTAAAAGTACACCCTTTTGAAGGAAATTGTCCGATATTCAACACTTGAGATTTATTAAATCACATCAATCTAAATATGTTATGAGATCGTAATGTATTCGTAAGTATTCTAAAAGATTCGGTAGTGTTTCATCTGGGGTAATTTGTAATTCTAACTTAGGAATACACCACAATATCAATATATATTAACCAATCTATTACAATGCTCATAAGAATAAGAACAAAAACACTTTCTTTGTCCCATGCCCATATGTATATGAAAGAACACAACTGTACTTTTATGTATCTTTCTTCCCAAATGGCATCGGGGTATAAAAGGGGTGGTCTGAACAAACCAGTAACTTGACATTATTTAAAATACTAATCAATTTGCAAGACTAGTCTCAAACCACGGATAAGTGTAGGATGCAATAATTTTCTCTATAGAAGGGGCGTCTGTAACACATAAGATAAGATGACGAATAAATAAAATACATTAATTGTTTTACACGATGTAAAAGTGAAGCCGGCTGGTCCAGCGGTTAGATCACCGGACTGTCAACCAAAAACCAACTGACATGTCGCGGGTTCTAGCTCTGCCACCGGCGGATCCCTGTCGCCCTGCAGGAGTTTTGGGCCTAGTGGACGTAATAATCTTCTATCTAGAAGGAACGTCTTTAAACCTATAAGACTAATCCACGTAATGTTACTGGTGAAAACTCAAACTTATGCGATTAAGCCTAGACTAAAAGCAAGAATGTAATAATACTAATCCACGTAATGTTAGTGGTGAAAAGTCAAACTTATGCGATTAAGCTAAGACTAAAAGCAAGAATGTAATAATACTAATCCACGTAATGTTAGTGGTGTTAGTGGTGAAAAGTCAAACTTATGCGATTAAGCTAAGATTAAAAGCAAGAATGTAATAATACTAATCCATGTAAAATGTTAGTGGTGAAAAGTCAAACTTTTGCGATTAAGCTAAGACTAAAAGCAAGAATGTAATAATACTAATCCACGTAATGTTAGAGGTGAAAAGTCAAACTTTTGCGATTAAGCTAAGACTAAAAGCAAGAATGTAATAATACTAATCCACGTAATGTTAGAGGTGAAAAGTCAAACTTTTGCGATTAAGCTAAGACTAAAAGCAAGACTAGAGCAACAACTAACGCCGAGGGCCGAGAGCTCTATCCTAAAATATTTCTATCGACAAACTAGAAGCCCAACTTGGATCGTTCTGGTGGGCCTACACAGCTTCCATAAGATCTACACAAATGTACTTCATATGTGCCTTTAGTGTGTGCATTTTAAAACCCATAAGCCTCCGCAACGTCCAAAAACGTATGTAAGGGCTCGTAGATCTTATTTGCATAAGCGGACACAAGGCTAGTGTAGCCAGTACAACACAACGTCATCTTTGCATGCAACCAGTAGTAGATTCAGAAACTCCTTTCAGGATAGAGACGATGGAACGCCCTGTTATGTAGGAGACAACGATGAGAATAGGCCTATGATGATTGAATTGTCTACCCACGTACAAGACGATATTTAAACCAGGTTGAAAACAACTTTTGTTGGAGTAAAGTAAAGACAGCTGGGCATTGTGCTAGCCACACATTCCATAGTATGCCGGGGCCACAGAAACTAATGAACGCTGCGTCAACGGCCCTATGATCAATTAGATTCGACGGGAACTTTTCTGCTAAAAAAGATTCCAACTGAAAATGTTAAGCCCTAACCCAAAAAATTATTTTACAATTTAAAGCTCAAGTTTTTCTACAAAACATCGAATTAAACCGCCATATTTCTATTTATTAATTTGAAAAAAACTAACAACTCAATCAAATAACATCCTCTTATACGTTTCTATCGCCACCCAAAGGGAGCGAATGCCAATAATAATTTCATTCCCAGTTCTATCTGAAGTATCTGCCTCTAGCTATCTTTTCCAACTCTTTCCAGACTCTCGGAAACAAATGCACATCATTGTCTATTTCTCTGTGCCAGGTGATCTTGGGTTTCCCCTCTTCGTCTTGCGCCGTTTTGAATCTTCAGAAGAGCTTGCCTAGTCCGACAAGTTGTTATTTGTTCTCTCAATGTACGGCCTGTTCATTTAATAATTTTAATTTTACCTATTTTATTTGGCTTAAACAATATTTAGTTTCCCTTCATACCTTATTCGACATAAACGGTGGCACGGTTGTCTTTTGGGCAGCGTTTTCTGATTTGAGGCTGTGTCAAAATCTAACGCTCTGATAAGTAATTGTCATTAGCTAGAGACAATAAAAGCGGCTCAGCACTGTCTGACCACATAATCCCCTTGGTATTTCGTGGCAAAATAATATGTTGAACTCCGCTACATTATCCATATAGACTAACAGGGTCTAAAAAAAAAATTTTGGAAGGGTGAACTTTTTTTTACATATTACCTACCTACCTAGCGTAGATTAACGTCGTTAGTTTGAAGGGCAAGAAAACTGACCAATCAAAAAATGTTGAGCATTGATTCTATTCCGTGTTAGTTTTTTTTTTAGCAAGTTTGTCCAAGGCTTTCTTCTTTTTTTGACGCTAATGCACCCAACAGATACACTGTAGCAAATATTTCTCACCATGAAATATCTGCTATACGGATTTATTACTGTGGCGATTCGAACCTAAGCTGATTGCGGCGATTGATAATATTCCCAGTTTACTGACCACCAATAGCTACGAAACCATCTATTTTGAATGATAAAATTGAGATTTGGTAGAAGATATACCCATCTCCCCTACAATCCCACATTTTGCACGCGATATTACGATACTAGCTGCTCTCTCTCATTCTGCATGGGCGGCGACCATCAATCTTTAAAACCCAATGTATACACGCCTACTTACATCCCTTTGTTTAGGCGGAACTAATTGAACGGGTCTGGTGGGTTCGGGGCAATCTTCTAAACTTGTGTAATTAACAAGGCGAACCCCATCGGAAGCATGCTGAATGGATGATTGAATGATATTTGAACTTCACTGCTCTCTCTCTCTCTCTCTCTCTCTCTCTCTCCATGGAACTGAACAAATGAACGTAATAATTTAAAGAAAAAGCCTGAGTGCTGTTTTCCTGAATTGTTGTTTACGATAGAGCTGTTTGGTGGAAGTAATAAAGCTGTTTGTTTTTCGAATTGGTTGGTAATAGTATAGCTCATTATCTGAATTAGTGTTAAGGATAAAGCTGCTAATATGGGTTTACTTATTACTACTACTTATTTACTACTTGTCTGGATTGGGGGGGGGGGGGGGTTATATAGTTATCGTGTATTTGAATCAAATAATGTCCCGAGTGACAGACAACAAGACAGACACTGGGTGGCTGGTTCGAAGGCTACCCAACACAGACATTAATGCAGACACACGAGGACTGACACACACAGACACCCGACACACACAGCAAGACAGACCCACTAGGTATGGCACACGTAGACGGATACACAGATAACACGTACGTGGGCATACACTCAGAGAGAGAGAAAGCGAAAGATATAGAGAGAGAGATAAAAAGAAATAAATAGAGAGAGAGAAAGAGAAACAAAGAGAGAGAGAGATAGAGAAAGAGATAAGAAAGAGAGAGATAGATAGAGAAAGAGATAAGAAAGAGAGAGAAAGAGAGAAAAAGAGACAATAGAGCGACATAAGCCCCGACTAAAGGTTCTATTGTACTCAGAACACCAGAATAACTCATCCTTTAGACTACTCTAGAGCCCTAGCCTATTATCTCTAAGGTTGCACGCAGTGCTTTTCAGCCCTCAATAAGCATCGAGAAAGACGCAATGACTATGGCAGACATACAAACACACAGACATACTTAAACAAAGCGCAGACCACCGCGAGAGAAGAGAGCAATCATATTCATTAGATTGTTGGGCCTCAGTTTGGTTCTCAATATGTGTTTGTTGTTTTGCATACCCGTAGGTTTGTACATAATAGACAAGGATAAAAAAACGTCCATGTATTCCGATGCAAATTGCGTATGCTGATAAAGAGCTTCCATTGGTTGATTTACTGAACGAATGACATCATAGGCTTTAGTTAGAATCATGGGATATACATTTATATATATTGGTTAAAAAAAATTGAATGGAGAAAAACATGCATTGTTTGTGCATGATAGGATCTATACATGATAAATACAGAGAAAAGAGAGAGAGAAAAAATGAGTCTAATAGGGACAGGATAGGATTATATTTAGAGAAAGGAAGGAAAAATATAAAGTAAGGAAAGGGAGATATAGCAGCATAGGGAGGGGAGTGAGGTAAAGTGTAGGCGAATTACAGAAATAAAGAGTAGAGAAAGCGCAGAGAGAGCAGAGTTTAGACATGGAGGGTTATTAAAAATATCCAGATAGTAAAGAGAGAAAAATTGGAGAGAGAGAATAGAGAGGAGAGTATGAAAAAAAGTAGTGTGCGGATATAGTAGAGGGAGAATAGAGAGAGAATCGTGAAGAATAGAGCGGAAGTAAGATACGTGGGAAATGGGTGCGGAGGTGAAAGACAGATGAGAGAGAGAGTGTGAGAATGAGCGAAAGCTGTTTGAAAGACGAAGATCAGTATTTTATGCAGGCATAAATATCTATGTCTATTGGGGTGTCAAACTCAAATCGAACAGATGGCCCGCAAAAGATTTCTCTTCAGCCGTGAGGCCCATGGATATGGAAGTGCTTTGAGTGTAGAACCTGACTGCATTTCTCATAGTTCCTTCTGCAAGCTTTCGTCTTTTTTTTTTTTTTTGGCCACTTTGAAGTTGAATGGGTGTTCTTGAATCAGTCAGAGGAAAATAGTATTTGTATTGTAAATGCTACCATTCACTATCATACAAAGAGAATTCTAATTTAAGTCACAGTCCTGTTTGCTGCGTGCAGCGGCGGCGTGACAGATCTTTCTTCGAACATTCAGTTTTCACAAGCACACCTGCAGCTTAAGGGCCGAAGAATTTCTTGCATGTTTGACATGCCTACACTAGACGTCAGAATGAGATTTTTTAAAGCATTAAGCGTAATACTTAGAAGCTAGATTAGACTTTGGTATTCATATTCCCTTTTACCCTCTTACAGATTTAACACAATCACTTCAAGTACATTACGATCACTTCAATCACATTACAATCACATCAATCACATTACAATCACTTCAAGTACATTACAATCACTTCAAGTACATTACAATCACTTCAATCACATTACAATCACTTCAAGTACATTACAATCACTTCAAGTACATTACAATCACTTCAATCACATTACAATCACATCAGTCACATTACAATCACTTCAGAAACATTACAATCACTTCAATCACATTACAATTACTTCAATCACATTATAATCATTTCAATCACATTACAATCACTTCAATCACATTACAATCACTTCAAGTACATTACAATCACTTCAAGTACATTACAATCACTTCAATCACATTACAATCACTTCAAACACAATACAATCACTTCAATCACATTACAATCACTTCAATCACATTACAATCACTTCAAGTACATTACAATCACTTCAATCACATTACAATCACTTCAATCGCATTACAATCACTTCAAGCACATTACAATCACTTCAAGCACATTACAATCACTTCAAGCACATTACAATCACTTCAATCACATTACAATCACTTCAAGTACATTACAATCACTTCAAGTACATTACAATCACTTCAAGCACATTACAATCACTTCAAGCACATTACAATCACAGATGCAGTGCGTCAAAGTAAAGCCTTGATAGCTCACCACCTTTTGCAGTTTAGTTAAGTGTCGCGTTCACTCTTTCTCTCTCTCTTTCTCTCTCTCTCTCTCTCTCTCTCTCTCTCTCTCTCTCTCTCACTATCGTAGCGCAGTGGGCGCTCATCGCTGAGCAATTATTACGACTCGCATGTTTATGACGTCAATGTTACGTCTACGTGACATGCGCATCACGAGCGATTGAAACGATAAAAATAATTGCGCAATCACGTCATGACAAGGAACCGAGATAAAAGAATCTGAAAAAAAATTGGTTTGGAAACACACACAAACACAATCATATGCTTTAGTCTGTATTTTAAAACCATATTGCGTAATTGGCGATGCCACCGCGGGCACACAACGTCTTAGTTTCCACGTCAATACGACGTGATGTGCCTGCTGGGTAAAGGCTTTGCAAATACTCAGAAAAGGCCTTGAATCCATTATCTTTTTCACCACGAAGCACGATGTACTACTTTTAGACAATTTTATAATTAATATTCTTTATGCTAGTGAAGCAAAGTTCAAAGTTTTAAAACACACTCGAGATCTTTTCTTATGGGATTCACAAACTTCCACTATTCTTTTGTAATAAAATGCATACATATCCCTTATTTTTTGTTTTTACAAAATGGGAGCATGGTGGACGAGTGGCAGTGCGTTCCGAAGGTCATGGGTTCGAATCCTGGTGAAGGCTAGGATTTGTTCCCGGGACTGGAAGGTGTCCCTGAGTCTATCCAGCTCTGAATTTAGTCAGGGTAAAGTAAAGGCGGCTGGGCATCGTGCTGTCCACACAATCTCCTAGTAAGGGCGTGGTCACAGAAACTGGTGAACGCTACTTCCTCGGCCCCATGGATCAATTCGGTCTGACGAGATATTTGAAAAAAAATATTTCAAGATGAGAATGCGCACTTTGAATTACTATATAGGCTAGGCCAATAATGAACATTACAATACCACAAACACGTGACAATTTTGTTTAATCTTATAGCAACAGTCCGCTATCACCAGAGCCTTCTTACACCCCTGTTCTCTCAAGACACAAGCCTAGGATTTCGCAGCTAATTACAAAGGCTTGCTTTGTTTTTTTCTGTCAAGTGAAAGTGAAAATTACTTCCACGAAAATAAATCATGCGAATCGTGACTTAATCATTGATTGATCCTCAACCACAACCGTACGCGTTCCCTCCATTATCACTAAAAGTTCTTTTTGTAGTTACGCCCCTTACACGCCTGTCAGCAACGATACTGAAGTTTGAAGAGCATACTATCATATGGGATTATGGCGTCAATCCAAACCCAGTCAGACTTTACAGTCCACTGGCACCGAGTCCGTTGTTCTGTCCACACAGGGCGAGTCCACCACACCGACGTCACAACATAGCCTGATGCACTTCAAATACCATCACACACACACGCACACCATTACTACACAGTGACGTCACTACATAGCCTGACAAACTTTGCATGCCAACACAAACACACACACAAAAGCTAAACAGTTTAGAAATCGATCTTACTTCCAGATATTTTATAAATCAGCCTTGAGCTATTTGGTATTTAAAAACCATACAAACCCAACTGACCCATTTTTACAAGTACACAACCAGAAAAAAACAATGAACACTTTAACACACACTTGCAGCCACCTACAGAATACATAATGCTATTTAAACACAATTTATGTATCGACTTTGCAATGTCTGCAACAACATACAGATTCATACATACATCAACGCACAATAATTCAAAGATTCTCCTTGATTTACGTGTCGTCTTACGGGTTTAATATTCACCACACAATGATTGATCCATAAACATGAAATTTATACATCAGCATATATAACTCATATATTAACAGATACTTTACACATCACCACTCATACACTCACAATACACTCTAAATATCAACATAAATCATCATAAATCCTCAACATACGATTTTTTAAACAAACAATTCATGTCCCAATTTACAAGTTAGCATGCATCCAGACATCAACATGCAACTTTAGGCATTTAAGAATATTATATTTTGGGCCCTTTAAAAGCAAAGGCCAGCTTAAAAATCAAATAGTATCCTGATTGACATGCAACATCATATAGTTTAAACACCATACGATACTAAAAAAATATGGAACAAATATATAGGCTACAACTACGATACAATAAAAACACCGTAAAAGTGAAACTTCATACTATAAAACCATCAAACATTTGAAACAATACATTATAATTTAAACAAGACACAACACAATACCATACACCACAAACAACATACATTTCAAACAATATGCAACACAAACACCATACACTTCATACAACATACAACACAAACACCATACACTTCATACAACATGCTACACAAACACCATACACTTTATACAACATACACCACAAACACCATACACTTCATACAACATACAACACAAACACCATACACTTCATACAACATACAACACAAACACCATACACTTCATACAACATACAACACAAACACCATACACTTCATACAACATACGCCACAAACACCATACACTTCATACAACATACAACACAATCACCGTACACTTCATACAACATACAACACAAACACCATACACCTCATACAACATACAACACAAACACCATACACTTCATACAACATACAACTCAAACACCATACACTTCATACAACATACAACACAAACACGATACACTTCACTCAACATACAACACAAACACCATACACTTCATACAACATACAACACAAACACCATACACTTCATACAACATACAACTTAAACACCATACATCCACATAACAACAAATCATGTCTGGAATCTAAAAATAAAATGTCAGCAATAAAAAGAGAATTAAAAAGCACAACAACAATAATAAAAAGTGGACGAACAATTCCGAGTCTTCGGGTCGATGAAGTGTGGTAGAGCCTCACACACGCTCCCACAGTACTCACCCCCACACAGACACAAAACCCATGGCTCAGCCGGCTTGTGCCAACTCGGGACGGCATCTGTTTCCAACCCCACGCTCTGAGGACTGACCGATGCGGTGAGGAGCGTTTTCCCTTTCGCCCCCACCAAATCGCGCTGGGGAACGGAAAACAATAGTTGGGTGAAGTTTTTTTATTTAATTGAAGGCCTAACAAATCTGCTGGACTATATAAACTGCCCGTAAGTTTTGTCAACTTAGTAAAAATAGATTTAAGTTTTTGAATATATATTTTTAGTAAATTCTTAGACATTAGTGACTCATTAGCCCTTTTAGGAAAAGTGAGTACCAAAATTTGCGTTGGTAAAATTTTCGTTTGGTGCATTTTGTATAAAAACATGTTTACAATGTTTCTTAAAGACCAAGTGAAGAGCTTTTTATCAAAATTGAGTTAACATTTGATTTTGATAGTAAATAGTGTATTCAGTATCTGAATGTTAAAAAAAACATTTATACAAAATATCAAAGATACATTTTAAGTAATTAGTTCAATATTTGCACTTAAATGTGTGTGTTTTTCGGAAGATTACTCCAAATCTCGTAGCCATTTGAGATGTTTTTATTTCCGGCAATATAGGAAAGTGACGTAACATAAAGGATTCCGACTAGGAAAAATGAATATTGTCACGTGTTTTGAATCTATTGCCACATGTTTTGAATCTTTTCCCGGTTCTTATTTTTAACAAAATGGTTAAATATAGATTTATAGCGTCTATTTTTATTTATTTATTTCCCTTGTGATACGTCACTGCCGTATGAGGCTATTCCAAATCTCGTTCCTTTGAGAAAAACCTCTTCACTTGGTCTTTAACTAGATCTAAACTCTGTTTTGACATTTTATTTATTTATTTGCCTTATTTGCTAAATGACAGATAAATAGTGGATTTTAAAATAAAACGTTAAACAAATTATGCATCCATTTGTGTAGCAGACGGTTAGGGCTTTAACATAAAAGTAAATTGGCCTATTTCTAGAAGGAATAATAATCTAGTCTACTCCGTCTATCTACCAACAAACCAGACTACACTACAGTAACGCCAGCCTACCAACTTTACTACCTACCCTTGTATCTATCTATCTATCTAACTATATAACTATCTATCTAACTAACTGACTATCTATCTATCTAACTTTCTTTCTAACAATCTCGTAAACATATAAACTATATTTATATCAATCTAACGATCCAACTAACTTTCAAACTATGTATGTAACTATCCATCTAACTATTTAGTTGCTGATATGTTTTTATGTTAGTTTGGAACGAATTCCTTGACCAAGTTGCGCTGTCCTAAACGTTTCTTCAACGCATTAAATTTATTTTCTTTTTATAAACACATATCAATGATCAATAATATATTAGGCTACATTGCGAATAGATATATAGTTTTCCCCGTCCGGCATGTTCCAGTTTGAACGTGAAGGCAAGTCGTCCCAAACCATGGAGCGCCCACTCAGATCGCCGGAAGGTGCACTTTTCCTATGCGTCTCTTGCGGCCTACTAAGCACATTCCCATTGTTATAAATCAGTCGCCATGTTTCTATCTCACGCAGACGTTTCCAACACAGCTTCCTTTCCACTCGCAGCAATTCAGCAGTAAAATTCGGCCGAACTTGTTCATCTCATTGATCTCAACAGTGTGTTTCGGTAATTCATTAGGAAACTAAATTCAATCTCGGTAAGGGTGTTTACATTTAAACGAACATCATATAATATCCACATGAGGCGGCTGGGCATTGTGCCGGTCACACAATATCCTAGTTTGTCGTAACCACATAAACTGGTTAAATTTGGCCCGACTAGGTTACTTTACTTTACTTTATACATCCACTTTGGACTTGATCTTAGATATCATTATGAAATGGACTTTGAAAGTGAGTTTTGGTAATTCACTTGGAAATCAAATTCACTCCCAATTCGGAGTGTTTATATTTTGAATGAGAAGACCAAAAAGTAAAAACACCTTGCAATAAAAACACCAAACAATAAAAACACCATAATACAATTTAAAAAAACGCCGTACAATAAAAACACCATACAAAAATAAACCACCCTAAAGCATTAATACCATCAAGCATTAAAAAGCCAATACAATGAAAACACTATACAATAAAAAAAAATACTATAATATAATAAAAACACTTTACACCACCAACACCCTATACAGCAAACACTAAAACCCCAATACAATAAAACACCATACAATAAACATCATACAATAAAAACACCACACAATACCAACACCATTCATCCACACAACTAAATGATCCTGTACACTTTGACAGTGAATTATGGTAATTCACTCGGAAATCAAATTCACATCCCCGCTGGGGTGTTAAATTTTCTCTCAGTCGCATTGAAAAGTCGTGCAGTGTTCGATTCATTCACCCAGCGTGAATGCACAGTCTAATCATATTATTGTGTTTCATATTTCTGGCGTTACAATATTGATCTTTAGATGTCATTAGATCACATTACGTACCACCCCTCGCATTATTGGGCAAGCACTTTATGAAGCTTAATGATTTCAGCTTCATGATAATATAGCTGTATAGTGTAGTGATCTGTATTTATCCTACCCATGCATATAGCCGTAGTTTAAATAAGTTTCTATCGTGGAATCAGTTTAGATATGTAATGGTTAATGAAACAAGTTTTCTAAAAGAATACTCTATTCTTGTTAATCGTGTATGGCTCACTTTAGAATAAAGAACTGTTACAGTCTGTTGTCTGAGGAACGAACGATCCAACTGTATCTTCTTTCTACACTTTTAATTCTGTTTAGTTTTTCAAATTTCTTCTTATTACGGGTAAGAAGTAGATAGATAGTTATGTAAAGAGACAGATAGAGAGATAGAGAGGGAAATAGACATAGAGACAGACAAAAAGAGAGAAAGAAAGGTAGAGAGATAGATACATAGATAGATAGATAGATAGATAGATAGATAGATAGATAGATAGACCGACAGGTAGGCAGGTAAAGAGAAAGACAGATAGTTATATAGATAGATATATGGATTGATTGATTCGTGGTTGGATTGATTGATTAATTGATAGATGATAGATTGATAGACAAACCAACAGAGAGATAGAAAGTCAGACAGAGAAAAAAAAAGAATGTGAAAGATAATTTAGTTCTTCTTGTAACATGTTAAAATTCCTAAAAATAACATCGCCCTATTCAAATCACACATAAATTAATACAGAAAAAACAAATGTAGTCTTCACCACAAATTGTTCATTCTTAGTAGTGTTGTCAACTTAAGTGTACACAAATATATATATATATCCATCGCCTCACGTTGTCACTCCTGTGAGATCCAATAATGCCAGGCCTTTGCTAGAAATTCCTGTTATCGGAATAGCCCTAGAAACTTTTGATCGGAAATTTTCCTTCCTTCGAAGAGCGGCTGCAAGTGACACTCTGAAACTTTTATTTTTCTTGTAAACCACTTCAACGTGGCGTGTTGAGAAAATATATCTTTTCAAATATTCTTTAGGTGAGGCTGATGTAATGTTCTGTCTAAGTTTCCCTATTTACTTTGATCTAAATGGAACACCAGGAACAGGAACCACTTTCGGATGAATGAGTTGGAAGAGTTCGTCTTTTTTTCACGTCTGCAAACTTTATAGAAATTTATTTTGTTTTTTGTTACTGACCTTTTTTATTGTTGAATTTGCGGTACGCGTTAGTGGTATTACTTTAGAATTCGGCAGATGGCACACGATAACGGCCTAAAAGAGGTTACAACCAAGTTTACAACCAAAAAGAAAAATAAATCAATCTCCCGGTGGTGCTGTAGTGTGTGTGACTTCATGTCCCCAAAAGTGTTACAATCTGTGATAATATTGAACAGCTTGGTTTAGATGACTCTCTTTACTGTCTTTTGGCCGTTTTATATACAATGGACTTTGCGTGGGCATAGGCATTTTGGCGTATTGTTGGGGATTTTGGTTAAGGAAAATTTAACAAATTAAGTTACAAGAAACAAAATGGTACTTTAGGTGTTTTTGAAGTACCGGTGAATCGATTAACTGTTCCCAATTCACACATATAGCAATAAATTCTTCTTTGCTCAGTCCAAAGTTCAGACATTCGCATTGATCACGCATTGATACAATTAATTTTGACACATTTCCGGGTAGAGATAGTTAGAGAATATTTGAATATAATTAATACCTTAGTAAAAAAAATGTATCCCCGTCGGTCCAATTTGATTTATAGAGCCTTTGAAGAAGCGTTCACCAGATTCTGTGGCCACGGTATAATAGGTGATTGTATGCCCATCACTATGCTGGCCGCCTTTAATTTACCCCAACTTAGGTCAGGTACCCATCACAGCTGGGTAGACTCAGGGACACCCTCCAAACCCGGGGAAAAAATCCTAGCCTGCACCGGGATTCGAACCCAGGACGTTCGGTACGCCAGCCGAACGTTCTGCCGCTTGGCCCCTGTGTCTCCTAGACAACCATAGACTTGAAGAACAATTAGGAAGTATTTAACTTAGGCTCTAGACCTTATGATAACAGTCTGCCATTGTAGGATTTCTTATTCATTCAGCGTGCCAACAGCTTTAAAGTCATCCATCTCTTGTCTTGTATTGTATCCTGAATTGTATTTTTAGATGTCTTTCGCGTGCCATTGAAAATCGCTTTGCGTGCCGAAAATCTGGCACGAGTTTTGTAGGTTGCAGACCCCTACTCTAGACAAGCAATAGACCTTTTCAACCTCAATCTTAAATTTTAATGTATTTGATTGTTTATGAGCTGCAACGCTTGTTGTGTATTACTCCTTGTGCAATGCATCATAGTTCAAGAATATTGATTAATATCGTCTTTTGTTTAAAAAAGTGACTCTCTCGGATCTATCCAAATTTCAAGTTCTAAAAAAGTAATAGTCACAGTTAGTGAAGCGGATTTTTCCTCTTTCTCATACATTTGTTTTCGGCCAAGACATAAAAACTCTGATGGGTACCTGACATTAGTTGGGGTAAAGTAAAAAGCGGCTGTTCATTGTGCTGGCCACACATCCTCTAGTATGCCTTGGACCACGGAAACTGGTGGAACGCTGCTTTTCCGGCCCCAAGACGATGTGGTCCTACGGGTACTGTATACTTATGACATAAAAAAGTGGTATGGTAGTTTTCCCATCTTGTGCCAGGCACCCGTGGCATCGAATTATAGAAGAAGACCAACGCCATCTTGTGCCAGGCACCCGTGGCATCGAGTTATAGAAGAAGACCAACGCCATCTTGTGCCAGGCACCCGTGGCATCGAGTTATAGAAGAAGACCAACGCCATCTTGTGCCAGGCACCCGTGGCATCGAGTTATAGAAGAAGACCAACGCCATCTTGTGCCAGGCACCCGTGGCATCGAGTTATAGAAGAAGACCAACGCCATCTTGTGCCAGGCACCCGTGGCATCGAGTTATAGAAGATTACCAACGACCAACGACTCTTAGAACGACCACACAGCTTTAACTTGAAGACATCCGAAATGATATTATTTTATAAAAAAAATAAACGTGATGATATAATTAGAAAAACGTATGTTGAGAACTATGCAATGCGTCTGTAGCCTGACATATCAACCACTAGAGCATAGGTCCTCAGCGGGGGTGTTTTCGCCCCCCGTGGGGGCGGTGAGAAGCTGTAGGAGGGCGCTGACATTCCCGGGGGCGACTGGGGGGTGGTGAAGGGCAAGTTCGCGGTACAAACGTACCTGATATATTTTAACACCTCAGCTATTTGAATCGATTAGTTTTTGGATGAAATGTAATGTAAACGCAATTGCTGCTAAATATCTGATATCCCCCAACAGTATGTCTACATATTATTATATTAATAAGAAACAGGAATCGCAGTGATTTTTCGATGAAGTAGGGGTCAGTATTTGGCAAATATGGTGTGCGGCCGGTTGGTCCACCGGACTGTCAACCATGCTGACCGATCACTGTCGCCCTAATATCTGCTAATATTAATGATTTTTTATTCTCAGTTTTACCGATATGTTCTTAATGTGTTTATAATCTATATTCACATCATGTTATTGTACTTAAGCGGTATAGATAAGTAGTAATCATACGAACTAGGTTGTTATTATAATGCTTGAAAATATACATAAAAATTCTTTAGTCATATAATATTTATATCATTTTCAAATACTTTTTACAGTTTAATCATTTCAAAGTTATAAATTTTAAGCCATTTATTTTTATAAAATACAAAAAAAAAAAAATATTAGCTCAAATAAAACGGGTTAATTATCTCCCTTTAATTAAAAAATGTTTCCATCCTTGATTCAATAGAGATGCCGAACAAGTTCTGTTTTGTAATATAACAAATATTACTGATTATTAGACCTAAGGCTTTTGCAACCGAAATATAAAAGAAAAATAGACAAATTGCTAGCATCACACCAGGCAAACGATTCACATTAATATTGATTTATTTAAACCATTTGTTAAGACAATTTTTTTATCTATTAATTCTTACAATATGTTTCCTTTTCAGTTTTTTTTAAAGATAATTAGTCACACAAAAAGTCTCGTCCGCCAAAAAAAAATTGCGGAAACTATATAGTCCAGACGGGCGGAAAGGGGTGGAGGGAGTGGACGCTGAAAAAAGTTAGAGGGGGGAGGGAGCCGAAAAAGGTTGAGAACCTATGCACTAGAGGTATGAGACAGACGATGTTAAAGTAGAGCTGTTCAATGGGTGTGAACTGTTTTTTTTAGATGTTCATTCTATTATCTAAGTTTATCTTTTATTTAAGCTAAACATTAAACGTTTTTATGTGCCAGAGAGAGAGAGAGAGAGAGATAGTGAGAAAGAGAGAGAGAGAGAGAGAGAGAGAGAGAGAGAAAGAGAGAGGGTGTGTGTGATAAAGGTCGAGAGAGACGGAAAGAGAGATGGGGACAGCGAGATGGAGAGATAGTTGGAAATAGAGGTGGAGGAAGAGACGGTAAGAAAGAGAGAGAGAGCGTCGTAGACAGAGACAGGAACAGATAGGGAGAGAGATTGAGATAGAGAGAAAGGAAAATATGGAGAAAGAGGCGGGGAGAGATATAGAAAGTGATGGAGTAAGGCGAGGAAAGAGAATTGGAGAGAGAAATCGAGAGAGAGAGAGAGAAAAGGAGATGGAGAGGGAGAACAAGAGAGAGAGAAAGAAATAACGAAGTACTAGAGGTCGATCTAACTTCAGTAAGCTCATAAATAATCAAAAGTGGTAGCCGTTCGTAGCAAGAAGTCCATTGACGCCACAGAGTGGGGCTGGGTAAAAACGACAAGAAAGACATGGAAAGAAAGTTAACAACAAACAAAAAATAGATAAAACCCACCCCAGGGGGCCCATCCAAGAAACTGTGCCCAGTCTCTGTCAGAATTATGACTTTTGCACACACGCTCCTATACACACATACACGCACCCTAAGCACACACATATACAAACACATGACCTTTTCCTAGAAAGACGTTTTCATTATGTGTCTTTGCATAATTCAAAATGTACCAGAAAAAAAGATAGCCGGATAGTAGATCTATTTTTTGGATGTCATGTTTCAATCAAATATGTGGGTGTATTTGTGGCGCTAGGAACTGATAAGTGAACAACTACACAACCACAAATTTGAGAGTGTTGATGTTAATTCAGATGTAAATATCGCGCAGATAATATAATGATGCTTAAAACTGACCAAAAATTAGTCCAATATATTATAAAAACAAATAAACATTATTATAACCGAAACCCTAACTTGATTTAGTGTTAAGGATATAAAAAGTAGAGAACCCGTCGGACCAAATTGATCATAGGGCCGGTGAAGTAGAGATCACCGGTTTCTGAGGCCACGGCTTACAAGGGGATGTGTGGCCAGCACAACGTCCAGCCGCATTTCCTTTTCCCCAACGAATGTCAAAGGTAGCTTTTCAGAACTGGGTAGGCTCAGGGACACTCTCAAGTCCATGGTAAAAATCAGCAGGATTTGTACCTAGGACTATCGGTAAGCCAGCCGATGGCGCTGCCGCTTGGACACCGTGCCTCCCAGAGAGACAATGTAAAGATTTTAAAACTGACCCAAAAAAAATTAGTCAAACATATATTTTTTAATCCTGAAATAACATCACTATGACCTTAATCTTTACTTGTCATATTGTTAAAATGTTTTTTTCGCTTTTAGATTGTTGAATGAGTCGTCGTAGGGTTAAATGCTTTAACGCTTGAATACTCAATAGAATGCACGTTGGTAGAATGAGCCGTCGTAGCGTTAAATGCTATATGGCTTGAGTACTCAACAATGTGCAAGATGCTATGTTGCTCGATTATTATAAAATATGCAAGCAAATTGTTACTGAACTAAAGGAATTGGTCGTCAGTAGTATTTCTTTCGGCAAATCTATACACATCCAGACTTGCTAATACAGAAAGAAAAATAACAACCAATTTCTCATTTAACAAGGCTATTTTTTTTCTTCTCCAAAGTCATCTAGCTGATTGTGATATATAATTACATGCATTTGGAAATAAAGGAGAATGCTATACCCTTTCACAGATAGTATTTCCACAGTCTAATAAAGAATTCTAACAAAGTGTATAATGGTATTTAAAGTTTTTTTGCCAACTAACAAAATTTATTTTTATGATCCACTGTTCCGATAATTATTATTTAAATAGCTAGGCACCATAAAAAGAAGGGCAAAATGGCGGACGAAGAAAGGCCACGTGACTCTGCGACTCCATGACTGGAACGTGTTAACGCATTATTTTCAATGTGGTGCCATAAAAAATGGATGCGCGTCGCGATGGTTGGTTAGACTCTGGAGAAGTCTGTTCCGAGTTTTGGCTTTTTTTGTATGACCAGCCGTTATTTGAATAAGAGTGAAGTAATCAATTGAACGGTCAAAGTTGCATTGCCGATTAAATTGGTTATGGCCCTTGTTGAATAACGTTTGTATTGTTAATGTGTTAATAAAACAGGTTTTTGGGATCAATATATTGATTATTGGTGCACATAGATCGATAGTGGAATGACTTTTAAGAGTTCTATTTATTTGGCGAAAGGCTAAATCAACGTTTCTTTTCTTTCTTTTTTAAATCCTCGCAGGGAAAATAAGGTTGTTGTGAGGGCAGGGCCGTTACACGGGGCCGCAGCGGCCTGCGACGATGGAGGACAATAGCAAGGACATGAAGGACAGGCCGGAGGACAACGACCAAAACACGAGGTGCATGAACTGGTGCTTCACGGAGCTCGACTCGGAAAGCATCGGCCTGGAGTATGACCGGCCCTCGGACTTTGTCACCTCGCAGGTAAAGTTTAGGAGTAGGAAACGAGTTTAGGTTAGGCCGAGAGATTTCAGGTCTCAGCGGTGGCAAAATAATGTAATATACTTCAAACACAGTTGAGTAAAATACGCACACACATACACACTCGCACACGAACAAAAACACACACAAACATCCTTGCATTCTTCATGTAATTTAGACAGTCTATATATATCTACTCTGAAGTCTAGGTCATATCCCAAGAGATCTAGTTTCCTTGCTAAAAATTCCCATCCATCACTTATCGGGAAGATCTACTGACCATTCATGTTTACTTAACCTTTTTTTTTTTGTTGTCTTTTCCAATTTATCAGCTTTCTGGACATTGCAATATCAAATGTACAAAAATCTTTCTTGTGATAATAAACTAAATCACTTGGTCTATGGTCTAGGTAGTCAAATGTCCTGGTTCTGTGAAGGCAATATTCTCTTTATGAATTTCACTTGTTGTTACAATGATCTACGATGTCTGCAGTTCGACTCTAACATTTGATCCTGGACTATGTTCAGATGATGCATATTTTAGTTTAGACCTAACTAAGTGAGATAGCAGTTTGTCCCATACACATGATGCATATTCTAGTATGGGTCTAACTTAAGTGAGATAGCATATTGTCCCATACACATGATGCATATTCTAGTATAGACCTAACTAAGTGAGATAGCAGTTTGTCCCATACACATGATGCATATTCTAGTATATGTCTAACTAATGTGAGATAGCAGTTTGTCCCATACAGATGCTGCATATTCTAGTATAGGTCTAACTAAAGTGAGATAGCAGTTTGTCCCATACAGATGCTGCATATTCTAGTATAGGTCTAACTAATGTGAGATAGCAGTTTGTCCCATACAGATGCTGCATATTCTAGTATAGGTCTAACTTAAGTGAGATGCATTTTAGTTTTATATTCTATTTTACTTTTATATTTATATTATATTTTATATTTTTTATATTATATAGTTTAGATATAAAGTTGCATACACAAGCTCTTCTATTGTACCTTGTAAGTCAGTGTGTGTGTGTGTGTGTGTGTGTGTGTGTGTGTGTGAGAGAGAGAGAGAGAGAGAGAGAGAGAGAGAGAGAAGAGAGAGAGAGAGAGAGAGAGAGAGAGAGAGAGAGAGAGAGAGATAGAGAGAGAGAGTTAACGTAACCAAACCCCGTATTCTCTTCTTTTCAAGACAAGTAGTTTTTTCTTGCCATTCTGCATCCTTCGGGATCAACCACCACAATATATTACAGAGGTCAGTGCTGAAGGATTACCCCCCCCCCCCCCAACCCCGCGTACTGGCGATCAGTCACGTGCTTAGCATTTCGTCCCAAATCAATTTCACATTGAAGTATTTTATTATTATTTTTTTGTGTGTAGTTGGCACCTTTTTTTTTCAACGCCAGGACCTCATTTTACGCGGGAAAACAATGCGAACAACAAAATCCTTTTTAGAAATAAAAATACTCTTTTTTTTCTTTCTCATTTTGATATAACCCATAGGTTTTCAACCTTTTTCGGTTCACCGCACCCCCTTTTACAATTTTTGTCCGCTCACTGCCCACCCCGAATATTTTTTTAGCGCCCACCCCCCACACCTCTGGGCGTTAAAGGGTTAATATAGTTTCTGCTATTTTTTTTGTTTAGGCCGACTAGATTTGTGTGCTTTTTTTATTATCTTAAAAAAATTGAAAAGGAAACATATTGTAAGAATTAATAGATCAAAATTTACCTAAACAAGAGGCTTAAAAAAAATCCATATAAATGTGAATCGTTTGCCGGGTGTGTTGCTAGTAGTTTGTCTATATTATTTGTTTCAATTTTGGTTTCAAAAGTTTTAGGTCTCCAAGCTTCACTATTTGCAGCTTGTCTTCTTTTTTTTTTTTCTTTTTTGACAACCACATGGTACTAACATAAAATCCACTTTACACAAAGAGGGTGATAAGAATTCAATACTAAAATTGTTGTCAAAACTCACAGACCTGGAGAAACTGATTGATTTTCTCCCAAAGAATCGCATTTGCTTTTAAGAAACTCAAGCACCGAATCCAAGTCTCATACATTATGAGTCTTCTTTTGCTAACCAACGCACCTCTGTGTGCAGTAACCATCGCTTTTAGTCCTCGTCGATGAACAATGAACAATATTTTTTTTGCGACATAGTACATAAGTACAATAAAGGATTATATCGAGACAATAATAGTAATATAGAGATTAATAATAACAATAATAATAATTGATTAATTTAAGGTATCAATGCAAATCTGTCTAAAAAATCTTTGAATGCATTACTTTTGTGTGAACTGATGTAATATTGTAGTGTGCGCTACCGACAATAATCAAGACTTTTAGTAACTAAATGTTGTCAAACAATAGACAGCTAATACACATGGAACAGACTACTTTTTTTAACTACAAGATCAATCCACTATACGTCATACAATCGCCGCAGGAGGAATTTCCTTTACACTAAAAGTCTTAAAGTACTATTATTCTACGAGATTTTTATATTATTTAATTTTTCGAAATGGGCAAATTTTTACTCAAATAACCGTAAGCTAAAAGTAAAGCTTGATTGTCTGGTAGTGTGGACTCATCTAGTTATAAAGAAAATTGTGATATCTTTTGTAATCTCACAATGTACTCGAAATCAGGGATTGGCAACCAAGGTTACGCGTTCCAAACTTGGCACGCAGAGCGATTTTCAATGGCACGCGAGAGACCTCTAGGAGTTTTTTAATTGATAAAAACAAGAACATTGTCCTGTTCGGAATGAGTAAAACTGACTGTTGAAAGCGATGTTTCTGACTCATTTCACTATTGAATCAAATGTGGAAACATTGTTTAATTAAAGGGAGATAATTAACACGTTTCATTTGTGACAATAATTCTAATATGTTGTTGTTTTTTTACAAAAAAATAAATGGCTTACAATTTATAACTTTGAAATGATCAAACTGTAAAAAATATTTGAAAATTATATAAATATTATATGACTAAAGAATGATTATGTATATTTGTAAACATTACATTAACTACCCAGTATGTATGATTACTTATTATTTATTCCGCTTAACCATAGTACCATCACATCCCCAGTATCCTTAAATGCATAAAAGGACATCTCAGTAAAACTGAGATCAAAATATCATTATTATTTGCAGATATGTGTGCGACAGGGATCGGTTTGCGGCATGAATAGAACCCGCGTCCTGTCGGTTGACAGTCCGGAGAACTAACCACAGGACCAGCCGGCCGCAATGACCATGCTTCTTCGAAAAGTCATTGCGATTTTTATTTCTTATAAGTATAATAATATGTAGGCCTACTATTGGGGGGATTTCAGATATTTAGCAACACTTGCATTTACATCACATTTCATCCAAAAACTAATCGATTCAAATAGCTGAGGTTTTCAAATTATATGAGGTACATGTGTACCGCCCACTTGCACTTCATCGCCCCCGGGAACGTCAGCGCCCCCCTAAAGCCTTTCACCGCGCCCCGGGGGGCGATAACGCCCCCGTTGAGAACCTATGATCTAACCGAACATCTGGAATAATAAAGACACCAGCGTTCTTTAGTTTCTTCAATTGATTATTTAAAAAAAGATATTTTGTAACTTTCCTTTTTTTGTCGTATCTGGCCAACAAAGATTGCGTTTTTTACTGTTCTCTTCTTCCTATTCGGCCTAGTATTGGCATGTTCTTTTTGCCACGTTGTACAACTCAAGACGATCGATTCTGAAAAAAAAATGAAATTATTATTATTATTTTTTTTTAAAGAAGCAACCCAACCGCTTGTTAAATTTTCCTGAAATAATTTTTTCTTGATTTTTGTTTAGGTCGCTTTACAAAAAAATAATAAGTTGGACAATTTTAATCCAGTCGACATGGCATGTGTGTATGTGTGTTTGCGTGTGCGTTTTAAATCGATTTAAGCCGAAACAATTTACATATTGTTTGTATTTCAACGTACTTAATAGGCATTTGTGTTCCTTGCTAAGTGTTTGGATTTCTTAAAGGATTTCTTTTCTTTACATACTAGCACTTATAATTTTAACAAATAGTTACGATGAAATAAAGTAGATGCATCTTTAATATAGGCCATTCTTTTTTGTGCTGGGGAGGTGGGGAACCAGGGTTATAGTATAGCAGGGTTCACCTTTTTTTTGTCTGCAGTTAGCAATTACGATTGCGTAGCCAACAAAGTGCCCGTCACTATCTACCGAAAATTCACCCAACTAATGTAAGATGTCCTCCGAGGGCTGGTTAAAACTAAACACTTTTGTACCCATGAACGTCAAAGAGAGGCGAAGGGTGTAAGAACACACCGGCGGGCGATGGCATGGGGGACACGACATCCCCCTAAGATTCATTGCATCGCCGAGAGGCACCGGGGTCTCGGTGGGGAGGAAGCAAGGAGCGCAACATTTCGTCTCAAACCCGACCTGGTGCCTGGATGTCCAGACCTAAAGTTTGGTATTTGTGCTGCATGTATATGGGTGAGCCTTCACGATGATGATCCGAGAGGGAATTCCGCAGGTGGAGAGAAGCAGACTAGTGCATGTGACTGCGGGGACCGCGCCCTAGGTTACGCCACACGCCGTATCGGAAGGCTCGTAGTTTGTTTTTTTTTAAATAGACATTATAATATCGGTTAGAACCCAAAAGCATGCCTCCAGGCTCCGAGTTTAAAATCACATTAATGAAGATTTGAACCCGATACCCACGCCTGTGCAATCAATTGCTCTATCGCCATACCACGCCGCCTACCTCTCCCACCACAAAAACGTCCAGAATCGTGCTTACAAGATCGTGATCCTTCAGTCAAAACTATTTGCGCAAGAAAAAATAAACAAGTATTATAACAAGAGAAATAAAATATGCCCGGGACTTGCCGATATGGTTTCCTGCCATGAATACTTGGAACACTCTCTATTTTGGTTAAAATTGATTAAAACACAAGATACGCTGACATCAATTTCCGTCGAAATTGAAGAAAGAAATTGTTTAGGGCTGGGGGGGGGGGGGGTGTTTGAGGGAGGTAATTCTTTATGTTTTGTTCACCATCGCTCATGCCCCCATCAGAGTTGTCTGTCAGGGGGGGGGTCCATTATTTTTGTTATTAAATCATACACTAAAGACACCTGATATGGTGTCTTTGATATCGCATGCGTCTTATAATTTATCTTATAATTTCTGTCTCTCTCTCCACCTTTCACCAACCCTCTTAATCTCAAAGTTTTTTCCTCCCACAGCATATTCTTGCCGTGTAATAAATTACACCCAGGAAATGCCTGGGCGTTAAGCGTCTTGACAGCTACTTTAACGTTCGATATTGATATTGCAAGCTTTAATGAACATAAAAAAACAACAATATTTTGTTTACGGAAAAATATATAATATAAGAAAAATGGGGGAGAAAAATTACGAGGCTGTCAATTCCTTTTAAAGTAGTTTTAGGAATATTTTATGCAGCAGCACGTCAGGCGGGTTCTATCAGAACGATGAAAGATGATATAGAAAATTTAACTCTAGACATATATCGTTTTTTTTTTTAATATGGCACAGACTTTGATATATCGGACAGACTTAAGTATATGGTTTAGACTTTTGTATAGGGGCAGACTTTGATATACGGGACAAACTTTGGAATATATGACAGACTTTGGAATGTGGGGACAGACTTTAGTATATGGGACAGTTTAATACATTGGAACAAACTTCGGTATGTTGGGACAGAGTTTGTAAGCCTTGGCGATAGAAACTTGTGAGCACTGCTTCACTTCCCCAAGGATCAACTATAAATAACAACTTGAAACTTAAGGAAGGTGCTTACTTAACGCTGTCAAGTAATGCGGTGATAACAAGACTGTACATGTGATAACCTTCAATTATTGTAGTAACATCGTACCGGTGTCTTTCATGTGTCTGCTTAATTTGGTTCACTTCTGTACACATGGACCTCAAGGCTGGTGAAGTGTGTAAACCACAAATACGCTCCCATTAAGAGTACACCGGTGGGCTAAGGCATGTGGGCAGCCCCTGTTGCGCGTTTGAGGTCTCACCGCCGAAAGGCTCCGAGCCTCGGTGGGGAGGAAGCAAAGTGCCCAACAGGCTGTCTCACCAAGCCCTGGTGCCTGGAGAGAATGCAGGTATGCGAGCGAGCCACCGCGTTAATGATCTGGGGGAAGTCCGCAGGTGGGGAGAAGCACAGTAGTCCATGTGACTGCTGAGACCGTACTGTTTGTTGATGCACGTCCTTTCCGATTTATATTTTTGAGACATATAAGATCGGTTCTGTGGTTACCTATAACCGACTAGCAGTGAGCGTGCTATGCGCTAATGTCTATCGTTGTGGCTACATAGCTCTGTCTAACGGTGTGACTACCAAACCCTAGTTTGTAGCAAAGTTTTATCATAGCCCTGCGCCAGTGTCAGTCTTTGTGGCTACATAACACCGTCTAGCAATTAGTTCTAATTACTATTGTCTAGCTAATTGGTTCCATAGACATTACCTAATACTGTAGTATTATTAGCGAAGTGTAGCAATGCAGCCACTGGTTAGCTCTGTTCGCCTCTGTCGGCGACATTTGATGTGCTATCTTGTCACTTCTCTTCTATGTCTCTGTCAACACATTTCGCTTATATAATTGAAAACCAAACCCATAACCTCCATATGGGTGACAACTAATCACTATCTATTAACGTGGCCTATGTTTAAAGACAAAGATCACTTATTTTTTGTCTATGCAAGTGACACATTTAAACCGCTTAGCTTAGATATTGTATGTCTTGTATTGTATGTCTTGTATTGTATGTCTTGTATTTGTTACATCCACAATCCCCTTGTGGCCAGAGCTGTGTAGATCTTGCTGATAATTCTCGTTAGTCCTAGGGGAGACTTTAGTTATTATTATTTATGTTTCAGTATTACACGAACTCTTCTTATAGTCCTGGGCACAAACTCAGTATTTGTGTTCCAACAGTTCCTTTCCTTGACATTAGAGTAGTAGATAAATCTTATAGTAATGTAGACAACACAATAGAATAGTAACTTGACAAGGAAGCTTCAGTGTAACTGTTGTTGATAGTTTAATTCAGGTGATATGTTCAATATATACAATATATCTATTATGTACAGTTAGAATAAAATAGTGCAACCCAAGCGTCCTCAACGGAACATATTTTGAAACTCTGAGAATTTGAGATCAATACAGAATCCCAACATTACCTAGAATCTTTTGTTTTCGTACTAAACGTCAAGCGATCGGGAAGCCTAAGCCCCGCCCACAATATTGTGTGTAGTGAGAAAAGAGAGAGAGAGAAGAATAAACATTGCGTGTTCCAATTCTTGGAAAAACAATATACATGACATATTGTATGTATTGTATTGTATGTCTTGTATTGTATGTATTGTATTGTATGTCTTGTATTGTATGTCTTGTATTGTATGTCTTGTATTGTATGTCTTGTATTGTATGTCTTGTATTGTATGTCTTGTATTGTATGTCTTGTATTGTATGTTTTGTATTGTATGTCTTGTATTGTATTTCTTGTATTGTATGTCTTGTATTGTATGTCTTGTATTGTATGTCTTGTATTGTATGATATCATGAGGCATGGCGGCCTAGCGGTAGCGCGTTCGACTGGCGTACCGAAGGTCCTGGCCTCGAATCCTGCTGAAGGCTACGATTTCTTTCCCTGGACTCGAGGGTGTCCCTGAGCTCTGATAGGTACCTGAAGGCGTCTGGGCCTTGTGCTGGACACACATCCCCTAGTAAGCGAGTATGCCGTGGCCACTGAAACGGGTGAAAGCTGCTTCACCGGCCCTATTGATCAATTTGGTCCGACGGGATACTTTACTTAACGTATGTTACCGCTTAACACTATATGTCTCGTGTCTTTGAGACATACCAGTTGCTCTAGGGCGCTAAGATCGTTTAGACAGCTATGTAATTCATTAGACAGCTATGTAATTCATTAGACAGCTATGTAATTCATTAGACAGCTATGTAATTCATTAGACAGCTATGTAATTCATTAGACAGCTATGTAATTCATTAGACAGCTATGTAATTCATTAGACAGCTATGTAATTCATTAGACAGCTATGTAATTCATTAGACAGCTATGTAATTCATTAGACAGCTATGTAATTCATTAGACAGCTATGTAATTCATTAGACAGCTATGTAATTCATTAGACAGCTTTGTAATTCATTAGACAGCTATGTAATTCATTAGACAGCTATGTAATTCATTAGACAGCTATGTAATTCATTAGACAGCTATGTAATTCATTAGACAGCTATGTAATTCATTAGACAGCTATGTAATTCATTAGACAGCTATGTAATTCCCTATAGACATTATTCTCTACTAGAGATACCTTTCTTATTCCCTTAACATTTTGATTTCAGATTTAGGGCTTGGAGTAGGCGATGATATTTTAGTCTTTGATTTAACAGACAAATTAAAAAAAATATTAGCACTAACCATGACTGACAACCTTAACCATGACTGACAACCTTAACCATGACTGAAAACCTTAACCTCGCCTGACAACCTTAACCATGACTGACAACCTTAACCATGACTGACAACCTTAACCTCGTCTGACAACCTTAACCATGACTGACAACCTTAACCATGACTGAAAACCTTAACCTCGCCTGACAACCTTAACCATGACTGACAACCGTAACCATGTGTTTCACAAAAAGATTAAAATAATTTTATGACGTTCTGAAGAAATTATTTTTTTTTTATCCTGATTGGGGTTTTATGGAGAATATATATATATGTAATATAATGTAATAATGTTAGGTTTCCATGCACCAAAACTAGTTTGGGAAACGCTGATATAAGTACTATTGGTGTATAAGTAGCTCACTCGTATTAGAAGCTGGTGAATTATTTACATAGTCTAGACACTTTACTTAGGATAATTGTTTGTCTTGGTTTGATGTACACTTAGCGATGAGTTCAGAAAAATGATCTAAGGATAGGAGGAAAAGCTAGGACTAGAGATATAGATACATTTATGAGTACCGCTAATAGAGAGATGTCTAGAACTCTATCTAGCTGTAAGTATATTTATGCATATATCTTTTCTTTCTGTCTATTTATCTATCTATCTATTTTTTATAAGTCTGGGTTGATTAACCACTTTAATTTACACCTGTCTACCTAACTACCTGCTAACACAAGTACCTATCTACATATCTATCTAACTATATATCTATCTGTCTGTTCGTCTGTCTATCTATCTATCTATCTATCTATCTATCTATCTATCTATCTATCTATCTATCTATCTATCTATCTATCTATCTATCTGGCAGTCAGTCTGACTGTTCATCTACTTCAATGTATTTTTTACCACCTACCAACTTACCCAGATACCAACTTATCTATTTATCTATATATCTACATGTATATTTATCTTTTCACATTTATTCTTATGATAGAAAGACGTATAGATAAACATACTAAATGATACACAGAAAGACAGATTCATCTAAAATTAATAACTTTAATTATACACACGCACATTCTTTAGCCCACAAACATTCTAATCTAGACAGAAATCAATCAACACAGACCACTATTTACAGTTATCTAATAATACTTTTTCAAACACAAAATAAAAAATGTGTTCCAGTCCAATATTTCAGGCATGTCAGAATAAGTAAACATTGACTTGATCGATAATATGTAGTTTTTAAATTCACTTCTAGAACTTGAGTCACATTCATTAGTTAGTGTAAAAACAACTGAATATTAGTCTAGTTGACAAAATCGAATTCGAGTATCTGGGATTTAGCAGTATCTGCGAATAAACTAAGTACTATTCACCCCGTATGCCAAATGATCGCTTAATCAAAATTCTTTATCCAAAATATTGTATTTTAAACTATGGTACAAAGTTATTGATAGAGAGAATTTTTTAATAGTAATTATACAGAAATTGTAGGCCAGTGAATTATATGTTATTGCGCATGCGTACATCGTTAGAATGCTCATTACTTACATGCTGTTTTTTATCCTGACAAGTTTTATAAGCATTTCCCGTTTTCTATTTCGAAATATTCATACTGGAATTTAGAAAAATATCTTTGCATGGATAGCAAAAGGCGAAAGCCGAGGCGAATGCCTAGGCGCTCTCTATCTGTTCGTCTACTTATAATGGGGAATTTATATCATATATATATTGGTTTTATAGGGAAAAAATGCAACAACAGCATGAGACTAAACCGTGTTTGCGTTAGAGTTATTTCATAAAGGTAAAACCTTAATTCACGAAGGCGTTATCAAGAATGTTGATCGGCTGAGCGTAAGAGGTTGGAGTGGGGGCTCGGTGAAAGCGATTTTTTCGTTAAAATTTGAGGTAAGGCCTGCGACGAGTGACATTTGGTTCCTGGTTCTGATCAGGCGAATTGGCGGTCTAAAGTTTTAACAACACGCACACAAATATCCCAAACCTAAAAAAATCTGGCGTAATATGCGCGATGAGTTGATAATTTATAGATTTTTTTTTTTGTGGTCATTGTTGATCGAGGTGATATTATTGATGACATAACTGTTGTTGGGAGTGACAGAGTAGAAGCTTAGAGACTAAAACTCTGTAAACGGTGATAGGGATATTTGTGGGAGGAAATGCCGGAGAGAGTGTGAGAGATAGTATCTGTGAGAGTAAGAGAGTGTGAGAGATAGTATCTGTGAGAGTAAGAGAGAGCGTGGAATAGTGCATAAGAGTGTGTCTGAGAGAGTGTCGGGGAGTGTATGGAATTTTATGGGATTGCAGGAGGGTGCGTGAAAGTGTGTTTCAGAGTGTGTCGGAGAGTGCATCGGGGAGAGTGTGGAAGTGTGTTAGAGTTTGTGTGGGAGAGTGTTTGAGAAATTGTGTGGGGCAGTGTTTGGTTTGTGGGAGTGTGTGTGTGGGAGAGTGTATGGGAGAGTGAGATTTGTGTGGAAAGTATGTGAGAACATATAAACGATTGTGTGGGAAAGTTTAGGACTGAGTGAAGAGAGTGTGTGACAGAGTGTGTGGGAGAGTGTATATAAAGTATGAGAGAGTGTGAAGGAGAGACGAGAGAGTGTGTGGGAGAGCCTGGTAGAGAGAGTGTGTGTATGTGTGTGGCTATGCTAACTGTTGACTCGGCAAAGTCTTCAGTAGACCGCCCAGCGTTCATGGTATTCAATCGACCTGCGGCACAAAGATCAATTATCGGAGACCGGACCGGTTCCCTGATAGGTAAATATTTTCGTACGGAAGCGTCAGGGATGTGCCAGGTTGAGTTCCACGCTGCCTGGGGTTAAGACCAGGAAATAATTAACTGGTGCAATGTGGGTTTTGTTTTATCATGAGATTCTGTTCAATTTTATGGCAATGCTGTTGTAATGCTGTGGCAATATTGTGGCAATGTGGTAATGTTGTGGCACTGTTGTGAAAATGTGGCAATGCTGTTTTTGCAATATTTTTTGAAATTCACTTATATAGTTGCCAGTTGTCAATTTGCTACAAAGTATTTTTAATTTGTATTTTTCTGGATGAATATCGGTGTTTCTTCTTTTAAGACATTCTCTTTCTTTTTCTGTCTTACATTTCATTTCTCTTCCTCTATATCTCTCTTTCTCTTTTCGTTTCTTTCTCTCTTTGTTTCTTATTTCCCTCTTTAGTTCTCTCTCCTCCTATGCTCTTCGTTTCCTCTCTTGCTCTCTCAACCCTCTTTGTATCTTATTCTCTTTAATTTTATTTTCTTCGTTTTCTGTTTTCTCTCTCTCTCTCATCTTTTTCAATCCCTCTTCTTCACTCTGTCTTTTTCTTTCCACATTCTCCATCTATAATACCAATCTCTATCCTCATTGCCACCATTTCTTTTTTTTACTCCCTTTCTTTTAACTCGTACTGTCTGTCTGTCTGCTTGGTTGGTTGGTTGCTTGCTTGAGCGGAAAACTTTGCATCGATTTTTCGACCACTTCTCGTCATCCAATGGAGCTGAAATTTGGGCAGCAGACTTGTTGCGACTAACAATAATTCTATCAAATTTTCAGCATCATAGCCTTTGGAATAGTCACTATACCTTCGACCAATTTGCGAGTCGAAGAAAATTTTACGTAAAACATGGCTGCCTCTACCGGAAGAGACGGAAGTAAATAAACTTTTCGGATATGAAAAGCTGTTTTTTTTATTTTATATTTTATTTACGATACCTAATTAATATGTCAAAAGTGTCTTTACATGTGATTTAATATATATACATGAATGCAAAGACTCCCAACTTAGATAACTAAAGAATTTGTTTGCTTTTATGGCAAGTCCACCAAGCAGTTTTGTTGAGTTAGCTGAAACGAATAGAGGAGGTATAATATGTAAGTGTGAAAAATGTCAGTCCATGTATTGGCCACACGATTCTAATGGCTGTCGCGACCACGTATTTAGGGGTGTGAAGGGATAGTACCGTCTATGCTTCCCGTTAAGTACCGGCAACAGGCTGTTAATGTAAACAAAATAATATTTATAAAAATGAACACTTTATAACGGTTTGAATTCCCGAACTAGCCGAAATGTGTTACAATTTATCAATATTGTATTTCCATAATTATAAGCACCATCGGGGTTGATCTGATCAATAACTGTCAAATATATCGTAAACGGCATAGCACTGTGCTGGACACGCAATTCCCTTGTGCATTCCGCCACATCGAAAACTGATGAACTCTGCCTTACTAACACCCAATGTTCCGTCTGTAAAAAAAAAAGTAAACTATGACTTTTTTTTTACTTCATTATATTGAACAGGGAAATAGCGTGAGATTATCTAGCCCTTGTTTCCCTATTAATTACATCTACGGCTAATACTGTTGCTAAATAAAAATTGAGCCTATAATATTTATTAATTATTCTTAATTGCTATATATGCAATATAGTGATGCAATTTTAACTGCAGTCATGGCATTAGGAATGGTTTCTATGAGTTTCAGACAACACTTAGTTTTTTTTTGGATGAGCTTAGCACGACTAGTAACAAATAGATACAGTGTCAGCAAACTCAGTGGTTATTTAATTGTTTTTCTGTTTGTACCTCCACAAGATCTCATCTATCCGACAACACGGCAGCGTCTAGGTCTGGCAGTATTTAGTTGTTCTTGTTGTTGCCTATGGTAAGGTGGGGATGTGGAAGAGTGTGGGGGCAGCTCCCAGCTCTGAAAAAGTCCTTGCGGAATGAGCGAATGGCCAGAGAAGATTTGAATACATTTTCATATCAGATCGGTCCCTCGTGGAAAAAAAGATTGGAGGGGGGGTGGGGGGGGGTAGCTTATAACAGAACATTCCGGAATAGATCTATAGAGCTCGCGTGTTTGTCTGCGCGTGGTCATATTACGATGTATATGTAAACAAACAAAAAAATATGGTCGCTTGATCCAACAGCATCCGCAAGCATCAGCACACCAATATGTTCGGGAGGGGAAGAGGGGAAAGTGTGTGGGGGGTGGGGGTGGAGGATGACGTGTGTTCGTCAAATGCCACTTAGCGACCATTTCAACGGCATCAAATGTTTTGGTCTGGCCGGCTGCTCGGGCTTCAATTACTCCCACTGTCTTATCTCGAAATGTATTTGCATAGAGAGCGGCTTCCAGTGTCCACTGACCGGTGATGGACGTGGTGCAGTGGCGATGGGAGATTGCTGGATAGGGAGGGAGGGATAGGGGGCAGTTGTTTGTTAGACTTGTGGGCTCATAACGTAGGGAGAGATTTGATAAACCTTGCTTCCGAATTCGTGGCTTTTTAAAATATATCGATTGATCTAGCACTTCACCCGTCTATCCATCCTCGGTCCATCTACATATTCAGCCGACCACTCATCCATCGATCAATTAATACTCATCTATCTATTTATCTATCTATTTATCTATCATATCATCCATCCTTCAATCCATCATCGGACTATCTGTTTATCCATCCACCTTTAAAATCCAGCAATCGATAAAGTAATTAATACTCTCTTTTTATCTTCTGTCTATCCGTTATCCATCTATTTATCATCCATCTATCTGAATTACATCCATCCATCTACCATCCGCACATCCGTTAATCCAACATATCTCTGTAATGTCGTTTTATCTATCCATCTAAACATTTATTCATCCACCCATCCATCACTCTATTTCAGATTTCGTCAATTCTTATAACCAGCCGATCGTGGCCATATTCTTGCATAACAAGTAGCTCTGTACCCTGTATATTTTTGTTGTCGGGTGTTCAATGCACTCTGAGCTTACTTTTTCTTTGTTGTCAGCGATATAAACATACATTTTTTTAAAATATATATATATTTGCATACAATCGCATTCTTTCTTTGTCTTCCTCGCTCTCACTCTCCCCCTCTCTTTCTCTCTCTCTCTCTCTGTCTGTCCGTGTGTCTCTATGTGTGTGTCACTACATCCTTCTCAAATAACCGATCTATAAAGTCTCTATAAAAAAAATTCCGGGTGCAACGTGAAAGGAGTGGGTCAAAAAGTGTGTGTGGGGGGGGGGGGGGGGGCACATCAGGATCATATCCGAGTAGGCGGCATTGCTCGCATACCTGCACTGTCGCCCGGTAGCACAAATACCAGGCTGGTCATCCACGCACTGGGTTTGGCGAGACGGGCTGTTGAGCACATTTCTTCCTCCCACCGAGTCTCGGTAGCTCTCATATGATCTATGATTCTCGGACGCGCAACAGGGGCTGTCCGCTAGCCCACCGGCGTACTCTTAATGGGAGCGGATCGGTGGTTTACACACTTTGCCAGCTGTGAGACCCATGGGTATAGAAGTATCTGAAATAGCAAGACGACATCAGTCGTTCCTACCATTTTGACCATCTGTAATATTTTTTTTCTGTACAATGACCTTTAACATCCCCTTTATTCTCTAGTGCGTGTAACATACACAGATATCGCATTGTGTGGGTCAGTCAGCCAAAATAATAAGAATTTGATTTCCACACGGAATCTCCTCTTTTTTAGGTGTGTGTGTTTCTGTCTGTCAGTTCATTGAAATGTATCACACCAACAAATGTGATTTTGTTAATATCGTCATTTCCGCTGACGTGTTTCCCCCAAGGAAAGTGGTGGACACTGGTGGGATATGGAAAGGGGGGGGGGGGTGAAAGGCTGATTGAATAGTTTGCGTGACATGTTTGTCAGACATTATGGTTACCAAAACAGCGGCCCGCGGTGAACTGAACATACTGCGGTTAAGGACTTTTTTTTCTCCTTTTTTTTTTTGCCGGAAGGGAGGTGTTATCGTTCTTTGAGTTTAAAAATGGCTAGGGCTATCTGAATGGACAGCGTTAACGTTAATTGATTGGAATGAAATGTTTATATTTTTAGCGCCCCCAAATGAATAAGCTAAAGGGTCAGTGTGATCTAGAGTAACACGATGACATATTTGAATTGTTAATAATCTAAACCTTTTGAATGTTAAATGTTCCTCTTTCACGCCCGTGAATTTACGATGCAGTGAGATGCATCACTGATTACATATTAGATACATTGCATTTGACGCTGCCTCTCTGTATAACGCTAACCTAACAGTGGAGGTATACGAGTGAACCACCACGATGATGAGCCGAGGGGAATTCCGCAGGTGGCGAGTGAAGTGTAGTGCATGTACTTGCAGAGATCGTACCCAATGTTACTCGACACGCCTTCTCGGTGGGTCGCAGGGTGGCTAGCCTCGGACAGGATATTGGTATGCTCCCCCCAGCCCGCCCTTCTGATCCACTCTTTTACACTGTAACTCCCTGTACTAGAGACCCGAAAGGCTCGACCATATTTGTTTCTTATAGACTCTAATTAATCGGTTTTGATAAGAAGTAGCAGCAGCGTCGTCTGGGCAGGTTGTTGCTTTATATATATCCTGGCGAAACATTAAATAAATAAAATCAATCCACCACATGGGAGGTTAATGTAATCGTGGAAACAATGTGAAGATCTCTGTTTGATAAGGGCTATAACTCCAGGGTTGAAAACAATTTAATTTGAACTAACTTCTACAATGGTCTTCGTATTTGAGTTATTCTTTGTTTAGTTGTTGTTGTGTTGTTGTTTTTTGTTGTTGTTGTTTTTTAACAAGGCATTACTTTTTCAGAAATGGTCTTAACGCTTTAAGGACATGGAACTAACTGTTAGTGATTGATCAAGACATGAGCACTATTGATAGGCTGTGTAGATTTGCAGGCAAATGAAAGGATAGTCTTAACTTGGTCCAATTCTGGCCCCCTCCCCTTCAACCCACAGGTTTCCTATCATAAAATCAAAAATATTGTCTTTGATTTTCATATCCGTTTATTTCTATTCGTAAGCCAATTGGACTTTTTTGTGTACGAAAATAAAAATGATGATCTTCGAAAAACAAATCCACAAAACTGGAGAAGCTGCTACTCAACGAGGAACTTAGAAAAATAACGTAAAATATTTGACATATTTGACTGGCGATCCGACGATTCTGGGTTCGAATCCTGGTGGAGGCTAGGATTTTTCCCCAGGACTTCAGGGGTGTTCCTGAGTCTACCCAGCTCCGATGGGTACCTGAAAATAGTTGGGTAAAAGTAAAGTCGGCTGGGCATTGTGCTGGCCACACATCTTATTCCGTGGCCACATAAACTGGTAAACGTTGCTTCACCAGCCCAATGATCAGTTTGGTCCGAAGGGTACTTTATGTATGCATCTCAATGTAATGATATAGCACTAGAGATGTTAATTAATATAAAATGTTAGCAATTAATTCGGGTGAGCATACGACATTTTGTAATTAGAATTGTTTGTATCTAATGCACATAAGTGACATTAGAAATGAGGAAATTTCACTTTACAAAATTATCTCCCAAGTTAATACGGATACGTTTTTAAAGGACGAGATTGCAGTTTCTCGAACACGCCAAGTACTGCAATTATGCTCATATAATGAGAAACATGACTGATGGTGATGTTACAATGGACACGGTTGAATTGCCATTGGGTTGAAACATTTCTTTCTTACCATTCAGGATTTAACCAAAGACCTATATGTCCTTAACGAAATCGACTAGTTGTCGGACTCAGCTAACAATAACAGTATGAATAATTGATAACAAAGATTACCGAAGAATGGACCAATGGAAAATATAATACAACGCTTAGAGGCCTTGACCTTCACCACGTATTCGCTCCTTCCCCCCAAATTATTTTGTGAACCATAAGCGCTATCTACCCTCCTGTATTATCTTTCAATCGATCATACACCGGCTTTGTGTGGCGTGATGGGCGCCGTTCTCCCTGTGTGTGTGTGTGTGTACGAGCTCCGACAAAGTAGATATTTATGAATGCGTTTAAGCATAAGTAGTAGGACAATACGTGCCATCGTAGGCCAATAAGTGCAAGAGTAGGCCAATAAGTGCAAGAGTAGGCCAGTAAGTGCAAGAGAAGGCCAATAAGTGCAAGAGTAGGCCAGTAAGTGCAAGAGTATGCCAATAAGTGCAAGAGTAGGCCAGTAAGTGCAAGAGTATGCCAATAAGTGCAAGAGTAGGCCAGTAAGTGCAAGAGTATGCCAATAAGTGCAAGAGTTGGCCAGTAAGTGCAAGAGTATGCCAATAAGTGCAAGAGTTGGCCAGTAAGTGCAAGAGTTGGCCAATAAGTGCAAGAGTTGGCCAGTAAGTGCAAGAGTATGCCAATAAGTGCAAGAGTAGGCCAGTAAGTGCAAGAGTATGCCAATAAGTGCAAGAGTAGGCCAGTAAGTGCAAGAGTATGCCAATAAGTGCAAGAGTAGGCCAGTAAGTGCAAAAGTATGCCAATAAGTGCAAGAGTTGGCCAGTAAGTGCAAGAGTATGCCAATAAGTGCAAGAGTTGGCCAGTAAGTGCAAGAGTTGGCCAATAAGTGCAAGAGTAGGCCAGTAAGTGCTAGAGTTGGCCAATAAGTGACATAATAGTCAAGAAGTGCCATAGTAGGCCAGTAAGTGCAAGAGTAGGCCAATAAGTGCAAGAGTAGGCCAGTAATTGCAAGAGTATGCCAATAAGTGCAAGAGTAGGCCAGTAAGTGCAAGAGTATGCCAATAAGTGCAAGAGTTGGCCAGTAAGTGCAAGAGTTGGCCAATAAGTGCAAGAGTAGGCCAGTAAGTGCTAGAGTTGGCCAATAAGTGACATAATAGTCAAGAAGTGCCATAGTAGGCCAGTAAGTGCAAGAGTAGGCCAATAAGTGCAAGAGTAGGCCAGTAAGTGCAAGAGTATGCCAATAAGTGCAAGAGTAGGCCAGTAAGTGCAAGAGTATGCCAATAAGTGCAAGAGTTGGCCAGTAAGTGCAAGAGTTGGCCAATAAGTGCAAGAGTTGGTCAGTAAGTGCAAGAGTATGCCAATAAGTGCAAGAGTTGGCCAGTAAGTGCAAGAGTTGGCCAATAAGTGCAAGAGTAGGCCAGTAAGTGCTAGAGTTGGCCAATAAGTGACATAATAGTCAAGAAGTGCCATAGTAGGCCAATAGGTGCCATAGTAGGCTAGTAAGTGCCAGAGGAGGACAATAAGTAGACCAAAAAAAGGCAACTCATTAGCTGCGTGAGTCGGTCTAGTGGTGGTGGATGGAGTTCACGGTATGAGGCGCACGCTTGGACGCTTCACTGGGCATGTCGCACCCGGTCGAAACATGAATAATAAAGGCGCTTCCGGGGACGGGCAGTGAGTGTTGTGACCTGGAGTTGTGGCCTGTAGTTGTGGCCTGGAGTTGTTAGGGTGTGAAATAAACAATTCAGCAAAACGTTGAAAGCTGGTAAAATAGATCCGTATGGGGGGGGGGGGGGGCTTTGTGACAGGGAAGGAGAACTTATTGATAACTGGTTCAGGCCCTTTTCAAGTGGGCCTAGGTGAGAAGGGCAAAGAAAAAAAAATCTATATCAAACTTGATGCCCGCACTAACGGAATGTCTGTTTTGTCTGGTATCTGTATTATAAAAATAAAATAGTTTATACCGATCTTTTTTTTTTGTATTAATTAATATTACTTATTTTTCATTTTGATCAATTTTTTCAAGTTTCAGCTATTGATAATTAGATAAAATATTAGTTTTACAATAGTTCGGTGGGAAATCGAGCACCGATTCGGAGTTAACCTGCGATAGTCTCCCCTCACCCCCCCCCTCCTCTCATCGTGCATCCTTTATTGTCTTCAAGGTAATTTACCCCACCGGTCCCCACCCCTACCCCAACTTAATACTATTACCTTCCCCCCTTGCTGTTTATCTCCCCAATTATGCACAATCCACTCCCACGCCCTGGCTACACCGCCGCACTTCACCCTTGACAGTTATGACGCACACAACTACATGTATCACTAAAACGGAGATATAAATACATGGACATTATAGATAACTGCACACCCGCTTGTTCTGATATATCAGCGAAGTAGTTTTATCCAGTAACTATACTATCGTCTCCTTGATGTACATTTCATTCCTACATCTTTTATTCCATACCAACTCACCATAAACTTATACAAATTGCGTTTTAATTCATCCTTTATTATTTTATAGTAACAGAGATGAAGCCCGTCTGTTATTATCTCATTATTCTAAACCACATTTGTTATTTTTCTACTTGTAACTTTTTGTTGTTTCAATTATATATTCCCGTTTTTTTTTTGGTGTCATTCATTTTCATCTTAAACCAATCATTTTCTCGTTATTTGAAAACTCGGTATGGGTTACACTTTTCCCTGTCCCTCCTCTCGGGTGGGAGGGGGATGGGGTGGGGTGGAAAGGTGTTGTCCCATCTGTTGTATTGTTTCATTGTCATACTCTCTGCTTTAAACTCATTCCGTTTGCTCATCTCCCTATTACTGTCCTCCACCCTCATTCTCTCTCTCTCTGTCTCTCTCTCTCTCTCTCTCTCTCTGTCTCCCTCTCCGCTCTTTCTATCTCATTTCACTCACTTCGTACTTTTCCTATCCTCCCCTACCATATAGTTTTGCTATCAAGAACCGATATCCATAAATCAATAAGTAATGGCCGAATCTGATTAATCATGGGACCACCACCACCAGTGGCCCCCCCATCATCCTCGACCCCACTTTTCGTCTTGTTGCCCAGTTCTCTCCCCGTCCACACACCACCACCTTTAACATACCCCCCCCCCCCAAAAAAAAAAAAGTTGATCGTCTTTGGCTACCGTCATATCATTTTGACAGTGACAGCATGACGGTTAAGACGGATAACTCTATTTTTTAAGGGGCCGCGACTTACGACTTGTCGGAAGGGGGGGGGGGGGATAAGAAAATGAAATTGACTTAGAGATACTTGTGCGTGAGTACAATCTTGAACTTTGCACGTTAGCCGTTGAGTGATTGATTTAGATAATAGGTGAGTGCGAGGAAGATTGGGTCTCTGTGGCAATTGAGTGGAGGAGAGAGTAAATGAAGCAGTCGGTGAGTTAGTGAAAGAGTGTTATTAGTTAGTGAGTGATTAAGGGAGTGGGTTAATGTTTGAGTGGGTAAGTGAGAGAGAGAGAAAGTGATTGAAAGAGTGAGTTAGTGTTTGAGTGAGTGTGTTAGAAAGAGAGAGAGAGAGAGAGAGAGAGTGGGTAAATGAATGTGTGTTAGGGAGTGAATGTGTGTTAGGGAGTGAATGTGTGTTAGGGAGTGAATGTGTGAGGTTTTGTGCACATTAATTTTTTTTTCTATTTAACTAGAAACGGTTGTGTTGAGAAAAACTTTTCTTTTTTGTGCGTCTTCAATACCTGCCACGATTGCGCAATGCCAGAAGTAATTGAAGCATGATGAATTCACTAGACCGGTATGTCAAGAATGGAGAGAGCGTGTGTGATTGTGAGAGAGAGAGAGAGAGAGAGAAAGAGAAAGAAAGAAAGAGAGAGAGAGAGAGAAAAGGAGAGAGGTTTTCGGATAAAAGAGACAAGAAAGGAAAAAAATACCGCTTACACGATGAAGGAACTTTAAAAGAATAATTAACTTGTTTTTTTTAGTAATTGTCACAGATTGAATCCGGATCTGGGAGATTTATAAGAGGAAGTGAAGAAGGTTAATGTGACATGTCAGGATAACCCGATAAAAATATTTACTGAGGGCAGTGAAGCTTCAAAATTTTTTTTTATGTAAACCGGGGTTTCTCTAACTTTTTCTTTAGGTGAACCCGTTTTTTATTTTTACAATTCTACTTCGAAGGTCCTGGGTTTGAATACTGGCGAAGACTTAGGATTGGTTGAAGGGTTCAGAAGGTGTCCCTGAGTTTACTACAGCTTTGACGGATACCTGACATTAGCTGGCGCAAAGTAAAGGCGGCTTGGCTTTGTGCTGGCCACACAATCCCAGTGTGCCGTGTCCACATAAATCTGGTGAGCGCTGCTTTTACTGGCCCTATGGATCAATGTGGTCCTACGGAAAAGGCTTTCCTTTGACTTCGTGACCAACTGACCACTGGTCAATATAAGTGATTGTATGCAGTTCCGCATAGATTTTATAGTGTCTCTATACTTAAATAGTGTACTTCAACATCGGCTCAAGTATCACAACATTAATTTTATATTTGGACCGAGATTATACTGTTATAGGTCTATGGCTTAGCTCATCGTGTTAAACCTGACTCTATTGCTTAGTAATTCATGTTAAACCAAAATATATTGCTTAGTATATTGTCTTAGTACAGGGTCTCCAAACTGCGGCACGCGAGGCCCTCTCATGAGGCCCGTGGAGTCCTTTTTATCTACAGAAAAAAAATTACGGAATTTTACCTGTATCCTGCCAAGTTCAGCAGATCCGGCGAGAAAGCATTGTGTGTGCTTTGCAAAGAAATTTGCTGCGATAAAAGAATACAACCTGCGCCGTCATCATCAAAGCAAACATCAGGAGAAATATGCACATTTAGAGGGTGAAGTCTGTGCAGAAAAAGTTGAAAAATTACAAAATCAACTCACATCTCAGAGGACATTATTCAGTAAATCCTCAAATGAAAACGAATCTTTAACTAAGGCCAGTTATGAAGTTGCTTGTAATGCTTACGTCCTGGCTAAAAGTGGCAAACCCTTTACAGATGGTGAAGTAGTGAAGGAATGTTTGTTGGATGTGGCTGAGGAACTTTGCCCAGAAAAGTCAAAACAATTTTAAAATGTAGCTTTGGGTGCAAATACCATTGCCCGCCGTGTTGCAGATATGGGTGAAAACATTGTGAATCAAATGGCGAAGAATGCAAGCAAGTTTCGTCATTTTTCAATTCAAATGGATGAATCGCTGGACAGCTGTTCCACCTCTCAAATACTTGTGTTCATTAGAGGTGTTGATGAAGACACAGCATGTATGACATTGTTACCGGAGAGGATATATTCAATGAGTTCAAAAAAACCTTTACTGGTTATAACTTGGACTGGACTAACCTCAGTTGCTTGACTGTTGATGGAGGAAAGAACATGAGTGGCATAAAAAAAGGCTTGGTTGGACAAGTCAAGCAGATGTGTAATGAAAAAAACATTCCACAACCAATGTTCCTGCATTGTATTATTCACCAGCAAGCTTTGTGTGCTAAATATATGGACATTAGCAGTGAATCCTGTGGTGAAGATGGTCAATTTAATAAGGTCACACGGGCTCAGTCATAGACAGTTCAGAGACATGTTGAAAGATACAGACACAGAATTGAAAGACTTACCATATTACACAGCAGTAAGATGGCTAAGTTGTGAGAAAGTTCTGAGCAGAATATTTAAGTTAAGAAAGGAAATAGGTGAGTTCCTGGAAAGTAAAGGCAAGCCACAGCCATTACTGTCTGATGAAGTGGGTATGGAAATTGGCCTTTTCTACAGACATAACTAGTCATTTAAATTGTCTGAACCTAAATCTACAAGGAGAGAAAAATCTAGTTTCTGATCTATACATGCACGGAAAGGCCTTCAGATCCAAACTTGTTTTGTTTTCGGTACAAGTAGGCCTACAGGTCAACAACTTTACGTACTTTCAGCAGTGCAAGGTATTCATGGCTGAAGCAACAGCTGAGTTCCCCATGTCATTTGCATACGAGATCATCAAAGACCTCCAGCTGCAGTTTCAGGAGCGGTTTTCTGATTTGGATTCAAAGGCAGAAGAATTGAGACTGTTTCAAAACCCATTTGAAGAAGACGTGGCCGGTTGCCCAGATGAACTGCAGCTGGAGGTCATTGAGTTGCAAGCAAATGACCTCTTTAGGGATAAGTTCAAAGAAGGACTGATGGGTTTTTACCAGTTTTTGCCCAATGTAGACTTTCCTAATATCAAAACGTTTGCATCAAGGTACCTTTCAATCTTTGGAACAACATACCTGCGTGCACAAACATTTTCAAGAATGAAAAACGTAAAGAAAAATTTGAGAACAAACTTGTCCAGTGATAATCTCAGGTCAATGTTGATGTTAGGGACATAAAATCTAAAGCCAGAAATGTCTGCTATTTTGGCATCCAGGAAACAATTTCACCATTCCCACTAATACAGATGTTTAAGTGTAGTGCACCAATGTGTTTTTAAATAATAACTGAATACAATAATATTAAAGAAATATTTAAAAACAACATGCATGTTTTGATTCTTTTTTTTGTGGGACCTCGAGTGTGTAGTAGGCCCCCGAGGTGCTGTTTGATAGTTAATGCGGCCATTGGGCTGAAAAGTTTGGAGACCCCTGGCCTAGTACATCAGGTAAAATCTGAGTCTATTGCTTAGTACATCATGTTAAACTTAAGTCTATTGCTTAGTACATCATGTTAAACTTAAGTCTATTGCTTAGTACATCATGTTAAACTTAAGTCTTTTGCTTAGTACATCATGTTAAACTTAAGTCTATTGCTTAGTACATCATGTTAAACTTAAGTCTATTGCTTAGTACATCATGTTAAACTTAAGTCTATTGCTTAGTACATCATGTTAAACTTAAGTCTATTGCTTAGTACATCATGTTAAACCTGGGGTTAGTTTTTGAGTTTTCCTCCTCCTTTTTTTTATGATCTGGTAATTTAGTTTTCGTGATTCGGTACCGGGCTACTACCGGGTCACGACCCGGCATCGGGAAACGCTGATATCACACCTTGACCCCCCCCCCTAAAAGAATCAATGTACTTTGGCGGTTTCAAAATGTAAAAAAAAAAACATTTCGTTTTGTTCTTTAAAAATATAAACACCGTTAAGCTAGAGTCACAATTTTATTCTGTAGGAGAAGATTAAAAAATAGTCTCATTTTGGAGATTCACTAAGTCACGTAGAAGCATCGATGACATGTTTAGTGAAATTATAACTTTTGTGTGTCGAAATGTCCTTAGAACAGTGGCGTGCAACAGGCGGCCTGCGGGACATAACATTTACTGCCAAATTTTTTTTACTGTTCTCCCCGCCCCCCCCCCCACCTACATAGCCTATCTGGTCATGGCAAAAAGAACATTTTAAATGTCCTTCCATATGAAGTATATTATATATCAAACATGAAACATACTCAAATTTACGCTGACAAATCATAACTTTTAGATTACTTGCTTATGTTCGCAATCATGTCTTGGAAACATCGGCCACCTTGTGATGCAAACAATTCCAAAAACATGATAACCTAACAAACAAACAAAATTTTCGGATCCTGGAGAAAATTTTGTAGAGAAAACCTAAAGGTTGTATAAGAAAAAGAAAACTAGAAGAGAGACGCGATGTATTTTACAAAAAAAAAATGCCGTGTGGTTTAATTGGAATTCTGTGTTTCAGTGGGAACCAGTGGAGGGGGGGGGGGGCGGGAGGGACACGTGTTAGCGTGAGAAATTCATCTTCCGCTAGGTGTCCATCATCGTTAGTCCCATGCAAAATTGGCCAAGTCCAAAGATTTTATTTTCTCATAAAGGCTCGTGGCGTTTGCCGACTCGGTGCCCGCCTCGGTGGGTGTGTACAAAAGGTAGAATTGATTGACCTTGACAGGACCCAGTTCTTGGTCCGACACTTGTCGGTAATGGTGTTGTTGCGGAAGACATCTATACAGTCAGTGGTAGCTTCGAATACACGATAGCGTTTGGAATTGCTTGCTAAAAGAAGGTCCTAGGTGGGAGGGAAGTAGATAGTCAGTGGGTGGGGGTGGTGGGGGTGGTGGTGGTGGGTGAAAGTAAGTTTAATGGTGAGCTTCGGTATGGATGAATGGGTGGATCTGTGCGTGCTAATCATACGCTTTTCTTGATGGGCCGACCTGGCAAAAGTCACTTTTTTTGGGCAAGGGGTGTCAAATTCATCAAATTTGTGTTTTTCCCCTTGTAGACTATAGGTTTAAGCCTTCATGATTCATAATATTAATGACAAATTTTTTATTTTTTTTTGGCTTTTCCATTTTTTTTATTAATTATTTGAGGGAAACTTCACTTACCTATGCATTTTATAGAAGTTATAAAATCTAAATAAACTACTTTAATTCTATATTTACTGAGAGCAGGATTGTTTAGTGTGTTATAATTAATGTGAGCAGATATGCAATCATAGGTGGAATAGATACGTAGTAATCGTACAAACTGGGTAGTTAATGTAATGATTAGAAATATACATATAAATTCTTTAGTCATATAGTAATTATATAATTTTCAAATACTTTTTTTTACAGTTTGACCATTTGTAAGTTATTAATTGTAAGCCATTTATTCTTTTATAAAAGAAACAATAGAAATATTAGCGCAAATAAAACGAGTTAATTATCTCCCTTTAATTAAAAAACTCATTTTCTCATTTGATTCAATAGTGATGCCAAGCAAGTTATGTTTTTTAATATAACAAATATTACTGACTAATTATCATTTCTTTATATAAATCCAACAGTATGGTCTTCATTACAAGATTTAATAATTAGAGAACTACAATTAATTTAAACAGTTGTAGCTAAACATTTCCTGCATTAATTGTTAATCCAAATAAAGACTTTATCTTTTAAACAATAATAATTCTAGAAATTACAATTACGTAGTGCTATTAAATAGGTCTCTTAAATTTATTAAATTAATAATACAAAACAAATTTGTTTTAGAATTACTTATATTTATGCTTAATTAAAAAAGATGAGCATAAAAACTCTTTTACATGTAATCAGTCTGTATCTATTAATCAGCGCTTTGTCTTGAATACTCTTCGCTAATTGTATAATGTCAGTTACATATTAAGTCACTTCTGAGTGGTCAGGTGTAGGCACTGTAGGTGACCTCTTTGCTTTCGTATGTACTTCTGAAAAAGCCCAACTATTTATCCTAATATCTGCCCTAACATAGGGATGTAGGCCTACATGTAGTTAAATGTTTTAAAATTGATTTCACGCCAAGATATATAAACAGTTTTAATGCAAATTTATTCCATTGGTCCTTGTAAATGCTTAAACTCACTGAAATGTGTCGCTATGTCATTCAGAGACATCGGCTTCAGCAGTCAGTTTTCCTCATTCAGAACCGGAAAATGTTGTTATTTTTTTCATCAATAAAAAAAAAACCTCTTGAGGTCTCTAGCGTGCCATTGAAAATCCATCTGCGTGCCAAATTTGGGACGCGTGCCTTAGATTGACGACCCCTGTTCTAGAGGTTGAAATGGTCTTCGTTCTCTTCTTTCATAAACTCTCTCCACCCTCGCCAATTCTTGTGTCTATCCACCCTTCTAACCGCAACTGCTGTTTTGAAGGATGCAACGATAAATAAAATATAAAAATAAACTGAAGTATAGTTCGTAATCTAGTTTAAATTAGAGGATGACCGAAATTCCTTTTCTGTATCGGTTTCGGCGTGGTAAGTAGGCGTATGGCCTCTTTCGGCGTAGTTTCGGTTTCGGGCGAAGAAAAAAAAATGCTTTCGGTATGCTATAGTTTCGATATTGACTTTCGGTCAACCGAATATCTATTTTAACTTTCAAAATTCAGACTGAAACTCTATTACTCTGCTTATTGATCATATCATTTTAGTTAAACTGTTGGGAATTAATTTGTGTGAAGTAGAAAATTGAAGTTCATAATAAACGGATTATTTAATCACCACAAAGAAAGTCGACATATGGAGTGTGGGATACTTGTCTTTTTACATCTTTTGTTTGGCAATTTCGGTTTATCTTTCGATTTCGGTCGAAGGCGCAGCTGAACGTTCGGTTTCGGCCGAAAGTCACTTTATACATTTCGGTATGGTTTCGTTTTCAGCCGAAACCAAAAAAATTTGCTTTCGGTCGGCCTCTGGTTTAATGGTCTACAGGGAAAACCCTAAAACGCCATATCGCGGGGAACAATCAGCAATTGGCCAAAAAACATTTTTCAAATCTATCCAATCGCTACCAATGTAATTGGTTTTATTCATATGTCCCTTCTCTTTCTTTCATTTCCCTACCAGTGGCCAGTCAGACCAAAGATCTACATCATCTACAGGATTCTGGCGGCGTCGGCGCTGGTGGTCTGGGTGTCCGGGGACATGGCATACGAGACCATCGAGTTCTACCAGGGTCAGCTGTGGCGGTGGTTCGTGTTCGCCTCCAACTGGGCTTTCCTGCTCCTGGCCTTCACCTCCGTCTTCCAGGCGGTGACCAGCGTGGTGTTTGAGTACAAGACCTACTGGATCATGGGTGAGAAACTGGAACTTATCCTTCTTTATTTGTGTGTTGTCTTTTCTTGTGCTTCAGTTAGAAAATTTGATACGAAATCGTAACCCAAACCCTTAACCTAATCCAGAATCTAAATCCTATCCATTTTTTGGAGTTTATCTCCCTTGAGTTTAAAATAAAAACAAATTTCGTAAGTTACTATTTCAACAACCAATATATTTGGTTATTATACTATTGATTTTCTGTAAAGGCGTTTTCATTAAGTAATTCTCAATATCTATTCTTTAGGTTTAAGAAAAAGGTCTGTACACTTCATAGCATTATAGGGAATTTTGTGAAAGAAAAAAATAGTAATAGAATATATACATTGCAAATATATTTATTTGTATTATTTCCATGTTTTGTATTGTTGTTTTGTTTTTTTCTGCTGTTTTTTTTTAATCCGAGTATCGGCACCCTGTTTTTTTTTTTTTTGCTTATGAAGCGTGAAACGTAACACCCAACCGCAGCCAAGCGTAAGTGGCATTCGAAAACAAACCTTTTGTAAGACGGTTTCCGGTTGGCGCTTTGTTCGCAACGAATAAAAACATTATTTTATGAAAGCAACCAGAAGAAATAAAAAAAAAAATAAATACTGCACACTGTCTCTCTCCATCACTCTTTCTCTGACTCTTTTTCTCTTCGCTCTATTTCTTCTACTCTCTCTCTCTCTCTCTCGTTTTCTATAACTTTTCTGTTGCTCTTTTTCTCTCTACGTTGTCTCCCTTTATCTCTTTTTTTCTAACTCTTTCTTTCTTTAATTCTTAGTATCTTTCTCAAGCCGCCCCCCCCTGTATTTACGTCTTCTTTCTCTCTCAAACTTACTCTCTCTCTTTCTCTCTCTCTCTTTCTCTCTCTTTCTCTCTCTCTCTCTTTCTCTCTCTCTTTCTCTCTCTCTCTCTCTTTCTCTCTCTCTCTCTTTCTCTCTCTTTCTCTCTCTCGCTCCATCTTTCTCTGTCCACTTCCACCTACAGCTTGGTCTTTTGACTAAGAGAGCAGACCGGAAATAAATCACGTGACGTACCGACTGGTCCACAGTAGACTTCTTTTGAAACAAAAAAACTACGACAACAACAGCCCCACAAAAAAAAGAGACTGTGGGGATGGGGAGGTTGTGTGCTAAACGGTGGGGGGGGGGGGGGCTGCGATATGTGGTCACCACGATTCCTGTTAACAAAGTACAGAAAGAAATTTACTCGAGTACAAGGGGTATGTTGACAAAGTAAGGGCTGACTCTATGATGAGCTGGATTCGATACCCGATACGGCACGGTTACAGTATCGACTCTGTCCTGGGCAGTCACAACAGCATTCATGACTACGAAGGTGAGAAGGGATCGATGCGACGTTATAATGGACGTGGGAGAAAATAATTTGACCATATTATTGGCTTCATCAACAGTCGCATGGTTCTATATGGGCCAGTGCTATTACCAAATGAGGAAAAAACATTACTTCTGTCTCGTCTCATCTACTACGTCACTGGGCTCACTGGACGCCATTTTCCCACACTTGTTCTTTATCACTGACCGATATACAATATGTTATTTTCAAGTTCTTCTCTTTCAATATAATGTCACTGACCGATATACAATATGTTATTTTCAAGTTCTTCTCTTTCAATATAATGTCACTGACCAATATATGAATTGTTATTTGTTATAATGTTATTCGGTTTTGTTTGATTCTTGCGAATATTCCATTGCCTCAGTGTGAATATGTTATATGTTTTATTGATTCATTATATGCTCACTTCCAGTATCTGTATTTCAGAATTGCAAATTTTCGGGGGGCCTAAGAAAATCAATATTTTAAACAAAAATCTCAATCAGCTCGGGGTACCCAAAATCTTTTAGTTTATTATGCGGAATTTAAATGCCACGTGATTAGAAAACATTTGTAAAATTGAAAATTGCAAGTAATTTTAAAAATACAAAACAATTCAAAATCAGTAAAGCTTAAAATATACATTTGGTCAGGGTCCCCAGCCCCCTCACCCAAATCCTCCACACGGCCCTGACATACAGTCCCATGCACATGTTTCGGTAACCATAATATGCCCTCTTCACTGTCCATCCGTGGGGCATAACTAAAATATGCCATGTCAGTGCTGTAATGTCTTGCTGACACCGAGACAAGATCGAGCATACTTTCTGCAAGTGCCAGACATTTTTTTGTATTTTACTGCTACCTCCCCTTTATATCGGAGACAAGAATAATCGATATTTTGTATATGTACAGTGGCGCGGCATATCATCTCCTCCTCTTGCGATGAATGATGATGCACTTTGGTTAAGGGAGAGGGAGGAGCAGCATCTGTTTGATGGTGGTTGGAGGGGGGGCGGGAGGGGGGTGAGATAGGAGGGTTAGCGTGACATGAACTCTGGACTGAATTCTTTGGTTAGCGCCTTATATGGCTTCTACAAGGAGTTAGAGCTTCATGTATGTTAGTGAAGGTGTAAAAAGTACTTGGTGGAACGGAACGTGGATAGATCCTGCATGCCAGTGCCCGTAGGCGCGACCACAATTTACTTTTTTGCAGGTAGATTCACTTCCGTCAATTCGCTTGTTGTTAGTTATTATAATAATAATGTAAAAAAACAAACAAACAAATAACAAACAACAACAGAGCTTTAATTTAGAATTACAAATAGGGACGTGGTTGTCAGGTTTAAGTGAGGACAGGGTGAAAGCCCCCATGAAAGGGAACAGGGCTGTCACATGGTAGATCTTTAGCTAAAGGAGCCCTAATTTTGTAGCCCCCACACCCGTGTTGTCAAAACATCATGGAAACAGAATAGCCTGGCGAGCACGTGACTATTTGATTGTCCGAAACCTGCAATAAACAATATTTTATTCGCCACATGGTACATAATAACAATAATGGCATTCAAAGATCTATATGTATAAAGTAAGCTGTGCGTGTGGATTCCGATCCTCATTTGTTAATTTAAAGACACGGGAACTTATTGTCTGCTATTTTATATTTGCGATCTCGCCTTCTGGATGTGTCCTACCTAGCTGAGTGGATAGCGTATCCGACTGCAATACGGCCGACCTGGGTTCGATTCACCACTGACAACCTTTTTTTTTTCTTTTTCTACTTTTTAAAAATGTCCATTAAATATTACTTTTTTTTTTTAAAGATTGTAAAGAATTTCAAGACGTAAATCTTTCCTAAAATGTTTTCAGTAATTAAAATCTAATAATTATATTTTAGAAGCATGCTGGAAACAATTTTCATTAAATCATAACAAAAACAACAATAAAACCGTTTGTCCAGACCTTGAAATCAATGCACGTTTAGGTAATGAATATTTTACACACGCTCAAACATAGGAACACGCGTTAAACGCTCACGAGTACAACACATGCGCAATACACATACATAGCACACATATACGAACACACACACACACACACAACCACATGCATTCTACATTCAAACATTGTACGCATTGATGTGGCGAGGAAAGAAAAAAACTAAAACAGAAATGATTGGAAACTGGCGTGCTGAAGAAGTCGTCACTTCCTGTAACATCCGGTTGACCTTACAGCTCAAATTAACCATGACATGGGGCAACCACGTGTCTGCTACAACACCCGATACACTGTGATCATGACTTCGGCCACACAGTCAATCAATTAATCTGCCAATCTATCTATCTACTGACTTAGCAACACAATAACATATCTATCTACCAAGAAACCAAACTACACAGTATCGCCAGCCTGCCAACTTTACTACCCACCCTTATAACTATCTATCTATCTTTCTATCGATCTAGCTCGCTAGTTATCTTTCTATCTGTTTTTCTATCTATCTGTCTTTCTATATATATATATCTTTCTTTATATCTATCTATATATCTATCTTTTTATCTATCTATCTATATATATATATATTATATAATATATATAAGCCTATATAACTATCTATATATCTAGCTTTCTATACATCTATCTTTCTATCTATCTATCTATTTATCTATCTATCTACGTACTTCCTAACAACACACCCGATCACCAAACCAGCTCACTTATTTACCAATCTACTAATTTAGCTAATAACCAATCTAACAACCCACCTACTAAATCACCTAATACCAATTTATTCACTTGACTTCATATTTGAAGCCAATTAACTCTAGGTACACTATAAAAAGTAAAGAGATTATTATGTGTGGATACGCAAAAACCAGTTAACGGCACAGAATTTAATCATCCTCTGGGATTTGAGAAGAATAGTCCGGAATAAATGTTTTCAAATATAAGTGTGGGAATTGTAATTATTGCACTATTGACGCTGACCTCTGAATAGGAGAGTACATTTGGTTTGCTGATTCAGGCAAGTTGGGTTAAAGATCCCATTCTTTTTATTATTTTTTTTATTTCGACCAATAATTTGCCCGTGCAATGCCGCGTATTATATGCTAGTACAGCAGAACAAAGAGATAATCGTGAACAGAATTGAATGAATTGATAATGTGCCGAGTAGTAGCCCGGGAGAATTATATCCACATAGATCGATCTTCGGTGATTGGAAGTAGGTTATGATAATACGTGTAAATTATTTCTTTTTATATCGTCTTTGTATATCAATTATTGGCGTTACACAAAAATAAAAAGAAGGGGGGCAGGGGAGGGTTGGACACATCTTAAATAATATATAATGAAAAAAAAATTACTGATTGATATCGATGTAAATAAACGAATTAGTTTGCCACACATTAGCATAAGCAGTCTTATAACTGTCTGGCTCCCTGTGATAAAGCGAACAAATCACAAAATTATGCCCCTTACGTACGGGTGTATAAATGGCACTGCTCCTTACTACCTTCTACAACTGATAACAAAGCACGAGCCATCATGTTCATTACAGTCACTCCTTAAAAATCCCAGTGTGGCTGGACACAAAAAGAAGTACCCAGGAGTGCGCTCATTTGAATCTGTAAAGCCGTCATGGAACAGCTTGCATCAGACACTGAGAGAATCTGAGACATGACAGTCTTTTAAAAAGAGCTTCAATAACTTTCTCTTTGGCTTGTGGCTGTGTTCCTTACATATCAATACAACTGCCACAGAAATTCATTCCAAGAGCGCACTGAGCATGCTAAGTTTAATAGCATGGATAGAAGTGCCTTATAAATTACCATGATTATTATTAATAATAATTCTGGCTTCGAAGTCCTAGATTGATTAACACCGTCGAAAACTCGTACAAGACTCACAAATGAACATTGGAATTGATAATAAATCGACTGTGTATGATGACATGTGTAGTTATCAATTTTTCACTAATGTCCCTGGAGCAATTACAATTAAATGAATGCGTTGCTGTAACACAACTTCGCGGCTAAACCTTTTCTCTGGGAAAATTGTATACGACCCTCAAGGTTATTCAGCAGACGACAACCTGTCCTCCTTGCATGTATACTATTGCCATGACATTGCAATCGATGCTCAGAGCCATCACTTACTGAAAAACATTTAAAAATCCGCCCATCCCCACTCACCTTTTCCCAAATCCTATGGCCTTATAAACTTGAAAATTAATATTAAATCTAGAAACAGACTTAGAGAGTGGAGAAAAATGCCACACATACAAAAACAACAACACTAATCTCCTTCTCTATCACAATTTTGAAAACTTTCAACCATGGAAACATATTCATATAACATATTTATAACAGCATACATATAAATGATATATGACCATGTTTTCAAGTGGTAAATATTTTCTTGGAATTGACTGCTGTCTTTGAGATGTAACTTTTTTTTGTCATTTGGATTATCTCATCCCCTTTTGTGTATATCAAAGAAAATTGGTGACACCCGTTTCTTTAAATAATACCACTACAAGAACAAACAACAACGACAACATTTAGGCAGCTGCTGTGAGGATGCCCGATTCCTGGGGTGGCATGACGTTGGTTGGAGTCGGGGGGGGGGGGCGAGTGGAGATGGGAAAACAACTAGTCTCGTGCACCCTCTATCACCCGTATGTTACTTTCAGGCGCACACACAGACCGCTAGCCGCTAGCCCATTACTGTCTCTACTGTGTGGGAGCAAGAATGTGGGTTGGGGGGGGGGGAGGGGGAGCCGATGATTATAAGGGAATAGTCCCCCTTCCACACAGACACACACACATGATGAGTGTAGTCTTTAGGGGCCGTTAAGCCACGGGGCAGTCTGTGTTTCGTAAAGACGCCCCCGCCCTTTTTTTTTTGGATGCCCACTGCTGACCATAAATTTGTGTCTGGGTTACTGTAAAACCCTACATTTTCTTCCACACACAAATACTTTCCAAATCAACTGTCAATTTTATAATATTGTGTGTTGGTGCGTTTCACATACTTGTTGTTTCTTTCTTGACCCGGTTATTGTGCATGTCTGCTGCAGCCTGCTCCGTCTTCATGACCCTTCAACTTATAAGTTTACAGACGTTCCTTCTATATAGAAGATTATTAACCCTTACAGTCCCGGGCGCGAATATAGCGGAACTGAAGGCAGCATAGATAGAAATAGGTCGGTACGGAAGGGTTAAGTCCATTAGGCCCAAAGTTCCTGCAGGGCGGCAGGGATTGGTCGAGGGCAGGGCTAGAACCCAGGGTGTTTTATAACCGCAGGACCAGCCAAATTTTTCAATGTCTTTAGGACTGACAGCATTTATAAGTAAACATTTGTAGTTTTTTTTTATATTAAATATAACAAAATGTATGCTTGGAGCAAGATAGACTGTTATCTTATCTGACATCTTACAGACGCGCCTTTTATAAAGAAGATTTTTTCGTCCAACGCTTATTGGTGGTCTATAGAAGTCTAGTCTTGCATTTTGATTTAATGTTTTAAATGATGGTTACTGGTTTTCCTGGTTTGTTCGGGCAACCCATACCTTGCCCGGATGCCACTATTGAAGAAAGCTTACTGATATGGTATTTCACTGGTAGGTCTACAACGCTAAAATCTTTTCTCCCTTCTGGTAATTAACCTTCCGTGGCCCCTGTATATTATAACACTCAATAGTATAATCAACAGTAAATGTGAGCTATGTTACTGTAAACTATTACAATATAACAGTAACATAAAAACAAAATCTAATAAACGTGACTTTTGATACTAAAACATTCAGCGAATCAAGCAGTTATATCTTTTGATGTAGTCCCCCCCCCCCCCCCCCCACATGACGTGTTTTATTGATTTTTGCTTTTCAAGTTAACATGTTGTACTTTTTTTACATTTTTATCAAAGTAATGTAACGCAAACAGGCGGCCCTCTGTCAACATGGCTCCCCATTCATCTTGTCTTTAATGTCCTGTACTGTGTACTGATTAATGAGAGGGACTGGTAAGGCCTGCCACGCCCCATCCCTAAAACTTGCTCCCGACCATGAGACTTTGTAATAAACAAAAAGAATCTCGCATGGTTGCAACTTAAATTATTTCGGCTTTTAGCCACTAAAGGGATATAACCCCATTGAGAGGGTCAAGTCTATATATAATATATATATAAAATATATAAATTATTGACAAAGTGGAAACTAATTTTGACTATATAATATAATTGTATTGTGTATAAACAGAAAATTCTTGAGAGGATAAAGCTAATACCCCCATCCTGCAGATAAAAATACATTTATTTCTATAACGCTGCCAACAAACATAAAGTAAGCCCAGAGTGCATTTAACCATTCGGTAACAAAATCACACAATGGGCAATGGGCCGTATTGCTGCTGAGAGTTAACACCCTTGCCCCTTATACAAGTCTATCTTATATGACTGACTTGTAAAATGGGCAAGGGTGTTAACTCTCAGCAGCAATACGGCCCACTGTTTATGCACGAATACGGTTACAAATGTCTAGGCTAGATAAGTATACACAAAGTATTATAGTCTTTGGTATAAAACTATTTTTCTCATTACATCAAACTTTGATATAAAGGATACAACGCTCATTGATAATCTCAAAACCTTAGTAAAAAAAACATACAGAAGAATATAGTAGGCTATAAACCAACTTATGGCGGCACAGTGGCCGAGCGGCAGCGCGTTCTACTGGCGATCCGAAGGTTCTGGGTTCAAATCCTGGTGGAGGCTAGCATTTTTTCCCGGGACCTTAGGGTGTCCCTGAGTCTACCCAGCCCTGATATTAATTGGGGTAAAGTATAGGCGGCTCGGTATTGTGCTGTTGGCCACAGAAACTGGTGAACGCTGCCACTACTGTACCCATGGGCCTCAAAGCGGCGTAGTGTGTAAACCGCCAGTAATTTCTTTGAAACACCGGCGGGCTAACGCATGGGGGACAGCCCCCGCAGCATGTCCGAGATCCATTGCACTGCCGAGAGGCCACCGGGTCTCGGTGGGGAGGAAGCAATGGATGCTGCAACCCCGTCTCACGACCCACCCGGTGCCTGGATGCCTGTGCCTATAGTACAGGATTTGTGCTACCGGGTGACAATGCAGATATACGGGAGAGCCACCACGATAATGATCCTTAGGGGAACCGCAGTGAACGGTCGCTGGCCTGCGGAATCCTTCCCTTTTACATGGCACGCCACGCCTTCGGCGTGCCGTGGGCTGGCTGGATCCCGGACAGGGTTTTAAATAAAGCTTCACCAGCCCTATGATCAGTTTGGTCCGAAGGGTATTTTACTTTATATACCAACAATATAAAAAAATAAACGACTAATCACTTCGACTGCTTTGTTTTAGATTCAGACGCTGTATTGTTGTTTTTTTCATGTTTATTATTCCAGCAGCATTTATTATTATGATATCAAGTCATTGTATTTGGTTTGCTTTAAAAGCATTATCACATAAAAGCAATGTGGCATTACACAACAACAGCAAAAACAACAACAAAAATCTGGCAAAGTGTGTGTCCACGACGCTTGATTATTAAGGGAGATAAGTCATAATTTCATTTCAGACGTCTGCTTGTGTAATTTAACGCTTCGGCGGTCCTACGCTTTGGGGAAAATATTTAAATAACGCGAATTTTCCCCTTTAATATCCCTTTTTTTTTTTTAATTTTATTTCACAGAAAACTCTAAGTAACAAGACTGGAAAAAAAATTGTTTCTTAAAAATCTTTTTTTTCTATTCTTTTCTGCCATTTCTTTTTAAAAATAACTGAGGTGGCTTTTATTTCTTATTATATTTTTTTGTCCAGAATGGATAATGATGCGAGAGGACTAAACACGAGTAATCAATAGCAGGTTTATCATTGGCAGTGATGAATTAACTCACTTGAGACTAAGGCTAGAGTAGTGTCCCTTAGATCGGTCTTAGCTGACCAAATACAACCTCACCCACTTACTGATTACACTGTTGTTGTTTTTTAACTAACTTTCAATCATGTATCTCTCTATCTATCTGTATAGAGATCCATGCATTCTTCTATTTACTCATGTATCTTATCATGTCTATCTATTTATATATCTATGTATCTATCTATATGTCCATAGTATCTATCTATGTATCTATCTACCTGTCCATAGTATCTATTTATCTATCTATGTATATATATATCTGTCTTTAGTATATATCTATCTATCTATCTATTTTTCTGTCTATGTGTCTATTGTTATGGACTGTCACCAGGTGCGAAGCCAGAATTTTTTTCCAGGGGGGGGGGGGCTGAACTTTCGCATGACAAATATTTACCAAATACCAGGGGGGGCTAAACTTTCGCGTGACAATGATTTACCAAATTTTTAGCGAATTTAGTGCATATTTTTAAAAAATCAGTTGAAAAAAAAAAAATTTTTTAATTCCAGGGGGGGGGGGGGGGCTTAGCCCCCCTCAGCCCCCCCTGTGGCTTCGCCCCTGACTATCACTATGATGACTATTCTTACGACTCGTTAAATCGGATTCAATGAATATAGTTGTATCTTTATTAGAAGTCTCTAGATTCTGCTAATCTGTAGCCCAAGCTAGGGGTTCCTTGACTGACAGGTCTTTGCAGTAATGTAGTTATATTCGTGATAATTATCTTCAACACCTTTCTCAACAATGATAGATCAAACAACTCCAGTTGTTGAATAAACAATTTTATTTAAACTGTAGACTCAATATAAACGATCAATAAATGCATCAACTGATGGCAACATACGTATCAATAAAACCACATGAAATATACAAGTATCAATATAGCGACTTCACTCTACAAACTTTCAAACTGAACTAGCTTTAAGGAGGTGGGGACTTTACAAAGAAAACTATCATCGAAGATTCTACAGGGTCTTAATACGCATTTTAACCTCTTGCTCTATAAAATACTGCGATCCAGAATTATAACCTTCAATTTCCACGGGGTTGGACGAATTATTTTATTTAAACTGCCCTCAGGGCACAAAGGTCAAACCTTGGACTCTAATACGCACTTGTTAAGAGGTCAATGCCTTACTACGTCATTCCTCTATGACCGATATTCGTAACACTATATATCTGTCTATAGTAGATATCTGTCTATAGTATATATCTATCTACGCGCCAATCTATCATTCCATCTTGATCTCAATTTCTCTATTTTTGTGACGTCTTGTGACGGTGCGAGCGTGTGGTTGGGGGGGGGGGGTAAAAATTTATCATAATTATCATGCCTTTATTTATGGACGGCCTCTTTAATAAATAACTACATGCGCAGTTAAAGCTCGATTTTTTGGTTTCGGTTTTCGTCTATTACCTCCCTTTTCGTCGATTCTGAAGCTGGTCTCAGTGCTAGAAGACCAGGAAGGGCAGTTTAATCCGGATAATACCTTGCTAACATAAGTTCCTTATTGAGGGGGATTCCCCTACCTAACACTACTATATTATGCACTTGCCTATGCCCATCCTCATAGTTTCTCATACACCAAAAGAAGTGTATAGAAGTTACAATGTCACATGTCCATTTATCCTTTTTACATATTTTGTTTATATTTATTTTAAACATGTTAAACATAAATTTCTTATTGTTTCTAGTATTAAGCATGACATATAATCTTTATTAAATTTAGTTTTAGAATTAGAATTTAGAATTCCAGAACGAATTAGTTCGAGCTACATTGATTCACATGAACATAATTGCTTCGGTTTTCGTCGGTTTCGAAATTCGTCCACTGTTCTCGGACAGATAAAAAAAAAAAAACGAAGTTCGGCTATATTTCCCCGATTGTAAACATTATTCAGCTGGAATCTTATATTTCTTATAAGTTTTAAATACGTTCGTTCTAGGTAGAAGATTATTACGTCCAATAGGCCCAAAACTCATGCAGGGCTGCAGGGATGGGTCTGCGTCCGGGAAACCCGCGACGCATCGGTTGACAGTCCGGTGTACCAGCCGGCTTTTAAGCAAAGCCTGCAATATTTAATAATTTTCGTCTTTTTGTTGTCAATACAATACAAAATCGATTTTCTTTAATTTTTTTTTCGCTTAGGTTTCACTTTTTTTTTCTGTTTCTCTTATAATTCGTGATCAGATCAGCTTTCGGCCTAGCTTGACCTCCTTTTGTTAAATATTGATAAACGACCAGAACGCGAATATACTTTCCAGTTATCTCCGGAGACCAGGTCTGTTGGGGAAATACCCCCTCCCCCCCGCGGTGGTTGGAAGCTCCATTTGGATCATCAGCAAGAATAATAAACTGGCAAGCCATAAATTTATTCTATCGCCCGTGGATCCATTTCACTAAACCATTCAGTGTGATTCCATTGAATTATTCTGAGTCTATCTAATGGGGGTATTTAGTAGCTTGCCAATAATCTATTTAGTTTGTTACTAATAATCTATTGAGCATGTTGCCAATAATCTATTGCGCGTGTTGCCAATAATCTATTGAGCGTGTTGCCAATAATCTATTGAGCGTGGTGCCAATAATCTATTGAGCGTGTTGCCAATAATCTATTGAGCGTGTTGCCAATAATCTATTGAGCGTGTTGCCAATAAGCTATTGAGTGTGTTGCCAACAATCTATTGAGCGTGTTGCCAATAATCTATTGAGCGTGTTGCCAATAATATATTGATCGTGTTGCCAATAATCTATTGAGCGTGCTACCAATAATCTATTGAGCGTGTTTCCAAAAATCTTTTGAGCGTGTTGCCAATAATCTATTGAGCGTGATGTCAATAATCTATTGAGCGTGTTGCTAAGAATGCGTTCAGTATGTTACCTACGACCTATCTCGTATGTATCCATGATCAAGTGAATCTGTGTATTTCATCAATTGATCTGTAATTGAAAATATAAACAATTTTAAGCCTTCGAATAGGAACTAACAAATTTTGTTTTACTGCAACTAAATAAAACTTATACTGAGATATTTGCTTGCTCAATCTACATTTTAAAATTGAAAAGCAAATCTAAAAAAAACAACTCTAAATGAACTATCGAGACTATAACTAATTCTAAACACTATATGAAAACTATTATAACATATAAGAGTAGTTTCACCAATCCATCTTTCTCTCTCTCTTTCGCTCTCTCTTTGTCTTTCATTCACACACATACACACATAAAAAACTTTCACAAACCATATTACGCTACACAGATAATCACATGCCATTGCTAACATACACACATACCCATCCCTTATGAAGCTATGATAATTCATAATGAATGCCCTGTGAGTTGTGTCCTCTTTTTCCTAAAATGTCATTTATCTCCCCTTTGATGGTCGCGGCTTTGTCCTGATTAATGGACCCTACAGTAATGGCTGGATGAAAAATATAAAGAATGGATACTTTAATGTTACCTCATTTTAAAATTTATAATAATACCTGCTCGACCACTTCACTTTTCCTGTGATTATAAATTTAAAAAATGGAAATGGAAGCGATTTCAGCTTTGTTGATGTCATAGCAGAGGATGTTGTGCATAAAATAAACTTTCTGTTCTACACGACATTGCGCAAAAAAAAATACTTTCTGTTCAGACACGACATTGCGCAAAAAAATTAACTTTCTGTTCTGACAATGTTTATGTTTTTAGTTCTGTTAATTCACATTTTGTTGGCATACTTGTGATGGGAATTTAGTTTGTTACAAATTGGAAGTTTAAATTTATTATTTCGTTGAATCCCTCGCGTGCATCGTTTCTGTATTGAAACAATAAAAACACACAAAGAAAGAAAAATTCAATTTTCGAAAATGTTAATGAGAGTGTTGCAAAAATGGCAATCTACATTTACAACAAAAAAAAACTGTAGAGATAACTTGTATTAAAACATCAATTTTCGCCAATTTTCTCCCGGCGCCTAAACAAAAATATACTAATTGAAATTAATTTCATTCATTACTTAACGTCCATTCCGCTGTGAGTTATTATTCGATGTCCAACTTGATGAATAATTAATGAAAGTCTAAAATTCCAGACAGGAAATGGATCTTGTTCTGGTGATTGTTTATTATTTTTCAATGTATTGTACACTTCCGTTTTATGACGTGTTTTTATTTGACATTACCTTTGCCAAAGATGAGGTTCGTTTTCATAAGTGAACTTTGACCTTACGTTGATTGGTCATGGTGGTTCAGAACCAGCCCCTGTTATGTTACAATTCCAATGACTCTTCCACGTAAAACAATGGTTGTTGTTGTCAGTTGTAGTTTTTATGTCGGTGATGGAAGATATTCCAGAGTCGGCAATGACATGACGGGTGCCTGACATAAAGTTTGGGGGGAGGGGTAAGATCAGGCGAGAATCGTGCTGGCGACACACTCAGCTTGCTATGGAAAAATGACTAGTGCACGTCTGTACTCATGGGCCATTACGTCGGCGAAGTGTGGAGAACATCAGTACGCTTGCATTGAGAACACACCGGTGGGCAAACGCATGAAAGAAACATGTTCATAATATTATAGTTATACACAATCATACCATATTAAATAAGGAATAAAATAAGGCACCCCCACTCCCTTGATTTTTTTTTAAATAATAAAACTTGGGCAATCAGTACAAGTCTATTTGTTGCTTTGAAATAAAAGGAAGATTAACTTCAAAAAGGGGGAGATAATCAACTCCAAAAATATATTACTTCCCTTTGTACTTCTTTTATTTATTGGGGAAAACAATAATAAAAGGACCCGAAGGCAGCTTGAACCGATAAATTTCTCAAAGAAATATATTTATCACAGGTAGTTAATGTAAAACTATAATATCAATTTCATTTATTTTTTGTACAAACAATATGTACGCAGCAATTTATCTGCCATTGGTGGGATTGGGCAATTGGGAGTAATTCCACCTTCAAAAGGTATATCTATAATAACATGAAATAGCATCCCCTCATTTCGCTTCCAACTCCACCCCTCCATCATTTCCTCTTTACTTACATCAAAGTCACTCATAAAACTATACCCTTTTAGTCCTCTCCTCGCCCCCACTGACGCACACTTTGCTTTTAGTCCTAATTTAACTGACTTACTGTCAAAACATTGTGGAACTTTTAGAAAGTTAGAAAATTGAAAGATACCGGTAATTATAGTTCATTCGTCTTGCGGATTTCTTCGGTTCATTTTGTATCAAATACGACAAAATGGCGGTTAGATATAGACATTGATTTTCGCTATAGCCAACACTCACCTTATTTAATAGGTCAAAATAGAACAAAATCACAAAAAATCACAACGAAGAATAAAGAAGCTTTGTCATTAAACACAATTACCATTCCATTAAATCACATTGTTGGTTTGTTTATTTAACTGGCAGTATTTCCTTGTTATTCTCTTTATATGTGTGCAGGGCCGTAGAGGTTCTGGTAGCTAAGCATTGAATTAACCGTAGACTATAATATACATGGACCGCTTGCTTTAGTTTTTTATGCTATTATCTTATTTTTTTTTTGCAATCCCCGATTCTAAATAAAGTAATTGTCATACTAGTTCCGTTTTATTAAATCGCATTTTTTTCTACTTTAAATGAATACGTGTAGGCCTAGTAATCCTATTATCATTGACTATAATAAGATGGACCGCCTGCTCTATTTAAGAGCTTATGTTCTTTTTCCGTGCGCACACAACACTGATCTATAAATGTTTCCGCTCTGAACAACTTTCGATTTTAATTTTTCATTGAGAAAATCATAGCGATTAAATAAAACGGAACTTGTATATCAATAACTTTATTTCCTGTTTGGCAATTACTTTATTTAGAATCGGGAATTCCGAAAATCAGTGTTTCAAGTCATCATATAGCAGAAATACTAAAGCAAGCGGTCCATGTATATTATAGTCTATGAATTAACCAAAGACTATAATAAGATGGACCGCATGCTCTATTTTTGGAACTTATATGTTCTTTTTCAGTGCGCATCCATATAACGCTGTCTTAAATGACTTATACGTTCCTACGTTTGCCTTAATGTTTCCGCTAAATGTTTCCACTCTGTAGGCCTACAACTTTCGATTTTAATGTTAATTTTTCATTGAGAAAATCATAGCGACTAAATAAAACGGAAGTACACAGTACAAAAAAGAATCGGGAATTCCGAAAAGAAGGCATTCGAGTCATTAAACAGCAGAAATATTAAAGCAAGCGGTCCATCTTATTATAGTCTTTGACGAAACTGCAAGAAAGAAAAGTTGAAAAAACTCTCTTTCTCACTGATATTAGACGTTGATAATGTGTCACACGGAGTCTTGGCACCTGACAGCCCTAAAGACGAAATTTAAAAAAAATGTCAAAAAATTATATTTTGAACAAATTGTGAACACAAGAAGCGAAATTGTCTGGAAATAAATCTTTATCAACATTTCCTCTCTGACGACTTACGTGGAGTTTTTTTCTTTTCTTGGCGAGCAATACTTTTGAAAATCGCCCCTAAGTGCGATGACTATAAAATAAATCTTTAGCACAAGACCTCCAATAAGGGACAGTGGATGAGCGACAGCAAGTTCGACTGGCGATCCGAATGTTCTGGGTTCAAATCCTGTTGGAGGCTACGATTATTTCTCGTGACTTGAAAGCGTCCCTGAGTCTACCCTGCTCTGATGGGTACCTGAAATTAGATGGGGTAAAGTAAATGCGGCTGGGCATTGTGCTGTCCACACATCCCCTTGTAGAGCGTGGCCACAGAAACAGTTGAACGATAATTCACCAGCCCTATGATCAATTTGGTCCGAAGGCTACTTTACTTACAAGACCCCCCAAGACATCAGTTTCCAAAACTACATAACCATAGCGTGCTATCTTTTATTTTTCTTATTTCCGTTAAATCAATTAACAAGCACAGCACGCACACAGCAGATACAGAAAGCAAATTTGCAGAGGGTCTCAAATGTGTAATTTAGCCTCGCTTCCAAACGTGTGCACTACATGGGAGTTACGGGCCTTACAGGAAACACTATTATAGTTATCCCGCCCTTATATTGAAGGCCGTCTCCCTCAGAAACAGGCCCGTTGTTGACAAAAACTGTTTAAAGAAAATTGCATTACTTTTATTTTCCCAAATTGAGAAGACAATAAAATTGGTTAGGAAGGTGAATGGGGGTTCGCATCAACGCAAATTTAATTCGGAAATCTTTTGCCCGCCTCTATTGTCCCTATAGCGTTCTAAGCACGGCATGCTGGTAGCGGGAAAAGGGGAAAAGACATTAAAAAATGAGTTTATCTCATCTCGAGTGTTTCTGATGGAATTAGGATTTCCAAGAAAATGTCTTCTGGGAATTCCCACACTTCCCGCTTACAGATCTCATTGTGCAGGCCGCTATTTTTTTTCACTTGTGTAGCAGGAATGGGAAGGGGGGTAATGGTGAGTTGTTGTTTTTTTGTCTCAATGCATTTCATTGGCTTTGTTGGTGAAAACTTTTATTGTGTATTCACTTGGTTAATGTGACGTGATTAAAACAAAAGGTGCAATTTGTAACTCGCTCCTGGCGGAAATGCTTGTTGTAAAAAGGTCTGCAGAATACAATTTTGTCTCTTTCTAAAGTTCTTTATCTGGACGTTCAAGAGACACGATGGGGATAACCGTTCTTAGTTCAGTGTCTACTAAAAGATGAGCATTTTTTAGCGTAGAGAATTTGTGAATTGGCACTTATCAATTAGTTCTGAGCTAAATCATTTATTATCCAATGGGAGGCTTTGAAAATATTAGAATTCGGGCCTTTCTTTTTTTGGGGGTTCTTCAAGATCTATGACACATTTATAGGGGGCTGGTTCACCTATCCCGACCCCAACGTTTTTAAAAATAATTAGTTAAACAATTATAATTTAGCTAAGGGCCCATACATAAAAGACTCAGCCATTGGCCAATGGCAAGCTCAGTGGGTGTGTGTTCAGTGTTCAGGGCACCTGAACGCGTGCGTTTAGCGTAGCTAAAGAAATCAATTCCAGACTAGTCCCTTGCTATTTAGAACGTCTTGATATAGTCAATTACATACGGCTGGGGGTTGTTGTTTTTTTTAGTACATGGAAAATGGAGTTTATTGATTTATACCCATGACAAAGACAGAAGTCTGTCTGTCTGTGTGCGTGTGTGTGGATACTTCCGCGAGTTCTGAACATTACAAAATGCGTGTTCTCGGTATGAAATGAGTTCAGAATTGCTATTATCAACATAGAGAACAAAAGTCTCCATTGTCTAACACGTCCAAACAGGGCCGGACTAAGATCCTGAGAGGCCCTAACCACTAAAATGATTATGGCCCCCCGATCCTTTTATGTAAATAGACAATATAAACAGTAAAAAAAAATGTAAAAACAAATTCTAGCGTTCACCGGGATTCGAACCCTTCTTTACGCTAGCCGAGCACGCTGCCACTAGGCCACCGTATCCAATTCATACCTCTACTGCTTTACGGTTAATTCAGCTCATATATACATATTTTATGAATACAGAATTTCACGAATATATTTTACACAAATAAGAAATTTTAAATGGAAAAACAGTTATTAAAACAATATGAAGCAGTAATATTGTTTTAATGTTGAAACAGATATTCCTTTTCAAAATAAGATACTAAAAAATAGATAGATAGACAAAGTGTTAGATAGATAGATAGATAGATAGATAGATAGATAGATAGATAGATAAACAAAGTGTTAGATAGATAGATAGATAGATAGATAGACAGATAGATAGATAGATAGATAGATAGATAGATAGATAGACAAAGTGTTAGATAGATAGATAGATAGACAAAGTGCTAGATAGATAGATAGATAGATAGATAGATAGATAGATAGATAGATAGATAGACAAAGTGTTAGATAGCTAGATAGATAGATAGATTAGATAGATAGATAGATAGATAGATAGATAGATAGACAAAGTGTTAGATAGATAGATAGATAGATAGATAGAAAGCTAGATAGATAGATAGATAGATAGATAGATAGATAGATAGATAGATAGATAGATAGATAGATAGATAGATAGATAGATAGACAAAGTGTTAGATAGATAGATAGATAGATAGACAAAGTGTTAGATAGATAGATAGATAGATAGATAGAAAGCTAGATAGATAGATAGATAGATAGATAGATAGATAGATAGATAGATAGATAGATAGATAGATAGATAGATAGATAGATAGATAGATAGATAGATAGATAGATAGACAAAGTGTTAGATAGATAGATAGATAGATAGATAGACAAAGTGTTAGATAGATAGATAGATAGATAGATAGATAGATAGATAGATAGATAGATAGATAGATAGATAGATAGATAGATAGATAGATAGATAGACAAAGTGTTAGATAGATAGATAGATTGATAGATAGATAGATAGACAAAGTTTTAGATAGATAGATAGATAGATAGATAGATAGATAGATAGATAGATAGATAGATAGAACATACATACATACATACAAATAGAGATAGATAGATAGATACATGCATAGATAGATGGATAGATAGAAAAATAGATAGATAGCTGCAGTGATCGCTTGCTTGGTTGATTAATAATTTGATAGCTTATTTCTCTATGTCAGTGTTGTAATTGGCTCTTCTGTCTTCATCAAAACAAGATTCAGTCTACATGTATACGAAAACAAAAACGACATGATATTTTAAAATATACAGTTAATTACCTCGATTTACTCACTCCCTGGCACATGTTTGTTTCTCCACAGAACTGAACACTTTGATGGATCGATTCGTTCATTTCACATGCAATTGCATGTATTCTCACAGACATGTTTTTTTTAACTACATTTTTTTTTCTCCAGATTTTTTTAAAAATAAATGCTCTATAAGTAAGTTTTTTGTCGAACCAAATTGATCCATCCAGAGTTGAAGCAGGCGTTGACCAGTTTCTGTGGCCACCGCATGCTTGGGAATTGTGTGGCTAGTACTAATAATAATTATATTTGTATAGCGCTGCCAACAAACATAATGAATGATAATGTAAGCCCAGAGCGCATTTAACATTGAGCAACAAACAACTTAGAACACGGATATAATTCTGTCGGCTAAAAATTATAAAGCAACTAATAATCATAAACTTTACACACATTGGATCAACCAAATAAATGTAGCATTAACAAAATAATATGAAAAGTAAAACAGTAGGGGGTCTAAAATAATTAATGAAGGTAAATATTACAATAATGTATTTTTAAGTTCTTTTTAAACGTGACGATGGAACTTGTTTCCCCGAGTACAATGCCCAGCCGTCTTTACTTTACCCCAACTAATGTCAGGTACACTTCAGAACTGGGTAGATTCAAGGACACCCTCCAGGCCCGAGAACAAATCCTAGCCTTCACCAGTGTTCGAACCAAGGGCTTTCGGTACGCCAGACGAGATTTTGTTACAGTAAATTAGCTGGACTATTTAGATTTTTGATAGATAGATAACTGAGATAACTGTCGCCTCAAAATGCCAGTCACTGTCTCTTCCACAGATCCTATCTATATCCGGGCCACGCCTCTGATTCTGAAGCTGCAGTGGGTTCTCTTCAACGTCAGCTGTAACGCCGCCTTTGTTGTCACTACCGGCTACTGGGCTTTCATCGCCTTTGTCTCCAACGCACGTGAGTTGAGCAGGAAATTTTCTAGACTCCCCCGGAAACTCTGCTGGTGGCATGACGTGTTCTGCTTGTCTGTGTTGGTGTGAGTCTGTCTTTATGTGTGTGTGTGTGTGTCCGTTATATTGTGTGTGAGAAAAAAGTAGGGGCGCGTAGGCAGATACTTATTTATGCATTTGGTTCTTTGGTGGACGGGTTGATAGATAGTTGATATATAGTTAGACATTTAGTTAATTACTTAGATAGATGATATATAAATATATAGTTAAACAGATACATTTTTAGATATTTAGATAGTTACTTAGAAATATGATAGATAAATAGGTAGTTAAATAGATATATAGTTGGATATTTAGTTAGTTACTAAGATAGATAATAGTTAAATAGATAGCTAAATATATATATAGTTAGATATTTAGTTAGTTACTTAGATAGATGATAGATAAATATATAGTTAAATAGATTAACAAATAGAAGACAGATCGATAGATACAAAAAAGTCCCTATCATCCATTAGAATTTCGGCACTTTTTGAAATGCCATTTACCGATGTGATACACTAATTTCCCGCGATCGAACACACTGACTGTACGCACCATAATATAGACTATAGACAAAGCCTTATAAAATGATACACATGCAATGTTTAGAAGGCTTGTGAAATGTTAACCCTTACAGTCCCGGACGCGTATATAGCGGAACTGAAGGCAGCGTAGATAGAAGTAGGTCGGTACGGGAAGGGTTAATGTGCACGTTTGTAGCCTATGTTTATAGCCTACGTGTGCAGGAATAAATTGTTCATATAAATGTATCCAAGTGTTCCTTTATGAGAGAAAAAAAAAGATCTTGCTTAAAAGAAGGAAACTAAGTTGTACGAAAGAAAAAAGGTTTAACTATTTTAAAAAACATTATATTTTTATTTGAATATCTTCATCTTATTAATACTGAAATAAAATTCAAATTTTGATTTTAACCATTGCAGACCATACGAATCTTATGATGGGAGACATGACTTATATAAAACGTATACACTTGTGCATTCTTAAAGTATTTCTTTACGTTCGTTTTGTTCTCATTAAATGTTGTTGTTTTTTTTAAATTATTCGTGTGAGATTTAATTTTTTTTTTGTTAGTTATTGAAACTGTTGTCATCGAATATTATATATTATAACCCTGGCAGGATTTATTTAGATTAGACTATCGTAAATTAGAGTAGATGAAATTCAGGTAATGCTACAAAAAACACATCAGTAGTATTAAAGCCTTGTCTGTTACTCTAAGGCTGTTTTAAGACTCGAGGAAAGCACATTTCTTATTTCTCCGTCCTGTAATCATTTCCACTTTTTTCCTGTGCTGATATCATTTCCATTTTTTTAGTGCTAATATCATTTCCATTTCTTTCCCGGTGCTGATATCATTTCCACATTTTTCCTGTGCTGATATCATTTCCAGTTTTTCCCTATACTGATATTATTTCCACTTTTTCCATTGCTGATATCATTTCCACATTTTTTCTGTGCTGATATCATTTTCACTTTTTCCCTGTGTTGATATCAATTCCAGATTTGTCTAAAGTATTAATATCAGGATTTTTGGCCCCGTTCGTTCTGTGGGCACATCCCGAACCTGTCCCCAATTACGCTGTTGTACCGCCTCTGTGATACTATCGTTAGAACTTCGTCCTGTGTATTGTCGCCGTTGGAAATGCGATCCACCCAGTGGACTCGGCGTGCGTCTCGCGAATCAATCCTTGCAAACTTAACGAGCTACACTTAGTTTCCATGACGATATTCTATCACATGACATCGTTAGCCAAATAAAACACAACAATATATTATATAATTATAATAAATGATAATTTGTGTCTTATATGATAATATTTGTATGTAGGCCTAGTAGGGTTTGTTTTTTTCAGTGTACTCTATTTATGTGATTTTTTTTTTTAAACGCACACATTTTTTTTTGTGCGCAGCGTTGTTGACAAGTGACATGTCACGCCTTAAGCACACTGCCAACAGTATCTACGTCCTGGCTGACATTCTGATCGGCGCTACGCCCATACGTATCTACCACATGTTCTTCACCGTCTTCGCTGGCTCTCTCTACGTCGTCTTCAACGCCCTCTACTTCATCAACAACGGAAGTCTCATCCTGAAGACGGACGAATCGGCGAAAGGTTCGCTCTCGTTGGTGACCCATTGTCTCTCACCCAAACACGCTCTCTCTTTCTTTATGCCTTTGTCTTTCACTCACTCTTGACCTCTCTTTCTTTCGTACCCATTATATTTTTCTCTGTCATTACCTCTCTTTCACTGTCTATTCTCTCTGCCTCTCTCTTTCTCTCTTTCTTTCGTACACTTTATATTTTTCTCTGTCATTACCTCTCTTTCACTGTCTATTCTCTCTGCCTCTCTCTTTCTCTCTTTCTTTCGTACACTTTATATGTTTCTTTGTCTTTACCTCTTTCACCGTCTCTTTTCTCGATCTTTCTATTTCTCTATGTCTTTACTTCTCTCTCTTCTATTGTCTTATCACTCTCTCTATCTTTTTCTCTCACTTTGTTATCCCTCTCTATATACTTGTTTCTCTTATTTATCTACATTTCTCTTTCTTTCTTGATGTCGATACATCTTTCTCTTTCCGTATTTATATCTCTTTCTCTCCCCCTTTCTCTCTTTGTATTAATCTATCTCTCTGTCGCAGTCTGTCTTTTCTCTATCTACATCTCTCTCTTTGATTATTCCAATCTTCACATTCTATCGATCTGTCTAAATCTCTATTTCTATTACTCTGTCCTTTATATCTGGCTATCAGATATCTAGCTAAACATAAAAAAATATCCTTTAGTTTAGTTAAACTTTACTAAAATACAACTCCTGTCGCTAACTTAATGTTTTCTTTTATCTGAAAAAAAAATAATTAAGTTCCTTTTTTTTACTATATATCATTTCAATTTTTTTATATATTGAATTCTACAATTGATTATATTATTATTACGAACTATTTTTAACCACCTTGAAATTCCATGGTCGGTGAGTTCTAAAAATTAAAAAGAAATTTTATAAGGCGGTGGCTGGGCACCAACACATAAGAGTCAGTCACGTAATTAGATGGGGTGTGTGGGGGCGTCCGCACCTGGCACGTAAGTTGGGATAGGTGGCGAACTGACACTTTCTTAAACCTTGCTTACTAAAAAAATATATATATAACTAACAGTCTTAATGGGTGCAGATTTTGATCCTCCACCTAAAGTGTCATTCACTCTAAATACGTCACTTCTCGGAGTTTAAAAAGTTAACATAACATGTAAGCTATAATCAAACCTTATTTAAATCGATAAGTAGTTATGTTGTACGTTTTTTTCTATTTATTTTTTCTAAAAACATTACAGGAGGGCGCGGCTACTACTTCATGAACTGGTCTCAACCGGTGGAGGCCATCTGTACGGCCGTTTTGGGCATGATTCTCTGCATGGTGTCCCAGCTGTTTCTTCACGGGCTGTACCACCTACGGACGTGGCTGTACCGGCGGTGGTTCCCGGACGGCTTCGGGGTCGACTCCGAGCTGCAGAACATTATCGGCTCATCGCCCAGCTACAACACTCTGCAGGAGAGCTATGGGGATAAAGTCTTGCCAGATAAACTACGCTGATCGCAACACAGACAATAGGATGGATATAGATTTACTATTGTGATAAATGCTTCATTCCTTACTTATGTTTAACCAAACCTTTTAATATTCAAATATATAATATATGATATATGAATATGCCAGTATATAATATGTACATATAGATCTTAATGGTATATAGCTATAATATAGACTTTGAAATGTCACAAAGAAACTAACTAATGAACTATTTCATCCGTAGGCTAGTTAGAATAAATGTTTATAATTATAGTGTTTTTGTTTGTCCTATTGTTGCTAGTGCCCTGAGTAGATTGAATTTCGCTGCCCTTTTAAAAGCATATGGACAAGTCTTAAATAATAGGCATGCATGGTGAACCTAAAAGTTTATCGCATACCAACATTTTCGGTTCTATTCGTTCATTTACTAGCAAAACATGTCTGTGTGTTGTTTTACTGGTTGTACCGCGAGTAAGAAAAGATGTAGAGGATTACATTTTATTTCATTTCTAAAATATGTTGCCGAAGAAAACCTACTATTGATGCCGAAGAAAACCTACTATTGACCACTTTATTTTATAAATCGAACTAAATTTAACTTAACGCGACTAACACTTCGAGTATTAATTATCGCATACTAACTTTTGATGTTAAAAACGGATTACTCATTGCTAATCTTGCAGTCTTTGTATATTTCTAAAAGACCAGAACTGTCCGTCGAGGTTGAATTAAATTGTCAAACACCAGCAAAACCATGTTTTTTGTTGCCGGAAGTACGCCGGCAGTCCATGAACACGATAAACCATGAGCTTTTGAAAAGGTCACGTCTTATTAAGACCTGTTCATTTATATCGAAATGTTCACCAAAAAAAAAAAAAATAGAAGTGAGCCAATTATGCTGGTTTATATTTGTTATAGCATCCAAGGCTTCTATTCGAGTTGCTAGTAGGCCTACTTAGTGCCGGCATTGAATGTAGAGATCATTTCAAACGATAATTTAGAAATTCTGTTTTAATCTACTTTTTATTTTCTGAAAATGTTGTTTATGTCATTAATTTAATATATCTGAAAGCCATTTTGACTGATTTAAGCTCTACTGCCTAAAGTAAATGGCATTTATTTAAAAAAAATATTATATGTCACATATATAGGCCCACTATTTTTTTTTTATTTATAGGCCTACATGTTAGGTACTGAGGTCCGTACCGCCCACGCGACAGATGTCATTCTCTGGTTCTCGAGTTTATTTTACCCGGGTCATTATAGTTCGTAAAAGTTAGTTAGGCTGAGCATTGTACTGGCCACAGTAAATAATGAATACTTATCTAGACCAATATGCACTAAAAGGGATGTTGCTACTATTCCTAGAACTAGGCCTATATACAGGTTTTACTGTGTATCTATGTTAATGTTTTAGTGAAGACAAAATACATCTCTACACAATTTACTTGAATTTTACACGTTTAAAAAAAAACAAATAATTTCAATCATTTCATTTCTACATGTACCGAGGTAATGCGAATGTTTCTTTAAACTCTTGTTCGTTATTTCAATAACTTTTTGAATACTTTTTTGTGTGTTGCATATTTATAATATAAAGAATGTGAAGATTAAAAATTGCTATGAGTACATTTTGTGTACATTACACTTGGATCTACACTATTTGTATGTGCATTTGTGTACAAAGGTCTTCTTTATTTGCGCATAAAGATACATTTCATTTGTTTGTTATTCTTCTTTTTTAATATACGTTAGATAACAAGTAAGCTAGCACCATAGTTTTTTTTAAGACAGGACTAACACTGGGCTGACAAAGTGTTTATGTCTGACACACAAATTGGGTAAAACATTTCTTACTTTAATGTTGGTTGGCCATGTGAAGGCACTACGCAGTAGATTAAAACCGGATATTAATGTAAATGTGTGTGTTTAAATTTCCCTCTTTTAAAAGATTTACATACTAATAAACATAGGATATTACTAGTAAAGCGGAGACATCTATTTTACTTTTAAATCCAGGATATGGCTTTAAAAAAATTATATTCATAGATACGCGTTCGGCTGGTGAACCGAATGTCCTGGGTTCGAATCCTGGCGAATACTAGGATTTGTTCCCGGGTCTGGAGGATGTCGCTGAGTCTACCCAGCTCTGATGAGTACCTGACGTTAGCTGGGGTTTAGCAAAGGCGGCTATGCATAGTGCTGGCCACACAATTCCCTAGTATTTCACTAGTGAAAATTCTCAGACACTACGGCATCCCACAGAAATAGGTAATCCCATTACGAGAATTTCCAATGTAGAGTGATTCACAACAATCAACTCTCAGACTCCTCTTATGTAAAGACTCCTCTTATGTAAAGACGAGAGTGAAACAGCGATGTTCCCTATCACCGACCCTTTTCGCTCTTGCAGTAGACTGGGTCCTCCAACAGACCACACGGGGCAAGCGACAAAACATTCAATGGACTCTATTCTCAATATTAGAAGACATTGACTACGCAGAAGACATAGCTCTTCTATCCAGCAGACATCAAGATATTCAAACAAAGACAAGCAGTATAAATGAGATAGCAATCACCATAGGACTCCGAATAAACACACTAAAAACAAAGATTATGAGAAACAATAAAACTATTAACACTTCTGTTTCAGTAGTCTTTAGTAATTCTTATGGCGTGGATCATACTGATAACACAAAGAACTTACACACCACGCCCGATGGTTATATCCTTAGCAAACGGAATTTCTTTAAAACAAATTATTTCTTTTCTTCTTTCTTTTAAATTCTGTTTTTTTTTTTTTTTTTTTTTTTTTTGTTGTTTTTTTTTGCGCAGTTCATGTAACCAGGTTTTTTTTTATCACTACTCGTATACGGCCGAGAAGGAGAAAGCCAGCGCGCTTTAAGTCACATTATTACTTTTCGATGAGTACACCAGACTTGAACCCCACCTTTCTTTGAGAATGCGAGCGAGCGTAGATCTACTCTTTTGGGGCTCGGAGAACTAACTCTGCTGTGTCCACGCACCACTGATACATCACCGTAAAAGTTAGGCACAAATGGTTGGCCGTTCCTGTCCACTCTAAGTTCCTGCTTATGACCTGGTATCCACAAGAAAAGGGGTCGGCAACCCAAGGCACGCGTGCCAAACGTGGCACGTGGAGCGATTTTCAATGGCACGCGAGAGACCTCTAAGAGGTGTTTTATTATTAATAAAAAAAAACACTATACGCTTATTTTTCAGTAATATTTATATTGAGTGAAATCAATTTCACAACATTTAACTATATGTACTTCCCTTTACAAAGACATATATTAAGATAGATTGTTGGGCATTTTCAGAAGCACATCAAAGCACTCAAAGCGGAGTTTCAAGACTTTCTAATTGATCTTTCAATAGTAGTATAGTAGGGTCTTTTCGAGTCGCATTTGAGGCGCGCGCCTCTGCGCCTCAGTTGACCTTTGACCTTTGATCCGGAAGTGCCCTTTGACCCCGTTACCGGAAGTGACCCATACCGGAAGTGACGTCATCCAAGATGGCGTCTACTCGTGTCGTTACACGACCGACCGTGACCTAGTGACCCCTACTGGAAGTGACGTCATCCAAGATGGCGTCTCGTCGTGTTGTTACACGTTCGGCCGTGACCTAGTGCCCTTTTGACCTAGTGACCTTTTGACCGCACGGTTATTTTGTGGTATTACACGTGCTTTGGGCACGTGCTTTAATTAAAGATGGCGGAACCAAGATGGCGGTTCCTCGTGTTGTTAGCACGGGATTTGATCATATGATTATTTTTGTCTGGTATTATTTTTGTCTGGTATTATTTTTTCCCATTGTCTTACAATGATTGACACATGTCCTTTTTTTTTTTCTCCCATTGTTTTATAAGGGTCTTTCTAAGGTTCAGCGGATCTAAAATTTTATAATTAATTAATAATATTAATTAAGTAATTGATCACTTGTATAGTGTTCTTTATAATTTTCAATAGTAAAAGGCTTTTTTCAATAAGTTTAATGTGTTTATTGCCCTAATTAGCACCTTTGAATCGATAATTGATGCCATTATTAGCGTGTAAAGGAACGTTTTTAAATACTAAGGGTCGTAATTAGCACTAAATATCCCACGTTTTTTTATACTTTTTTACTTTTTGCTTACTAGCATACATTAATTGTCTCTATTTTATACTTAATTAACATATTATAATTTTTATAGTTATAATTAACTTGTAAACAGGTGTTTTTAATGACTAAGGGCCGTAATTATCACTAAATAGACAACATTTTAATACGTTTTTGCCTTATTAATTACATGGATACATTAATTGTCTCTATTTTATACTTAATTAACATATTATAATTTTTATAGTTATAAGTAACTTGTAAACAGGTGTTTTTAATGACTAAGGGCCGTAATTATCACTAAATAGACAACATTTTAATACGTTTTTACCTTATTAATTACATGGATACAGTAATTTTCTTAATTTATTCTTAACTAATGAACTAATTATAATTTGTATAGCCATACTTATCTCGTAAAGGGACGATTTTAATTACTAAGGGCCGTAATTATCACATTTCAAGCAACAAGTCTCATCTAAGGAACGCACATTTACTTACTTCGATACGGTAATTATCTTAATTTTATTCTTAACTAATTAACTGATTATAATTTTTATAGCCATAATTATCTCGTAAAGGGACGATTTTAATTCCTAAGGGCCGTAATTATCACATTTTAAGCTACAAGTCTCATGTAAGGAACGCACATTTACTTACTTCGATACGGTAATTATCTTAATTTTATTCTTAACTAATTAACTGATTATAATTTGTGTAGCCATAATTATCTCGTAAAGGGACGATTTTAATTACTAAGGGCCGTAATTATCACATTTCTAGCAACAAGTCTCATCTAAGGAACGCACATTTACTTACTTCGATACGGTAATTATCTTAATTTTATTCTTAACTAATTAACTGATTATAATTTGTATAGCCATAATTATCTCGTAAAGGGACGATTTTAATTCCTAAGGGCCGTAATTATCACATTTTAAGCTACAATTCTCATGTAAGGAACGCACATTTACTTACTTCGATACGGTAATTATCTTAATTTTATTCTTAACCAATTTATTTGATTATAATTTGTATAGCCATAATTATCTCGTAAAGGGACGATTTTAATTCCTAAGGGCCGTAATTATCACATTTTAAGCTACAATTCTCATGTAAGGAACGCACATTTACTTACTTCGATACGGTAATTATCTTAATTTTATTCTTAACCAATTTATTTGATTATAATTTGTATAGCCATAATTATCTCGTAAAGGGACGATTTTAATTCCTAAGGGCCGTAATTATCACATTTCAAGCAACAATTCTCATGTAAGGAACGCACATTTACTTACTTCGATACGGTAATTATCTTAATTTTATTCTTAACTAATTAACTAATTATAATTTTAATAACCATAATTAGCTTGTAAACGGGTCTGTTTTTAATTACAAAGGGCTTCAATTATCCATAAATAGACCACATTCTATATACGTTTTACCTTTTTACTTATTGGGATAGAGTAATTATCTTAATTTTATTCTTAATTAAACAATTGAAATTTTTTTATAGCCATAATTATCTTGTAAAGGGGCGTTTATTAATTACCAAGGTCCGTAATTAGCACTAAATAGACCAATTTTTTTTACTTTTTTTACTTTTTACTTACTTGAATATAGTAATTGTCTTTATTGTATACGTAATTAACTAACTAATTATAACTTTAAGAACCATAATTATCGTGTAAAGAGGTGTTTTTTAATTACTAAGGCCACAAAATTAGCACTAAATAGGCCACCTTTTATATACCTTTTACATTTTTACTTACTTGTATATAGTAATTATCTCTATTTTATACTTAATTAAATAACTAATTTGTATTTTTATAGCCATAATTATATTGTAAAGTTTTTTTTTAAATAAGATGACGTCTATTTTGTTCTTACACATGCTTTTAACACGTGATTTTTTAAAATTTAAGAATGTTTAATATTACTATTTCGGTTTGATTAAGCCTTTTCCTTATTTATTGACAATAAACAAAAGTACGACATAAAGTATAACAGTACAACACTACAACAGTACAACAAAACAACATATAGAAAAAAAAAAGGTTTAAGTTATGATGTGATTTTATTCATAGTATTATATAGACATAGTACGTACATCAATTAAATAAGTTTATTTTTAATAATACTTTCATAGTATGTACATCAAACAAAAAGTTTATTTATAGCAATACATATATACATACAATAGCAACCAAAAAGCTTTATTTAGATCAATTCATATATACAGTATAATGTATTTATAGCAATCAGACAAGTTTATTTATAACAATGCGTATATACAGTATAGTGTATTTATAGCAATTCATATATACAGTATAGTGTATTTATAGCAATCAAACAAGTTTATTTATATCAATTGATATATACAGTATAGTTTATTTACAGCAGTAAACAGGAAGCGTTGACAAGATCTGAAATAAATAAATGCTTGTCTTATAAAAATTTTAATAATAGTACTATGTATATATTGTAAGCAGGTTAAAAATAAAGCCACCACCTATCTAAATAACGATACAAGCTAAATCAACATATTGTGATATAAAGGCAAAAAATAACTTACCGTTTTTCTGTATATAACAGCGACCTAGACACAAAAACTGGAACAAGGGTAGATTTACGATGCTAGAACAAGTGAAATTTAGCAATCTGCCTCGGACTATATATAGCGTATTTTGACCACACCTGTATTTATCAGTATCATCTTAAAAGCCAACACTGTCTAAACCCATTTAAACATTACGTCTGGTTACGTATATTAAGCATAGGCTGAGAGTTTCGGTGTACAGGTAATTGGATTTGACTGGCCCTATGGTCAGTTTCCATTAGTTGCACTTGGCTAAGTGCATTTTACTCGTTGCACTGGTCAAAAATTTACTTATCTACCAACCTGAATCTCGGCTACGGCATCTGGCTCGTCACGATGATGTAACAATTCAGAAATTTTTAGTTCGCCAGCTGTTGCACTAAGGCACTTAGTACAGACCTAAAGGTCAACTTTTTGCACTAATGGGTTTTGGCTTATCAATCATCCATGTGGTCAGGTTTTTACATTTTTGCACTAAGGCACTTAGTACAGTAAGGTCAATCCTTTTACTTATATACTTTATAATTACATAAGTCTACATTTGTATTTTGTACATTTTCTTTAAATTTTTATTGATAATACGTGTAAATACAGTTTACTTAACTCGTTTAAATTTAAATTAAATTAAAATTGAATTGTTTATTTATATAGCGCTTCTATCTATGCTATTTTAGCATGCTCAGTGCCATCTGTAAACACTTTTAAACATAAATGTTGCATATTTTAACTATTCTCTCGGCCAGATGGTCTTTAACTTGGTTGTGAGCGTTCACGCGAATGTACATTATTTTAGTGAATGTGTATTTCGAGTATTCTTTTTTTAAATATTTCTCTTTTCAATTGAAAAAATTTAAATTGTTTAATCGTTAAACGAAGTGTAATGGTTAACTTACTATAACATCGTTATTTCCTTATTTACTTACCTATTTTAAATGTGTATCTTTTAAATGTATAACTGCTAACAAACATCGCTTTAGCTATTAAAATTCAGTTTGATATACGTAAATGGTTGTATCTTTTCATTTTTGTCGTGTAATTTTTTACTTACTAGGGTTGAACGTTTTAAAATTTAAGTATATTAAGTGTTTCAAGTGGTATCCAATATGACGGGTCAGAAGGGGGCGGATCCAAGAGGGCCGATTCGAGTGTTCCACACACGGGTCAACTGGAAAACAAGATAGCGTCTAATCCAAGTAATATACAAGGGCAGTTACCGTGTAATAATTTTTTAAACAGTAAACATCAAGAGATTTCATTTTTTTTTAAATTTTTATTTGCGCGCAATTACATCAAACAAGGAATAAAACAACAACATGACTGGTAGTTTTTTTTTATTATTTTCTTTTTTATTTTACATCTAACTAAAGGTATATTTACAATACGAACAGAGTCATTTATAATATAATAAATACGAGCATGGTTAATTTCTTACGTACATGAAACAAATAAAAAATCGACAATTAGTAATACGTACGTGTTGTCTGTATTTGTCTGTGTGTGCGTGTGTGTAGTATATAGGTCCTAGGGGTTCCTAAAGAAAATTATACTAATAACGGTATTGTCTTAACATTGTCTGAGTACATCTGTCTCTTTATGTAAAAATAAGAGCGTTAATTTCTGTGTAGTTAGTGTATGTATGAAGTAAAGGCGTTATGTGTAACAAACTTTTTTTAAATAGTAAATCAGACATCCAGGCTAAACTAAATTATCAAGTTTAATGTTTATGTCACAACTGGCGACTCTTACAAATGTTGCGACAAGGTTTTCTGTAAGAATCTTGCACAATCATCCGAGCGCTATGTGTTTCATTTGTCCCTCGGTAGTGTACTTTGAGCATGATTCCGATTGTTTACTACAGCTTTTCAACTTTTTGGTATACAGAAGTCACGGACAGGATACGACAAGTAGTAATCTATACCCAACATACTTGATTTTAAAACAACTAGGCATATCATCTTACACGTTTATAGAACTCCTCTTGGTACATCACAGTGACGTTAATTTTTTATACAACTAAGACATGTCAAACAATCCCAAATTTTGTGTTTGTTTCCACAATTAGAAACATTTTCAGTTTGACAAATATTTTTAGAGACCCTTCCGTGTTTGACAGGCAATAATGTTAACTTTTACATCACGAATGACTAGTTTCTTTTTCTGCCTTGCGCAATCTTTGTATCGCTTACTACTTTCTTCTCTCTCTCTCTCTCTCTCTCTCTCTCTCTCTCTCTCTCTCTCTCTCTCTCTCTCTCTCTCTCTCAACAAACCTGTTAGGGTAACTTTTTAGAAATCTTTTACACACGCGACAAACTTTTAAGTACATCTTCTCAAACTCTCGATAGCGCTCTCTGTCTCCAACTTTCTCTCACAAAACATCTCTCTTTCAACAGCGTTCCCTCTTTCTGTCTTTGACTGCTTTCCTTACTATGTCTACACTTATTTATCTCTCCGTCTCTTTCTCTAACAAAACGTTAGGTCACTCCAACCTAACCATTACGCGTGCTCTTTTTTCTGCATTGCTCATTATCTGTATCTCTTACTACATGCTTCTATCTTTCTCCCGCTCTCTAGAAAAACTTTATGGTCAGCAAAACCTAACACATAATTTGCTACACAGCTTTCATTATGTCTTTCGTTTTCTTTTTTTTCCGCGTGCCATCGTTTACATTCTTAGTCTCTGTGACTCTCTTTCCTTACTCTTGTCTCGAGAACTTTCTTTCACGAAACGTTTAGTTACTCTAAGCAGCACTCTTTCAACAGCGTTCCCTCTTTCTGTCTTGTTCAATCGCTACCTTCTTACTTACTTCTTCTCTCTTTCTAAAAATGTCTTTCATTTTATGTTTTATAACGTGCAAATCGTTAAGCATGGTCACTCCTAATGCTAAAACGGTGTGTACTTTACACGTAAATAAGGTTTTACAAGTAAGAGATATATAGCAAAGGCCAAGGTCAACTGACACTAGTGTGAATTTGGGAAAAGCCCCTCCTTGCTCTACCTAACTATAACTGTCTAAAACTTACCAAATATTACCAAACTAGTTACGTAAATCTTTTAATTATCAAACCAACATTTACTAATAGTAGTGGGCAGAACCTTTGTAATGCATACCACTCACCAACTATACAACTCTTGTCATTCCATCACCACCCAAATATATCTTCCAACTTAAGACAATCTTGCTCGACTTAAATCCTTAGAATATTTTTATAGATAGCCCTGTCCTACCACAGACTTTACAAAACACATATCTACAACCCCCAAGTGAATTTCCCCACTTAGGAAATCTTGCTTGACTGATGTCATGGAAGATTTCTGATAGTCTATCTTTATCGATATCCCCGTCCTACCACAGACTTTACAAAACACATATCTACAACCCCCAAGTGAATTTCCCCACTTAGGAAATCTTGCTTGACTGATGTCATGGAAGATTTCTGATAGTCTATCTTTATCGATATCGCCGTTCTACATCAGACTTTACAAAACACATATCTACAACCCTCAAGTGAATTTTCCCACTTAGGAAATCTTGCTTGACCCAAACCTTCTAATACTTTTATTGATAGCCCTGTCCAAAACACTAATCTTAAAAAAAACCTTTATAGATATCCCTGTCCAAAACACAACCCAAAACATATATCTACAACACCCAATTATACCTTCCCACTTAGGCAATATTGCTTGACTCAAACCCTTATAATACTTCTATAGTTAGTCCTGTCCAAAACACTAACTTTACAAAACACTACACCTTCAGTTTAAAGTATTACTTTTTCACTACCCTATCCAACTTATAGTAGTAATTGCTAAAAATAATAAATACACATCCTAAAACTTATCACAATTCCTTTAAACTAATTCTAGTGATTTACAAAACTTTTTACAATATTGACTATCAACCCCAAACTAGTACAAACAAATAAATGTTTTCTTCTACCCCACTTTTCCCAAATTCACACTAGTGTCAGTTGACCTTGGCCTTTGCTATATATCTCTTACTTGTAAAACCTTATTTACGTGTAAAGTACACACCGTTTTAGCATTAGGAGTGACCATGCTTAACGATTTGCACGTTATAAAACATAAAATGAAAGACATTTTTAGAAAGAGAGAAGAAGTAAGTAAGAAGGTAGCGATTGAACAAGACAGAAAGAGGGAACGCTGTTGAAAGAGTGCTGCTTAGAGTAACTAAACGTTTCGTGAAAGAAAGTTCTCGAGACAAGAGTAAGGAAAGAGAGTCACAGAGACTAAGAATGTAAACGATGGCACGCGGAAAAAAAAGAAAACGAAAGACATAATGAAAGCTGTGTAGCAAATTATGTGTTAGGTTTTGCTGACCATAAAGTTTTTCTAGAGAGCGGGAGAAAGATAGAAGCATGTAGTAAGAGATACAGATAATGAGCAATGCAGAAAAAAGAGCACGCGTAATGGTTAGGTTGGAGTGACCTAACGTTTTGTTAGAGAAAGAGACGGAGAGATAAATAAGTGTAGACATAGTAAGGAAAGCAGTCAAAGACAGAAAGAGGGAACGCTGTTGAAAGAGAGATGTTTTGTGAGAGAAAGTTGGAGACAGAGAGCGCTATCGAGAGTTTGAGAAGATGTACTTAAAAGTTTGTCGCGTGTGTAAAAGATTTCTAAAAAGTTACCCTAACAGGTTTGTTGAGAGAGAGAGAGAGAGAGAGAGAGAGAGAGAGAGAGAGAGAGAGAGAGAGAGAGAGAGAGAGAGAGAGAGAGAGAAGAAAGTAGTAAGCGATACAAAGATTGCGCAAGGCAGAAAAAGAAACTAGTCATTCGTGATGTAAAAGTTAACATTATTGCCTGTCAAACACGGAAGGGTCTCTAAAAATATTTGTCAAACTGAAAATGTTTCTAATTGTGGAAACAAACACAAAATTTGGGATTGTTTGACATGTCTTAGTTGTATAAAAAATTAACGTCACTGTGATGTACCAAGAGGAGTTCTATAAACGTGTAAGATGATATGCCTAGTTGTTTTAAAATCAAGTATGTTGGGTATAGATTACTACTTGTCGTATCCTGTCCGTGACTTCTGTATACCAAAAAGTTGAAAAGCTGTAGTAAACAATCGGAATCATGCTCAAAGTACACTACCGAGGGACAAATGAAACACATAGCGCTCGGATGATTGTGCAAGATTCTTACAGAAAACCTTGTCGCAACATTTGTAAGAGTCGCCAGTTGTGACATAAACATTAAACTTGATAATTTAGTTTAGCCTGGATGTCTGATTTACTATTTAAAAAAAGTTTGTTACACATAACGCCTTTACTTCATACATACACTAACTACACAGAAATTAACGCTCTTATTTTTACATAAAGAGACAGATGTACTCAGACAATGTTAAGACAATACCGTTATTAGTATAATTTTCTTTAGGAACCCCTAGGACCTATATACTACACACACGCACACACAGACAAATACAGACAACACGTACGTATTACTAATTGTCGATTTTTTATTTGTTTCATGTACGTAAGAAATTAACCATGCTCGTATTTATTATATTATAAATGACTCTGTTCGTATTGTAAATATACCTTTAGTTAGATGTAAAATAAAAAAGAAAATAATAAAAAAAAACTACCAGTCATGTTGTTGTTTTATTCCTTGTTTGATGTAATTGCGCGCAAATAAAAATTTAAAAAAAAATGAAATCTCTTGATGTTTACTGTTTAAAAAATTATTACACGGTAACTGCCCTTGTATATTACTTGGATTAGACGCTATCTTGTTTTCCAGTTGACCCGTGTGTGGAACACTCGAATCGGCCCTCTTGGATCCGCCCCCTTCTGACCCGTCATATTGGATACCACTTGAAACACTTAATATACTTAAATTTTAAAACGTTCAACCCTAGTAAGTAAAAAATTACACGACAAAAATGAAAAGATACAACCATTTACGTATATCAAACTGAATTTTAATAGCTAAAGCGATGTTTGTTAGCAGTTATACATTTAAAAGATACACATTTAAAATAGGTAAGTAAATAAGGAAATAACGATGTTATAGTAAGTTAACCATTACACTTCGTTTAACGATTAAACAATTTAAATTTTTTCAATTGAAAAGAGAAATATTTAAAAAAAGAATACTCGAAATACACATTCACTAAAATAATGTACATTCGCGTGAACGCTCACAACCAAGTTAAAGACCATCTGGCCGAGAGAATAGTTAAAATATGCAACATTTATGTTTAAAAGTGTTTACAGATGGCACTGAGCATGCTAAAATAGCATAGATAGAAGCGCTATATAAATAAACAATTCAATTTTAATTTAATTTAAATTTAAACGAGTTAAGTAAACTGTATTTACACGTATTATCAATAAAAATTTAAAGAAAATGTACAAAATACAAATGTAGACTTATGTAATTATAAAGTATATAAGTAAAAGGATTGACCTTACTGTACTAAGTGCCTTAGTGCAAAAATGTAAAAACCTGACCACATGGATGATTGATAAGCCAAAACCCATTAGTGCAAAAAGTTGACCTTTAGGTCTGTACTAAGTGCCTTAGTGCAACAGCTGGCGAACTAAAAATTTCTGAATTGTTACATCATCGTGACGAGCCAGATGCCGTAGCCGAGATTCAGGTTGGTAGATAAGTAAATTTTTGACCAGTGCAACGAGTAAAATGCACTTAGCCAAGTGCAACTAATGGAAACTGACCATAGGGCCAGTCAAATCCAATTACCTGTACACCGAAACTCTCAGCCTATGCTTAATATACGTAACCAGACGTAATGTTTAAATGGGTTTAGACAGTGTTGGCTTTTAAGATGATACTGATAAATACAGGTGTGGTCAAAATACGCTATATATAGTCCGAGGCAGATTGCTAAATTTCACTTGTTCTAGCATCGTAAATCTACCCTTGTTCCAGTTTTTGTGTCTAGGTCGCTGTTATATACAGAAAAACGGTAAGTTATTTTTTGCCTTTATATCACAATATGTTGATTTAGCTTGTATCGTTATTTAGATAGGTGGTGGCTTTATTTTTAACCTGCTTACAATATATACATAGTACTATTATTAAAATTTTTATAAGACAAGCATTTATTTATTTCAGATCTTGTCAACGCTTCCTGTTTACTGCTGTAAATAAACTATACTGTATATATCAATTGATATAAATAAACTTGTTTGATTGCTATAAATACACTATACTGTATATATGAATTGCTATAAATACACTATACTGTATATACGCATTGTTATAAATAAACTTGTCTGATTGCTATAAATACATTATACTGTATATATGAATTGATCTAAATAAAGCTTTTTGGTTGCTATTGTATGTATATATGTATTGCTATAAATAAACTTTTTGTTTGATGTACATACTATGAAAGTATTATTAAAAATAAACTTATTTAATTGATGTACGTACTATGTCTATATAATACTATGAATAAAATCACATCATAACTTAAACCTTTTTTTTTTCTATATGTTGTTTTGTTGTACTGTTGTAGTGTTGTACTGTTATACTTTATGTCGTACTTTTGTTTATTGTCAATAAATAAGGAAAAGGCTTAATCAAACCGAAATAGTAATATTAAACATTCTTAAATTTTAAAAAATCACGTGTTAAAAGCATGTGTAAGAACAAAATAGACGTCATCTTATTTAAAAAAAAACTTTACAATATAATTATGGCTATAAAAATACAAATTAGTTATTTAATTAAGTATAAAATAGAGATAATTACTATATACAAGTAAGTAAAAATGTAAAAGGTATATAAAAGGTGGCCTATTTAGTGCTAATTTTGTGGCCTTAGTAATTAAAAAACACCTCTTTACACGATAATTATGGTTCTTAAAGTTATAATTAGTTAGTTAATTACGTATACAATAAAGACAATTACTATATTCAAGTAAGTAAAAAGTAAAAAAAGTAAAAAAAATTGGTCTATTTAGTGCTAATTACGGACCTTGGTAATTAATAAACGCCCCTTTACAAGATAATTATGGCTATAAAAAAATTTCAATTGTTTAATTAAGAATAAAATTAAGATAATTACTCTATCCCAATAAGTAAAAAGGTAAAACGTATATAGAATGTGGTCTATTTATGGATAATTGAAGCCCTTTGTAATTAAAAACAGACCCGTTTACAAGCTAATTATGGTTATTAAAATTATAATTAGTTAATTAGTTAAGAATAAAATTAAGATAATTACCGTATCGAAGTAAGTAAATGTGCGTTCCTTACATGAGAATTGTTGCTTGAAATGTGATAATTACGGCCCTTAGGAATTAAAATCGTCCCTTTACGAGATAATTATGGCTATACAAATTATAATCAAATAAATTGGTTAAGAATAAAATTAAGATAATTACCGTATCGAAGTAAGTAAATGTGCGTTCCTTACATGAGAATTGTAGCTTAAAATGTGATAATTACGGCCCTTAGGAATTAAAATCGTCCCTTTACGAGATAATTATGGCTATACAAATTATAATCAAATAAATTGGTTAAGAATAAAATTAAGATAATTACCGTATCGAAGTAAGTAAATGTGCGTTCCTTACATGAGAATTGTAGCTTAAAATGTGATAATTACGGCCCTTAGGAATTAAAATCGTCCCTTTACGAGATAATTATGGCTATACAAATTATAATCAGTTAATTAGTTAAGAATAAAATTAAGATAATTACCGTATCGAAGTAAGTAAATGTGCGTTCCTTAGATGAGACTTGTTGCTAGAAATGTGATAATTACGGCCCTTAGTAATTAAAATCGTCCCTTTACGAGATAATTATGGCTACACAAATTATAATCAGTTAATTAGTTAAGAATAAAATTAAGATAATTACCGTATCGAAGTAAGTAAATGTGCGTTCCTTACATGAGACTTGTAGCTTAAAATGTGATAATTACGGCCCTTAGGAATTAAAATCGTCCCTTTACGAGATAATTATGGCTATAAAAATTATAATCAGTTAATTAGTTAAGAATAAAATTAAGATAATTACCGTATCGAAGTAAGTAAATGTGCGTTCCTTAGATGAGACTTGTTGCTTGAAATGTGATAATTACGGCCCTTAGTAATTAAAATCGTCCCTTTACGAGATAAGTATGGCTATACAAATTATAATTAGTTCATTAGTTAAGAATAAATTAAGAAAATTACTGTATCCATGTAATTAATAAGGTAAAAACGTATTAAAATGTTGTCTATTTAGTGATAATTACGGCCCTTAGTCATTAAAAACACCTGTTTACAAGTTACTTATAACTATAAAAATTATAATATGTTAATTAAGTATAAAATAGAGACAATTAATGTATCCATGTAATTAATAAGGCAAAAACGTATTAAAATGTTGTCTATTTAGTGATAATTACGGCCCTTAGTCATTAAAAACACCTGTTTACAAGTTAATTATAACTATAAAAATTATAATATGTTAATTAAGTATAAAATAGAGACAATTAATGTATGCTAGTAAGCAAAAAGTAAAAAAGTATAAAAAAACGTGGGATATTTAGTGCTAATTACGACCCTTAGTATTTAAAAACGTTCCTTTACACGCTAATAATGGCATCAATTATCGATTCAAAGGTGCTAATTAGGGCAATAAACACATTAAACTTATTGAAAAAAGCCTTTTACTATTGAAAATTATAAAGAACACTATACAAGTGATCAATTACTTAATTAATATTATTAATTAATTATAAAATTTTAGATCCGCTGAACCTTAGAAAGACCCTTATAAAACAATGGGAGAAAAAAAAAAAGGACATGTGTCAATCATTGTAAGACAATGGGAAAAAATAATACCAGACAAAAATAATACCAGACAAAAATAATCATATGATCAAATCCCGTGCTAACAACACGAGGAACCGCCATCTTGGTTCCGCCATCTTTAATTAAAGCACGTGCCCAAAGCACGTGTAATACCACAAAATAACCGTGCGGTCAAAAGGTCACTAGGTCAAAAGGGCACTAGGTCACGGCCGAACGTGTAACAACACGACGAGACGCCATCTTGGATGACGTCACTTCCAGTAGGGGTCACTAGGTCACGGTCGGTCGTGTAACGACACGAGTAGACGCCATCTTGGATGACGTCACTTCCGGTATGGGTCACTTCCGGTAACGGGGTCAAAGGGCACTTCCGGATCAAAGGTCAAAGGTCAACTGAGGCGCAGAGGCGCGCGCCTCAAATGCGACTCGAAAAGACCCTACTATACTACTTTCAATACCTAATCAAGCATAACTGGCTTAATCTTACTACGACCTTCTTAGATGTAGATAGTTTTTTTTATTAAGTATAGGGATAGCCTTTTGGCGATTCGAAAACGTAGCCAGTAGAATTTTAACCTTTAATGAAATGGGCATCGAAATGTGCCAAATTGTTTAAGAGATAAAATCCTCAAGGTTGAATGGACAAATAATTAATGCAGGAAATGTTTACTTACAACTATTTAACGTAAATTAATTGTATACCTCTAATAATTAAATCTTGTAATGAATACCACAACGCTAGTTTATGTAAAGAAATAATAATTAGTCAGTAATAGTTGTTTTATTACAAAACATTACTTGTTTGGCATCACTATTGAATCAAATTTAGAATCTTTATTTTCATTAAAGGGAAATAATTAGCTACTTTTATTTCCGCTAATATTTCTAATATTACGTTTTTTAATTTTTATTTTATAAAAGACTAAATGGTCTACAAATTATAACTAAATGACTAAACTGTCAAAAAGTATTTGAAAATTGTATAAATATTATATGACAAATATAATATATGCACATTTTTTGAACATTACATTAACTACCCAGTTTGTATGATCACTTTTTATCAATTCCGCTATACGTCGTTCGTAAAAAATTAATCATACATCAATGAAAGGTCATCACATTTAAACTGACAACAAAATGTTATAATTAATATGAGTTGATATATAATATGTAGGCCTATCTTGACAACTAAATGATAACCTTTACACATAAATGTGAAAGTTAGGTAATATAATTTTGTATTTGGTATAAATGCTAATAAAAAGAATGATAATCACATACTCATTATTTTTTAAAATTAAATATAATTTATACAACGCTTTAAAGATTTTCTCCATAGAGTTCCCTTTCTTTTGGCCTTTGTCTAGCTACGGAATTATTTACTTGTCTTATAAGAAAACAAGTATAATAGAGCAGGTTGACTTTTAGGCTGTTGGCATGCTGAATGATTTAGAAATCCCAGCTTGGCACACCATTAGCAAAAGGTTGCCGACCCCTGCTAGTAGAGTGTGACCTTCACTTCGTAACAAATTTAAATGAAACTAAAATTAACTAGATCTAACAAGGTTCATTAATCATATTGTAACAAATTAAATTGTTCAAATGCAATTTAAAAATAAATAAATATTAGAAACAGTATAAACTGTGCTACATGGCTTGTTAAAATTCTTAAATTATTTTTTCCCGAAAAGGCCCTTTTTTTGTAGTGAATTCAAAACAAGAAGAAGTTTATTTCTGTGTGACAATGTTTTTCAACTAACGTTTATGTAACTGATTTCACCTCGCTCATTATCCAATGCCAACTCTTATGTTACCAACTTAAGAGAACGTGAAACTTTTAATCTAGGAATAATAAAACAGCAAGGTTTAACAGCACATCATCAAAAATTTGATATTACCATAAGAGTTCAAATTAATATATATTTTATTTTCGCTATTACTATTATGAAAAAAAAAAATTTCCCGCTTTCAAATATCTTTAAAGAGCAAAACCATTTTATGAAGTGGGAATCCAAGTGTTAAGCCAAAATCAATGCGACCTACTTTTGTAGTAAATGTAAACATGCGTGACCTACATTTAGAGTGAATGTAATTAGATTCAGAGTGCAAGTTAACAATTTTGAGTAAAGGTAAAGTTGAGCAGAAAACGTTTGTAAAGTCCTTTTTTTTTCAAATGGGAACCTTTAGTGTTAAATAGCCTTTTGTGATGTTCTTTTAAAAAATATCTTTCCCATATTGTTGTCATTAAATGATGTGTGTTATATTATTGTCTAGTATAAACTTTGTAATTTTTGTTTTCAAATTCCATATAGTATGAGTTACTGCTTCAATGAATAACTGTCACAACTGCGGACAATAAACTATTAAACTTATTACTATTAAAGTTATTTTAATAATGTGATAGTTCTTTTAAGTGAGCATGTTATATTTTAACAGTGTTTAATAGTGAAGTGTGTTTAGGAGTAGATTTTAAACAGGTGTTAGTAAAACAAAAAAATTTCGAAAGTGTGACGTACTTTAGGGGGGGGGGTCCGAGATTTGTGACAGTTTGTAACAATGGGGGGAGGGGGTTAAAACTGGTCAAAAATAGCGTGACGTACTGCAGGGCGACAGGGATCCGTCGGTGGCAGGGATAGAACCCGCGACGTGTCAGTTGTTTTTTGGTTGACAGTCCAGTGAACTAACCGCTGGACCAGCCGGCGTATATATTGTTCTAACGCAGTGGTTCTTAACCGGTGCTCCGCGGAGCACTGGTGCTCCGCGAGGTAGTTGCAAGTGCTCCGCGAAATTATGAAACTACAAATTTAATGTTCACTCACTTACGTTAAGTTCGGATCATAATGTTAAAAAAAGTATTATTAATTCCCAATTCATTTTTAGTTTTACAGTAATACCCCATAATGGACATTTTTCTTATCAAACGAAAAGCGAATGATTCGGAAGAACAAATTACTAAAAATGGACCGAGTACAAGTAGAAGCGGTAGTAATGCTCTTGCTGCACATATTGTGTCTGATACAAACGGTAGAATTAAAAGAAGAAAAATTAATTGACAGTATTCTGAAGAATATTTCAGTTGTGGATTTACGTACATTTGTGAGGAAGAATATCACATTCCACAATGTATTGTATGTGGAGAAAAATTATCCTACAGCGCGATGGTTCCTACCAAGTTGAAACGTCACTTTTCTACAAATCACGCTAACCTTGCTACAAAAACTAAAGATTATTTCAAACGATTGTTAGATAATGCAAGCTAAACAAGTAAAATATTTTGAAAAAACTGTGAAAATTTCCGATAAGGCACAATTGGCGTCATATAAGGTTGCTGAAATGATTGCTGTTCAGTTAAAACCACATACTATAGCAGAGTCTTTAATTATACCTGCATGTTGTGAAATGGTTAAAATTATGTTTTCCGATGAAGCAACAAAGGAAATAATGAAAATTCCTCGTTCAAATGATACAATAAAAAATAGAATTAAAAATATGTCGGATGATATCGAGAAAACAGTTGCCGATAAGCTTTCCAAACGGCATTTTGCTCTGCAAATTGACGAGTCCACTGACATAAGTGGAAAAGCTCATAAACTAGGGTTCGTTCGTTTCATTTATGAAAACGAAATAGTGAATCAATTTCTATGCTGTCTTGAGCTTACCGAACGTTTGACAGGACAAGATGTCTTTGATTCTATTTCTTCCTATTTCGAACAATTCAAAATATCATGGGAGTTGTGTGTGGGAATTTGTACGGACGGTGCTCCATCATTGGTCGGCTCATTAAAAGGGTTTGTGACTCTCGCCAAGAAAAAAAACGCCAATATTATATCTACTCACTGTTTTTTGCACAGAGAATCTCTGGTGTCCAAAACATTACCAGTAGCATTAAAACCTGTGCTAGACAAAGTTGTAAATATGGTAAACTTCATAAAATCGAGACCTTTGAAAATACGCGTCTTTAAAAATCTTTGCATCTCTATGGAAGCCAAGTACGAATCTTTGCTTTTGCATTCTGAAGTGAGATGGTTATCCAGAGGAAAAGTGTTACGTCGTTTCTTAGAACTGAATGATGAATTGATGACCTTTTTCCAAAATGAAAATATGGACGATTTTGTGGAATATCTTCAAAATGACATTTGGTGTGCTAAATTGGCATATTTAGCTGATATTTTTTTATTATTTAAATTGTTTCAAGGAAGAAAAGAAAATTTTTTAACATTGACCGACAAATTGACAGCCTTTCGGAAAAAAGTTATTTTTTGGAAAAATCGTTTGTTGGAGAAAAAGAAAGTAGATATCTTTCCTTCTCTTAATGATAACACTACCGACGAAATTATTTCAGCAGTAACAGAGCATTTAACTTTATAAGAAGAAAAGATTTAATTTTATTTTCCATCAATAAACGTAGAAACATATGACTGGATACGTAATCCCTTTGCCACGGTTGATACATCAAATAGTAAGTTTTCATACCAAGAAGAAGAAGAATTAATCAACCTATCATCGGATCGTACACTTAAAATAAAATTTTCCGAAATGGTTTTGGAGGAATTTTTGATTTTTGTGCGAGAACAATACTCAGCTCTCTCCATGAAGGCACTTAAAATCTTGTTGCAATTTTCAACATCATATTTGTGTGAACTCGGTTTCTCGATAGTCACCAACATAAAAACTAAAAAACGAGCAACACTTACTAATTTGGATGAAGAATTGAGGGTAGCTATTTCTAAGTAAGTAAAGTACCCGTCGGACCGAGATGATCCATAGGTCCGATAAAGCAGCGTTCACCAGTTGGGGCACGGTAACGAACGGCAGCGCGTTCGACTGGCGAGCCGAAGGTCCCGGGTTCGAATCATGGTGCAGGCTAGGATTTTTCCCCAGGTCCGGAGGGTGTCCCTGAGTCTACCCAGCTCTGATGGGTATCTGACATTAGTTGGGCTAAAGTAAAGGCGGTTGTGCATAGTGCTGGCCACACAATCACCTAGTATGCCGTGGCCACAGAAACTGTTGAAGCTATTTCTAAAATTAGGCCTAATATCACTGAAATTTGTAAAAACCGTCAAGCTCAGGTTTCACATTAAATCTTTTTATTTCTCTGAATTAAATTTTGCTCAATGTTATTTTTTTTACTTATTAACTAAATTTATGTTTATTAAAAATGTGTTTGTTATGTTATAATTTTAAACTCTTATGTTATCATCTTTTATTTTGAATAAAAGTCGTACGTATGTGTATTTGTTTGTTTTTTTTACTCCTTGATTTTGGTGCTCCCCAAATTTTTGTCATGATCAAAAGTGCTCCCCGACTTCAAAAGGTTAAGAACCACTGTTCTAACGCATCAATGATTTTGTTCAAGACAATAGAATTTGATTTATTGTGTGTCATTAAAAGATGTCAACGTTATGAAACACAATAATTAACCAAAAATATAGCCTATATGTAGGCTAAAAAAAATCGGTTTTGACTGGGGGTCAAAATTAATTTTTCAAACACTGTTTGTAGGTTGATTGCTACGTAGGCTACGCATTAGCGGTAGGTTGGGGGGGGGGGTAAAAATGTATGGGGGGCAGCAGAGGGTATGAAAATATTACATTGTTTACGTACGTAATATATTCATATTATGGATGGTACCTTAGATGGTCGTGACTCGAGCATTATTCAAAGACGGAAAAAAAAGTTTTCAAGCATATGTTAGAATGTTATTCTTATATTTTAGGCCTATGTCATAAGCCATTGTGTTGTCTTTGTAGAGCTGATGTAGGCCTACTGGTATATATTTTATCCATAACATTTTTCAAGCAGACATCTAATGGTAAAGATCTTGTCGTTGGTTGATATGTTAGGTCTGAATCCGCATTGGTAATCACCTAGTATATTTTCTGTATATTGTTGTAGTCTTCTTGTTATTAATGTAGACATAACCGTGGCCTATATTAAGTTTAGATCTTTCCTTGTGTATTGGTGTTACTAGCTACTACTAGTGCAGTTTCCCAGTCAGTAGAATTTTTTTTTCTTCTTGCCATATTTTTTCTATTAGCGTGTGTATTTCTATGTGTAGCTCTCTACCACCATATTTAATAGGCTAAGCTCTGCTGTGATAGGGTCCTTTCCTGGGGCTTTATGGTTTTTGAGTGACTGTATTTCCTTTGTTGTTTCCTCTAGCGTTGGTGAGTTCACAAGAGGGTCTGGTCTTCCTAGGGCAGGTTTTATCAGTGTGTAACATATTCTACTGTACTTGGTTTATTTAGTAGTTCATCAAAGTGTTCTGCCCATCTCTCAAGTACCTGTTTTCTGTTATTAGCTCACCCTGCTTATTTTCACACATGTTTGGTCTTGCTTGAAAACCATTTTTCTCATCCTTTATTTTCATGTACATTCCTCTCACATCTCGGTTCCTTGCCAGTTTTTCAATCTCCAATAGTTTATCTTTCTCCCACTCCCTTTTTTTCTTTCTGAATAATTTAGTGGCTTTCCTTCTAGCTTCTGTGTATAGTTGTCTGGTATTTCTTGTTTCTCTTTGTAGTATCATCATTCTTGCTTTGTTCCTGTCATCTAGAATTTGTCTGCATTCATTGTCAAACCATCCACCTCTTTTACAACTTACTTTGTATCCTATTAAAATTATTTCTCCAGTTGAGCTCTTTACTGCATTTTTAATTATATCCCAATGTTTGTTAACCCTTACAGTCCCGGGCGCGTATATAGCGGAACTGAAGGCAGCATAGATAGAAGTAGGTCGGTACGGGAAGGGTTAATGTTGTTGTCCATGTCCTCATTTTATGTCAGTCCTTCTGTAACTGTAACTGTAAGTTTTTGTTTTAATTGTTAATTGTGTCTTAAATTTGTCTGCTAGTTGCTACTAGTGGGTCTTTGGTCAGTTTTTGGCTGTCATAGTGTTTCTGTCTCCTATTATGGCTGATGTAGATATTTAGTAGATAATGGATATTCTTTGCTTATATCTGATTTTGACTAGCTTGTGGTCTGAGTCAGCATTTGCTCCTCTAGGCCTATAGCTTCTTACATCCAGGATGTCCGACCCATGTCTTCTATCTATAAGCACATGGTCGATCTGATTTTTAGTGTTACCATCAGCTGATGTTCATGTTATTTTGTGGATGTTTCTGTGAGGAAATTTTGTGCTAATGCTCATTCTTTTTCCTGTGGCAAAGTCTATGTCTGATTCCATTGTTATTGCTATCCTCTTGCAGGCTTTGCCAATAGTTGGTCTAAATGCTTTTTCTTTTCCGATTTTAGCATTGAAGTCGCTTAGTAGGCCTACTATTTTCACATCATGTCCTGGGGCATCGACATATAATTTGTCTAGTTTTTAGGTTATGTACCGTAACACAATTATATATTTATTTGTCAAGTTTCTTGATTCGTTCTGAGCCTGGTGTTGACATTGGTACCTAACTAACCCAACACAATCACTGAACATCACACACATAGATTTTATCAATCAATAAGTAATACGTATTGTATTGTACATTCTGAAGTTTATTCACATGAATAGGCTATTGCATTTACTGACCCACGACTTGAATAGATAAATCAATCAGGTGAACAAATATAATGTAATAGGCCTACAAATAATAGGGAAAGTGTAGGCCTATATTATTATCTAATACAGACTTAGACTATGGCGCCAAATGGCGCTGAGTTGAAGCGTGTAGGACCCGGTGTAGGACCCGGCCTTAACGACGTAACAAGTCCAAGTGATCGAAAAACTAAAAAATAATTTACAACTAAAACAATGGCGGGGGGAAAAAAGAGGGGGTGGGGAGAAATGAGCTAATCAAGTTAATTCTAATTGGCTAAAACTTTGATTGACAAGAGAGAGAGGGGGTTTATACCACATTTAGGGTTAGGCCTACAGTGTTGAGAGAAAGATAAGAGTATGGGATGGGGATCTGTTACAGCCCAACAAGATGAGGGGAGTGGCGGGTGGTGTAGGAGTAGGTGGCGATGCCAACCATAGAATTAACAGAGATTACTTTTCTGTGGAAGTAAATGCATGGAAATAGCATAATATACACGTGTACAGTGAACTTGGGAAGATGTACTGCCAGGAGTAGATATCATTAAGGTTTAACCAGTAAAATGTGTCTTGCACAAAGTATAAGTAATACAATTACACAATGAATGAGCATAATAGAAAACGATAGTAGCAAATACTCATATATTCTTAAATAATATATCATGCAAACGATAGGATCAATGAAGCATGCAAATGAAATATAAATCCAGATAATTCATCAAAAGTAGGCTATAACTACATGAGTGTTTAAACACAAAGAGTGGGTGATAAAGGCAGAAAGAGAGAGAGATACAATCTGTCTCAATCATACATATCCAGTGGCGATAAAGTTAGTGATGTAAGACAACAGCCTTTAAAAGTACATTATATTGTCAGGTTTAATTATTGCAAAGCCCAAGTGTGGCGCCATTTTCGATACCCAAAACGCTAAATGGGTTGACAATGTGCTTTTTGCAATAGTGCAGCTGGGCATGACTGTGATTTTCATATGTTTATATATTTCTGTTGGGGGATATAGCATATAGCAATAATGGCTGATTCTGTGCCAACAAAACAAACATCAAATAAAATTAACAAATGTTGGTTTAACACTAAACTAAAGAAACTGTGTCAACAAAAAGAAAATCTATTCAAAAAGTTTAAGGCAACTAATTCAATTAGACTACATAAAAAATACCTAAAAATTAAACATTTAACTCAGAAAATAAGCAGACAGCGGCAGAATGAATATGTAAACAATGTAATTTCTAAAGATAATAAAAAAAACTTATGGTCCTATATTAAATCAAGAAAAATGGACACTACAGGCATAGCTCCACTGAAAGGCCAAAACAATGAAACTTATAATGATAATGAAACTAAAGCTAATATCCTAAACACACACTTTGCATCATCTTTTTCAAATCCAGGTGACAAAGAAATATTTATAAGTTTAAACAAACTAGAAGAGATAGGAAATATATATGTAGATGAAAAAGGCATTAAACTAACTCCTAACTAACTTAAAAGTAAACAAAGCTTCTGGTCCAGATGAAATACCAGCAAAACTGCTTAAAGAATTAACTAATGAAATATCGCCAATCTTTAAAATACTTTTTCAGGCCTCTCTAAACCAGGGCAAAGTGCCCAAAGATTGGAAATTAGCCAATGTGACCCCTTTTCAAAACAGGAGATAAATCTGACCCCGGAAATTATAGACCTGTTTCTCTAACAAGCATAACATGTAAATTACTTGAACCATATAATATATAGTAGTATAGTAAATCATCTAGACAAACTTAACGCACTGTGCCCACACCAACATGGCTTCAGGAAAAATAGATCATGTGAGACTCAATTAATAGGCTTAATAGATGACTTGTCTAAGTGATTAGATAATAAAAAATCAAATTGATGCTATATTACTAGATTTTTCAAAAGCATTCGATAAAGTTCATCATTCTAGTCTACTAAAAAAACTTAAATATTTTGGAATCTCTGGTCCCTTACATCAGTTGATTCAGGACTTTCTTATAGGCAGGGAACAAACAGTGATAATAAATGGCTCTAAGTCAACACCAATAACTGTAAACTCAGGAGTTCCACAAGGAACTGTTCTAGGACCCCTACAATTTCTAATTTACATTAATGATCTGCCAAATTGCATCAACACAGGAACAAAAGTAAGATTATATGCCGATGATTGCATAATTTATAGAACAATAAAGACAGGAAAAGATAGTGAACTTCTACAAAAAGACCTAGATGAACTACAAAAATGGGAATCAAACTGGAGTATGTCTTTTCACCCAGAAAAATGCCAACTAATAAGGGTATCCAAGAAAAAGAAACAAATAATAGCAAACTACTTCATTCATGGTAAAAAACTAACTCAAACTAACAATGCTAACTATCTAGGAGTAATAATAAATGATAAGTTATCTTGGAACCCTCATATTTATGAAGTAATTAAAAAATCAAAAAAAACATTAGGATTCATAAAAAGGAACTATTACAAATGTAATAAGAATATAAAACTAAAATGCTATCTCACATTAATTAGGCCTATACTAGAATATGCAGCATCTGTATGGGACCCATTAACTAAAGAAAACATTTAAAAATTAGAACAAATTCAAAAAAGAGCTGCAAGGTTCATAACTAGTGAATATTCCCAATTAACAAGAGTAACACCATTAGTCAAATCACTAAACCTAGAAACACTAGAAGACAGAAGGGCAAAGAGTAAAGTAGTAATAATACATAAGGCATTAAACTCTAATTTAGAAATACAACCCAATAATAACCTGTTGCAAAGCTCAGATAAACATAAAGACAAAAACACTTTCCTACTCCCTTATGCCAGAACAAATGCATATAAGTACTCCACCTTCCCGAGTTGCATTCGGGAATGGAATAGGTTGCCTGAACAAACCAGGAAAACCAGTAACTTAACATAATTTAAAACATTAATAAAAATGCAAGACTAGAATCGGACCACGGATGAGCGTAGGACGCAATAATCTTCTTTATAGAAGGAGCGTCCGTAATGTATAGGAAGATAGGAAGTTCATTCTCTGAGCCTTAAGAGAATAATTTCCACTCATGTTCTCCGGTGTAAATTAGTTAATTTTCCATGAAGCATTAAATTATAACTTACATTTAGATCTCAACTCGACTATTTAACACAATAATTTCAATGTCACATCACTCATATACATTATTAATATTAACATACCGGTAACTAACAACATGTCATATTTTAATGGTATTCTTCAGAATGTCCACCGAAGTTCTTTTTTAAGTTCAACTTTTCTGAAAATAATATATTTGTCACATTCTTATGCATATTATATGCCTTCTATGATCAGATAGACACATTATAATTATAAGAATTTCTCTACCATGGTCACAACTGGGTAAAATGTTACAGAAGGGAAGGTGCTTTTCTATTACATGTAGCCTACATATTTTATTATGTTACACAAGGGTGTTGTTGATAACATACTCTTGTCAACTCATTTATACATGGTAACGTGGTTTAAAGCTTCCTCATTAACACATTCATAATTTATAAGTGGCTATGTTCTCCAGAATGAATTCTTTGGGGGTAATTTTTTTAAGCATCTACTTCCAGAATATTCTTTACTACATATATGTCATTTATAAAGCTTTAATCCAGAATGTTTTCTTTGATGTTTGATAAAGTTTCCTTTTTGAAAAAACTTTTTATTGCGCATGTCACATTTATAAGGCTTTCATCCTAAATGTACTCTTAGGTGTTTTTTTAAGCTTGCAATATAAGGATACCCTTTATTACACAAGTCACATTTATAGGGCTTTAATCCTAAATGTACTCTTAGGTGTTTTTTTAAGCTTGCAATATAAGGATACCCTTTATTACATATGTCACATTTATAGAGCTTAAATCCTGAATGTACTCTTTGGTGTCTTTTAAGGTCTGTACTTTGGTAAAACTCTTTATTACACATGTCACATTTATAAGGCTTTAATCCAGAATGCATTCTTTGATGTAACTTTAAGTTTCCAATCTGGGTAAACTCTTTATTACACAAGTGACATTTATAGGGCTTAAATCCTGAATGTATTATTTGATGTTTGTTACAGTCTGCATTTTTATAAAACTCTTTATTACAAATGTTACATTTATAAGGCTTTAATCCAGAATGTATTATTTGATGTAACTTTAAGTTTCCAATCTGACAAAACTCTTTATTACACATGTCACATTTATAAGGCTTTAATCCAGAATGTATTCTTTGATGTACCTTTAAGTTTCCAATATGAGTAAACTCTTTATTACATATGTCACATTTATAAGGCTTTAATCCAGAATGTACTTTTAGGTGTTTTTTTAAGCTTCCACTATAAGGATACCCTTTATTACATATGTCACATTTATAGGGCTTAAATCCTGAATGTATTCTTTGATGTCTTTTAAGGTATGCACTTTGATAAAACTCTTTATTACACATGCCACATTTAAAAGGCTTTAATCCAGAATGTATTCTTTTATGTACCTTTAAGCTTCCAATCTGAGTAAACTCTTTATTACATAAGTCACATTTATAAGGCTTTAATCCAGAATGACTTCTTTGATGTACCTTAAAGTTTCCACTGCGAGAATACTCTTTATTACATATGTCACATTTATAAGGCTTTAATCCAGAATGACTTCTTTTATGTAGCTTTAAGTTTCCACTGTGAGAATACTCTTTATTACATATGTCACATTTATAAGGCTTTAATCCAGAATGTATTCTTTGATGTACCTTTAAGCTTCCAATCTGAGTAAACTCTTTATTACATAAGTCACATTTATAAGGCTTTAATCCAGAATGACTTCTTTGATGTACGTTAAAGTTTCCTCTGTCATAATACTCTTTATTACATATGTCACATTTATAAGGCTTTAATCCTGAATGCATTCTTTGATGTCTGTTACATTCTGCATTTTTATAAAACTCTTTATTACAAATGTCACATTTAAAAGGCTTTAATCCAGAATGTATTCTTTGATGTACCTTTAAGCTTCCAATCTGAGTAAACTCTTTATTACATAAGTCACATTTATAAGGCTTTAATTCAGAATGACTTCTTTGATGTATCTTAAGGTGAGTATTTCGAGAAAACCCTTTATTACATATGTCACATTTAATTGGTTTTTCATCTGAATGAATCCACAAGTGAAATCGAATCGTTTTTCTGCTAGCAAATCTTTTATTGCAAATTAAACATTGAAAGAGAGGTTCCTCGATATGACAGCCTTGATGTTCTTTTAAGTTTACACTCCAAGAAAATTCTTGATTACATAGGCCACATTTAAATGGTTTCTCACCCTTATGCTTCCACAAGTGGTATTCTAAATAATTTAAGGCAGAAAAAGTCTCATTGCATATCAAACATTTAAAAATATTTTCCTGGGAATGCATTCTGTGGTGTTTATTTTTTAATTTTTACAAAGAAAGAATGTTTTACTGCATATGTCACACTAAAAAGGCTACAGAAGGCAACTTTAATGATCTTTAAGTCTTTGCATCAATGAAATTCCTTACTAATTTTATGTTAATATGTTCTTTGCTTCATAAGCTGGTATTTTAAAGTTACTTTTTAAACATAATAACTGTCAATGTTATCTAAAAGAATTATTTGTGAACTGTGATGTACTTGAATATAAATTCATATGTAGCCATAGTCATAGAGAATTTGCATTGCTAGCCAGCCTGAAAGGTTTTTCAATACGCTCTTGAAAGGTTGACATCAATCCATTGTTATTTTCTTTTTCAACTTTGTGGTGGCATTCCCTATAATGAGAAAAATTGCACCGTTAAAAAAAATATATAATCAACACAACATAATAAATTTAATTAACCCTTAACTTCCCAGAGAAATCTAAAATTCACATGATTATTATATGTTTGCCCTTGAATAAAATGATAATATATCTTTTTCATATTTTTGTCTATTGTGTTGATATAAATATTTAATCAAAGATAAATTAAATCTCTTTAATCTGATACTAAATGTGTATGGTTTTTTATTATAAAAGTTAGAAAAATAAAAACACAAACATTGCTAAAAAATGTCAAAACTCATGATTTTTTACAAGAATTTTTTTAATACACTTTTAAAATACATCTCACTCAATTGCCCATGGAATTGAATAAAGCAGAGCTCATTACAAAGACAACCAAAAACAGTTTCTGGCCTTAAATTTGTAAATGTGCACTTATTGCTTTGCTTCCACTGAAAAGCATTGCTTTTGTTTTATCCAGGGCCGGCTCATCCATATAGGCAAACTAGGCGGCTGCCAAGGGTGCAAAAGTTAGGATATTTTAAAATATGGGGATTTAAAAATCTAAACTATATTAAAGTTTAGTGCTTCTGCGCGCTACTAGCATAGACAGATGAATTACTAGGTAGGCCTAATGAAAGGTGAAGGGTAGTTTATTTAAGTTGTCTTAGAAATAGGAAAGTATGCCCTAACAGTACTTAGTTTGGCAACCTCGCTGTGCGTAGCGGAGTGCAAAAAGGCAACCCCTCATTTATCCCGGCCACATCCTGGATGCAATACGGCTGCGGAATATCAAAGTGAAGTGACGTGAATCATAAGTTGTGAGGGTGCTGAGTTGTTTGCAATTACGAAAACGAGTACATTAAATCCCCTAAGTGACACAAGATGTCCCAGTCGAATTGATGCACTAACACCTGTGCGGTACCAGTTATCCATTGTTTGTGATGCTTTGGAAGAGATTTCTGAAGACACTAATTGAATCTAGTGGCAGTATTGCGAAGGTAGAAGCACTTGGGTTACTTAAAAATATCTCAGACTTCAAGTTTATTGTTGCACTTGTCACATAGCAGTACATTTTGTTTCAAGTAAACATAACTAGTAAGATACTGCAGAGAGTAGTTAAACACCTGGAAAAAAAAGAGTTTTTGGTTACAGCTAGAAGTGATTTAGAGTTTAATAGAGTTCTGGTTGATGCTAATGCTGTAGCACAAGATGTTCTATGTAATAGAACCAGTATTTGAGAAAGAGAAGGTCAGAATTTTAAAAAAAGAAGACTATGGTAGATTACAAATCAACAGATGAATCTGTAAATCCACTTTTAACTTTTATGTTGTTTCTTTAGACACAGTTGTTTATGCAATAAAAGAAAGATTTTCCCAGTTAAATAAAATATCTGGTGTCTTTGGATTTTTGTACACCAGTCCTGACCTTAAAAACAAAACTAAAAACAAGACTACATCAGAGGTTGAGTCGGTGTGCACAAACTTGGAAAAAGCATTAACAATGGAAAAAGATGGAGGTTTAAATGAATCTGACATTGCTGCTGTACGACAGTGTTCTGAACTAAGATTAGTTTCTAATCATCTTCATGACTCAGTATCAAACCCTGAAGAAGTCCTAAACTACACCAACAGAATCTTGAAAATGGATTTCCTAACATTTGTGTAGCCCTTCGTATTTTGCTTACGTTGCCACTTTCTTTAGCTAATGCTGAACAAAGTTTTTCTAAACTTGAGCTAATTAAAACATATCTTTGTAGTACAATGTGTCAGGAGAGATTTTTGGGTCTGGTGACAATTTATATTGAAAGTGAGATAGCAAGTTTGACTCAAAGGCCTTATACAAGCATTTGCTAAGCAGAAAGCAAGAAAAGTACCATTAAAGTTTTAGTCTTTAACTTTAAGAGTATAAACACTGTTAATCAGTATTTAAATGTGACTTTTGGACCGTAGTTAAGAAAACAATAATCCAATATCAAACAATATCAAGTAGTCTTTGTGTATTTTTTAAGTGTTATAAAAACAGAAAAAACTATATGTAATCTGTTTTAAGAGAACTGTACATAATGCAATTATAAAACCTTTAAAATCCATAAACCTAATGTAAAACTGTGTGTATGTAACTTTTCTAATAATAATTTAGATTTCTATTGATTAATTAAATCTATTAGTCGTCAAAATAAAAGACTAAATGCAAATCCATTGTTACTTTTCATTCAACTGTTCCAGTCATTAATCAAAGGTTATAAAATAAAATTCTTTGTTTTAACAATTATTAACAAAAACACATTTCTGAAGTTCCATATCCGGCAGATCCCACCGAAGGTACTATAATGAGCGTGCAGAATTTGTTTTCGCCTAGGGCGTCAAAATCCCTAGTACCCTGTATGTAACTTTTCTAATAATAATTTAGATTTCTAATTATTAATCTTTAATGCAAAGCCATGGTTACTTTTCATTCAACAGCTTTATTTACATTTCATATTCATTAATCAAAGGTTATAAAATAAAATTCTTTGTTAGGCTACAACAATTATTAACAAAAACACATTTTGTAAGTTCCATAGCCGGCAGACCCTGCCTAGGGCGTCAAAAACCCTAGAGCCGGCCCGGTTTTGAACGGCCTGGCAGTCTACCTCTACGATGCTCCGCGGAATTACCAGGTACAGCTAAGCCATTTCTTTTTTTAGTAGAGCCTTTCATTAGTTTTCTGGCCATCTCAAGATGAAACTGGTGGTGAGTGATTTTTTTGTCTGCATGTTTGAATAGAGAATGTAGGCAGTTAGTGCAGCAGCTTTTAACAAATACCAGAAGCAGCACCTCCATTTGTTGCTTCTTCTGCCAATAGGGAAGTATGATCTTAACTGGTCATGCATGTCTACCCCTCCCATGTTGGCATTGTAAAACAAAACAGATTGTAGGATCTGTTTGTGCCACAGGACCAGCCACATCCTTTGTTTTTCTGGTTACTGTACCCAACACTGGAGATGCATTTCATGAGAGCATTGAAATGGCTCGCTTATCTCTCCACCAGCAAGCAACAAGACTGCCTATTTGCCTCATTTTGTACTGGCCTTTTCGCAAAGTACCAGTTAAATCTTTGGGACAGTATTTCCTGTTCTGGCAAATGGTGGCACAAGAATAAGTTTCATTTTTTAGCAAATCATATGCAAGTTTTATGGAAGAAAAAAAATTGTAAAAAAAAGTGATTTTTTGAAGTAGTGTGGCTCTCCCAGTTTCCATTTCACACTATAGCAAAGACCATTAGGTATAGGGAGGTCTACCTTACATTCAGTGCGCCAGTCAAACCCGCTGCCGCTCGACCACCTTGCCCACAAGATCAATATTTACTTTAGCCAAAGTAGCCATATATATTAGTACCAGCATCTGATGTAAACATGTTTACTTCAACAGGTTCTAGTTTAGAAATCCAATTGTAGGCTTCCGCAATTTTAAATCCAACCGAATTGTCTAGGCCTAGTTCTATGCCTACACCAACCTTTTCACTATCAGTATCACTATTTAGCTTTTTAAATTACGAAACTTGACCAATTACAAAGTTTTTTTTTTTAACTTGAAAGTGTGGTCCTAATGAACGCTACCGAATTACCTTCTGTCATTATGGACATACAAGTTGATAAAACTTTTTCTTATGAATTAATATTACAAATGAATACAATAACTTTATGAATTAGATTATTCTAATGAGTTAAGTTATTATGTTTCTAGCAATTTACTATCTATGTGTTATTATCAATTTTTAACAACCAAAAAGGTAAAAAAAAAAATTTCTAGCCATTCTGAAATAATATATATCTATATAATAAGACCTATAATGTCTGGGCCGTAGGGAATAATTAGTAAAATAATGGCCGGAACTGAAGGTAAACATAGCAGAAAAGTAGGTCGGTGCGGAAAGGGTTAAGAAAACTTTTCACGATTATGGATGAGCCCTGAAAGTTTATTACAGGGTGGGATAAAAAAAAAACTGTTGATATTCACTGAGAGTGACCCAAAGTTGATATTCACTGAGAGGATTCAAAGTTGATATTCACTGAGAGGACAAACCAGGAAAACCAATAACTTAACATCATTTAAAACATTTTAAAAAATGCAAGACTAGACTCGGACCACGGATGAGCGTAGGACGCAATAATTTTCTTTATAGAAGGAGCGTCTGTAATGTATAAGATAAGATAGCATTTTAGTTTTATATTTTTATTAGGCCTACATTTGTAAAGTTCCTTTTTATGAATCCTAAGGTTTTGTTTGATTTTTTAATTACTTCATCAATATGAGGGTTCCAAGAAAACTTATCATTGATTAATACTCCCAGAGTTTGAGTTAGTTCTTTACCCTGAATATAGTAGTTTGTTATTATTTGTTTCTTTTTCTTGGATACCCTTATTAGTTGGCATTTTTCTGGGTGAAAAGACATTCTCCAGTTTGATTCCCATTTTTGTAGTTCATCTAGGTCTTTTTGTAGAGGTTCACTATCTTTTCCTGTCTTTATTAATCTATAAATTATGCAATCATCGGCAAATAACTTACTTTTGTTCCTGTGTTAATGCAATTTGGTAGATCATTAATGTAAATTAGAAATAATAGGGCCATAGAACAGTTCCTTGTGGAACTCCTGAGTTTACAGTTATTGGTGATGACTTAGAGCCATTTATTATCACTGTTTGAAAATGTTCTCTGCCTATAAGAAAGTCTTGAATCCACTGACGTAAGGGACCAGAGATGCCAAAGTATTTAAGTTTTTTTATAAGACTAGAATGATGAACTTTATCAAATTTTTGAAAAATCTAGTAATATCGTATCAATTTGGTTGTTATTATCTAATCCCTTAGACAAGTCATCTATTAAGCCTATTAATTGAGACCAAATTGAGTTTCACATGATCTGTTTTTCCTGAACCCATGTTGGTGTGGGCACAGTGCATTAAATTTGTCTAGATGATTTACTTTTATGACTAAGACCAAGAAAACACTAAAACTAGGCATATGATAGATATATTTTCATTTTTATCTGCTATAGGCAGTGGGAAAAAAATCTGTGTATGAATAACACTGAAGGTTATGTTATAAGTTATAGTCTTATAATATGGGCAGTGGGAATAAATCTCTGCATAACGCTTAGGAGTAAGGCTTAGGCTTATACTATATTACATTTTTATTAGTGATTAGTGTTATGCAGAGAAGTCCCTCCTTTTTTGTGCTCAGAATCGAGAAATAGCCTACCAAATTAACATAAAGAAAGTTAGAAACATAGTCGCCAATAAAAACGCATTGGCTTGTCCTATAGTAGGCTACGTTTCGAAAATCCGATTTGGTGTGAGTGTGAATCTATAAAATTAGAATAATTAGATAGTAATAGTAAGATAGGCTACCAAAAAAAAATTGAAATGCCCACCACGTCAACACACACTGTCACTGACGACACACTCTAAAATTCATTAAAAATGTATTGATTACTGTCTTATAAGTCTTATATTGTCAATAGTAATAGTATTGTAAGTTGTTAGACTGGCAGCATCTGAGCATGGACCATGGCCTGGCTTGTGCAACAAATTTGTAATATAGGCCTACCTGTACGGTAGCCTAGTCGGCGGTCCTACTATTACTAGGCCTACTAGGACTCCTAGCTTACTACCTTTTTTAAACGTTTTAATATCATAGGCCTAGGCTTAATCATATAACACATTAAATAATTATAATAATACTGTATAATTATAATACTAATACTGTATACTTTAGCTTATAGCCTTTGCCTATGACTTGACTATGATCTATGTAATGTGAATGAAGGCCTATTCATCTGTTTAATCTGTTCCCAGGGTGGTTCCCAGTTCCCAGCAGTGCGACCGTTCCTGTACTGCCAGGATGGATTGGCCTCTTTACTCTTTAGCTACATGAGGCCCTGCAAGGGAAAAAAGATCGTCTTGCGATGGCGAAATAATAAACCTACTTTATAAATAAAACAGTATTTAAATAACTGATAAATGAGTCGTTTTTGCCAATAGCGTCGTAAAAGAGCTACTCCTCACTCTAGGCGAAATAATCGTCTTTATAGAAGGATGAGCGTCTGTATTCTGAGGCCTAAATAAAGCGGCCTAATGTATTTATTTATAATAAGATAAGATGTCAATCTAATATTATAGGCCTACCACTTGGCCAAAATCAAATGCAGGCCAAAGAAATTATATTTTAGCCAAATTTTTAATCCTACACTATAACTATAACTATAGCATCAGGAAGCATCCTAGTTTACGACGGAATTAATTGTTTTGTGCGAATTAATGGTTTTAAAATATTTCTTCGAGAAGAACAAAATAAAAAGTTTAAAATAAGTAAATCGCGGGACACCATATTTCCTCCCAACTTCTCACAAAACCGAAATTATGTTTAAGTTTAAAAACCGATATTCGGCTTCGAAAGCGAAAATCGGAATCCTGTTTTCGTTTAAAACATCCCTAAAAAAACATTAGGCCTAAATAGACCTATGTCGAGTTAGAGATGGGAATCGAACCCGAACCGAACACACCGAACTCGAACTGTGGTTTCCAACGAACCGAAACCGAACTCTGCCGATCGATCGATCGATCGATCCGAGCCCGAATTTTAAAGTAACGGACTCTGAACCGAACGAACCTATATAAAAGTAACAGAAACAAAAATATTTTTATCTTGTCACTATCAAGCATTCGCCAGTACCTAATGATAACATTTGTATTGATAATAATTATTTTAAAAAAGGAATTATTTTTTAAAACCATCCCTCCCCAAACACCATTTGACACATCGGCTTTCATGTAGGCCTACGTAGAAATAAGCAGCAAAAAAGAAAAACAAAGCTTTGCTTAAACAAACCTCGACCGACCGTCAACGTAATTTAAGTGACTTATTAGATAAATGTCTATCACAAAAGCCTGATTCCTCTATCCGCCTCTGCGACGTAATACTGCTTTGATCTTCTCTCGTGTCATCAACCCTCTTCCTAGCAGCCTTTCCCCCACCAAACATAATTAGCGTATTTATTATAATAACAATCAGTGATAACAAGCCTTGACTTTTTTCCCAAGAGCTTTTTATTTAGTCCAAACTTGGGACATTGGCTTTTATTTTTGAAAACCTAGACCAGTGATGGCGAACCTTTTTGAGGCAGCGTGCCCAAAGTGCAATACAAGTTTATACAAGACCAACTTATTTCTTTCAACGTGCCAACACAGCAATTAAAAAACAACAACTGAAGTTTTACTTTAGAAAAAAACAACAGCTCATACAGTTGTCCGAACTAATTAACATTTGTTTGTCCAAAAAAATAGATCTAACAAATTCACAGATCTTTGAATGATAGGCCTACAAACAATCTTTTATATTAAAAAAATCATGAACTGTAGTAAATGAAAAAAGTATTAATATATTACAATTACAGTTATTACAGTTAACTATATGTAGTTGGTATGATTTTGCTTAGCTAATGTGATTTTTGCTGTTGTGTGCATGCTGATATAATTTGTCCAGCCTTGGCTCACACTCCGTAACTTTAAGAGCGACACGTGCAGCACTCAGGACGTCTGTCAGTGGCAGTGTTGTGTATTTAAATTTGGAAACATCTGCTTACAGGATGACCCAAACAAAGTAAGAAGTGCAATCCCAAGTGGTTTTATCTATTTGAAATTAATTGGCAGAGAATTCCATACTTTAAGAATTGCATCATCAGAGCTACCAAATGTGCTGTCCTTTGCCATTTTTTCACACTCTATCTTCTCAAGTGTTTCACGCAAATAATATAATTCATTTTTCCAGAGAGTGCTTTCTTGAAATTCCAATAGCTAAATTTCCCGATTTCCTAAATCTAACCACATTAGCAGGAAAGATCAAGTTTTTCAGAATTGGCTATAGGCTATATAGGGAAGTAAGAAAACAGAGGGTTGTCTCCCTCTTATGTAACAGTACAAATCTATTATTGAAATTCTTCTTTGTAACTGCTACAATGCTAGAAAATTCCTTGTCGATTTCTGATGGCTTGTAGGATTGTCGGTAAATGTTATATAATTTTTGTAAGTGCATTTTTACATATGGAAAATATTTCAGCTGCCCACTTTCTAGGTCTCTTTAAAAAACCTGCAGTTTTCTTTCAAATGTCCTGATATAACAAAAAATTAATCATGTCTGCTGTTTATCCTGAACCTTGCAGTTTTTTTTATTCAGTTCATTAAAGTGTGGTGTAAAAAAAATCTGTAAAAAAAATCTGTAAAAAAAAACATGAGGGTGCTAAGCCAGACCATATCAGTGAGCTGTGGATAATCCTGCCTTTTGAATCATAAACAGCCTAATTTCATCCAAGCATGCTAAAAATCTCTCCAATATTCGTCCTCTGTTCAGCCACCTCTCATTAGGGCCTGCATGTATTGTACATGAGTAGGCTAAAGATTATACTGCGCCTTGACCTCATCAAGAAGTGCGTGAAACTGTCGACAATTAAGAGCACAAGCCATGATGTAATTGACCATTTTTGTGACATCTTTGAGGATATTATCTAATTTTTTGCTGTTATCCCTGGTACCAAGAGCTTCTTGGTGTATAATACAGTGAAACTGAACGACTGGGTGTTTTGCTTCTTTAACAAAGAACTGTATAAAACCAGATGCGTCCACCAGCATGCAGAGGGTCACTAGTCACTGAAACAACTTTCTCTGATTTTATATCTTATCTTATATATTACAGACGCTCCTTTTATAAAGAAGATTATTGCGTCCTACGCTCATCCGTAGTCCGAGTCAAGTCTTGCATTTTTATTAATGTTGTTATGTGTGTTCAAGTAGGTAGGTTATTTCCCCATGACCTCCCATTGAACTCTGCCACTGTCGCGTCATAAGTTGTTTTTTTTTCTAGATGATGCAATAGAATATTCTTTTGCCTAGAAGTTAGGAGAACACTTTGTTGACAATTTTTTTCTTGTGTTATTTTTAAGAATAGGGCTTTGAGAAGAATCTTTATAAAATAGTATAAATATAGGCAATTCGCGTTATAGAAGGAAGTTTTTCTAACATCGATGTAGTCTGTATATTCTTTTATAGAGCTCAGTGGCAGTGTTGTGTATTTATTGTGTTCACCTTACTACATTATATTTAATTCTGTCATAGGATTATTTTCGTGAGTGTATTTATTGTGTTCATCTTACTAAATTGTTTTTAATTCTGTTGTAGGATTCAAGTGAGTGTAATCTCTTTTTCTATTTTTATTTAATATTAATTATATTAAGTTAGTTATAAATTATTTTTAATTGGTATCGTCTGAAGTGTTGTTTTATTAAATAAGTTATTTTTTAAATAGGAAATAAGTTAGCCACAAATAATTAATATTACTAGTTATTTATTACAACCTCTTTAACGAGACCTCATAATTTAAATTTAATTATAAACGAGGTTTGTACTAATGGTTTAAATGATGTTAAACTACTGGTTTTCCTGGGTCGTTCAGGCAACTCCAAAAAAACTTCCATAACAGAATTTTGGATATATATCCCTTGTGTTCTTTCGGGATAACAATTTCACCAGCTCTTCTCTCATAATTTCTCATAATGTCACCAACCACATACCCGGTAACGCAAAATTACAGCAAGCCTTGCATGATTACTACATCCAAGCACATGGAGTATGGCTTATTTAAAAGTAAAATAAAAATAATAGCGGCGAAAAAAAAATGAAAAAAAAGTATATTAACAAATCGACGTTGGTAACGTCGATCCGACAAAAATGATCCCATTATTAGCGCCAATTAGCGGTGTTACCATTCCTAAGCTGTTCCACTTTTGGCAAATGCTCGCGTGCCCACAGAAAAGGCTCTGCGTACTAGTTGTGGTCCGCTGCCATAGGTTCGCCATCGCTGACCTAGGCACGCTACTTTGTTTTTTGTTTTGTTTTTTCAAGAAAATATTAATATATTTGTATGTATATTATTGGCCAAATGTATCTTGCGAAGCGAAAAGAAGCCTAAAAGTATAGTGTCAACTGCATTACTACAGCGACGGCGCTGTGGCTAAAATTGAGTGAATGATCCATGAATTAAGTTGCAACTCGGGGTGGGGGGATGAAGAGGTGTATATTTAACCTCGCATTTGAAAACACAACATACATTGACTATACATCGTGGTTAACACTAAAGTCGCTTAATGTAAGTGAAAACAAAAATCCAGATATTATGTCATATGATAAACTGCCAGAGTCTGAGATAAAGAACATATATTGCGAGGTGGGAGGAGAGACAAATTGTGTAATGTAGAGGGGGTAGGGGAAAGTCTTAGCACATTTAATGGTATAAAGAGGGAGGGAGAAAACAATATTAATGGGAAAATCTTGCACGGTTGGGGGGGGGGCAATAAAAAAAAGCAGGCTTTTTCTGCATTGGTGCACGGGTTCACCTTAAACCAGGGATGCGGCCCGCGAGGCCCTCTCTTATAAGACTTATAAGTTTTACAGACGTTCCTTCTAGGTAGAAGATTATTACGTCCACTAGGTCCAAAACTCCTGCAGGGCGACAGGGATCCGTCGGTGGCAGGGATAGAACCCGCGACCTGTCAGTTGGTTTTTTGGTTGACAGTCCGGTGAACTAACCGCTGGACCAGCCGGCCCGTGGAGACCTTTTTATTTACCAGAAATTTCTGCTATTTTGGCACCATGGAAACAATTTCATCGTTTCCACTAATACAGGTTTTCATATGTAGTGTATCAATGTGTTATTATAATAATAGCTGAATAAAGTAATATATTAAATAAATAATAATAAAAACAACATCCCTGTTTTGACTCGTTTTTATTTGGTCGGCCCACGAACGGCGGTTTGCTAGTTATTGCTAGAGATGGGTCGCTCACTAAAGAACTGATCAACTGATCCGGGTCTTTTAAAGGAACGGATCCGAAAGCCGATCACTGTCAAAAGACCCGGATCAGTACTGATCCGTTCCCGTTCTGCATTTCGATATGTTGGTTTCCGTAGTTCACTTAGAATCCGGATCTGACCCGGATCAGACCGATTCAGACCCGCTCAGTACTGATCGGATCAGACCCGATAAGAACTGATCGGATCAGATCCGCTCAGTACTGATATGGGTCTGTACTGATCGGATCAGACCCGCTCAGTATTGATCGGCTCAGACCCGCTCAGTACTGATCGGCTCAGACCCGCTCAGTACTGATCGGATCAGACCCGATCAGAACTGATCGGATCAGACCCGCTCAGTACTGATATGGGTCTGTACTGATCGGATCAGACCCGCTCAGTATTGATCGGCTCAGACCCGCTCAGTACTGATCGGCTCAGACCCGCTCAGTACTGATCGGCTCAGACCAGCTCAGTACTGATCGGCTCAGACCCGCTCAGTACTGATCGGCTCAGACCCGCTCAGTACTGATATGGGTCTGTACTGATCGGATCAGACCAAGACCACCGTAAGTACAGGCCTGTACTCTAATACCCGTCAAGATTGTGACGTCACGACTAAGGGGCTATTGCCTGCTGTACATCGGTCTACCTGTAGGTGAAGATGTGTAGGCGATGCCTTAGTCTTAGACGCGTTGACCGTGTGTGCTGTTAACCATTCATTTTAAGTTTGGGAAATATAAAGGTCTAGTATTCAATAATTGGATTAGTACATTTACTTCATATTACAAGACTACACCATGGTACAGAAATGTTGTGTGCCTCGTTGTAAAGGTAATTACAATAAAGACTTGAACTTGAAGGCACATGTGTTCAGAAAGATGAAAGCTTAAAACAAAGATGGCTAAGTCGCTAAGTCAAAGCCTAAGAAGAAGGTAAACTTTCGTGCAATCCCTAGGACCTAGGAAAATGTGTACACGTACAGAATATTCCAGGGTAAGTCAAAACTTTATCAATTGTATTTGTTTGATTCCTGTTTAAAATAAAATCGCATTTGAGTTAGATAGTAGGGAACCTAAAGTATGAGTATGCTTTAAAATAAAGTACACAGTACAGTAAATGATAGATGAATGTATTCTTTACTGAGCTTAAGGTTAAGTCTTCAATAGCCTTTTTCTAAAGACTAACCAATTCTGATTTATTTTACCAGTATCCTACTATAATATAACTATAGACTACGATTTTATAGGCTACCTAGATAATATAATGATACATACCGTACGTTTAGTATTATGATTAGGCTACAAACTAATGATACTCGTCTTTAAAAAAAAAAAAGGTTTTTATTGACATTAAAACTGTTTTTTCCTTTTTTTCATTTCAGGTTTGCCATCCAGATAAGAATTTTGCTCCAGAGCCTTTACTATGCCATCTAAATATAAATAGTTGTACGTCCAGTATACTACATTGTTACTACACCATCTACACTAAACTAACTTTGGATTAAAGACAGTGTAGTAGTACCATCTGAATTCATTGTACATCCAGTATACTACATCATCTACACTAAACTAACTATGGATTAAAGACAGTGTAGTAGTACCATCTGAATTCATTGTAGGCCTACATCATGTATAGGCTACATCATCTACACTAACTATGGATTTTATTTAAAGACAGTGTAGTAGTACCATCTGAATTCATTGTAGGCCTACATCATATATACAGCATCTACACTAAACTAACTATAAATTAAAGACAGTGTAGTAGTACCATCTGAATTCATTGTAGGCCTACATCATGTATAGGCTACATCATCTACACTAACTATGGATTTTATTTAAAGACAGTGTAGTAGTACCATCTGAATTCATTGTAGGCCTACATCATGTATACATCATCTACACTAAACTAACTATGGATTAAAGACAGTGTAGTAGTACCATCTGAATTCATTGTAGGCCTACATCATGTATACATCATCTACTCTAAACTAACTATGGATTAAAGACTGTGTAGTAGTACCATCTGAATTCATTGTAGGCCTACATCATGTAGGCCTATACATCATCTACACTAAACTAACTATTAAATGGATTAAAGACAGTGTAGTAGTACCATCTGAATTCATTGTAGGCCTACATCATGTAGGCCTATACATCATCTACACTAAACTAACTATGGATTAAAGACAGTGTAGTAGTACCATCTGAATTCATTGTACATCCTGTATACTACATCGTCTACACTAAACTAACTATGGATTAAAGAAAGTGTAGTATAGTAGTAGTAGCCTACCATCTGAATTCATTGTACATCCAGCATAGTACACCAGCTACACTCAACTAACTAAAAGTACAACAGGTTCTTTTTAACCTTAGATATTATATTGTGATAAATGTACACATTAAATGCACATATAGTATTACGGTAGGCCTACACTTTATTTCTACAGTGAACATTGTTTGCACAGCAAAAAAAATAAAAAGAATAAAAAAAAGGTTGAACACAAACGTAGTGTTTTTTTTTTTACTTGTTCTGTAATCTGATTGTTTTCTTGTTGTCTGTAAGTTCAAATTAAATAACCTTCAGATTGATCTAGACCTTATAATTATTTTGAAACTATAAAATAACTTGAGAGAAAACAGATTGTAAGTAAGCCTATAATAGCAATATATGCCATATTAAATTATAGTATAGCATCGTAGTTTTAAAAAACTGCTTTAAAAAAAAAGCAGTAGGCCTAACTTATAGCGGTATGTAAGGCATTATTTTATGGTAAATTAAAGTACCGGTCAACATTCATGAATAGACCTAAAATTAACTGTAGTAGATACTACTACATAGTAGACACTAAGACACTACAGCGCTGATACAACACACAAATGCCTTAAGGCGCCTGAAACGAGTGTTTACAGACCACGGTCACTACGCTTCGCAAGCATAAGGCCTCCAGCGCGTGACGTACAAAAGTAGCACTTTGGCCTGTATTTACGATGGTCTTGATCAGACCCGCTCAGTACTGATCGGCTCAGACCCGCTCAGTACTGAATGGGTCTGTACTGATCGGTTCCCGTTCTGCATTTCGATATGCTGGTTTCGAATGCGAGTGATCGTACAATTGCTGTCAATTGTAAATAATGTTGATGATACCATTTTTGCATTATAATCAGCCAATATGATTACAGTATTTTACATTTACCCTTTTAATTTTACTTATTAGGTGAAAAAAAAGGAATTATAGCTTAAAAACAAAAGTTTAATTATAATTAGTTTAGTAGCCTACAACTAGACAATTGAGAACAATTATTTCTTATTTATATTTTTTTATGTTTTAAGTAACAAAAAAAACAGCGTTTCAACAAGGGATCCAAGTTGTTTTTCTATCCCCTTGACATCCAACATATAAAATTATGGGGGGGGGGGGGGGGGGGGGAGGGTAAATTACTAAGTGATCCGTGGAACCGTTCAACGGATCCGTATCTTTTTAGTGAGCGCTCAATTGAGCGGCGATCAGCATGGTGAACGGTTTTGCCCATCTCTAGTTATTGCGGCTTTCGAGCTGAAAAGTTTGGAGACCCCTGCCCTAAACAATTCAAAAACTAATATTTCTTTTAAAGTATGAAAATTGAAACGTTAGATCTAACAATTGATAATAAAATTACGTTTCTAATTTCTGTTTTTATAAACAATAATTTATTTTTAATCTATATTATATTTTGTTTGAACAATGTTTTTTGCTGATAATCTAGTTAAATTTTAAAATTATATATATTTTATCATAATTATTAAGATGCATAACATTATTCTTATAATTTTTATAAATTTTGTTACTAAAACCATAGATATCTTCTATGCTAAAACATTTACAATCAAATTATATTTCAATGAAAGATCCCTGTCAAGGTCGCTTTGAATTGCACAGAATAAAAAAACGCCATAACTAAAGTACATACGGGCTCTTTTAGCCTTGCCGGGGAGGTAGCCATTTTTTGAGGTAAGTGTATTTGATGATGGGCAAATTACTACTCTTCTGAAATTGAATAACAGATAATAAGTCTTATAATATTAGCAGTATAAAAGATCATTAATTGTTATGGAATATTTTCAGGTCATTATCCCAGGTTGTATGCCAAAATAGTAAAATATGGAGATGCGCCGTCCGTTTGATCCGTTGGCTCACGAGTTGGATCCCAATTTCCGACTCACAAAATTTGCTGACCTAAAGGGATGAGGGTGTAAAGTCTCTCAAGAAGTTTTGCTCAAGCTTCTTGAGGGACTTACTCAGGACAGCAATGCGCAGGATGCGGAGCAGGCGCATTTCCAGTATGGTACACCATCTCCGCGAATCGGTAAGTTAATTAAACATTATTTTATACACAATGATATATCATCCTGACCGGTTTACAAGATAATTCGATTTCCTAGATTATAAAATAATCTTTCTTCTTTTTTGGGCCTGTGCAGAAAATTAATATTATTAGAAAATTTAAAAAATATTTTTTTCTATATCGTTTTATATCATTTAGAGATTTTAATATCGGTATTATAATAAGTCAGCCTGGAAAAGTTAGTACCCTTTCTGACTTTCTTAAGCCAAGATGGCGCCTTATCAACCAGTAGAAACGTACCCACGCATCCATACTATCAATAGTCATACATAGTCAGGGCCTATATAATATTATATAGCTAGAGCAAGACTAGATCTTGATTTGTTTGCTTCTTTTAAAACATTGATAAAGCTAGTTATGAATAAATAATTAAAAGGAAGAGGCTAGATACCCCAAAAATTTGGGGTATCTAGCTGGCGGCCTAAATGCCCCAAAAATTTGGGGTATTTAGCTGGCGGTCTAAAGAGCCCAAATTTTTGGGGTATCTAGCTGGCGGTCTAGATGCCCCAAAAAAATGGGGTCTCTAGCTAGTGGCCTAGATAGACCACCCAACTACAAGTACAAACGAGAGACGTAGAGCGTATTGATATTAACATATTTATAAAGAAACGGGCATTATGCCTAATAGTCTAATTATTAGTTTAATACTTTGAATGGATACATTGAATGAGATTGTTATGTCCACCCACATTCATAGTAGGCTAAATGAATGGCTTATCGTAATTGAAATTGTAGCGCAAGTCAAGATGTTTACTAATATGACTTTTTTAAACTACTTTATAAATTGTTTGGTAATGACATTTAACACGTTTTCTCAAGAAATAGGCTCGACATTAATTAGGCCTAACAGTAGTAACAGTCGAATTTTTTATTTCTTTGATACTTTGAATGGAATTATTTCCACCCACGTGAATAAATGAAGGGTATTCTCGTATTGAACTAAAAAAATATCTCATTGTACTGTATTTGAATTTAAAAAAAAAAAAAAAAAAGATGGAGATAGCTGGATTCGAACATTCGAGACTCCGGTGGCCAGAAAACGCTACTGACCATTAGGCCACGATACCTCTGTTAAGTTAGACAATAAATAGTAATTAAGCAACTCGAACAAGAAAAAACGATTATGCGCATGGTCAGTCACGTGACTTGGGTCACCGTCATAAGATTAAGTTAGATAAAATTCCATAATTTAGATCATTAGGCCCATCATATCTTGTCAAAACTAGACATGAATAATGAAAGGATGATCTAGCTAAATCGGAAGCGAAAGCTTTTGAAATCAAAATAATGTCATGCGCAGTAGGCTAAAAAACTTTTGGGGTCTCTAGGCGTACGCCTAGATACCCCAAATTTTTGGGGTAGGAAGACACTTCGTAATTAAAATGGTCCAAATACTTTTAAAGCGAAAAAGAGTTATAAACACTGCAGCATTTAATTTTAAAATGTAATTAATTAGCCTATTATTATTATTATAGTTAGACTAGACTAGTAATTAGTAATGAGTAGTATTATAGTATTATTAATTATTAGTATTAGTTTATTGGTATTATTATATAGGAATATAGGCTGAGCCTAATTATTATTATTATGAATTTCAATATACATTATAATTACACTGACTTTGTTTACATCTTTGTAAATTTCTTACATAGACCTATTAGTAAATTTATTTATTTATTTATATGTTTGTTCGCTATAGGGCCTATACTGGCCTATAGGAGTATAGGCTATGGCTATGGGCTATAGACTAATATATTCTATATATCTATAAAAGTGCGTATAGGAATGAGACAGCATTTCTTGACTAGAAATTTAGAAGAATTGAAGAATACATTTTCACTTGCCTTGAACCATATTTTTATTTTAAAAAATCTATAATTTACTTTTTCATTAACTATAAATAAATAAATGTTTTTAATTTCAGGCATCGGCATGGACGCCTCTATTACTCCCCTTCGTCATGGTGGTCTTTCTCTGGTTCAAACAACAGATTTCTTTTATCCACTTGTGGATGATCCTTATATGATGGTTTGATATGCCTTAAAGGAAATAACTTCTTTATGGCTTTTATTTTGTAACAATTTAATTCTGTTTTACAATTTTAGACATTTGTTTTTTTCAGTTGTCATTAATGTTTAACATATAAAATAAAAGTTTTTGTTGTTAATATTAATTGCACTTCATTAATTTAATATTCAGTTATATTTTTATCATATTTAAATGCTCATTGATTGGTATGTATAATGTAATCAAAGCAAAGTGCATTTTCTTTTTTGAAGGGCAAGATAACATGTGCTAATGTCCTCAGCGATCTGTACGCCATGGGTGTGACAGATTGTGACAATATGCTCATGTTACTCACCTGCAGCAATAAAATGACAGACAAGGAGCGAGATGTCATCATTCCAATCATCATGCGAGGGTTTAAGGTATTAAATTTTACTTCCTTCCTGGGTACCTGTGCATGATTTGCCGTATTCATACTCTTTTGAGAACCTCCTGTGTTTAGCATAATTTAGAAAAGACTGGCAACATTATTGCAAATTGAAAACATTTTGCGGAGATATTTTTGAAAGAAAAGTGAGAAAAGGCTAATACAAATTTATTAAAGAAAAGGTCAATATAAAGTTTTTGCTGTAACGTTAATATTTAGATACCCAAAATCAGAAAGTTAAAGTTAAATTTTTGTCAAAATTTTTTTTTTAATTCATGGATATGTCTTAAAAAAAAAGAAGTATATTTTCAAAAAGCAAGAGTTTTTATGGTCAGATACATTATTTGGTAAGTCTGGAATACTTCTTCATAGCATGTTTTATTGCTTTAAAAAAGTATTGTAGGCCTAGGTCTTTTTACAAAATTGTGCCCAATTTTCTTATCAATAACATAGTACTGCCCTTAGACTCCGTGCATAAAAAACAACGGTTAAAACATATTGAATCATTAAAATACACCAAGATGTTAAAGAAAAAAATAATAAAATCATACATAGACCTTTATATTTGTTTATATAGATAAAAAAATTGTGATTTATTTGGGTTTTTATTTTTCAGCGTAACTTACTGAAGGGTCTTTTTGGTGACAATTAGTACTTTTGTTACTGCGATTTTTCTTTTTGGGTAGGGAGCCCTGGATATATTATATATTTTAATTTATATAGATAAATATAGATTAGATATACATGTATATAAGATAAAAAGTAAAGTACCCTTCGGACCAAAGTGATCATAGAGCTGATGAAGCAGCGTTCACCAGTTTCTGTGGCCACGGCATACTAGGGGATGTGGGGCCAGCACAATGCCTAGCCGCCTTTACTTTACCCCAACTAATGTCAGGTACCCATCAGAGCTGGGTAGACTCAGGGACTCAAGTCCTGGGAAAAAATCCCGGCTTCACCAGGATTTGAACCCAGGACCCTCGGATCGCCAGTCGAACGCGCTGCCGCTCGGCTACCGTGCCCAATTGTATATAAGATACACAGTTCATAATATCATTAAGTCATTCCAACTCACTTTATAAGGTCTAAATGTTCATTATCTGTAAGTAGGAATACTCTATGAAAAATGACAGGTACCCAGGTATTCTAATGTAATGTAAAATATATCATTATAATAATTTAATAATTGTATAATATGCTATAACACTTCTTAAATTTGATTAGTATTGAAATTATTTATGTTTATCATCCAGACCTGCCTACCGTTCCGTAATTGTTCCAGAATTCCACATTAGACCAGTTTGGCAAAATCAGCGTGGTCTGAAAATTTTTAATTGAGAAAATACAGCAAAATAAAAAAGTTCCGCCTACTTTTGTTTCACTGTATTCACTTCTGTTTTATTTCTTCTTTTTCGTCGAGGGTGCAGAATTATTTTTACACAAAAAAAAGGCATTTCCAGTGATGGTTAATAACCTGTTTAAAGTATAAGTAGAGTAGACTTAAAAGATTAATCATGGATGCCAGTTTTCCGGCTAAACCAGGATTTCAGGCTTTTTTTGTGTCACTATAAGTATTGTCCCGCGTACAAGCTTGCATATTAGTTTTTGGAGAGAAAAAAATTTTCAGACTTTTTTGTCTAGGCCTGCTGGCATTCACTGATAAATTTACAATTAATCAATTCTTAACCCATTCAACCCCGGCCCTGCCCAAATTTTACCCACTGAAATCCCAGCCAAAGGGAAATAAATCTGCTGCTAACATGGTGTACCATTGAAAAAAAATTGGTAGATATGAAATAAAGTACTAAATGATCAGAAATGGCTGCTAGATATTTCAATTAGCAGCATTTAACCCTTTACTGGGCAGACGTTTTTCCATTTTCTAGCTCTGTGCGGGCAAGATTTTTTTATATTTTTCGATGCATTCATTTATTTGTTTGAGAAGCTATTTTATTCATTGTTACTTCTTCAAACAATTTCATTGAAAGTAGCTTAACTGAGACTGATTAGCCACAGGCCAATTTAAGCCAGTTTGTTACCTAAATTCTTCTATTTTTATTTAATTTGTTACATTTTCCACCCATGGGGGGGGGGTCAGCCGATGTTCCCTCCCGTCTACTTCAAGATCAGACTCACACAGACATGCCTACCGTTCCACTTTTGGCGTATTTGTTCCGCTTTCTTATAAATAAACACACTTTGTTCCGCCGTTCCGCTTTCTACTAGTTTTGTTACGCCAAATTGGAAAGTTTGGGGTTTTCATGGGTTGAAATATAGTCCATGTCTAGGTTGATAAAACAAAGGCACAAATAAAGTCGCAATGCTATAATTATCATTACTTGGGTTTTCTGGGTTTATTAAAAGAGATATTGTGGGCTTTTCTAACGTTTTTGCGGTAATACGCGTGTTAGGCAATTAATCTTCTTTTCCTTTACTGTATTGCTAAGATTGTGAAAATGTCTAAACGTCCTGGCTCAGAAAGTTTAAATATGACTTGTTCAAACTGTAAAAAAAAACTAATTCAGTGTTATTGGAAGGAATATTCAGAGGAGTTTATTCAGCAAATGTGAATTTAATGTTCTTTGTAGGCCTACTAGATATAGATCCATTGCAAATTGTCTGTAAAACGTAAGCCTACCTACATTTTAAATAGCAAAGGTTTTTTTTTTTTTTTTTTTTTTTGTGTTATAAGAGATTGTTAGATAAAGAGCGTTCCGCTTTTTTTGTTGAAAAATCCTCTTTTTCAGCAAGATTGTTCCTCTTTTTAGTCCTTAGGGGTAGGCATGTCTGCTCACAACTTTCAATATATCTTTTTTCAGTGTCAGAAAAATCTAAAGTAGGCCACTATCGATGTCACTATCAAACTTAATTTCACAAGATTAAAAACTTCCCCTAACTTAAATGCCTATTAAACTAAACCAGAAGAACGCCTAACTAAGACCCGACAGCTCCATCACACCACTTCGCGAAAAAAAATGTTTAAAATAAGAAAAAATAAACTTACAGTGATGAAAAATTTACCAGAGATACTTCAGACATTATATAAACCGGAAATAAACAAACGGAATGCTCCCGAGAACTCAGACTAAACGAGAAAGCAGCCTGAACTATATAAATTGTCACTGACGTTTTCGGGCGTTTTGCCCATATCGGCAACGGACGTTTTCGGCCGCAATGCCCGGTAAAGGGTTAAAACTGTTTTGTCACAATTCTTTTTTAAAACTATGAAAAAAAAACACACATACAAAATATAAAATAACTCACAAAGAGTCGGTCCCTGAGAGCTGCTAAGCTTAGTACCTAAGGCTAATGTCAGTTATTTTATCATCATTATTTCTATCTTCTAAATTAACTACTAAATCCATGTCAATATCAGATTAATTGTCATCTACTGCTTCTTCTAAATCTTCTAGGTCTTTGCCTAATGTTACCTTTAAAAAAAAATCCCTCATTTTCAAAAATTTCAATTTTTGCAGATCGTTCTATAAACAAACACAAATACTTAAGTGTAACCTCCCTTGGCATCGCCTCGTCGCGTTGCTAGTGAGATTTTTATTTAAATGGCTATATATACGTTGCCATACCAAGTTTTGTGGACCCTATGCTAGGCAGCAGGTTTCGGACGTTGCAAGGTTGAATCGATAGCGGGCGGTTTCGGACGTTGCAAGGTTGAATCGATAGCGGGCGGATTCGGCCTTTACAGGGTTGAATGGGTTAATATATTATAGCACCAAAAAAAGGCTTTATTTTTCCTGCTAGTAGACTTTTAGACCTACCTTGGTTAGACCTAGATGTAACTTTTAAAAATAATGTATAATTTTATTTAGTTCTATCAATTTTATTTAATTATATTTTGTTCTATATAATTTATATATTATGTATAGGCTTATATGTATTGTTAAACTGTATGTTCAACCATATTTCTTAGAAATTTTAGTTAAAATATATTTTGCATTAATATTATATTAGTCGAAAAAGCTTCCTACCCGCTTTTTTTCCTCTCTGTTCTTCTCTTCCTCCGTTTTACCTTGGGTGTTCCTTTTTTGATTATCGGGGGTAGAGATGTCTGCTGATCGTTCATTGTAATATACATTCTTTTAAGCAAATGACATAACATGTTTCTTTTTTTTTTAACTTGTGACATATTTATTGCTTTTCTGTTATGTCAAAGGATGCTGCTGAAGAAGCCGGCACACAGGTGACAGGTGGCCAGACAGTGATCAATCCGTGGTTGACCATTGGTGGTGTTGCTACAGCAGTTTGTCAGTCCAATGAATACATTATGTGAGTCTATGCACTTTTTGTTTTGAGATTTTTATACATGGTTTTAAATTTTGTGCAATATGTTCTGTGATAGTAAAAAAACTGCACACATTTATCGATAAACTTTTAGTAGACATGTTTTGTAAATGTTTTGTTGTTTTTTTTACAAAAGGATTCTCCCTTCTATAAGGCAGAGATATTGTGGTAAAGATATCTCTGTAAGAGAAGAAGGGTACATTAACATGAAACATGTGATTAACAGAATTTCTACTGTGAAATTAACACAAGCATGTTTTAAACAGATTTATTTCAAACTATTTAAGAAATACTATTTTTTGTACACTCACTGGCTTAAGTCCTCTGTTAATTAATTTGTGTTCATGAAGTAAACATGATTTTGTTCTGTATATCCAAAATACTAATGATAATTTAAAAGTAATATAATAATTGAAAAGTTAGTAAAATTTAAAATGGAGATATCTTTAAGTTTTCACAAATTCATTACTAAAGGTGGCCTTTTTTTGTTTTCCTATATAACTTTATAAAAAAGAAAAAATGATACTAAGTATTCAAAATTTAAAACAATTATAATAGTTTTGCACAGTAGAAATTAAAATCAACTATTTCTTAAATAGGAATAGTCTATGTCTAAAATGTAGCAACAAAAATTGTTTACATTCTATTAAAAACTGTATTATATAAAATAAAGAAAGCATTACAAAGCTCTATTGATATAATAAAAAAGGATATAAAATCTTTATATACATACAGGCAAAAAGTGGCCTTTTTAATAGGTTTACGCTTTTTGTACTTTTATTTTGAAGCTCTAGAAAGGTTAGGTGGCTGGGTTTGTTACACAATGTATTTCAAATGTTTATTCTTGGTTTATCTGACTTCTTTTCGGTATCACATGAAATAATATTATCAATCAAAACTAATTTGTATGTTGTTTCAAAAAAATTTTTTTTTTTAATTAATGTTGATTATACACAGTATTTTAACAGAAAAACCCAGACTTCATGAACTTGTAATAGTAATTGTATCCAAAAAGTTGTTTTGTTTGCTGTACCAGTTGCTTTAAAGACAATAGAGTTAATAGTAGATAAATTTAACTATTTACTAAATAGTAGTTCTAAATTTATGGAATGTGTTACTTGTAAAGAAAAAGTCACCTTTTCTAATTCAAACTTAGTAGTTTAAAAATTCTAAAAAATTCTGCTTCATTTTTTTACCCTTTTATAAGGCAGAGATATTGTGGTAAAGATTTCTCTGTAAGAAAAGGAGGGTACATCAAAATAAAACATGTGGTTTTGACAATTTCTTATATAGAAATTTCAACAAACATGTTTTAAACATTTACATAGCTGCCAACCCACCCGTTTATTCCGGGATTCTCCCGTTTTTTATATTCTCACCAGGAAATTCCGGAATTTAGTTTCTAAATAATCCCATTTCTAAATAGACCCATTGGTGCCACTTTTCCGGATTATCCCGGAAATCCGGATTTGCGAGGCAAAATATTTTTGGGCTCCTTTGGTTCCGGATTCGTGGATTAACCAAAAAAAAAAAGATGCGGTTCCAAAATCGTGGTACGAAACCCGGTTCGGTAAAAATCGGATCCGCTATAAATAGACTTAATTAATAAGTTTACTTAGACCTAGTAGGCCTACTGTAAACCATACCTAGATAGGCCTAGAGTATTAGCCTATAAGCTTAGTTTAGTGAAATGTGTCACGCTATGTGGTCGGATATTTTCGTTTTCTTTTTTTTAAATTCACAAAAATGGACGGAAAATAATGTAGGCTACCTAAATTTTCTAGCCGCCTAGATTTTTATCGTCATATTGGTTATCGGTAATTCCCGACTCGGCGACCGTTTCACACCTCCGTGTAGACTATTAGGCTAGGCCTAACAATATAATATGACAGGTTATTGTCTTTTGAATGGAAAGATTAAAACTGTTTTTTTTCCTCCATTAAAAATTTGTTTTTTATCAGCCCGCTAAAATGAAGGCGACGAAATATGAATAAATTAATCTATTGGAGCAATGTCACAGTTAGGCCTACTGTTTAATACATAGGGCCTACATTGCCGTCATATTTATTAGGCCTTATGAATGGAGTAAAACAGTCAGTATAGTGTGTAGAACTAGTAACTGCAGAATTGCATTAAATTATAAGGCGGCTCAACGACCTCTTATCAACTGTCCTGAATTACGGCCATCGTATTTGTAAAGAACATATTTTTTAGTTTGCTTGGAACGGTTTCAGACTTAAGTAAAAAAAGAAAAAGCTAGATTTAGTTTCATACAAGTCTGCGAAATAAGTTAAGGCCTAGGCTATATGAAATCTGGTGTTGGTGGAAATCTCCTTTTTTTTTTGACAAAATAGAAGTTTTAAAAACATTTTTCTTTTATGCCGGCGCATATTTTTTTCTAACAATATCGGACATAATAAAAAAGAAAACGTAAGAAAATAAAATAATAATGTTGATTTAAAATTAATTTCAAAACGAAGTTTTAAATTCTTAGTGTCACGCATTCGCGAATTTCCTCATTTTTATAACAAAATAAAAATACGTCATATCACTGAACTATATAAAAAATGTGTATTAATCAAGTTTTTATTAGTTTCCTGCTATTCAGTTATTAAGCATTTGAAGTTACAGACTAGATTCAATAGTTTACTAGTTAACATGTTATCCTAAATTAACTAAAGTATCATATGCCTAAGAGTTAAAGTCACTAAGATTAGGATACAATATTTAAATTACATTTATTGGTAACTGACCTAGAAAATACAGAACAAAGTAAATGGGTAATAAAGAAACACATAATTATATTTTTAAAGTAGGCTAGCCTAACTTTTTGTCCAATTACCCAAACTATAAGCGTTAATAAAATATATAGGATTATAGGCTTATATCTAATGTAAAAATATATCATAAAGTAAAAGCAGAATCCTCTTCATCATTGTATATATTGAAATAGTGTTCAGTGACTTTTACATTTGTCTGTCAACCTAGTAGAATCCTCTTCATCATTATATATATTGAAATAGTGTTCAGTGACTTTTGAATATGTATGGCATAGGCTGGGCTGTTTTTTTTTATATATTTTAATTATAGTTTTCAAATGTATGTTTATGAAGGTAAATTTATGTTTAACTGAACTGGTACAGACCAATATCTTAAAAAAAAATCTGATTAAAGATTAATTTTCTGTGGTCTGAAAAGTAATTGAATTTGACCTTTAAAATACACCAGAAAGCACCATTTTAAATCCTGCTCCAAAAAAGATTTTCGGGGGAGCATGCCCCCAGACCCCCCCTAGCAGTCTAGGCGCTTCACGCCGTCGATTTGGCGCTTCGTGAAAAAATCCAGTTTTTCCCATCAGAAAAGTTGGCAGCTATGCATTTATTCAAGGCACACCCACTGTTTTTATTCTACTCAAGGCTTTTTACATTCTTAGCTCTTTGGTTTCTTTTATTACCAACGGTAGGTGCATGTCTGCATATGTTTTTAAGAGCATGCATTGCAATGTTCTGCATGAACAGTGCTCTCTGAAAATGCATATGTTTTTTAGAGCGTACATTACAATGCTGTGCTAGAACAGTGCTCTGAAAATGATTGTAAAATGTTTCTTGAATTTAACAAGATAAATAATTTTGATACATTTAATTTGAAAAAAATCACATTTATTGTCACAAATTGACCTACCGGCACTGGGAAATATCCTTAAGTTTTGAGATGAGCTCTGTTTACTAAACAGTACTTAATTTATCTTTATTGCATCCAATTTTTTTGCATGGTATGATTTGTCTTCTTTATGTTGCTTGTATTGTTAGGTTACTGATTTTCCTGTTCAGGCGACCTATTTCATGCCTGACTGCCACTTCAATGTCATTTTTATATCATTTTATTTATATGCAAAATGTTTGTTTGTTATTATATTTCAGAATCATTAACTCAGAATTAATTAACTATTGAATAAGACTTTTATTGATTTAAATTATATTCAGGAATTATTTTGTTACAATTCTATAGCGAGTGTTAGTTCCCCTTCTACAATGCAGAGATATTGCGGTAAAATATTTCTCTGTAAGAAAAGAAGGTGACAGAAACATGAGGCGTTTGATAATAATTTATATTGACAAATTTCAAAACCACGTGTTTGAAACATTATCCAATCATATTGTTTTCTAGTCAGACATTTTTTACCATGCTAAATTGTGACTAGTTTTTTTAATATTCGCCAAGATTAGTATCAAAAGCATCATTGGAGTTATAAATATGGGGCACAGCAGTCTAGCAACAACTACCCGCCATTAGTTTTTTTGAAAAGTAATGATGGATGGGCATTAGGTTGGTCATTCAATCCTGTTTTATGCTGTGGCCATGGAAAGTAGTGAACACATCCGCATATGTGCACTTTAGCATCAGTTGGATTGGATGTATTTTTGCTATATGTATACAGGGTTAGTTTCTTATTTAAAAACGTATTGTTGATATAGATGTCACTGTGGCCAAGGCAGAGTGTTCGGTTGGCGTACCTTAGGTTCTAGGTTCAAATCCTGGGGCCACAAATACTGGTGAACACTGCCTCACCAGCTCTATGATCAATTTGGTCTGAAAGGTTTTTACTATCTGTTAATAGTGTTAATGTAAAAATGTGCATGGTTTAGTCTTCTGACCGTATAACCTTCATTGTGCATTACATAATATACAATTTGTGTTGGTCATGCAGGCCAGATAATGCAGTTGTAGGTGATGTACTTGTACTGACCAAGCCCTTAGGAACACAAGTGGCAGTCAATGCCTACCAGTGGCTGGACCAACCGGAAAGATGGAACCGCGTGAAGCTTGTTGTGTCAGAAGATGATGTTCGCAAGGCCTATCAGCGATCCATGTTCAGCATGGCTCGTCTTAACAGAACAGGTGTGATATAGTTAATTTTTTACTGTTTTTTTTTTGTTTGTTAATGATTTGACTAGGGTTAACAAGTTTTATTTTCTGGAGGCTGTAAAGTATAAAGTGGGCAGGTTTATACACAGGTATATTATAGGACCATTTAGACTAATATTTAAAATGGTCACAATTTATATAAAATAATAGAAAACATTGTACATTGTGTGATACATGTTTCTCTCTCCCCTCCCCCTTTCTAGTTTGTCTGCAAAGCGGATTGCTTGCTAGAAGCAAAATATTGAAAAAGTAGCTCTAAAGTTTCCTTTCAAATTTTGATTGACTTTAAATGTTGAATATTCTAATTAGTGTCTGGGCATTTTTCAAGCTAAAATTGTGACTAGAGACTTCTTAAAAAAAAATAGCATTTCAATTTTTTCATGCAATTACTGTCATTACCTTACAGATATTTAGACCAAATTACTCCATTTTAGAATCCCCCCCCCCCCATTATCAGTTCAATGAAAGAAATTGCCCAACACTAAAATTCATACTTTGCCTTCTTCAGTTCCATTTTGCTGAGTTTCATCACATTTGTACTGTTAACCCTTTCCGTACCGACCTACTTCTATCTATGCTGCCTTCAGTTCCGCTATATACGCGCCCGGGACTGTAAGGGTTAATAAGTTATAAATAAGTTACATGTGTAATAACCCCATGCATTATGTCTTGTGTGTTCTTTCTTTGTTAACAGCTGCCAGACTTATGCACAAGTACAATGCCCATGGTGCCACAGATGTCACAGGTTTCGGTCTCCTTGGCCACGCTAACAATCTGGCTAAAATACAGAAGAATGAAGTTGGCTTTGTCATCCACAACCTGCCTGTCATTGCCAAGATGGCTGCAATTAGCAAAGCCTGCGGTAATCTTTTTGGGTTACTGCAAGGAACATCAGCGGAAACATCAGGTAAAGACTTGGTCTTTCTTTGTGGTCAAACTTTAAGTCATTGGTGTCATTTTTCAGATGGCACAATAACATGCACGTTTTTTTTCTTCTTAAAAATTTACATTTAAACATTGAATATGTTCATGAGGTTTTTTTTAAGTTATTTAATTTACAATGCAGCTGGGGGGAGGGGGGGGGGAAATATGCCTTCACTTAATTTTAATTTTATAATAAATAAACATGTATGCCTTAACCCTTAAAGCGAGTAGCTATTTTCACAAAAATGCATTAAAAAGTGTGGCTAAAACTGACGGGCATTAAACTTTCAAAACTTCTTGCTTTTATTTTGTTTTCTTTTATGATATTTTTACATTAGATATATAAACCTATACATTTTATTAAAGCTTATAGTTTGGGGAATTGGAAAAACATATTGATTGTTCAATATCTAGCATCTAAAATGTAAAAATTTAATAATTACACTGCAATTTAAAAAAAAAAAAACTTCGAAAAAATATTTTCATTAATTTAACACACAACTAAGTAGTAAAAATCGAATAAAAATATTAAAAAACACTTAAATTTTAGACATATATGTATTAAATTAAAGAAATGTATTTTAAAAAAGTATATTAGTAAGTATTAGAGTCTCCTGTAATATTTACAAATTATTCAGGGTACAGTCCGACAATGCACTCAGTAAACCTAGAGCGCACCCATCCAGTTCGAAAAAAAAATATTATAAATATTAAATGTTGTTTAACTATCACATTTTTTACAATTATGATGAAAATATACTAGTTTTAACATAGGCTTGCAAAATAAACAGATTTAAATACAAATTTATTTCAATAATTACTAAAATAAAAACTATCATTAGCCGATGCCCATCTTTCGAAAACGATGTTTTTGCTAACAATAGATACTCCAAACCAATTTTTCAAACCAAGAAAACAGCATTTTTGTGTGTTTGAAATGAAAGAACTAAGAATTCTAAGCATGTGGACATTAAATTTATGACTGTATGTCAATTATTAAGAAAGTTATGATATTTTTAATTTTTTTTAAGCTTTTACTTTTTAGGGCAAGCTAAAGACCCATATTTAGAGGTCATTATTTTTAAAAGTACATTACATGCAGTCATTTCCTTTTAAATATACACAAAATACTATATAGAAAACAAACACAATTTTTTTCAGGAGTGTAACAAATCAAAATTTTGATATTTATTGTCGTAAAAATGGTGTTTCATCAACTTGTCATGTTTTACCGAAGGAGCTAAAAAAACATAAAAATTGCTTACTTTTGAAAATTTCCCAAAACTTTTCTAATTTACCCATGAACTTAATTTATATATCAATTTAAAAGAGAATCAAAGATCTATACAAAAATGCAAAATAATAAGCTCTATAGATCAATACATATTTTAGAAATAGCCCAGTAGTGAAGAGGCAAATGATTTTTTTAACAATTTGTACTTTTTTTTTTAATTTACAAAAAATAATAAATAACATCCTACATGTTAGTACATGTTCCAAGTTTTTTTTTAATGAAGATAATTGTATACTTTATATAAAATAAGTTAACCTAATATTAAAACATAGCACAGAATATTATAAAGATTTTTTAGAGTAGACACATAAAATGAAGTTCGGTAATTTTTTTTTTTTTTCGGATTAACTACCGTAATTCTAAAATCTTTAAGAGGAAGCAACACAGAAAACACACCATCAGAGATGGTTTGGCTCAGAAAAATTGTTACGTCCAAATCTGTATGGTCATTTAATTTCCTTGGAACTTTTCAACTACGGCTGGACTTTGAAGCCTTCTTTAGGTCTTTACTAAGGGAAAACCAGAATTCCTTTTCCACTTTCCAGGAATGTTTTTTATGGCAGCTTACTGTTCACCAGTCACCATCTGTTGATTTTCAATAGAAAATAGACACAATTTACTACTAGTTACTTACAATAACATATATAGTGACAAGTAACATTAACATAGTCATAGACATAGGGGTAGGAGTCATAGTTTTCTTCATTGTTATTATAATATTGCTAGGCCTAGTGCTGCTAGTGGAACATTAAATACTAGTCTAGGCCTATTTCAAATTAACTTAACCATGTCAAGTTTCTTTTATATTTAAACATGTAGGCCTACTACACATGTTTTTAATATATAGCTTTTAAAAACAGTAAAATCATAACAAACTAACATCATTAAAATTAGACTTAGGGCAGAACCACTCTGATTTTCAGTTTTGTTTACATTATCAACACAAACCTCGGTCACGTGACTCTTTTTAAAACTTTAATTGCATGTAGTAACATACTTTTTAAATCAAATATGAGCAAAAAAAATAATAATTAAAAGTATCATTTAAAGTAAAAACTATCATATTATGGGATTAAATAAACAGGGAAAAATAGATTTATGTCTAAAGACGGGAGGGGTAGAGATTCAGTCTTGACTTCGTAATGCTAATGGCCGCCGTAAATCGGTAATATCAAAGTGCACTAAAAAAGTAATCTAATTTCAAACATATATGTATAAAGCATCTAAACTTATCTATAAACTAATAATTCACAATATTATTACGTTTTTACATACCTGATAAGCGTACAAGATCCGATAAAGCTTAAAAACTGCATCGCCGGCATAGAGGGCTAAGTCGGCCATTTTCCCTTTAAGCCACTCAGCGAAAGATTGGAAAATGAAAATATATGGGTTCTCATTAGGCACTCACGCTGCCTCGCCATTCTTTATATTTAAGCATTGTTTTCGTATTTTTGTAGAAAAATGGACCACCAATCTGACCATATAATTTAAAAAGCCGATTTTGCCTTAAATCCCATAGAAATCTCAATATTTCTCAGATAATTTACTTTTTTACATATATAAAGTGTAGCTATTAAAATTTAGAAAGCACGAGTTGAAAGGTCATTCACTTCTATTCTATAAATAGCGAGATTGCGCCACGCGATAGAGGGAGAAGGGGGTAAAAACGATCTATTTAAATGCCGCTAAAACTCGCTGCGGTGATGTTTTTCCAACCACAAAAACTTTTATTATAGTGCTTGAATTGATCTTTTTAATGGTATCATTTTTATTAGTATACATGTTAGATTTGTAAGAAAAATGTTTAATAGAAAATTGTGAAAAATGCTAAAAATCATGGCTTTTCAGCGGTTTGGAGTACCTACTAACAACAAACACGAAGCTAATTTATTGAACTATTTGCCGGCTTTTTGACCTATTTCAGTATTTTGAAAACTAAATCATTAAAATAAAAGAAATATGAATTCAATACACTTCTTACTGTTTAGAATTTCATCAAAACCAATAAAATATAATTGAAATTATGCATCAATTCCATCGTAGCTTTTCGAATAGTCACTAACACCTTCGTTCATTTTGCGAATCGAGGAAAATTTAACGTAAAAAATGGCTGCCTTTTACTACCAGAAGAGACGGAAGTTGTTAAGCTTTACGGATGTGTACGTTTTTACGGAAAAAAACGAATGAAAACGATACAATGAAGACAGAAAAAAGCTAAGCCACGATCGTGGCTCCACGCACTTAACGTATTGTTTACGCTGAGCCACGATCGTGGCCCTACGCGCTTTAAGGGTTAATAATTTAAATAAATTCTGTGCAAGATTTTTACAAAGTTTTCAAGTTATTATTGGTCTTATTTTTGTTGTTCTATGGCTACATTATTATTGATCTAATTAAAATTTTAAACACAATTGCTGTTATATGGTTGCAATTGTTTTAAGTTATTACTTCTTCATATGCTGAGTCTAGTTTGTGCTATGTTCAGAATTTATGACACCGTTTTTTAATGTTTGAAATGTTGTCCAGGTGGACTGCTGGTGGCACTACCAAGAGAGCAAGCTGCAGCCTTCTGTAAGGATATAGAGAAACAAGAAGGCTACCAGTCTTGGATCATTGGGATTGTGGAGAAGGGGAACAGGACAGCCAGGATTATAGACAAGCCTCGGGTGATTGAAGTCCCAGCCAAGGACAGGGAAGGGGAGCTGTGGTAGCATTGTTATGTTTTGTGTACATTTTTTTGTTTTGTGTTTGTACATGTTACTGTTTGATATCCACACTTATGTGTTCATGATAACATTGCCGTTTCTTACACCTTACCATTTGTTGGTATTAGAATTGATACATTTAATGTAGTGTATTTGTTCTATAGCTGTCTACTGTGGCATTATGAATTGTTTATGTGTTAAGCATTTTAAAGTTTTATCCTCTATTTTTGTTTTTATTGCTAAAAAAAAAGTTAATAAAAAAAAAAAAGACTAAAGCAATATTCAGAAAAATTAGCTGAATCGTTATTTTAACATTTTTTTATCACCAGTTTAAAAAAAAGATCAATTGTTATGTGTAGGTGGATTAGAGATATCGACAAAATGCAACAATGTGTTGTTTTGATAAGGTCTCACTCACAGATGATCTGTTAGATGATCATCTCCTCTTGTTGACTGCTGGCCTTGAGCAAGCCTTGGCACACGACAGAGGGGGGGGTCCCCCACCCACAAACTTGGGCAGGAGTTCACATTTATGTCTGCCACTTTCTCTATGAAGATAATAGATTTCATACCCCCATGGGGTCAGTCTATTGATATGAAGTTTTTGAAAGGGGTGGACTCGGAGAACTTCTGCACTTATGAGTTACTCGGCCGTTCTGGATTTATGTGTATTTTGTTCATTTCTCTATGATTGACTGCTACTATCATAGCCGACTGATTCAAATAAATTATATATATGAATATATCACTATATAATTGTGTGGTTATTTTTCTGGTTGTATTGTTTTGAAAATCTATGTAATCGAAGCCAGCCGATAATTAATGACATAGAAGTATTAACTAAATGTATGCTGCTTGCTTTTATTTTACTAGTATTACTACTCACAGATTGAATTCAACATATTTTGTACATTTTTTATATATTATTTGATTTATTGTATAAAAGCATATCAAGGCCATGTGTGCATGGTAATCTTATGTGTGCAAGGTGAAATGTCAAGGTCTAACTATGATCTATATAATTGTGCAACCACAGCAGCACTTGGCTGGATAGTCAGGGGCATGAACCCTGTGCTCCAAACCATAGACAAAGAATGAAGAGTTTTGGTCCTTGTAGGAGTAGGCCACCTGTGTAACAGGCACAATACGAACTCTGTGTCTCTGTTGAATAAAATGATACAAGGCATTGAAATTTGAAAAAATTAAATTTGTAAATGTTTTTAGCAGATCATTTTAAAGTGGCTCTTTGTTTTAAATTTTTGGTAACAGAATCCATGCCCTGTCATACATCTTTTTCCAATGATAAGTATACTAATACATCCATTATTTTAACTATACTGTGTGGAAAAGTAACTCTCCTCTTTTATAGAAATGTTAGTAGTAAAGTAATCCAGTCAGACCAAATTGATTTATAGAGCCAATGAAAAGCAGTTTTCACCAGTTTCTGTGGCCATTGCATACTAGGGGATTGTGTGGCAAACTCAATGCCCAACTGCTTTTACTTTTACTTTGCTCCAACTAATGTCTGGTACCTATCAGAGCTGGGTAGACTTAAGAACTAATAGAAGCCTTCACCCGAATTCGAACCCAGGACATTTGGTATCCCATTGCTTGGCCACAACGCCCCTTTTTAAAGAAATGACATCAATATTGTGGATATAGTATGATAAAGCCTTGACCTATGGTCTTAAAATTAAAACTTTTTGTATTGCCAAGTACCGGGTAATATTAAAAGGTATACATTTCTGATCACCTTACCTGCATTAGAATTCTCTCAGTAGGAAAACTTGCTTTGTGTTTACTGACTAAAGCATTTGATGCTGCATTGATTTCACGCTCATGGAAATGGTTTATTGGCCAAACCTTCATGAAGGAAAGAAGAGGACAACAAAAGTTAAATTAGTGTAAACAATGAGCTGAAGTAAACAAAAAATGAAGTTACCGGTAACTAATGTTTATTTTATTACCAACCAATGAAGAATTTAACTTGTGTTCATATAATACTAATACCAGTCCGTGAAGAATTTACTAATGTTTATATTTTATATAATTAAAATACCGGTACCAACCAGTGGTGCAGTTTCCTCAAATGCTATTTCTCCAGATACTGTTCTGATGAGCTCATCTGGAAGCGCTGTTCTCTCCAATATGTGGTCTTCTAAATGATTTGTCCTTAAATAAGGATTTAAATTTAATCAGAAAATAAAAACCATGTTATTAAAAGAAATGGTTTTATTTTTAATAAGAATTTTATGTCAATTATTAATTTCCATGTACTTATTAAATAAATGTTAGTAGTGTATGAATGATGAATGCTAATTATTACCAAAACATGAATCTGATGTATTAATAAATTATTTTTTTATTTACCAGTAAGCCTATAAACCTACATTTCTATTAAATTCAATATAATTAATAGTCCTTAAAGTTAAAGCCTTATTCACCATTGACTTATTAATTTTTGTATAAATTATAATAAATAACACAAATTTTGAAAATAACCTTAAATAACATTATCAACTATTTACATTATTATTATTATTAGACCTAGCATTTTGGACAGTAAATATATATAAAAAACATAACAGTAAAAATTAAAGTGCTAAACTAAAGACATAATTAATAAACACAAGTGCCCTGCGGACTTTCATTGTCTGAATAAGTACCCGGTATGATTTTTAAAGTTAAAAAAAAAATCATGAATATAAATATAATATTATTTAATATACCAATAGACTACTTGTTTTCTCCATTCAGTGTATATTTTGTAAAGTTTTCCAAATTCAGTTTGATGTATAAGCCTACATCACAAACATTATCATGGCAACTTGCAGTCAAAGGATGACAAGTTGTCATACCTTGGAGCCTTCCGAAAAAGTGGTGATAGGACTATTTATTTCTGGAGTACCGGTACCGTAGTTTAGAGATGTATAAACTTTTATAAAGTTACTATTTACGCAACTATGAAAAAAAACTTCTAAATAATAAAGCTTTAATAAAAATTGATTTATTAGTTATAAATAAAACAATGTTACAATGAAATGACAACATGCCCTGCTCTCCTAGGCTTTACTAGTTATAAAATATGCGGTAGTTTTTCTTGTTTTGTAGATAGTTTTGAATTTTTTACTGTTGCTGTTAGTTTACAGTCTTGAATAGAAGTACTATGAATTATAATTCAATTGCCCCGGTGGTTTGTTAGATTTTCTAGCTCTTATTTTAATTATTTTACAAATTACATTAATACCGGTATAATGTATGTAAGGTAAATAATATTTGTTGTCTCCCCTGAGTGTCGAAGCTCATTCAATTAAAATTAAATATTATTATATTTATATAGATCAGTGATCAATAAGCACAACCCACAGGGACGTTTTCACGAGCTGCTTAAAGTTAACGCCGTAATACTTAAATTCTGTTAGTGAGTTATATTTCTAAAATAATTGACTACTAATACTAGTGTGCAGGATACATACCAGGATATTTTCAATTCAATGTACCAACGCAGGTTAGCCCTGCCTCGACACTTGTAGCATTCAATTCGACCAGATCCGTGACAAACGAAACACCTGCATTGGAAAAGTGCACAGTTAACGTGGAATTAGATTATCCGTGGCAAGTTTAAAGTATTTTGCACGAGTTATTCAAAAGTTATTGGGACAATTAATTTGTGCCAGAGTTGGGTACGTTTGGATAAGTTTAGAATTTAGGATTTAGAAGACACTTACGTGGCCATCCCAAAGTTACAGCTCATGCATGGTCTGTCAACACGCTCCCCATTTTCATAACAACTTTGTCTTCCAGTTCCATTGCACATTCCACATTGTCTCTGGAGACAAAGAAATTATTAACACATTTTTAAAGAATTCACAAAATTATTGTTTTAATGTCGTGGTCCAGAACAGGTATGGTTTACTGTTTTGTGTACCGGTAGAATCTGCTCAAACCCAGTCAGGCTGGATTTTCTCCCTTTGACCCCTTACCAATCCCAAAAGCTTTCCCAAGTATACCGAAAATTATTGACATATTATTATTATGTAACGCTGGATGGACATTTCGCTGGCCACACTTAGGCTGTGGTACTTTTTGAATATGTAATGAAATCACATCTATTTCATGATACACTAATTATTAGTATTATTACTGGGACGTGATAGGTTACATGAAATTAGATGGTACAGCTGAAAACGTGGGAGTTTGAACCATGAAATTAGATGGTACAGCTGCAAACGTGGGAGTTTGAACTATGAAATTAGATGGTACAGCTGCAAACGTGGGAGCTTGAACTATGAAATTAGATGGTACAGCTGCAAACGTGGGAGTTTGAACTATGAAATTAGATGGTACAGCTGCAAACGTGGGAGTTTGAACTATGAAATTAGATGGTACAGCTGCAAACGTGGGAGTTTGAACTATGAAATTAGTTGGTACAGATGCAAACGTGGGAGTTTGAACTATGAAATTAGATGGTACAGCTGCAAACGTGGGAGTTTGAACTATGAAATTAGATGGTACAGCTGCAAACGTGGGAGTTTGAACTATGAAATTAGATGGTACAGCTGCAAACGTGGGAGTTTGAACTATGAAATTAGATGGTACAGCTGCAAACGTGGGTGTTTGAACTATGAAATTAGATGGTGCAGCTGCAAACGTGGGTGTTTGAACTATGAAATTAGATGTTACAGCTACAAATGCGGGTGTTTGAACTATGAAATTAGATGTTACAGCTACAAACGTGGGAGTTTGAACTATGAAATTAGATGGTACAGCTGCAAACGTGGGAGTTTGAACTATGAAATTAGATGGTAAAGCTGCAAACGTGGGAGTTTTAACTATGAAATTAGATGGTAAAGCTGCAAACGTGGGAGTTTGAACTATGAAATTAGATGGTAAAGCTGCAAACGTGGGAGTTTGAACTATGAAATTAGATGGTACAGCTGCAAACGTGGGTGTTTAAACTATGAAATTAGATGGTACAGCTGCAAACGTGGGTGTTTGAACTATGAAATTAGATGGTACAGCTACAAATGCGGGTGTTTGAACTATGAAATTAGATGGTACAGCTACAAACGTGGGTGTTTGAACTATGAAATTAGATGGTACAGCTGCAAACGTCGGAGTTTGAACTATGAAATTAGATGGTACAGCTACAAACGTGGGTGTTTGAACTCTGAAATTAGATGGTACAGCTGCAAACGTGGGAGTTTGAACTATGAAATTAGATGGTAAAGCTGCAAACGTGGGAGTTTGAACTATGAAATTAGATGGTAAAGCTGCAAACGTGGGAGTTTGAACTATGAAATTAGATGGTACAGCTGCAAACGTGGGTGTTTGAACTATGAAATTAGATGGTACAGCTACAAATGCGGGTGTTTGAACTATGAAATTAGATGGTACAGCTACAAACGTGGGAGTTTGAACTATGAAATTAGATGGTAAAGCTGCAAACGTGGGAGTTTGAACTATGAAATTAGATGGTACAGCTGCAAACGTGGGAGTTTTAACTATGAAATTAGATGGTACAGCTGCAAACGTGGGAGTTTTAACTATGAAAGGTACTTTGTTTGAATTATGCAAAAGTTTTTTTTAAAGAAATTCTACTGGCTTGTAGTTTGATTCCTTGATTCCACATAGAACTCGAAGACATAATATGGCTAAGGACGTTTGATTGATTCTATTCCTTTCAATGTCAATTCAATCAAAATTTAACAAAGAATAAATTTAGAAATGGGACACCCCTCCCCCTCTTTAACTATAGCCAATCACAATCTGTATTGTTTTAGTAAGTTTTACTGGAGTCTTCGGTGATCAAACATTGGAATTGATATCTACACATTTATTTGCGTGACTTGAAGCCAAGAGCTATAGTACTAAGTATTAAGTATCGGGTAATAGTAAAAAAACTTACTCTTCCACTTCCCATACATGAGTAGCAAAACTTGTAACCCCTGGCATTGCATACGTGACAGGGCTGTGGATTTAAAAACAACCAGCTAACATTTTAGTGTAAAAATTTAAATAGGCCTACTACTTTCTCTATACCTAATAGTAACCATTATGCTACTATTCGCACTTATACGCTTATAGCAGCGAACCATGTATGTTTTTCATAAAGCTTTTTGGCTATCGGTAGCGTATTCGGTAGTTCAAGGGTAGGCAACCTTTTGATAATTGTGTGCCAAAGTAGAATTTCTTTTTCATTCAGCATGCCAGCAGATTAAAAGTCATCCTGCTCAATTTCTTTATGGGAATATTTTGCTGGCCATTGAAAATTGCTCTGCGTGCCAAGTCTGGCACGCTTCCCGTAGGTTGCTAATCCCTGCTGTAGTTTATTTTACATCAATAACAGTAAGAAATTCATTCAACGAACACTGTGTTTAAACTAACAGCTTTGTAGGTGCTTATGTTACATTATAGTTTCATCGTTACATATCATTGGCTCCATAGTCTCGAAAGACGATTAGATTTGCGCTCCTGTGATTTGGCCAGCCCTGCAAAATTGACTGTGTCTGTGGAGACCTATCCTTGAGAGAGAGGCTCTATCGCATCTCTGGCACTTGAAAGCTGGACCGTTGGAGATTGTTAGGGGCAGCCTACTTTTCTTCACTGCTCGTTTAGCCTCCGCCATAAGGCGAAGTTTGCCCTCTGCCGCATTTATACCGGTGTGTAAGGTGCCTCTCCAACTATTTCTATGCTGAGCAAGGTTCTCCCAGTTTCTGACTTCTACATCTATAGCCTTTAGGTCACGTTTGCAGACGTCCTTGAACCTGAGTTGGGGGCGGCCGGTAGCTCTCTTGCCTTCCGCGAGCTCAGCATATAGCAGGTCTTTTTGGGATTCGCCCATCCTCCATCCTGAAAACATGGTCAAGCCACCGAAGACGTCGTTGGCGAAGGAGAGTGATCATGCTAGGCATGTTAGCCCGTTGCAAGACCTCGTTGTTTGTTATGTTTGTTTCATCGTTACATATAGGCCTACCACTAGTGGGAACTTGTACTACAATTTTAAAACTAAGGTAAACCAATAAATACTTTGTATTAAAATCACACCAGTTTAATTATTAAATTTAATGAATTTTGTTGTCTTCACATCACAATTTTATATGTGATTACAAAACCGTTAATACAAAAAAAGTTAACAGCAATAAATTGTGAACATATTATTGTTATAAGATAATTGACAATAATTCAATTTTTACTATAAAATTTTTTTCTTATACTTATAGTAGGTTAAGTTTAGACAACCAATATTAGTACCATATCTTCAAATTTACGTTGGTGTCTTCAAGAAAAAAAAAAGAAATTTATTGCGTCCATAGCATATCCATGGTTTAATTCTAGCATTTCGATACGAGCTTCATATGATGTCAAGTTGTTCGTTTTCATCACCAGTTCTGGCAACCCATTCCATTTTCCAATTCCTATTTGAGGTCAAACAGAACTTTTAGAATTTGACTTAGTGGATAAGGAGAGTTTTTATTAACAGGCCTTCGGTGTGAATGGGTATTATATCGCTCAATTTTGTTTTGTATAGCTAATAATTATTTTCTTACCTTCACCGAAGCCGTATTGGGCACTTCCACCTTCAATTTCTGGGTCTGGAACATGGCCGCTGGTTGCGCCTGAATGTCCCAGGGTCCAGGAGGGGGTCCTGTAACCATGATACCTTCACCCCTATAAGGCTGGGACTTCCACTTCGTAGAGCGCCCTTCACCAAATGATTCCAAAGTGTACTGAAAGACAGAGGTAACAGACCTAATGGCAGAAATTAATAATAATAGAATTCTAGAAGTTGAAAAAAAGGAGGCGTAGAGCCAATAAGGATATAAGTATCGATACCAGAGTTGGAATCGGAAATGTCCGGAGAAAAATAGGCCACGAATCACTTCTTAGCTTAGCGCGACAATTAATAAGATGATATTGAAAGTAAAGGTCCCAAATTGAAGAGGAGGCAATTAATTTGATTTCCTAAAACCTGCCAACATTGTCTTATGTATAGTTATAGGCGAAGCCTGGACTTAAAATTGTTCATCATCATCAATCCCTTGACCGTTGTGGTCGTTGGGGGGAGCGAATGGACACCTCAGCAGTCAACTTTGTCCACTTTTGCCTATCTTGCGCGGTTGTCAATAGTTGAATCAACTGCAACCCTGTCCAATATTTTACATTGTCGAACCAGCATCTCCGCTGAAAGCCTCTCCGACACTATCATCATCGGCTCACCGTCATCAAGAGTAGGAGATTGATATGGTAGGCCTATTGGCACGTAGCAAGGCAAGGCAAAGACTATCATGCAAGGCACAATATATTGAGGGAGGCAAAAAAAAAGATACGGACAGGAAATATGGGAGGACGATGTCCTTCGTTAGCTCCTATTTGGGTGGCACAAGACTGGCGAGCAATAACGCAACATTCAGCAATGGAGTTCCAACGACCCACCCACGGATTATGGGATAGGTGAAGGTGAAGAATGTGCGCGAGAGGCATCAACATTCTCTGGCAGGAAGGGGTCACACAATCCAAGATGATGGATGGATTACATCAAGGGTCGGCAACCTTTTGATATTATTGTGCCAAAGTAGGATTTCTAATACATGAAAACGTGCCAATAGACTTCAAGTCATTCTCCTCTTATCTTGTAGAAGAGACTTGAATAATCTTTTAGGGGTCTTTCGCGTACCATTAAAAATGGCTTTGCGTGCCAGTCGGAACGTAGGTTGTCGATCCCTGGATTACATTATAAAGCGAACCATAAAAAAACGACACTGGACGCACAACTTACGTGGAAAGCACTTGAAGATTGCAAATCGTTGAGCTTCATCTCCACCGCCGGACCTTTGCCATAGCAACAATGTTCTGCTGCGAACTGAATGATTGCCTCCCTTGCCTGTTCCTCGGTCAGCGTATTCACACTAAATAGTCAGGGGAGAGAAATTGTATAGACTTTATAATGTAAAAAAAGAAAAAATTATAATCTTGGGACTTATCATTTAAAAAAATTAATCTTGAAAATTATTAACAGTATATTTTCAGCTTAGTCATCAATCAATTTCAAACATCAACATTTAGGCTACAGACACGTAGTCTATATATATATATATATATATATATATATATATATATATATATATATATATATATATATATATATATATTGTTATGGACCTTTATAATGATGACTATTATTACGACTCGTTAAATCGGATTCAATGAATATAGTTGTATCTTTATTAGAAGTCTCTAGATTCTGCTAATCTGTAGCCCAAGCTAGGGGTTCTTTGACTGACAGGTCTATGCAGCAATGTAGTTATATTCGTCATAATTATTTTCAACACCTTTCTCAACAATGATAGATCAAACAACTCCAGTTGTTGAATAAACAATTTTATTTAAATTGTAGACTCAATATAAACGATCAATAAACTTCATCAACTGATGGTAACATAAGTATTTCAACAAAATGACATTATATGTACAAGTATTAATATAGCGACTTCACTCTACAAACGTTTAAACTGAACTAACTTTAAGGAGGTCGGGACTTTACAAAGAAAACTATCATCGAAGATTCTACAGGGTCTTAATACGCATTTTAACCTCTTTCTCTATAAAATACTACGCTCCAGAATTATCCTCCAATTTCCACGGGGTTGGACGAATTATTTTATTTAAACTGCCCTCAGGGCATAAAGGTCAAACCTTGGTCGCCTTGGACTCTGATACGCACTTGTTAAGAGGTCAATGCCTTACTACGTCATTCATTTATGACCGATATTCGTAACACGACCACCCTTAAAAGTTTTATAATTATTTCTTTTACATTTTAACAATACTAAAAAATGTTAATTTTAAGGAATAATTATAAAAGAAAATATTCCGGGGAAAACAAATACAGTTCAATTGGCTATCCCAATAATTCAATCAAACTGATAACAATAACATATAATATATGCAATATAAGTTCATCTTATCAAATGGCTTAACTACAGTCATTCAATCATCCAATTTTTAATTCAAAACAATGGACAATTAAATTGTTTATCTAAATCGTGTATACCAGAAAAATACATAGGGTTAAACATTATACAATTTAATGAACATTCCACTGTAATAAAAACTCTCTCGTTCATTTAACTATAAACTTAGCTTTTACATTTGTAATCATACAACAAAAGAAAAAATCACTTAATGTCTATTCAGACACGACTTATTTTTTCATAAGGATAAAAAAAAACCAAACGCTCTGATAGAACACATACTAGACCTGACCTAATTACACGTTACAAAAATATTCTCGGCATTATTTTTTTCAGCCTGTAGGCTTACTAACAGTAACACATTAGACAACTGTCTGTGACGGGACACAGAAATTGAGGTCAATTCCGCACTCTCTCTCTCTTTTTTTTTTTTCTCTCTCATTCCCAATTGATTCTAAACAATGTTGACATCGCTATGTAAATTTTTACCTCATCACAGCCTAGGTCAAAGAATATAAATCTCTACGCGATTAAATAGTTATCTTTTTTAATGATCATTATTTCACAACAATTATCTCAATTAAATTCATTTATGTTATATTAAACATTAAACATAGTCTGTTCCAGAATTAAAATAGTTTATAGACAATTTCATTAAAAATATTTAATCTTTCATTTTACCATGACCTTTCGACGTCATTATTTTCTTTTTTAAAAGAGTTCACATCGTAGCAGTTTTAAATTGAAACATTCTATCTTTCATGCAGACATGGATTTACTTGAAACAAATTTGGTTAATTTACTTAATTAACTATCAATCAAAGCAGATTATATTATCTTCATACAATCTTAGTACTAAATAGTAAGTACTTATTTTCTTTAGATTACATTAAAGACATTTCAAATACAATATTATTGAAGTAGAAAAGAGTTAAGCATAGGCTACTATTAATTTTTTTCAGAGAGAAATCAATGTAACAATTTATGTACAAAACAACTGCTGGTTTGACTGGTGTGGTAAAACATTCCATTTCCAATCTTTTCAGTGGTGTACATTGCTCTTTTCCATTTTCCATAAAGGTTTTATTCATAGGTTCTAGGTTCTCCTGTTCCTCACAGTGTTCAGGTCTACCCAATCTTTTGCTTGTCAATACAATTCATTCAATCTATTTTAACTAATACAAAAAAAAATAGATTAGTTTTACAATCTTGACATGAAATCCTTAATTAATAATACATTAGTTGAACATTGGTGTGTCAACATTATAAATTCTCAACCATGAACTTCTCAATCATTCTGGTTTACAGTGTCAAGTCAGTGGCACATATCCTAAATTTACAAAACAAGGATAAGTTTTATTTTACATTCACTTCTGGTCTGCTTTTCATGTAACAGTATCCTAAAAGGGAAAAATCATATATAATACATTTCTTGGAATTCTTGTTAGTCATAGTTCTGTCTTGCTGCAACTATTTTTACCCTACATTATCATACATTCAATGATAATATTACAAATGAATAAATTCACATAGAAGAAATTTGCATCCTGACTCAGTGCAATATTTCAACACAGTACATGATAAAATAAATTTCCATAGTACAATCATAAACATTTCTCAATACTTTAGTGATAGAAAAATTCTCTTTTCTTAAAATCATTTACATCTTTTTCAATCAAATTATCCTCTCTGCCAAATGTTTCAATTATCATTTCCAGAGATTCTCAAACATATCTTATAATCAGTCCACATTTATAATGTCCTCTGATTTAGAAACCAATTCTGCGGATAAAACTGATCTTTTTCTCTTATAGCAATTATTTTAAATGCTCAACCTAACAAGTTTGTTTAGAAATATCACACTATAATGATATTTACTCTAACAATACTTTTACTCAGTCCTTTTTCATCACAAGTAAGGGATTTAGTTTTAAAATAGTAAGTTTGGTAACTAACTATCAGTGAATTTGTCATTCAATTGATCCTGTACTCCAGGCATGAATTTTACAAATAAGAGTAACAATGTTAACAACATCAAGCTTATTCCAATTGTTTTCAGAAGGTAAGGCTTTATCATTTTCAAATGATATAATATTTTTGCCTTTCTTTCATCACACAACAATGGCATCTGCATGTGAGCAGTGTACAATTTTTTTCTAACAAAGACAGTTAGGTCAGACAAAAAATTTATGTACTTATCTAGGTACTTGCTCAGCCCAAGGAGATCCAATTCGGTCTGCCATGCTTCTTGAAGTAGTTTGAGTGGTCCTCGGACAGTGGGTCCAAAGATTGGTCCATAGGCTCCTCGACTTTCCGGATAGGATTCAGTTGACATCTCCTGCTCCAGGCATAAGTTCTTTAGGACTGGATTGAAGAGTTCCGAGGTGAAGTTGGTCCCTCGATCTGTCGGTATGGATTGTGGTAACCCATAGCTTTTGATAGTTTCGGTCCAGCTCTCCGCACTCGTTTCTTCAGTGATGCTCCTCAAATCTTCATCTGTACCGGCAACTGCAGGTTTGCATTGTTGTTTGAGCATGCTGTGGTCTATATGTTCATAGACATCAGTAGTAGGATTTTCTTTCTCGTCGTCAGCTTTCTCATGCAGCTGTAGCAACTCTGGGTCTACTTTCTGCTCAGCAATCATTTCATTTTGTGATGACTTCTTTGATTGTTCATTTCCTTTCGGACAATCATCAATCATGGAGAAAATAGTAGTATCAAGTTCCACTTCTTCTTCCTCTTTCTTCTCTCGTGGGAGAATTTCTTCTTTCTTTTCCTTTTCTTGTGAGATAGTTTCTTCTTTCTTTTTCTGTGGTGTCATACCATTTATGACATCACCTACAGGATAAAGTTCTTTTTCTTTTCCTGTCTCCACAATAGGACTAGGGTCTGGATTTTCCTTCACAATCAGTTCAGGTCTCACCCTCCCTTTCGCCAAATCATTTGCTAGGATAACGGATATGCCCTCAACAGGAAGTTTTGATATTACTCCAACTGTCACATATCCTGTCACCAAGTCAGATGTGAGGTATATCCTATGTAGAGGTATTTCTTCTTTCCATTCAAAACCTCTCAATAGGACAGTCTGTCCTGTCAATGTATTATCATTCAATGGTAATACATCTTTAAGCAGCAGGGTTAATGTTGCTCCTGTGTCTCGTAATATGTTTACGGACTTCAGTGGTCCTTCTTTTTGTAAGGCCACACAACCTTCACTAATGAACGGTTGAAAACTGCACAGGGTCTCTGTGTCAATTTTATTCTTCCCTTTACCATGACTTTCGGGTGTTTTTTCATCTTTCAATGACTTCAGACTCTTGTTCGAGTCAAAAATACGTTGGTCTACTTTTTCGTCTCTGTGGACTTGGACAACCAATCCAATAGTAGCCATTCTGTATTTATAATCAGGATATTTATCCTCATTGTCTTCAGTTGTAGATTTCTCTACCTTCTGACTTTTGCTCTCAGGCAAATCCACTCTCAGTGTTTCTGGTTTAGAAGAATCTTTCTTCGAATTCAGTTCGTTTGTATTTTCGCTTTCTTGTACATTCTGTATTTGTGCATGGCTGGCACACATGACCACTTTGTTAGGTCTTTTATCTTTCCTTATACTCCAACAGTCTTCTATGCTATGTCCTGTTCTCTTACAAAAAGTACATTGGACGTTTTTGTTGACAGGTTTCTTATTAACATCATTTTGTTTCACAAAATGCTCTTTTTCACGATGTTGTTGTTGTGTGTTTTCTGCTTGCCGTTGTGCCCTATTAAAATTCTTTTCACCAGCTGTCCTATGACACAGTGTATACTGTTCCGCTAAATCAGCAGCCTTATGTGGGTCAGTGATGTCACGCTCGGATAAATACATTCTTATATCCGGCCTCACTTTGTTAATAAAATCCTCTAACAGAATGATATCTTTCATTTCTTTTAATGTGGAGATATTTCTGGATTTTATCCACTGATCCATTAACTTTTCTTCTGCTCGAAGGAAGTCTAAGTGTGTTTGGTAAGGGGACATTGTATACTGACGGAACCTTTTCCGATAACTTTCAGGTATTTGGTTGTACGCTTTAAGTACAGTGTCTTTAATGACTTCATAATCATTTAATTGCTCCTCTTTTAACAATAGAACACAATCTCTTGCCCTTCCCTGAGTAAAAGCTGTTCTGACTAATATTCCCCATTTATCTTCTGGGAACTTAAAATCTCTGCAAGAAATTTCAAAGGTCTGGAAGAAATTAGCTATTTCACTTTCTTTATCAATGTAGGTAGGGACTAGCTTTTTCCATCTGGCCATCTCTACATCATTATGAGATTCTTTTTTAGTAGCTCCTATCTTCGCTAGCTCTATTCTTTCCTGACTTTCGCGTTGACTTTTCTTATCTTCCATCTCAAACTCAAGACGTTTTTGTTCTATCTCACGATCAAAACGTTTTTGTTCCATCTCCATTTCCATCCGTTTCATTTCTAACTGAAATCTAAACTGTTCGGACATAGATTTCGACGTCTGACCTTCAACTTGATATCCCTCCGCGCTTGATTCTACTTTCAACTTGCCACTCGCAATCAACACATCTTTTATCTGCTGTGTCAACACAGTTCTAGATGGTGTAGTTTCAGTAACTTCTATCTTTAAGATCTCAGCGATCTCTTTTAACTTCTTTATTGATAAAGTTTTCAGAACCTCTTCTTCTGGATTTTCAATAAATTCCATTCTTTAGTTAAGAGATTTATAAAGTGGTAAATTTTTCCAACTTACGTTTTTCCAATCGGAAGAATACTTCAGCGTTATTAGACTTGCTCAGTAGGTCACGGCTTTACACACAACACAACACAACTTGAATATATGCTTCACTATACAACTATATCGGACGTAGCCCGCAAATTGTTATGGACCTTTATAATGATGACTATTATTACGACTCGTTAAATCGGATTCAATGAATATAGTTGTATCTTTATTAGAAGTCTCTAGATTCTGCTAATCTGTAGCCCAAGCTAGGGGTTCTTTGACTGACAGGTCTATGCAGCAATGTAGTTATATTCGTCATAATTATTTTCAACACCTTTCTCAACAATGATAGATCAAACAACTCCAGTTGTTGAATAAACAATTTTATTTAAATTGTAGACTCAATATAAACGATCAATAAACTTCATCAACTGATGGTAACATAAGTATTTCAACAAAATGACATTATATGTACAAGTATTAATATAGCGACTTCACTCTACAAACGTTTAAACTGAACTAACTTTAAGGAGGTCGGGACTTTACAAAGAAAACTATCATCGAAGATTCTACAGGGTCTTAATACGCATTTTAACCTCTTTCTCTATAAAATACTACGCTCCAGAATTATCCTCCAATTTCCACGGGGTTGGACGAATTATTTTATTTAAACTGCCCTCAGGGCATAAAGGTCAAACCTTGGTCGCCTTGGACTCTGATACGCACTTGTTAAGAGGTCAATGCCTTACTACGTCATTCATTTATGACCGATATTCGTAACAATATATATATATATATATATATATATAGAGAGAGAGAGAGAGAGAGTTGTGTCCTTGGTTATTAAAAAAACAAAATGCGTAGATTCATACAAAACAAAAACGATGTGTTTTTTTTAAGCATCAAGCAATGGGCCGTATTGCTGCTGAGAGTTAACACCCTTGCCCCTTATACAAGTCAATATTTTATGACTGACTTGTAATTCTAGTGGTCTAACAGTTCAAGTCCTTGTAAATGAGTTTTAATTATGTAATGTTTAATAAACAACTGTATTGTGATATTGTGATCTAATAATTTGTGTTGACTTTTGATAAAATAAATAAAATAAAATAACTACAAAAATACTTATATAAAAGCTTAAAGTGTTTTGTTTCAATATTAAGCAATTATTGCATTAAACGTCGATCTAACTAAAGCATTTGATGTGGTCAGCAGAAGTGCACTCCTCAAACTCCTGACAAAGATATGATGCCCCCCAAAGCTGCTCTCTTTCATTGCGTGTTTTCCTGATAATACCAGATGCACAGTGAAGTTTAATGGAGCGCAATCAGAGCCCTTTGAAGTCCGCAGCGGTGTTAAACAAGGCTGCGTACTTGCACCCACCTTGTTTGGAATATTCTTCTCGTGCCTACTGCACTATGCTTATGGAGACTGCAACAAGGGTGTCTATCTTCACACAAGGACATCTGGAAAGCTCTTCACCCTAAACAGGCTCAAAGCCAAAACAAAGCTTAAGAGTGTACTGGTTAGGGAACTTCTCTATGCTGACGATGCAGCTATTGTTGCCGAATCTGCAAACGAGCTCCAGACGCTCACTGATAAACTTGATGACGCATGCCAAAGATTCGGCCTCAGCATTAGTCAAAACAAAACCAAGGTACTGGCTCAAAACGCTGCAACTGTGCCATGCATCACTACTGGTGGTCATCCACTAGAAGTAGTTGACGAGTTCTGCCCCTTGGGGCCAAAATCTCAAGCAATGTGCTCCTAGATGGGGATATCAATAGTAGAATAGCTAAAGCCATGGGCACTATGGCAAAATTTAAAATACGAGTCTGGATGAACTCACTGCTCACACGCTCCACTAAGTCACTAGTTTATAGAACATGCGTTCTGAGTACCCTGCTGTACGGCAGTAAAACATGGAGCACATATTCCTGGCAGGAGAAAAAATTGAACACCTTCCATCTCAGGTGTCTCAGACGCATTTTAGATATAAGATGGCAGGACAGGGTTTCAAATGCAGAGGTCCCACGAAGAGCAGGGAGTCAAGACATCCGTATTACTCTCAGTAACAGACGTCTCAGCTGGCTAGGTCATGTTCGCCGAATGCCACAGGGTCGACTTCCACAGAACATCCTTTATGGAACATTAGCTTCGGGACAGAGACCTTCTGGACATCCAAAACTGAGATTTGCGGATGTCTGCAAAAGAGACATAAAGCACCTCCAAATTGACCCAAACAGTTGGGAGATCAGGGCGCAGGATAGGCCCACCTGGAGGTCAGGAATCAAAGAAGGTTCCAGGCTTGCGGGAGAGGAGCGCGCCAGGAACAAGAGGGTGGAGAAAAATGTGGTCCCCTCCGCTACCTTCATCTGCAGCCAGTGTGACCGTGCGTGTACGTCCAGGATTGGCCTCTTTAGCCACATGAGGGCCTGCAAGGGAAATGGATCGTCTCACGAGACGTAAAATGCCGACGACGATGATTGCATTAAACATTTTCACAAAATTTAACTTGTTTATTTGTTTACAAAGCCTAAATCTGACTTTTTCATCGAACTTTTTTTTAATGTAACTGGCATATAGGCCTATTTATATCGAGGCCCGATAAATCAAGGGTTTATTGTATTTTGCACTAGCCATTATATTATTGTAACTGCAACTTAACTGTATAGGTTAAAAGTATTTGTGATTACCTGCTGATTGCCTGCCTGTTTTGTGGCTCCTGTGGGGCTACTTCAGAATATGCAGGGGGTGGCAGAAAGGCTGTAAATATTGGCAACATTTATATAATTACAAAAACTATATATTTTTTCTGCTTGTGCTTAAACCTACTTATTTACGTACTTGTTTAAAAAGCCAGCTAATGCATGTTCTTAATTGCCCGAATTGTACTTCGTCGAACAGCCCGAGCAAGGGTTCGCTTCGTAAATTGCTCGCCTTTCGTCGTTTTCGCGCTTAACAGGGCGATCTATTTCTCGACAAGCGACATCTCGGGGGGTATCGGCGAACCAAATTCGGGCGAACGATTGCTTCGTCGACATGTTGACGAAGCCGCGTATTGATTGGCTGAATTGATCACGTTCTTAATGCGAAAAGGCACCAAAATTTCCTAGTCTTAATGAAAAAAAATGGCGTCTTACAAGACAGTCAGCTGCCAGAGATGTCAGAGGACAGTCTAGTAATATTCATAGATGCATGGGAAAATGTTCCATGCCTGTGGAACTCACTCTACAGGGACTATAAAAATAAGGGTGAAAAAAAACAAGGCCTTGAACAATATTGCCCAAAATCTTTGTGCAATGTAATCGCAACACCCAAAGCTTCTTCGTCTGTGAGCGCAGCCATTTTGCAGCAATATTAACATCCGGCAGTTCGCCCCAGCGCTAAAAATAGACCAGTTAAAAACAAGAGCACCATTTCGCTGAGCTTCCTAGCTCGCCCTAATGTCGGCGAAAGTGCACGAGCCCATTTAAGAGCAAACAGTAGCTCTTGCGAATTGAACGATACCTGATTCGACCGAAACTAGCTCGGGCAATTAAGAACATGCTTTAGCTTTGGGGGGTGGGGTGGGATGGGAGGGGGGAGAACTTAATGTCAAACTCTATTATATAATAATAACAGTGACAATAAATTATACCTTGAGTAAAAGCGTGCCATCAACTATTAAGCCAACGGTTTTTGGTTATTACTTATTAGCCTACACGCAAGTAACAAAAAGTTCGACCAATCTTAAGGCCTAAGATGTCGTTTGTTGTCTTTTCATGGCTGTGAAACTTTTTCTCTTCCCCAAAGTGATTTGAGTCATGACCACTTCACCCTTCAATGAGTTCTTCTTGAATTTATGATCTGTCCTTTTTATGTACGGTATCCCCTTTGTTGGTTTTCACTGTAGTATTTTGTTTTCTGTGTGTTGAATGCTCCAATATCGAAAGTGACTTGATGTATTGTTGTATTCAAGTTCATTACTAGCCAACTTTCAGAGCACCAGCACACAGTGTTAAAATAAACAAAATTAAAGACTATTGACATAGAGACCGACCGAAGCCAAATTTTCGGGACACCATATTGAAATTATTTCCTCCTAATTCCGACAAAACCGAAAATCCGAATCCGGTTTTCGTTTAACATCACTACATAGAAAATGTAAGCCTATTATACAGTTGTATATACATGTATTATGTATAATGCTATTCAAAATTATCAATAAGAAGAGTAATAGAAGCAGCACTATTGTTGCAGTCTAATCCGTAGTTTATGTAAGCGCATTGATGATAAGTTAGTTAGTTAGTGCAGAATTCTTATAATTTAAACGCAAATTAGTTTCCAATGGGAAGAAAGTACGCTTTCACGTGAAACAGCACAAATCATGAAACAGCGCCAATCATGAGAACAGCACAAATAATGAAACAGCGCAAATCAAGAGAACAGCTCAAAAAATGAAACAGCAAAAATCATGAAACAGCGCAAATCACGAGAACAGCACAAATAAAGAAACAGCACAAATCATAAAACAAAACAAATCATGAAACAGCACAAATCATGAAACAGTTCAAATCATGAAACAGCACAAATCATGAAACAGCACAAATAATGAAACAGCACAAATCATGAAACAGCACAAATCATGAAACAGCACAAATCATGAAACAGTTCAAATCATGAAACAGCACAAATCATAAAACAGTCCAAATCATGAAACAGCACAAATCATGAAACAGTGCAAATCATGAAACAGCACAAATCATGAAACAGCACAAATCACGAAACAGTACAAATCATGAAACAGCACAAATCATGAAACAGCACAAATCATGAAACAGCACAAATCACGAAACAGTACAACTCACGAAACAGTACAAATCATGAAACAGCACAAATCATGAAACAGCACAAATGACGAAAAAGCAAAAATCACGAAACAGTACAAATCACGAAACAGTACAAATCATGAAACAGCACAAATCATGAAACAGCACAAATCACGAAAAAGCACAAATCATGAAACAGCACAAATCACGAAAAAGCACAAATCACGAAACAGCACAAATCACGAAAAAGCACAAGTCATGAAACATCACAAATCATGAAACAGCACAAATCGTGAGACAGCTGTAAACTGTCTTTAGATTTAAAAAAATAGAAATAAAGACCGGGCACCAAAAGGATCCCAGCGGGCACACCACATCGTATCGACGGGAGAAAAACCTGTTTTAGTGATTTGAACTTTTTTTCCCCCGTCGATACGACGTTGTGTGACCACGGGAGTTCTTAACCAAGTGAAGAAATAAACAGTTTCAAAATACTTGAATACGTGGAAAGGTTGTTTTTTCAAAAACATGCATGCAGGCGCTCACGCTTGTGGACATTAAAGAGTTAAATTTTGGATTTTTTTATAAAACACTAATTTTGTTTGTGTACGGAACCTTTAAAACGTAGCCTACCTCCTGAAAAACCTATATTGGCGTATCCAGGTAGGGCGTCCAACAGTCCATCAGGTGGCGGGGCGCTGGGTTCTTTCTCTTCATCGGGTCTGGCCAAGGCATCTGTAGCATTCACAATAAAAAAAAATAAAATGAAACCATTGCGCTATGTTTAGTTTGTTTGTTTGTTAAAAGAATAAATAATCTTATCTTATATATTACAGACGCTCCTTCTATAAAGAAGATTATTGCGTCCTACGCTCATCCGTGACCCGAGCTTAGTCTTGCATCTTTATTAATGTTTTAAATGATGTTTAGTTACGGGTAGTCTAATAATAAATTATAGACACTTAATACCATCGATTTATTGGTTTTCTTCAACACACACAGTAAGCCATTGGCTTCATTGCATTATCATTTCATTAGTATTCCATTAAAAGGTTATAATTTCGCAGATGAATAGATTTGATTAGAACATGTCGTATAGTATTTGTTGCAGTCAGTTGTTAGTTTGTATTCTATTGGGATAATATAAGAGGTAAAATATTATAAATGTATTATTTGTAAAAAAATAATAAAATATAAACAATGCTACTATCACACAACATTTTCACACACACACACACACACACATCCACACACACAAATGTGTTTCTGTAGTTTAAATAAAAAGCGATCGGAGTCTAATCATAATGTCATGACGTTCTAAGTGTAACCTGTGGTCTTGGGTTGAAGTTAAACTGCACTTAATTATGGCGTCACGTACCTATTTTAAGGCAGTGAAGGGGTCGAATAATTGTGACGATATGTGACGAGGGGAATGGAGTGTGTCTCGGTGTTTGTGTCTGTGTGTGTTTGTGTGTGTGTGAGAGAGAGAGAGAGAACGATGTGACGTCACAAATACATGTGAATCTTTGAAGGGAATTGCCACTGTAACAAGTTTCATTTCATTAAAGGGTTAACTTCATTAATTGTATTTTTTATCGTATTACGACATTGACAATACAAGTGAAAAGAAACTGAAAATATGCCGTTTCATTTGACGTTAGAAGGGGAGTCTGACTTTTTGTGACGTCTTGTACTGATGAGGGCAGGGGGGAGTGTAAAAAAATTGGTCAAAATTGAATGGCGTCATTTATGAACGGCCTCCCTTGTGACTTGATTGTAAAAGAAAAAAATGTAAGCGTGAATAATTAGACCGTGTACTTCAAACAATGAGTAAATCTACACCTTCTATTGTTTTTACTATCTGAGATATCTCCTATCATTGATTTGATTAGGCAAGTGCATTGATTTCATCAAGACACTAGTTTAACTAATGATTAAAACTCGAATTTCAGGTTATAGTATTATTGATAACAATAAATTGTGCAGCGAAGCCGTGCCCCGCCCTTCTTTTTCGTTTTACCCGTTGTGAAACTTTGAATCCGCGAAGCAATCGTGCATATAGCACTTGTAAACGTTTTATCAACGTAATGTTATATTAAAAAAAATATATTTCTGCCAGATGATAAAAGAAGATAATGCTGTTTTAGTGTTCACACATCGGCCTAGATTTTACTGTGGATAAATGTAGAAGGTGGCGGTGCAGATAACAGCTAGATCACTGGCCATATTGACCTGGGTGCTAATCCTGGCTGATGCTGGTGGGATGGACTTCAACGTCCAATTTTTAAATAAAGTAATGTTGTTGTTCTTTTGGTACTAATTGACCAATAAAAGGTAAAGAATCCGTGCTGGTCAAAGAGGCTAATTCACTGTTATGGACTCCCTGTAAAAGTCATATATTTAGGATACTAGCTTGATGCCGAAGCACCGAAACATGTTTATTCTACCGGGTACGAAGTCATTCAGCCGTTACGACCCCGGGCTAACGTACAAGAGGTTGGATGTGATGCTCCTCATCATGGCCCCCATCCCAGGGCCCTAAAAAGCCTATGTAGCACCACAGGACAAAAGTTTAAGCGACGCCCCCCTTGCATACTGTAACTGCTTTGTTTAGTGCCTGCGCTTAGTTAATTATTATGATTGAAGAAAGTTTAAAATGCAAATTTTTTTATTAAGAATATTCTTTAAAATGAATGGCAAGTTTCAGATGACACAATTGCATCAACATTTTCCGTTTTTTACTATGAACAAAATCTTTAATGACACCGACAAAATATCCATCTTCATCAAAGTATCAGATTCGATGACGAGAATTGCCAAAATTAGTAACTCTATCCTGACTCATTGAGTTCCATAGGTATATTTTTAATTTGCTGAACGATCTTTCCCAGGCTGCTACAAATACCCCATACTGTAAGCAAAATTCGTAGTACAACACAGAGATTGGCAATGAATGAGGGTGAACCATTTGTATAAAACAGTTTGAGTGTAAATGCATTAGAAGTGTCGCCCCCGGGCATATGCCCCCTCAGCCCTCCCCCTTTGCGAGGCCACTGCCCCCCCCCCCCCCCCCCGTTTATATGAAATGATGCCCGTTCGGTCCGCATGTACATCCACTTTCCTCATAAATTGATGGACATTTCTGTTACCCTTAGCGCAGTACAATACGTATCTAATATTAGATATTAGGACATTTAATGTCATTTGCAATAACGAGGAAGTGGAATTATTTCAAGAGAGTAACTCCAAAGGAAGTAATTCAAACACTACGACCCATAGTGTGAACATTGGCGTCGGCAGAAAGTTTTGTAGAGGGTGGAAGAGGCACTGCCTTTTCTTTTTTTTTAATTTTTTAAATTTTTGTTTTAATTTTTTTTAAATAATTTTTTGTTGTTGTTGTATAAAGACGCTTTCCAAAAACACAAATATGAAACTAAATAAAAAGTCTTAGTCTTTTGACAAAATTTAACAATAGTCAGAGGTAGTCGTATGCCCATCTCTCTTCTCTCTCTCTCTCTCCCCCCCCCCCCCCCCCCCCGACGCTCATGAAATGTAGGGAGTCCCCCAGAATAGTTGTACACACTTCACTTAAAACTACAAGCAAAAAAAAAATGTGAATTCAAAATTCAAGGAAAAGGGAGTAATAATAATTATGTAAATGTCAGAGTATCATCTGGACTATCAATCCCGTGGCACTTCTCCCTGTTGTTTTAAACTAAATGTATTTACATCTAGTAGTAGTAGTCATCACGTCATCACGCCATCACGTCAGACAAAAAGAAAAATCAATAGGGGCGGTGAAGCAGCTGTTTCCACATCATACTTGGAGATTGTTTGGCTAGAACAATAATCCTCGGTCGCCTTTACTTTTCCCCAATTAGCGTCAGGTATTTATCAGAGCTGGGTAGACCAATGGACACCATCCTGACCCGTGAGAAAATCCTAGCATTCACCAGGATTCGAACATAAGTCATATACCTTAGTATGATGAATCACACCCGTAGATACACTATAATGTATTAATTTATTTTGTTTCAATCATTTAAATAATTTCTAAAAAACCTAGAAATAATTAAGCTTGGTTTATACCTTTGGGAGGTGGGGCGCCTTGGTGGTAAGACGGAGTAGCGCCCTGTGGAGGAGGATATCCCTGACCTGGATAACCTGCTGGTGCAGCGCCCAGTGGCGTTGGGCCGCCAGAGTAGCTGTTAGGATAATTTCTGAAAATCAGTATTGCATGCGGAAAAAACACATATAAATTAAGGTATTTCATACAACAATGTACATGGAAATATGTAGAAGAAGGTGAATAACAAGGTATTAGACGCGTGTATAAGACATTTTATACAAACAGGTATAAAACAAAGTATAAACATAGTATTAAACTAGTTTGAAGCTACGTTATTAGACAAAGTATTATACGTAACTTACATATTATGTAGTCCATACCACAGTGTATAAAAATTTTTTTTTAAAACTTTATGCCACGTCACAAAACACGGCAGGCTTACATAAGGAGGCCCAGGATAATGTATATATCATGTTACAAGATAGGGTTGTCTATAAGGCTGGTCCCAAGTCCATTTATAAGAGCAAAGTAAGTCTATCGGATAGTACAATATACTAGTACAATACACAACTAGCTGTAAGGCATGGGACAAAGTATACATCAATGCAACAATATTTAGATCTAAGGGTGTAATAAAAATGATATCCCGTCGGACCAAATTTGATCCATAGGGCCGGTATAAGCAGCGTTTACCAGTTTCTGTAAGGCTGTAACAAGGTACTAAACAATGTTAATCGTAAAAAAATGTATAATACGGTAAAAGAGAGTGTTCAATTCAAGATATCTAAGACGGAATAAGATAGTGCATAGTACACGTTTTGAAAAAAAAAAGTCATCTAGACCTACTGTGTAAGTCAGGACTTCAGGATTGGCTGCTCATAGTTGGCAGATTCTACCTTGCAAGGGGGAGTGGGAAGAAGAGGGAGTAAGGGGCCGCCCACCATATAGGGACCTACATAATATTAACAATTTATTGTGAAGAGTTCCAAAAAAAGAGGACTTTCGAGTAGAACCCGGGTCCCATATCATCGTTTCCACGACACTGATCATAGTCTATAAGTTCTTCTGTTTATGTGAGTGTGTGCGTGTGTGCAGACATTTTCAGAACTCGCCAGAGAGAAAACCAAGGTGGCATTGACCACACTAGTTGTTGTTTTTCTTTTTTCAGTAGGCTACCGGTAATGGGTTTCCTGATCCACTGAGAGAAAACAAAGATATTTATATCCTAACGGGAAATTCCGATAATTTTCTTTAAAGAAAATGTCTTTTATTGCAAGAAACTGAAACTGTCTGCTTTACACAATGTACAATTATATAAACTAGACTATATCTACGCTTATATTATTGTTTATATATTTACATTTATTTTTTAAACTAATAAAAACATTAAAACGCTTGGTAGCCTAAGTTTTTTTTAAGTAAATTTCAGAAATGACTGAGTAGACAGAACTTGACAACTGATATACACTGATATGCTATATCCAATATCACACTCTTAGTTGGCAGACGCTCTAAGCGACCCAGATAGTTCATTTCTATCTAAAACAACGACAATGAACTAATCAACACACACAAAAAAACAACAACTAAAAAACAACAACATTGCAAATGTTTAGTGGATAACCAAAAAACACGATCTACACTCTACACTGATGTATTCATTTAAACAAAAATGAAAAGGAATAATTTATAATGAAAGCTTACCCCGCAGTTCCAACGATAGGCGATTTTTCAGTCATAGCGTTTATATATTAGGTCTTGTGTAAGCTCGTTTTCTCCTTCCTATTTGTGACATTTATGTCCGCTTCTTAGAACGTTTTTAAACTGACGGTCGGCGTACTTTAGTATCACATATTATTATAACCGAGACTGTTTATTCACAGTCTCTCTCTCTCTCTCTCTCTCTCTCTCCCTCTCTCCCAGTCTAAGCGACAGGGCATTGGTGTATCTGAGGAGATATGTTATAAGCGTGGAATAGTTGGGAGGGGGGGGAATTGTGGGATGTGAGTACACAACTGTAAACTATCCCTGTCGGACCGATTAGATGCTTAAGTGAGTAGGGCCGGTGAGGTTACGTGCAACAGTTTCCATGGCCATCGTACACTATGGGGGATTGTGTTGCTGCGACTCGGGGACACCTTCCAGACCCGGGTAAAGATCAATTCTAGCCTTCACCATGATTTGAGCCAGGGGCCTTGGTTATGACAGCCGAGACGTAGATTTAAAATTTAAATGAAGGCATTGAAGCGGTTGGTTAAGAAACTAAATTAAGAAGCACTTCGCAGACAACAGGGTTTGAAACAAGAAGTTTTAGTTTTATCGATTATATATCGATTATATAAGCGGTCACAGTTGAATAATAAAGTCTAATTGAGGCCCTTTGTGAAAAGCTTCGATGGCTGGGCTCATTCCATTCTAGGTAAACTTCAGCTCGACAACCGGGACCTTGTGCATAGCATATGCTGCACAATTCACTGTCTCGCCACTGAGCAAGACATATTTACATTTGCATATATCTTAAACTAGTTGCACATCGGCTTGTAGATGATCACCTATCCTCCTTATGGCAGTTTTCATTGAATTTGACGCAAACGTTTTTCTAAAGGTTAATGTGTTGTTTTTTTTCGGTGTTTTTTTTTGTACCATTATTTATGTCAAAAGTCATCTTACCACTCAACTCTACAATGTTGTAGTAAATGTTATGAGTTTAAAGGGAGAAATCTTGAATAGTTTACATTCCAGTTTATCGTTGTACCCATTGGATCGGACAAAATTGTGTATTTTATTTTTAAGAAAAGGAAAAGTTTTATGAACACTTCTTCTGTTTAAAATTATTCTTTAATTTTGTTGTCATTCGCAACAAACATCAAATAAAAAAAGCATTTTGTTGATACTATTGTTACTAATCTTTTAAGAGCCATATTAACGCCGAGGTAGCGCGCATTGTGCATGCAGGTCACCAGCCCAAAAGAAATCAATGGACATTGGGGTTTTCCGATTAGTCATGTCTATGAACTAGTAAATGCGTGCAAATACAAAGTTTATGCTCCACACTGTCTATAACTAGTTTCAATACACGTTGTCTACTATAAGACATAATCAAAATATGTCTTAGAATTTTTAAGTCATTAATTTTAACCTCTTGACCTCAAGGTGGACGTATATTGTAACTATAACCAAACGATTGCTTATACATGCTGATTATGATGTTTTATATATTATATAGTACTTTAACAGACCTATATAAATGTATTTAGTGGTTATTGTAAAATGTAAGGGCTAGATAAAGATACAAAGCCGCTTTGAATGGTGTCAAGTATCATTTATAGCTGCGCAAACACAGGCAATTAACTCCAGCCCCGGGATTTGAACGCTGAGTAGCGACCCAACGCTCAACTGTTTGACGACCATACCTCCTGATTTTCTTTAAAGTTAAAGAATCGTCTGATATTTTAAATGTAATTTGTAATAAAAGCCAATGGTACAGATCACATTATAAAAACTGATTAATTCTCGCGTTATGAATTGTTAAATCAAACATTATGGAGTTATTTTTAGAACATTAGTAAACTAGAACAATTAACTTCCTCTCTAAGTTAGTCTAACTAAAAAGAAGTATGGCCTCTTTTCCGCTGGTTCAAACAAGTCACGCGCAGCGAGAGAGAGGGATGGGGGAGAAGGGAGAGAGACAGAGAGTGACAGAGAGAGATAGAGAGCGAGAGAGTGAAAGAGATAGAGCGAGAGAGAGAAACAAAACAAAACAAAACAAAGACAAAAACTAGGGCAAAGGACTAGAAAGTAGAAACCAAAATCTCTTATTACACATAAAACATAACGTGGATTTGTATGGTTTTTTTTTTCTCTCGGAAAATAAGTTTCTATAGTCTGGCGCCGCGCTTGGAAAGTACGCTATTGTAACAAACTGTAACACTTCTGTACCCATGGGCCTCAAAGTTGACCAAGTGTGTAAACCGCCGATACGATCACATTAAGATTACACCGGCGGGCGAACGCATGGGAGACAGCTCCCGCAGTGGCTCCGGGCGTCTCGCTTACCCACTCGTATCGGGTAGTCCTGCGGCCCCGGTGGGGAGGTAGTAAGGACGTTGCTAACCCGATAATGATCCCAGTGGAACCGCGGCGAACAATAGCTGGTATGCGGAAACCTTCCCTGTTACACGGCACGCCACGCCTATGGTGTGCCTCCCCAGAGCTCACTCCTAATAGGTTACGCCCTGGACTAGAGAGGCCTTAGGGCTCGTCCGGTTTATAAGAGACATTATAATTCGGTAACAAACTATAACATATATTTTTGAAAAATTTTGACAATCATTTACATAAAATTTAAAATAAAATGTTGCTTGAATTACTATGCAGGAATAGAAATAGAGATTCAAATCAATGGCCAGATCGATACAAACAGTTCCATTCCAGACTTGTGTTACTTCTGGTATGCGCGTTTGAGGAAGGTGGGAGGGAAGGGGGTCATTTATTATGTGCATTTTTTTTTATTCAATCACACCATTTTGCATCATCGCATTATACGGACCAAAGGCAAAATGAAATGTTTTGCTATCACAAGTGTCCGTTGTTCCACCATCCCCATTACGTTCCATTGCTGCCATTAGCACGATAATTATATTGCTTGATGGGTAAATTCAGACATGCTTGTGCGGACAGGGCATCCCCTCGTGTTCCTTAGAGAACACTCTTTGAGTATAAAGCAGGTTTTTGTTTTTTAAATATAGAGTATATTAAGATATAATTCCTAGAAAATAGTTAACCTTTCTAAACTAAACAAACTAAGTGCAAGACTTGTATGTTGCAAACTGTTATATGCAGTATGTTATATGCAGGTGCGTTGTGTGTTAGTTTTTTTCGATACAAGTTTAATGCATTACATAACTTTTTTATTTATTCAACAAAGCTACCCAATGGATTTTTTTTATATAGAAACGTACATCTGCAGTTACAGTAGCCTACGTGTTGTGACTTCTTTGACTACTTTGATCACGTGGTGTGTCACTGTCTCGTCTGCTAGTTCAGCCAAGGTTCTTTTAGATTGTATATATTACGTAAGCAAAAATATCTCTCCAAACTCACTCGTTACGTAGGTAATATTTGGTTGAACCCTAAATGTTTTTTTTTCTCTATTTCTTTTTATTAGGTAAGATTGTTAAAGCTTTTTTGGACATGTCCAGATCTACACTAAATGTGTACATTTCCCCATCCTGCAACGAGTATAGACTAGGAGCAGGGCTGCAGCGCGATCGGCTGGCGTACCGAAGGTCCTGGGTTTGAGTCGCGGTAAATGCTAGGATTTGTTCCCTGTTCTGAATGGTGTTATTGAGTCTACCCAGCTCTTATGGGTACCTGACTTTAGTTGGGGTAAGGTAAATGCATTTGGGCATTGTGCTGGCCCCACAATTCCCCTGGTATGCCGTGGCCAACGGAAACTGGTGAACGCTGCTTCATCGGCCCCATATGCGACATTTTACAATTGCATACTCACAGGATGACCATTTTTTTTCCCAAAAATATAAACCAGTGCAGAAAAAAACAAACAGACGCATAGAAGAAAACTAGATCCATGTTTATATTGAATTGAGAATACTTCTGATAGCAAAACACTCGAATTGGTATTTACACACTATTGAGATTTTTTTTAAAATTGTATTTGCGATTCTTTTTTTTCTCATACCACTTTTATCGAATGTCTTATCTTATCTTATATATTACAGACGCTCCTTTTATAAAGAAGATTATTGCGTCCTACGCTCATCCGTGGTTAGAGTCTAGTCTTGCCTTTTTTTTTTAATTAATGTTTTAAATTATGTTAAATTATTTGTTTTCCTGGTTTGTTCAGGCAGCCCATTCCATGACTGAATACCACTCGGGAAGAAAGAGTACTTAAATGCATTTGTTCTCGCATAAGGGATAAGGGATCATACCTGATATGAATAACTTATATTTCTTTTTGTTAAGATTCGAGAACGGCAATTCTAATCTTTACTACGATTGTCAAGAGACAATATCGGGTCTGAAGTACTTCCATAGACCAGGGGTCGGCAACCTTTTGCTTACAGTGTGCCAAACTAGGATTTCTAACTCATTCAGCGTGCCAACAGCCTGAAAATTAACCTGCTCAACTATATTATTTTTATAAGACAATTTATTTAGTGCCGTAGCAAGAACAAAACATTAAAGCGTTTTATATTTAAAAAAAAACAAATTATCCTGTTTTTTTTTAAAATCCATTCATAGCTAATACACAATTTCATTACTGAACTCTAGACATTAATGGTTAATACAACTTAATGCATTAACATTTGAATTTAGTTGTCAAATAAAGAACTATTATAGCTACGGAGTGATTATACGGCTAATTGTAACTCGATTATAATATTTATTTTACTCTCGTAAATGAAGAATAATTAAGTTTAAATATGTTTAAAATTATTAGCTTTATAGCTTTCTTTTAATTGTAGTTTATGAAATTTGTATCTGTAGCTTACACTTATAGCCATGTGTATCTGTAGCTTACACTTATAGCCATGTGTATCTGTAGCTTACACTTATAGCCATGTGTATCTGTAGCTTACACTTATAGCCATGTGTATCTGTAGCTTACACTTATAGCCATGTGTATCTGTAGCTTACACTTATAGCCATGTGTATCTGTAGCTTACACTTATAGCCATGTGTATCTGTAGCTTACACTTATAGCCATGTGTATCTGTAGCTTACACTTATAGCCATGTGTATCTGTAGCTTACACTTATAGCCATGTGTATCTGTAGCTTACACTTATAGCCTACATGCCTTTTTTAATTTTCCCCCAGGCAACGCTGGGGAATTTAACTTGTTTGTACTAAATAACAAAAATTTAATAATAGAGTAACAAATTGAATCATTGGCTAAGAGGAATCATATATTAAAATATTAATTGCTGTCTTGAGATGAGATATTGAGTATGGTGTCATCATTTAAAAGACCTAATTATGCATGTTTCCTTTTTGTATTGTCAAAGGATATGGTTGTATATCAAAATATTTATATTTGTATTTTGCATCACGTGACAAAACAATGAGGTCTATGCACGTTTTATCAAAGTAAGCGTTGGACTACACATCTTTTTATCAAAGGATGGAGTTTGTATTTATTTTTATCACATTATTTCAATATTTACTTTCATTAAACATGTTTTAGAGACCTACTATCTTTTTTGTTAAGTTGGTTAATGCTCCATTTCTTGTATTTCTCCTATGGTTGTTAAGTTTTTAAATCATCAATTTTTAGTTTATATTTCTTAGACGATTAGATTATATCAGTTATTAGTTGTATGTTAAATGCGCTCTGCTCATTCATTATGTTTTTTTTGGTACCATATGAAAATATTTTTTTTATTGATCATATTCGTTCTCTATGTGGTTGTTTTGACTTTAAGTGGTCGTATTGTTTTTACCCTTTTGTTAATGAAATAAAAGAATAAAACACTAACTTTTTTTTGCTATCAAAGAGCTGTGTATTTGATTTATGTCATGTAAAGTCATATATATATAGATCTATATGTCATGCATATGTTATGTCACCGTATGTCATGTTTAATTGTAGTTGTAACAAATATAAAGTATGGAAAGACAGTACCAGTATAAGAGCTCCACAAATAAGTACAAGTAAAAACACACGTCTGGACAAAATTTCACACCTCTTTAAATGTATTTATAATAATATAATGTAAGTCTGAACTTAGACATGCTAATGTTCTCATACCACTTAATAGTAGCCTACATGTAGTTCACATAAAAAAAAAGGCCCTCGAAATCAATATAAGTAGCCTATAAAAAAAATATTATCATCCGGTACAATTGTAATATTCAATGTAATTTAATGTAGGCTTCAAACACATAAGTCTATGCAGAAGGAACCTCTGTCACTAAGCAATATGTATAGGCCGAATATCCTATACTATAATACGAGTTAAAATTGTATGTATCCTATACTATAATACGAGTTAAAATTGTATGTATATATATATATATATGTCTGGAAATTTTCTTCAAAAGCGCTCTAACGATTATCTTCATGTTTTAATGCACGACTTGTTTCCCCTAAAAAAAAATCTACACCTTTTCGGCCACATAAAGAAAAATCGGAAATGATCGTTAGACAAAAATACACAAAAGATTTATCGTAGATAATTGGTTTTGGCCGTGAAAACATGCCATTGCACGATCCACATGTAGCGCGGCATTCAAGAGCGGTGTTTTGTTGCGTCGCAATTATGACGTTGCGGAAATACCCGTTCAACATTAACAAGAAGTTTAATTTCTTGTTTATGCTGGCTGTTTTGCGCACTGATGATAGATATAATTTAAAGCAAGACCAAGTGTAATAATTTATGTAATGCAGGGTGTGCAAACTACAGCCAGTGGTTGACTCGCGGGCTGACAAATAATAGTATGCGGCCCTCGAGCCTTATTTAGATTAAAACGTCCTCAATATATTTTAAATTAAATTAAAAATAAAATAAAAAATAAAATATTTACGTATTAATTACTAGTGAGATAATAGTTTGCCGTTTAAATAATAACAGAATTAGATGAGATTTCTCCAAACTATATGCCTATTTGTAAATTTTGTTTATTAAACATTATTTTGGAAAAAAAAACACGTCGAAAATAATAATAGGAACTACTTTTTTTATACAAGACATATATATGTTTACGAATGTTTTATTAAATATATTTATGATTTGCTTATATAGGCCTACCCAAGTAAGATATATTAGAATATATTAACATTGTCAATTTGAAATCTGGCAAACTAGAAAAGATGTATTCCATTCATTCGTATTTTCCTTATATAATAGTCAGACTTTTAGTTTTATTGAGGGGGAGGGAAAATTAAACAATTCATCCAACGTATTTTAATCATTTCATTTGCAGTCTTTTCAATGAATAACATAATTTCACCTTTAATTATTTAGTATTTAACTGGTGTAATGCTCACAATTTAAACAATTTGTTAAAATTTGTATTATACCATTGTTGTAATTGATATTATATTTTGCCAAGATAGTTTATTTTAAATAATAACAATTATGTAGGATATTGGATAAGGTTTACACCAAACTATATATTTTAACTTTTTTTTTAGTCAAACATTCTTTGGAATAGTACATTGAAAATAATAAATAAATACTTTTTTGAAAAAGATATATTTTTACAAGTGATTTACAAACTATACTTATTGTGATTTATATATCTGCCCAAGTAAGAAATATTAGACTATGTTAAGTCAATTTGAAATCTGGTAAACTAGTAAAAATGTATTACATTTATTCATAGACCTTTTTATTTTCTATTCAATATCAAACACACTAGCCGGCCGCTTGTTAGCTTGAATTGGGCGAGGGAGGGAGTTGAAAAAATTGACATAGGCCTAATTTTATAAGAGGGGTCACTAGAAAGTTTGACAGCTGTTAAAGTAGGGGAAGGGGTAAAGATGAAATAAAAATTGTAACGTAATTCACGATATTTTAAATTTAAACTTTTTATTTTCAGTCTTTTAAATACATAACATAATGACATAAATGACATATATTTCTGTTGGATTTAAAACTGACAACGCTAGCCTACATGTTTTGTGTTTTTTTTAGGGTTTGAAATTAGATTAAGCTGTTTGGTTTTTGCTTTTTTTCTAGCCGTTTTGCAGCAGCTGGTTTAAAAAACAAACTTTCTTTTTATTCATTGGCAGCATATTAAATAGCAAGATAATTTAACTATAAACGCGCGGCGCTATAAATAATTTAATAATTTCATATTTGTAAAACTAATCACTATTAAAGGTATTGCAATATTTGCAATAAACGTCAGTTTTTAAACATTTCATGATAATTATGTTACGTTAGTCATGTCTGTAGCAGGTATGACAGCTATAAGCACGCTAACCTGGACTGATGACTCGCCTATAATGATCAGTACTGAATAGCTGTTCTATGTTAGCTATATCGTAAATTAACGCCTACCGAGATTATAATATGCTTACTATAATTAAAAAAAATGTACACTATAGTCAACCAGGCTTAAAGCTTTAAAAAATTAGGCTTAGCAGTAGGCCTATGGGGGCACGGTAGCCGAGCGGCAGCGCGTTCGACTGGAGAGCCGAAGGTCCCGGGTTCGAATCCTGGTGCAGGCTAGGATATTTTTCCCGGGTCTGGAGGGTGTCCCTGAGTCTATCCAGCTCTGATGGTTACCTGACAATAGTTAGGGTAAAGTAAAGGCGGCTGTGCATAGTGCTGGCCACACAATCACCTAGTATGCCGAGGCCACAGAAACTGATGAACGCTGCTTCATCGGACATATGGATCAAATTCGGTCCGACGGGTACTTTTTTTTTTAGTAGGCCTATGCTAAAGGGGATATTTTACTAATTGATGAATATCCAATGCAATGGTCTTAATAACTCAGATCAACATGTAGGCATACAGTAAGAATTCAGAAAAAGCTTACTTTTAGACACCTTTTATGAAAGAGATGATTTACGAGAATTTTAAAACACAATACAGCGTCACCCTTTGGTACATGCATTTGTCATAAAGGTCCAAACGTTAAGCTTTACAGTTTGTCGGTATCATATGTTTAGAGTGAAAGATCGATGCAGTTGAAACGTTTATCTCTTTTCAGGCAGATTATATAAATCACACCTAAAATGTTGCTTAGGGGGAAATTGTACATCCGATATGAGGAAAGTAATATTGGCGTTGGGTGGAGGGCTGCATGTCTTTACACTATCAGGGCGAATAAAAAGTGGCCGTAGAGGAATACGTCTGTGGACATTTTATCTGCTTTGCTCAGACAGACCCGTCAACAGTGGCAAGTAAAGTTGGATGGCTGGCTATTTAAACAAACAATATCGCAATACCAACTACATTACAACAAAAGAAGAATATGCACACCAGACGAAGAATTATATTGAGCGTCAGCCTCCGGCCAAACTATCTACCATACGCAACAAGAAATATAGGCCTATCGTCAGGATTTCAGTCAACAATAGCTGACTACTAATGAACTTTCTTGCATGATAATTGTGTGATTGTGTGTGCGATTGTCTATTTTTATAAGTATATTTCTGTGCTTGTATATAAATTACAAATAATTATTTTATTTTGTTTAAAATATGCTGAAGGACAAAACATCTGTAATCAAGACAAATTTCCATTTGTTTGGATCAATAAAGAAATTTTATCTTTTATCTTTTATACAATGAGTGCAAAAATAGAAATAAATACGCCAAAAAACGTTACATAACTTTAATTTTTGTAGACGGGAAAAAAAGACAAATGCAATTTATTGGTCTGGTAAAAACGTACTTATTAAAATTTATGCACCGTTTTTTTACAGCACAATATGTTAAGGTACAAACGCCTGCTCTTTATTACCGATCGAATGATCGGTCACCTGGTACTATATATATATATGTGTATATATGTCTGGAAATTTTCTTCAAAAGCGCTCTAACGATTATCTTCATGTTTTAATGCACTACTTGTTTCACCTAAAAAAAAATCTACAGCTTTTCGGCCCCACAAATAAAAATCGGAAATGGACGTTAAACAAAAATACACATTAGATTTATCGTAGATATTGATTTTGGCCGTGAAAACATGCCCTTGCTCGACCCACATGTAGTGCGGCTTTCAAGAGCGGTGTTTTGTTGCGTCGCAGTTATGACGTTTCGGGAATACCCGTAGGCTTACTACAGCAGAAAGAAGTTTAATTTCTTGTTTAAACTACTGTTGCGCACCGATGATAGAAATAATTTAAAGCAAGACCAAGTGTAATTTATGTAATGCAGGGGTGTCCAAACTACAGCCAGTGGGTAACGCGCGGGCGGACAAATGATAGTATGCGGCCCTCGCGGCTTATTTAGATTTGAACGTCTACCAATATATTTTAGATTAAACTTCAATATATTTTAGATTAAATTTTAAAAAAAAGAAAACAAATACATATTTACGAATTATCTAATAGTGAGATAATAGTTTGCCGTTTAAATAATAACAGAATTAGAAGAACTTTCACCAAACTAAAGGTCTATTTGTAACTTTCTTTTATCTGACATTTTTTGAAAAAAAAACAACCTCTAAAACTTTTTTTGTGTTTAAACAATGAATAGCTGTATATAGTGTACACTGTAGCAGATTACACTGCACTGTATATAGTGTTCACTGTAGCAGTATACACTACGCTGTATATAGCATACAACGTAGCAGTATACTCTACACTGTAAATAATAAACACTGTTTTAGTATTCACTTTTTTAAAAATTCAATTAATGTTTCATTAAAAATGTGTATGATTTGCTTAAAAAGGCCTACCAAAGTAAGATATATTAGAATATGTTAACATTGTCAATTTGAAATCTGGTAAACTAGAAAAGATGTAAATTCAGTATATTCGTATTTTCCTTATAACAATAGTCAGAAGTGTAATATACTGTTAGTTTTATTGAGGGGCGGGGGGGGGGGGGAGAGAAATTAAACACATTATCTAACGAAGCCTACATATATTATGATCTTTTCATTTGCAGTCTTTTCAATGAATAACATAATTTTACCTTTAATTATTTAGTATTTAAGTTTAATGCTCAAAATTAAAAAAAAAATGTTTATCATACCATTGTTTTAATTAATCAATATTATATTTTACCGCGATAGTTTATTATAAATAGTAACACAAATGGAGGATATTAAATAATGTTAACACCAAACTATATTTTTTTACTTTTTTCGTAAAACAATGTTTGGAATAATACATTGAAAACATTGAAAATCTCTATATATAAAAAGATCGTGTTTGTGTCCCCACGGATCCCTATTGTGTCACTGACTTTTTTAGGCCTAGTCCTATATACTGTCTAATAGCTTTTCACATCTGACATGTGCCTTCTCTAGCTAAGTTGTTAACGTAGAGGACTGCTGTGCGTGCGAGCGGGTTCGATTCTCCAGTTAGACTATGCCTATTTTTTTTACCCGATTTACATTTATTCGTAGACCTTTTTAATTCCTATCAAACATATTTGCCGGCCGTAACTCATTGTTAGCTTGAATGGGTTGAGGGAGGGAGTTGAAAAAATTGACATAATTTTATAGGAAAGTTTGACAGTTGTTTAAGTTAAATAATTAATTAATTAATTGGTTATTTATATAGCGCCTCACTCCATACTAATAAAAGCATGCTCGGCGCGCTCACAAAATCGAAACGACAATAACGCTCTAAAATAGTTTTAAACAAGGTTTCGGCCGATGGAGGCACGAAACGACAATAACATTTTAAAATAGTTTCAAACAAGTTTTTTGCTGATGGATGTGTATTTGATCAATTTAGTTGAAAAGAAAAGTCTTCAAATTCTTCTTGAATGCCTTTTTTGACACAGAGTTTTTCAGTGTCTCAGGTAAGCCGTTCCACAGTGAAGGCGCCACAGATTCAAACGAGCGTACACCAATAGGGGAAGGGGTAGAAGAACTAAAAATTGTAACGTAATTCACGATATTTTAAATTTAAACTTTTCATTTTCAGTCTTTTAAATAATAATAATAATAATATTTGTAAAGCGCTGCCAACAAACATAATGTAAGCTCAGAGCGCGTTTAACATACAACTAAGAATACGGATATTACACTAGGCCAGGTGACAGAGCTAAATTGATGATAAAAAACAAGACAAAACAAATAAATGTAGCATTAACCGACTTAACCCATAAATAAGACAGTAAGTTTCTAAAGCATGTTAAATGTTATCGAAGGTAAATATTGAAATAATGAGTTTTTAAGTTCTTTTTGAAAGTAACAGTAGAGCTTGTTCGCCTCAGTTGAATGGGAAGTTGATTCCACACTTTCGGACCGGATACTGAGAAGGCTCTAAGGCCAACGGTCGTCAGAGAGAAACGGGGCTCTTCCAGAAGCGATGAGTTTGTAGAACAAAGTGTTCTTTGCGGGACATAAGGTCTGATTAGTGCCTTGAGATAGGACGGAAACTCGTATTTAAAAATGCACTGATGGCAAAGTAGCGCCACTTTATACTCAATTCTGGAGCGAGCTTAGAAGGGCAGTTCCCGAGTCTCTTTTAGACTTGCACATAAACAAACGCGCAGTACTTTTATGTATTTGTTGTAGCCTGGCGATTTAATGACATAAATGACATATATTTCTGTTGGATTTAAAACTGACAACTCTAGCCTTCATGTTTTTTTTTGGTTTAAAATGAGATTAAGCTGTTGTTGTTTTTTTTTTTTTTTTTTTTTTTTTTGGGGGGGGGGGGGGGGGGTTATCGGTCAAAATCTAGATATTAGACTGCACAAATAAAAATCTGCTTCGACTGTTAGAATTTAAAGCCCATGTTATTCATAGTAGAAAAAAGAAAAAAGACAAATACAATTTATTGGTCTGGTAAAGAAGTATTTTTAAAATTTATGCACTGTTGTTTTACATACACAATATGTTAAGGTACAAGCGCCTGCTCTTTATTACCGATCGAATGATCGGTCACCTGGTACTAGATAAATAAATAAATAATAACTGTTCTAAAGTGGTCTTAACCTTCCCGTACCGAACTACTTCTATCTATGCTGCCTTCAGTCCCGCTATATACGCGCCCGGGACTGTAAGGGTTAAGTGTAACCGTCTAAAAGGTAACGGTTGAAAAAAAAAGAGGGGGGGGGGGGCAATAGTGCGTGGTTCAATTTTAATGCACCTTTCACCATTAAAGCTACATTAGTAATATGTTTTATTATCAACATTTCTACAATTGTATCACTTCAGAACAGCCTAAAAGAGCCATAAATTAAGATTACAGTAGGCCTTTGCTATTGATCTAGTTATTTCCTGTTCACGATATTACCTAAATTCAAGCCCCCTCCCCCCTTGTTGCGTAGCACATGGAAGGCTCCGATGGTCATACAGTCCACACTTTCCTCTCATCTACTGTGTAAAGAGACATACAATGGAATCAAAATCTGTTTCGCTGTTTGCAAAAAAAAAAAAAAAAAAAAAAAAAAAAAAAAAAAAAAAAAAAAAAAAAAGTTGGGTAGAAAAAATATATCTAGATCTATCTAAATCTAATGTTTATTTAAAAACAATAATTCTCTATATTACAACTTGACAGAGCCTTTACAAGCTTATGTAGCGCCACAGGGCAAAAGTTTCAGCGCCGCCCTCTTGCATACTGTAACTGCTTGTTTAGTGCTATTTTTGCTATATTTAGACTACATTGGCCGCCCCCGGGCATATGCCCTCCTCTGACCCCCCCTTCTATGTGAGGGCACTGATTACAACACGAGCGACTGTATTTCGCCGAGGCTGGTAAGGGTATGGATTTGGACAGGAAGTGGTTGATGACAGAAATAGTTTTGTTGTTCTCAGCTGCCAGTAGCCTACTAATCTATTACATAAAGGTTTGAGTATTGGGAGAGGGATTATGATTAAAAAAATCTTTTATTGTTTTTAATCAGGTTCTTAAAACAAATCTGCGCATAACATTAGTCTCATATTTATTATATATTTTATTTATCAATCATCAAACCAAATAGACGCTTGGAAAACCAAACAACATGGGAAGCGGGCCCTTTTGTTTACTACATACACTTTGGCTTTATAGCTGCGCATATATATGATAAAGAAGTCGGTGCGTTCGGTTCGATTTCCATCTTTAACATATGATCCGCCGTATAATACCACCCTAAGCATGTTCTTAATTGCCCGAATTGTACTTCGCCGAACAGCCCGAGCAAGGGTTCGCTTCGTAAATTGCTCGCCTTTCGTCGTTTTCGCGCTTAACAGGGCGATCTATTGCTCGACAAGCGACATCTCGGGGGGTATCGGCGAACCAAATTCGGGCGAACGATTGCTTCGTCGACATGTTGACGAAGCCGCGTATTGATTGGCTGAATTGATCACGTTCATTATGCGAAAAGGCACCAAAATTGCCTAGTCTTAATGAAAAAAAATGGCGTCTTACAAGACAGTCAGAGGACAGTCTAGTAATATTCATAGATGCATGGGAAAATGTTCCATGCCTGTGGAACTCACCCCAACGGGACTATAAAAATAAGGGTGAAAAAAACCAAGGCCTTGAACAATATTGCCCAAAATCTGTGTGCAATGTAATCGCAACACCCAAAGCTTCTTCGTCTGTGAGCGCAGCCATTTTGTAGCAATATTAACATCCGGCAGTTCGCCTCAGCGCTAAAAATAGACCAGTTAAAAACAAGAGCACCATTTCGCTGAGCTTCCTAGCTCGCCCTAATGTCGGCGAAAGTGCACGAGCCCATTTAAGAGCAAACATTAGCTCTTGCGAATTGAACGATACCTGATTCGACCGAAACTAGTTCGGGCGATTAAGAACATGCTTAATAGCTATACATTCTTTACAGTTTGATCTCAGCACAACTGAGACTTCCACTAATACCAAATTATTACTGATTGAGATATCGATGAATCAATTAGACCAATAAAGTAAAATGATACGTAGGCTAGTAATCATACAATCTGGGTAGTTAATGCAATGATTAAAAGTTTACATAATATGTATATTATACATTTTTCGGTTATATAATATTTATATAATTTTTAACTATCTTTTAACGTTTGATCATTTTAAAGTTATGAATTGTAAGCCATTTTTTTTAAAAAGGAAACAACAAAGAAACATATTAGAAATATTAACACAAAAGTAAACGGGTTAATTATCTCCCTTTAATTAAATCCTCCAAATGTGACGCTAGTGATTCCAAAAGAGTTAATTTTTATTAATATAACTAGTGTTGCTTATTTATACATTATTATTTCTTCACACAAATTCAGCATGATGCTCTTTTTTCAATGTGTAATTAGATGTAAGTACCAGGTGGACCGATCTTTGTTTGGTAATAAGGAGCAGGCGCTTGTACTTTAACACAAAAAAAAATGTAAATATGTAAAACAACGGTTCATAAATTTAAAAAAAAAAACATTACCAGACAAACGAAATGCCTTTGTATTTTTTGAGTCTTCACAAGTTTACATATTATAAAAGATTTTTAGCGTATGCCTATTTATTTTTTATTGTACTCATTAGACCTGTATGCCTAAACGTTATATTAATCATTGTATCCCCCCTCCCAACCCCAACAACACTTTCCTTGTATATCCAGATTCAAAGACTCATCCCACGCGAAAATTTTAGATGTCATTGACATAATCTGTCTGGAAGTTGATAAACATTTAAAACTGTAATGATCTTTGACTCTAGAAAACCCATTCTCCCTGAAAACAAAACAACAGCCAACAAACTGTAAAGTTTAACGATTGGACCGTCATAACGAATGCATGCATATATATATATATATATATATATCGGGTCGCGATAACATTCAATTGTTTCAATCTATTATTTTATTTTTGTTGTTGTTTTTAATGTAGCCACAGGCTGTCAATACCTATCGTATGAAGTCGAACACAGCACGTTAAAAAAGTTTGTAATTGAAAATGTGGCCTTACTAAAAATATTTTTTTTAAAGTAGAAAAACGCATAAGAATTACATAAAAACATAATACAAAAATAACAAGTAAAAAAAAATTTAAATAACTAGCTACCAAAACACATTTTTTAAAAAGTACCAATATAAAATTGTTCAAAAAGCAAGCACGAAAATGAAAAAAAAAAACAACTGCAAGAAATTGAGTGAAATATAATTTTTTATTTTGTTTTGTACCAAGGGAGCTAAGTCACAGATAAATTCAGTGCAGAGTAAAACACCAAACAGTTATGTGCCTTAGAGAATAGGGGATGTACATAAATAAATGATCCCACTGTTTCCACTGCTAACTGCTAAATCTACGCTACAATATTATTCTAACACTGCTGCTTTTTATAAAAGTGGGTTATTAGAGGCCTGTGCATATCCAGCATTCGCCGAGGCATACACTGATGGGAGCGCGATCAGTGGGACCGAAATGCGTGCTGGGTATGGTGCTCTTGTGTCGTATCCGAAGGCAGTAGACAGACGGGTTGAGTTAACAGGGCCTTGTGGTAATATCTGCATCTTTGATGCAGAGATGGAATCCATCAGAATTGCCGTAGGGGCAATCGGGAAAACGTTTGAAGAAACACGGGCATCTCGCGTCGATTTTGTTATCTTAACTGATTCGCTTTTAGTGCTCCATGCCATTGACGAGCTGGGGTCTTGGCCCACCTACTTGTCCGGCAGCTGGCTGCCATTTCCGACCTGATCTTCACGTACGAGGTAATGGTCATTTTGCAGTGGATTCCAGGTCATGCGGGAATCGCTGGCAAAGAGATAGTGGACGCCTTAGCCAAGAAGGGGTCCCTGGCACCCCCTCCAAATGGTCCGTCTTCCAGGTCAGGTCACTACGTGCGTGGGAGTTTGAACTTTGGTTTAAGAACTGGGACGTCCGACAAGGGTCGAGGTGTGTGGCAGCAACTAAAACGGCCAAATCGAGCTGATCCTTGGTGGAAACTCCGCAGGAGGGACCAGGCAATGATTGCCCAGTTTCCAACAGGTCACTGCCCCATTGGCGCCAATTTCGGACGATTTAGGCCCAATTACGACTCGAGGTGTCGACATTGCAGAGAAGGAGCAGAAACGGTCAAGCATATGCTTTTAGACTGCCCTGCCTTGCAGGAGCACAAAGTGGATGGGAACGGTCAACTGTTTGCACCGAACCTATGTGGTGACTTAGCTACACTGCGTGTGTTTGTCCTCCGAACCCTAAGAGATTAGTCTCGGTTCGTACTCACTCCGGTGAAGTGAGGTTTAAGTCTGGTATGTAGCACACCCTTCCGTAAGCATGGGCCTCAAAGACTGGCGAAGTGTGTAATCCGCCAATACATTCACATTAAGAGAACAACGGCGGGTGTACTAATGGGGGACAGAACCTGTTGCGAGTCCGAGGTGTCATTGTACCTCAAAGAGGCACCGAGCCTGGGTGGGTAGGAAGCAATGAGCGCAACAGTCCGTCTCAAACCCGCCAGGATTTTTGTCCCGGGTCTTGAAAGTGTCCCTGAGTTTATCCACCTCTGATAAGTAGCGTCCCTGACATTAATTGGTTGGGGGGAGGGCGGATGTAAAGTCAGATGGGCGTTCTGCTGGCCACATATTCTCTCTTGTGATTACTAGAGACCACGTTAAGGGATACTTTCTTTTTTTAGAAAAAATATATAAAAGGAACTATAAAAAAAAACAATCATTCAATTTCTATAAATAAAAATACATGCTAAAAACAAGGGCCTTGTAATCATACGTAATGCAAAAAAACTCTAATTCGTGCAATTTTAAAATAATAGATTCTAAATTAATAAGATATTTTCGTTCATTTATATACTGTTTTTATTTATCATCAAAATAAATACAAATGAGTTTCACACGTAGAAATATCTCTATTAAAAGGAAGTTACTAGTTTCCAGTCTCATTCCCATAATCCTCTAAGAAATAGGGCATTTCCGTTAAAATTTGATGATTGACATCCGGTCATTAATTATATCACATGGGCAATGGCTTTGGTCCATAGCTTGCTTTGAGTTTAATGTAGTGGCGGTCATAATATATCGCACGTCTTGCTGTAGGCAGGGTAGCGCCCCACATCATAATCGTTGATTCGCCTATCTTTGATCGAGGCTTCGAACCTGTTGGGCGCCTCTGCGCCGCCGTTCAGTTTGACCTGAGAAAGCCTTTTGTCCCCAACCTCCTCCGCCGCCGATGAGACGCCCCAGCACAGATGAGCCCCTTTGATGATGTGCGTGGACGAAATGGGGCTCGGCGCCACCGAGCCTGCGCCCCCCGGAGGGCGCGCTGTCCCCGCCGCTGTCGTGTCCACGGGAGCGCCGTTTTTACCGGGGGCGGTGTAAGGGCACCAAGAGAAGTTCGTTACGTCCTCGTCGGTCACTTCCGTGCTGGACGAGGAGGCACTGTTGATCGTTCGTCTGTTTCTTTGGAGTTTGCTGCTTCGTGGAAGACTGAACGTTTCCTTGTCGCCGTTGCAGCTGCTGTCGCTCTTGCTGTTGCTGACTGTACTGTTGTTGTTGACTGAATCAGGGTCTGGGGTAGCCCGGATGTAGCCGTTGGTGCGTTGATCGTCTGAAACACGTCAAAGAAAGCCAAGCGATTGAGTACATCGAAATTACGAAATAAAAAGGCATTCAAACATTTGGAACTTCATGTGGACTAAATCAATATGTGTACATTTACAGACGTGTTTAGTCAAACCTTTGACCATTCCGAAAAGTTAATTGTTCGATCGAATTCGAATAATTGAACTTGCTGTCTAACCGAAAAGGAATCATTAGACCAACCCCATGACAGGATCCAAAGAATTAGACCAAGGGATTGAACACAAGCCCATGGGCCCTTTCACGAATCATCTCCCCGCAATATATATAAAAACACCCTCCCAATTATTTAGTGTCTTTTTAGCTGCTTCCCCCGTACCGACCTACTTCTATCTAGAGCTGTTAAACGAAAACCGGAATACCGGATTCCGGTTTTGAAAGTGAAAACCGGTTTTGATTTTCAAAACCGGATTTCGGTTTGTTGGTTGGAAGTTGGAAGGTAATCATTACTTCAAGTAGTAGACCCTTTTTTTTTGTTGGTTTTAATGGAAATATTTTAAATAAATAATGTTGGATTCGCACAAAACAATTCCTGAAATGCCTTACTAACACTATTTAGTCTTAGATATTGTGTTTCTTGTGTTTCCAAATACCAACTATGGCTTGCGATAAAAACAACATCAAACCAATAGTTAAGTTACAGTTACAAATAACATAAAACTTTTTACTAGTCGGTTCATCTTTAGATGTGCGCTGCTCTTTGATGAAGGCAATGGAAAGGCGCAAACTAGCCCTTCCCTGTCACCCTGAACAATTCGGGTAAACACCGCGTCTGCGGCACTATTAAATACACATTCTTTTGATTTGTGCTACGTGAAACCTTTCAATACATTATTTTACAAGATATGCCTCTTCAAATGCTTCTTAATATTATGGTCAACGATAATAGGTAGGCCTAATTTGATTATCACTATTGAAAAATTGAAAGCTATTATCGGTTTTAATAAATTAGACCAGATATTTTTTAGTTCTCAAGAATTGTATGGTAAAGAGTACAAAATCACATTGTATTCACACAAATCTACCCCTTGAATTCTCTAAAAAGTATTTTTCAAATATAGCCTACCTACAAAACTACGCACATTTGGCTTTTCCAGCCCGTGACATATGACATTGTTTGTGTGGGGGGGGGGGAACCGAAATCCGGTTTTAAACCGGTTTTATATAACCGAAAACCGGTTTTGAAAAAAAAAACGGTTTTAACATCCCTACTTCTATCCATGCTGCCTTCAGTTCCGCTATATACGCGCCCGGGACTGTAAGGGTTAACGTTTCACCATTTTTTTCATGCATAGACCCTGGAGTAGATAAGCTACCACACTCTATCTATACCATCTCTAGTCAGATATTCACTTAAGCCTTCCAAAACCCGGTGTCTTGGTAAAACACGACAATAATCAACAATAGTTTCAATTGAGATTCTCCCCACATTTCGTCACTGGCACGGTCTGCCTTTTAACAATTTGAAAAACTGGCAAATCAACTCATGGATATCTAAAACGCTATAAAAGAAAAATGTTCCTTCTTTGTTAAAGTTCGAACTAACAGCAAGAACTAAAGCAAGGGGGGTAACTCATCAATTCAATGTAGCTGCTGCATTTCGCTAAAGTATTGAGGATCTTCTTCTCCTTTATTTTACCGTGGAGACCTCGTTAAAACGAGAAAAAAGTTCACAATTTATGGCGATTTGATAAATGATTGCTTTGTGATCACAGTTTGTACATTAACAATTTATAACTACGGCAGTCAGAAACAGTTCATTGAAGGTCTTTGGTCCAGTTTCTTCAGTGCTAATTTGAAAACCGACACAGAGTGGGCAGTGATTGGAGGCTCGGTCCAGTGTGTTCCTCAGTCTAATGCAGTGGTTCCCAAACTTTTTTAGGCCGCGACCACTTTATACAGTTTATCATGGTTTGGCGACCCCCCCCCCCCCCCATAAATTTTTTTTATAATTTCGATTCTAGTTTATTACTGCATTTTGCGACTGTTATGAATTGTAATGTAAATATATAATATGCAGGATGTATTTTTATTGTTACAAATTGAACCCAATTAAAGCATAGCGATTAATCATTAAAAAAAAAAGAAGAAATAAAAACAAATGTAATTAAATTTTGCAAGATATCTGTATAGGTCTAGGCTTAGGCCTATATTTCTAATTACAACACGAACGTCAGCTATTGTGATGGTTGACATTGCGTATTCCTCATCGGTTCAGAAATTCTCGGGACAGTCTTAGCAAGAGCACAACTAAGCAGTTCACCTCCAACAATAAGTCTACTGTGTTTAGACTTAATAACCAACAAGGTGGAAAAGCATGTTTACTAAGATATTTTGTTGGAAATGGAAGAAAATGGCGCAACACAAGCTCAGTCAAAATAGTTTATGACTGCAAACATATGATTCAGAATTTTGTACCTGTCATTATAGAGAAATCAGTTCTCTATGCATAGTTGTTAATAGGCTCAATGAACTTTGTGCTTTCTCAGGAATATCTTAAACTTTGAATGTGAATGGGCTTCTGGCAAGTACATAGATATGTAGTGTCAGGTAGATTTGGAAAGTATCATGAAATTTCGGCTGCAAGCATGTGAAAGTGTTTTTTCACAGAATTTATCATCGTAATCATTTTGTCATGTTTTTCAAAGAAAGCAGATAAAGTAGACCAGGAGCCGCATGAGAAAAAAAAGTGCCGGTTCGATCCCACTTTTCAACACTAGTCAAATCTAGAAGATTTATTGGCATTACATACGTTTATAGAAATCAGGAATGTTTAAAAAAGTCTGTGGACCATTTTATGACACTGCCATGAGAGTTACCATTAGAATGTAACCATATCATTCACAACCTTACAAGCCTATTCACAAACTTTTATCAAGAACAGTTTTTAATTTAAATTTATGTAACTTTTCCTAAACTTCAGCTTTGATCTTACAAATAATATTACAAAAACAAACTCTTATGGGCCCCGGCGCAGCGCAATAACTGCACACACACACACAAACACACACCCTCTTCGTGTGGCCTGAAGTAGACGGCATATACATTTCATTTTCATCAAATTTTTTTATACAAAAGCTAAATTTCATTTGGAATGAGCAGATCTTTTAGATAAATTAAGGCATGTTATATTTTCCTCTTTGCAGTGATAAATTTAACTCATTCAAGTCGACAATGATGTCAACCAAGTAAGTTATTGTCTGCAGTTCACTTTAATCGCCGAAAAGTGCTTCTAAGAGCAGTCTTGCTTTCTGATATAAAATAAAAATAAAAAAATTAGTTCACCATGAAGCTAAAAAAACAAGTTTTAATTTCTCTCGACAATCATCTCACAAGTGTGAAATAGCAAGCATTATTCGGAGCATCATACTCGCTGCACAATTGCGAAAACAGTCGACTGTTTAAAGATCTTGTTTTTACAAAAGGGCACAACTTATGACGCTTTATATTACTTCTTTTAACTGGTGTGGCAATGTCTTTGTTGCTAATATTTGTCCATATATCATAAAGTGAGCTCCGATTACTTTTGGTCACTAATTATTTTGAAATCCAGACCGAACGAAATCTACACTAAATTCCAAAATAATCATGAAGTGTCGGTCGTTTTATCGCCAATACTACAGGTTTTAACACAATGGCTGCTTTTAACAGAGAAGAGGCTTTTTAACACAACTCTCTACACACGTGTTACTGGTCCGCATACGTGCGTTATGGTGCCGACCTTGTCACATACACCTGTATTATGCCAAGTAACCTACACGTAGTATGCGGATGTATCTGCATGTAGGTGGACTCGCTTGGAGACGGAAAGATGAGCTGTGTTTCGGCTCCTAAGACCATGAAAAACATACGTTTTCCGACGATCTTTGGCGACCCCCGAGAAATGGTCATTCGACCCCCAAGGGTGTCGCGCCCCCCAGTTTGGGAACCGCTGGTCTAATGGCTGACGGAAAAAAAAGCAGAAAATGTATACACGCCGGTGCGGGCGTGTGGGGACGCGCAATTTGAGCTTATGATTTCTGGTAGAGAGGGACACATGTTGGATGAGACCTGAATGTGTGGCCATGTCCACGTGGCCATTCGTGATCTTGTACATCATGACACTTGACAATTCGTTACTGCTATTGGTAATACCTAGATCTACCATTCTGGTGGAATACCGAATAGCCCGCTCTGTCCGGAAAGCCAATGCAAAGCAATGCAAATCGAATATGTGCATCACCCAACTTGTTTCATCGTTACGGTCTGATCAAGGTGTAATAGAAACAGTGTGATCCGGGGGTTCGTGATTAATGTGAATTATGTACACACTGACCATGCGTGTGTGTGTTTTTTTAACTGACCAATGACAGATGGACTTCGCCTTATACGGCCCACAACTAAATACTTGACAGTCAATGGGTAGTTCTCTAGAGATGAAGAGACTACGAAAATCATATTTATATTATTATATCGGACTTGGCATGGCTGTTTTTATTCTTGATGAATGTGGATTAAAGTTCTATTGAATTTATTTAAGTAGCAGTTTGTTTCCTTAATGAAAGCTCTAAGCGTTACGAATGAAGGACTGAGGCTAATGAAATATAATATATTCTTAAGACCCCGAAGAAGACAGCGCGCGACAAGTCAAAGTGATCTAGGTAAAAGACAAACTCACTTGCGCTCTCTACGTCATGTTTCTTCAAGACACTTTCTGGAATGATAAGTTCTAAGGTCACGTGCTCATCCTGAGGCTCGGACAAGGGGTGTCGCCCGCTGCCGATGAGGAAGTAAGTCTTCATGATACCTTTACCCTTGATGTTGACCTCTCCCCTGGACCGGCACAGGTAATCGTGAGGCTGAAGGGCACTGTAAGAAAAAAAACACACCAACATTTTGTTGAATAAAACACCTTTATTTATACTGTACATTAAGAAAGTTGAACAGACAGATAAACTGATGGAAATACAACAGTTAGACAGAAATACAGACAAAACTATTATTTTATAGGCCTAATTCATAAAAAAACACATACTTATCCAACGTTAAATCAAATCTCCCGATCATCTAACTAATTATTGAACAAACCATCTATTCATCCATATACTTATGCCTCCACTAAACTTAAACCATTTAACAACACATCAGGTTAATTACATAATCGTTCACTCATTCATCTATCCAGTTTCATCATTCATATACTCATATGATCATATTCACCACACTAATGCATACTAATTGCATACACAAACCATTCATACACAAAATCCATCCATTCATTCATACAATAATTACCCAATCGTACATGCATATAAATTCATTGCTACATCAATATCCATCTATCTGTCTATAGTCTATATAAGCACAACTCAATACATTAATATAATTACCTACCCATCCAAGCCACAGATTCAAGTCCACTCAAAACCACACCCTTCCATCCTTCCATCGACCGTTTCATCCTTTCTGACATTGACCCATATTTCCCTTGACCAATCCATCAATCTTTTTTCATATCTTTAATTACATTCAGACATTGACAGCATTAGACACGACATAAGATAAAGTAATCTTACGAAAAGCTAATTACTAATACCGTTTCCATACCGCCTCCCCACACACACGCACACAAAATCCCCGCATCAAACCAAGTGACCCCGATTTATCGGTCATTGTTTCCTATTCCACAACTTTAGCCAATCATAATAAAGGTAGACATTTAAATAGCCAATCATATTAAAGGTAGACATTTAAATAGTCAATCATATTAAAGGTAGACATTTAAATAGCCAATCATATTAAAGGTAGACATTTAAATAGCCAGTCATATTAGGTAGATATTTATATAGCCAGTCCTATTAAAGATTGGCATTTAAAATAGCCAATAAAATTAAAGGTGTACATTTAATATAGCCAATCTTATTAAAGGTAGACATAAAAATAAAGTCTACGCTTACCTAAACGTCGTTTCGCTGACATGAATTCTGCCCGGGACGGAGTTGCTCTCCATCCGGGACGCCGTGTTCACTGTGTCCCCGAAAAGACAGTAACGGGGCATCTTGACCCCAACGACCCCGGCTACCACTGGTCCAGTGTGAAGACCAACACGTATCTGGTCATGATAATAGAAGCAGGAAAAACTTTATTTAAAAAGCCACACACACACAAAATGAATCATATGCATAAGTAAAGTACCCCTGTCGGACCAAACTGATCATAGGGCTGTTAAAGCAGCGTTCACCAGTTTCTGTAACCACGCATACGAGGGTATGTGTGGCCAGCACAATGCCCAGCCGCCTTTACTTTACCTCTAACTAGTGTGCGGTAACCCATCAGAGCTGGGTAGACCCAGGGGCACCCTCAAGTCCCGGGAAAAAAATCCTAGCCTGCACCAGGATTCGAACCCAGAACCTTTAGATCGCCAGTTGCCAATCATATGCATAAATAAACCTAATTTGATTTTCTAAAAATGACAGTGTTAATACAAAGCGCATTTGAATACTAACTGTTCATAAGTAGCGCTCTATAGATTTTTTTATTATAATATGTATTTATAGACCTATATCTAACTTTCTTATCTTATATCTACACTCTTTTAAAAACTTATTAGTGTTTTGCATTTCAAAATCAAACATACTCTTTGACCAAAAGAGGGTCGTTATGGTTCTTGTTGTTAGAAAAAAAGGAATGGTGAGGAGGTTCAAAGTGATGATGGTATTTTGGTCCTAAGTTATTTTATGTTTAGAATGTTTCGGCATAATGGGATGAGCTGTCGTTTGAGACTTCTGACATGCTTCCAGACGTTGATTATAAATTATGTATTTATTCTTTTCTTAATAGGTAAGAATTTCACGATCTCATGGCACTCGTATGTAGGCTTAATAGAGTCCTATGACCATTGCTAATTATACGGTTTATACAGTTATTCACAACTGAAAAGAGTGACACCAATAGTTGAATCGCTAAACCTGGAAACACTAGAGCAGGGGTCGGCGACCTTTCGCTAACAGTGTACCTAACTAGGATTCCTAAATTGTTCAGCGTGTCAACAGTCAACTATTATACTTTAAAAAAATTATTTTTATATCACAATTAATTAAACTCCGTAGCAAGACCAAGGCCAAAAGCAAAGGAGATTATTTATTGAGAAAATCGTTAAAGCGTTATATATTTCATACAAAATTAACGTGTTTGTGATTATCATCCTTTTTATTTTCATTTATATCAAATACAATATTTATTACGAAACGGTCACTTTTAAAGTAATAATTGTTGAAACGTTATCATTCAATATATTTTATACTCAATCTGAATAGTACTATTATGTATTTAATACTTTGCGGCGAAAAATTAATGGTGTTTAAAGGTATAGATATGTTGTAATCATACAAACTGGGTAGTTTATGTAATGTTTAAAAGTAAACATCTAAATTTTTAGTCTTATAATATTTATACAATTTTCAAATACTTTTTACAGTTCGATCATTTCAAAATAATAAATTGTAAGCCATTTATAATTTTTAGAAAAGAAAAAAAAAGAATGAGAAATATTAGCTCAAAAAGCTCAAAACGGGAGAATGATCTCCCTTTAATTAAAAAAACCGTTTCCACATTTGATTCAATAGTGATGCCAAAAAGTTATGTTTTGTAATATAACAAATATTACTGAGTAGTTATTCATTCTTGATATAAATCCAACATTATGGTATTCATTACAAGATTAAATTATTAGATGATTAAAATAATTTACGTTAAACATTTGTAAATAAATATTTCCTGCATTAATTGTTCATACTTTAAAGATTAAATAATTTCAGAAATTGCATAATAAAGTGCTATTAAATAAGTATCTTTTGTTTATTCCATTAAATTTGTTGAAGAATTACTTATATTTATGTTTAATTAAAGAAGATGGGCATAAAAACTATTTTAAAAGTAATTGTAATTAGTCTGGATGAATTAATGAGCTTTCAAGTGTGACCTCTTTGTTTGCTTAAAACAGCTTCCATGTGCGATAAAATATGTTCACAAGTGTAACTTGAACCTAAAGCTGAAAGTAAAAGCAGTTGAGAAAAGCAGATTACTTAGCTAAGCAGCTTCCTTCCAGATTTTTTTCGCAAACGGGCACAGATTTTTTAAATGTTTAAAATTCAACTTGCTGAATTTTAAAATCGCCAATATCCAGTGGCGTATTTAGACATGTTCCGCGTTTTCCATTGGAACAGCGTTTCCCAAACATCACAAAAACATTTTTTTTGTCTTTTCTTTAGGCAATTAGAATTGTGCTGTTGTAGAAGCGCACAATGAAGGACCGTCTTCTAGGTTGTAGATTTGTGTGCCCCAAATCGTAACGTGAGAAACGTTTTTACTTTTTTCTTTGCAATTTTACGTGGATACAAGACGTTTTGGAGTTGATTGCAGGTGAAGATGACGAGAAAGCCTTCATCCGTTCACAGGGCCTTTTTAACAGCATGTCATCTATGGAAGTGAGCATATATAATATACTGTATTTTTGGCTTGGTGTTTTAGACAGTTTCAATGCCACAAGTGAAGCCCTCAAAGACCCACATATGGGCCGTCGCCTGTCTTTAGTCTCTTAAAACCTTTGTTGGACCCAAGCGAAACAGCTTTCATGAGTATGAAGCTCAAGGAAAAAATGAAGTCTGGGACAGCCGAATATGACAACGTCTGGACTATGGACAGGCACAAGAAGCAGAGTTGTCTCCACGAGAGAAGTTCCGTGTCGACAGTTTTGTTCCAGTTCTAGACCAGTTGAAGCAATCATTTGATCAGAGTGTTAATGCACACATTATTGTTTGTGAACGATTTGGATTTCTAGATCAACTTAACAATATGTCAGCTGATGAAATTCAATATGTAGCTGTGAAACTTGTCAAAATTTATGACAAAGATCTGGACGATAGACTCGGTAATGAACTGGTTTAATTTACTACTAACACTGACACACTATATGCCTACATGGTTTTTCATGTATGATTGTTCAAACGAGCAACTAAATTTAAATGAAGAGAAATGCTAATTTGCTCGCCGAATTGGCTTTCAGAGTCAGACAAATGGTTTACTGGTTATCATTCAGCATCAGCAACACTGTACACAGAATGTCGGAAGGCAAGGGCGAGGCCACGAGGGGCCCCCATGAAAATTTTGGAATGGACAGAAGGGCAAAAAAAAGTAAAGTAGTAATAATACATAAGGCATTAAACTCTAATTTAGAAATACAACACAATAACAACATGTTGCAAAGCTCAGATAAACATAAGGACATAAACACTTTCCACGTCCCTTATGCGAGAACAAATGCATATGAGTACTCTTTCTTCCCGAATGGCATCCAGGCATGGAATGGGTTGCCTGAACAAACCAGGAAAACCATCACCTTAACATCATTTAAAATATTAATAAAAATGCAAGACTAGACTCAGACCACGGAGGAGCGTAGGGCGCAATAATCATCCTTATAAATAGAGCGTCTGCAATATACAAGATAGGATAAGATACGTTACTACTTCCCCTGCTCGACTGATGCCATTATTTGATTTACCTCCCCTATCTATAACAACTAACAGTTATTGTATAACAATTATAACTAGACTATTGGTTTATTTTTTTCCGAATAAGAATAAGATGATTACCGCAATTACCTCAGATTGTGTATGTTCTACTTATTTAATTAAATCATTCATCTGATCAAATCCGATCAGTTGATTGATTGATTGATTAGATCAAGTTGATAGATTAGATGACTTGCCGCAAAGGATATTAATCAGTGTCCGGTAACAAGGTCTACTCTATAACTAGCTACAACATGTGTGTAATATATTGAAAACGTAATTGCCACAGTTTAGAATTGTGTTCAACAAGACTTTATTCTGGATGAATACAGAACACACATTAAAATGTTTGACAAGGTCGCAGCAAATACACTAGGGAATTCTGGATCAACAACACAGGGGAAGCACTCTTACAGTTCATACAAGGGAAACAACACAACAAATAGCCATGACGATTAAAAAAAATGTGCATTTGATTACTGGGCGCCTTAATTCGTTTAAATTAGTTTCAAGAACAAACTTTACCAATAGCATTATCTAACTTGTCTTTAAACTTCGTAACTGTTTAGTTTCATAATGTGATTTGCTTGACTCGAAAAAGAAAATCCCAGTTGTTTATTTTTGGTTTGGCTGTGCCTCTTGAGTCGACCAAGCGGGAAATTAAAGGCTGTTTAAGGTTTGTGTTGGTCGAACTTGTATGCAATGACCCCAGAAACTTCAGAACTGTCCTTTTTTTTTTTGACCATATCAAACAAATGGCGTTTAGGTTTACATATTACTTAGTTCACTTACTTCAGGATATAAGTGATAGTGAGAAATATATATATATATATATATATATATATATATAATATATATATATATATATATATATATATATATATAGAGAGAGAGAGAGAGAGAGAGATACAGTGAGAAAAATAGAGAGAGAGAGAAAGAGAGAAAAAATGAGATAACCTTTATTACAGAACGCTACTACTGTCAAACTTCGGTTTTCGGTTTCGGTATACGTTGATTTTTTTCAGTACAAAATTATATCGTTTTTTTAATTGCCTCGGTTTTTATTGACTCTAAAGTTGATCCTAGTGCCAAAAGACCAAGTAAGGCAGTTCCCCCTGATAGTACATTGATAATTTGTGTCCTTATGTTGGGGACATTTCTTCCAAACCATAATATCTTTCTCTTTCCTCCGTCCCCCAAAACGCCAAAAAGAGTGTTAAAAATGTGAATGGTGTATTACATGTTCATTGATTCTTTACACTTGTCTTGTGTATTCATTTCATGTAAAATTGTTTTGATATTTGACACTATATTAATATTCTCTGTACGTTCTTTTATTAACACGTATTATCGACTTCAGGAGGGAATTAATTATATATTTATTGATTAATCTATATATCTTTATATATATCTATATATATCTATTATATATATATATATATATATCTATCTCTCTCTATATATATAAAGTAGGTTGGGTGTGTGGATTCCAAACCCCATTGGTTTATTTAAAGACATGTGACCTTATTTTATCATATTTTACTCGCTTCCGGCATGTCCCCTCCCTAGCTGATTTAGCGAATCCGACTGCCATGCGGGCGACCTGGGTTGGATTCCCACTGATAGCTTTTTTTTCCTACTTTTTAAAAAACAATTCCATTAATATTACTTTTTTAAAAGATTGTAATGAATTTCAGGACTTTCCTAAAATATTTTGAGTATGTAAAATGTAATAATTACATTTTAGACACATGTAGGAGACGGGTGTTCGCTTCTCATGCAGGGATAGTCTTAACTTTTGGTTAAATAAAAAGACATGCCTATTTTAACCCGATTACAATATTCATTTTAAATTACTTTCCTCAATGTTTTCAGTAAATACTAATGAGATTGAATGTAATTCCCCCCCCCCCCCCCCCCTCGGGAAACGCCGGGGAAATTTGCTTGCATAAAATAAATTTTCGACAAATTATTGAAGAATACGAAGGCTTGTATGTTGGCAAAGCCTTAGAAAGACGTCAAACGTAATCATCAGTTAACAACTCAGATCTATAGAACAATATCAATGTCATCTAGTTTTCAGTCCTTAGGGATAGTAAAATAGATTTAAACACTTTCACTGGCAAATACATTTTTTTTGTTCTTATATTCAATTTTGCTAAAGGCCGCATAACGTTTTGTATACACTTATTTTATGTATCAAATTTGTATACATTATATTATATACGCTTCTATAGTTTTCCAAGCAATGCCTTCCAGAAAAAAAAAAGTCCTTTGTCTAAGCGACCAATTGGTACAAAGACAAAGTTCGATCTGACCAATGAACAGTTTAATAGAGTCTGTCTTGTTAGTTTTACTTTATTTACTTTGATCTATTTATCTATTGTGATCAATGCAAGCTACATTCTGCTTAAAGTACACTGCCAGTGTAAACAATTGTCTTTACATCAATGACAGACACAAAATCGATTCTCTAAACTCTAAACCTTTATGTATTCATTTTCCAGTTTCTTCTCCTGTAAAAACTTTCTTATGCGTCCTTTCTCTTTTCTTTCTCCGCCCACTTTCTTCCATTCTCATTGTCTCATTTTTTAAATTTCTTTTTATCTTTATCTCTCTCTCTTCTTCACTCTCTCTTTCTCTCTCTACTTGTCTTACTCTCTTTCTCTTATCCACTTTCTCACACTCTCTGTTTCTTTTTTTCTCTCCCTCTCTCTCTTTGTAACTCTTTCTTTTCTTCTATTCCTATGTCCATTAAGAGAGACCCCAGAAATAGTTTCCATATGAGCTAGTCGATATAAAACTAATCTAACCTGGAAATGAGTTTTTTCTTTAGACTTTAGTCAGACAAAGCAGATTATACAAGGCACCCTAAGGTTATCAGTCTTTCACAAAAGTTTAGGTCACCGCGACACTCATTTCTTTTATAAATCTGCTCGCACCGAGCTTGACCCCGACCATGATACTAAACGCACGACTGCTGACCCAAACATCTCCAGTTCGATTCTCTACATAGTATTTATCACACTTAATTTGTTGTTTATATTTTAAATGCATTCAAACCCAGATAAGCATATGCCTATAATTTCATATACAAAAGACCGCGCATGCCTAATAAACCAAAAAACACTTTTTTATATTATAAATTGTAAAACTAATTTGTTTAAATAACCACTTTTCATTTACCGTTACGTATACATTTGTAAACATTCCTATTACCTGAACATATAGCTAGGAAGATATTTTGACTGCTATCAAATCACTCACAAATAGATTTATAAAAAATACAGCGAAGTACTGACACACGTTTTGTGCAAAATGAAGGGAGCGACACTGCTGACAACTTAGCAAAAAAACTGGAGGCAGGCTAAACCAGACAGACCCATCTCTACACCCTGGAGAAATCAAAGCAATTCTCAAAAGAAATGAATCTGAAAGATGGTCCGAGCGTCAACAAAACAACCCAAAGAATGATGCTTACTTCAATCTCTCCGGCCAATTTCAACACATCATCTTCAGGCTAAGGAGAGGTCTCTAACAGGATGAAGTAACACATGTTCCGCAAACTACAAATTGGAATAAGTGAAATGTGCCCATGTGCCCTGGTGAAACAGCTCTAAAAAATACGCCAAACCTGCCCCTTGTACCACTCTCCTCGGTCAGCCAAACAGCCCCAGGAAACTTCCCTCCAAAACAAATTATATGGTGGCCTGGAGAAACTCACAGCCACTGCACAGTTCATCGCAAGTATTGGTCTGTGGTCTAATTCATCCAACATACACCTGAAAAACGAAGAAAAAGAAAAAGACTGACACCCGGGTCACGTGTTACCTGTAACGGTCTTTTGGTGTCTGGACATGAGACATTCGCTGCTTGGCTGACCATGTCTAGCGCAAAGTCTGCAACCCTCTGAGAGTGCTTGTCCGTCTTGTCTGGCACGCCGCTGACTACCATATAGGCGTCTCCTATGGTCTCAACCTGGAACGAATGGGTACATTTACAAAGGTGTATCCAGATAAGGTGAACTTTCAAATTCAAAAAGCAAATTACCATAAAATTATCAATAACAACGTTAATAAAAAATAATAACTTTGATGTTGATTCATCTTCCTATTACTAGCTTGTATGGATCAGTGAAGGAGTAAGAAAAAAGTAGCGTCCACACGCATCAATACAAACACATTAATTATGGCGGATTCATCCATTCTCTTTATAGATCAGTGTTCTATACTAACAAAAAAAAACAACTGTTTATCTTTATTAAATCTATAAAAAAATATAAATGTAATGAAACATGATATAAATGACATCGAAATATTAACAGAGTGACATAGACGGCATTACTCAAATCTTTTACTCCTCCCTCTCTCCCACGTGACATTTCGTCACATAATACTTAACCTCCACCTCCTACTCCCCCACCGCCACCTGTATCAACTTGGCCGACATTGTTGTGGTCAACTTTTCCATTAAAAATAAAATCCTGAAATGAGATATATTTAAAACTTTCGTTTGAAGTCATCCATAACGTCTCTGAACCACGTTTTGGAAGGAAAACAAATGGCCATCTTTGAAGCTTTATTAATATTGGATTGAAAGAACTTCAAAGAAGTTCTGGAATATCTAAGAAAAACACACAGGATCAGGCTTGTTCAATATACGAACTCTCCTTGTCTCTCACTTAATCTCTGTCTTACTTTCTCTCTCTATCTCTCTTTCTCTGTCCATCTTTCTCTCTCTCTCTCTTTCTCTCTCTCTCTCTCTCTCTCTCTCTCTCTCTCTCTGTGTCTTTTTCTCTTTCGACATCTTCCTTAGTACTCTAATGCCGAAGCTGGATTAGGTAGAGAGAGACTTGAGATCTTGAAAGAGATGGAGTCCAGATGTTTCGATTCCACTGATGTGTATGAGTTGATTGATAACACGTATCGATGTATTGATGCTACTTAATTCTTTAAGAAGAATTATTTGATTTTAAGTTTGGATTTTATTGTTGACATTTCATGAATCTATTGTTTCATCTAATGTTCTTCTTCTAGTCGACAGGGCTGTTTGTCTCTTGCAGTTAATACTAGACAAATACAATTAAATGTCTTATTTTTCATTTGTTGTCCTGTATTACTGTATAATGTGTTGGTAATGGTAGGTTGAGGGGGGGGGGGAGTAATATTTGTCTGATGTTGCTAAAACCATTTAAATAGCGTGTAATGAGGAAAGAGTTTGAAAACCCTAAAACTTTAATAAGATGCACCGCTTGCTTTAATATTTCAGCTACTTGATGACTCTCTTTTGTACTGTGCACTTCCGTTTTATTTAATCGCTATGCTTTTCTCAATGAAAAATTAAAATTAAAATCGAAAGTTGTATATTTGTATACAGTGGAAACATTTAGGCAAACGTAGAAGCGTAGAAGTCATTTAAGACAACGATATTGGATGCGCACGGAAAAAAGAACATATAAGCTATACAAATAGAACAAGCGGTCCAAATTATTATAGTCTATGTAAAACCATAGACTATAATATACATGGACCGCTTGCTTTAGTTTTTTTATGCTATTATCTTCTTTTTTTTTTTTGCGATTTCCGATTCTAAATAAAGTAATTGTTATACAAGTTCCGTGTTATTAAAACGCATTTTTTTCGACTTGTAAATGAATACTTGGAGGCCTATAGAGCGTTCTCAGTGGGCGTGGCTTAGGTTTTTACTCTATTTTTAGTGACGTATTTGTGTAAATATAAGATCCCACTTGAGGTACAAATTTAACGTGGTGAAAGTGAAGTTGTTCTTTATCATGCAAAATTCACATCTGAATATTGGCTATCCTACTAAAAAATAAGGAGGTAAATAGTAGTACTGTAGATTAATTGATTAATGTGATTAGGCTAGGGCCAGCTAGACCTATTTACACTTTCAATTTCACTTTATAGGCCTACACTTTTAATGTTTCGTAGGCTAGGCTACGATGTCAAGTGATATTGTTGGTGAATAGGCTATCTAGTCAAGTCACTAATAGGCTCACATCGTCTATGATCTATGTCTATGATAATAATAAAATAGCCTATTTTATTTAACAGACATAATACAGCTTAAATCTTAATAAGACTTAAAACACAACACATCATTTAAAATAATGCTCGAGCCTATGTGAAATTTTATTAATACAGCGGCCATTGTTACTTGTACACCATTACTCAAAGTAAACAAAAATCACGTGCTATTTGTCACGTGATTGCAAACGCCCTATTAATATATCATTGACTATAATAAGATGGACCGCCTGCTCTATTTCTATTGTTAGAGCTTATGTTCTTTTTCCGTGCGCACACAACACTGATCTATAAATGTTTCCGCTCTGTACAACTTTCGATTTTAATTTTTCATTGAGAAAAGCATAGCGATTAAATAAAACGGAACATGTGTATCAATAACTTTATTTTCTGTATAGCAATTACGTTATTTATAATCGGGAATTCCGATCATCAGTGTTTCAAGTCATCATATTGCAGAAATACTAAAGCAAGCGGTCCATGTATAATGTATATTATAGTCTATGGTAAAACCTTTATCTTTAGCAAGTATTTTTGATCATTTACCACCCAAACATTGGAAACGAAATCAGGGAAGGCTTTCATGTGTGTGTGATGAGCATGCTAAATAGGATTGAAAGATGCACTGCGTAAATTATCATTAGCATTATAATAAGTGAGCTGGATATTATGTAAAGCAACATCTGCATCTGCGATTAATTATCTAGATTCTTTCAAATATAAAGCCCTAAGCTATCGCACTATATATCGAGTAAACAGGACAGTGAGTGTACAGTCACCTTGTATACACTGTGATGATTGGTCATCTTATCAAACCTATGGTAGAGCGCGTTCAGAAGGTTGACCACCTCCATGGGCGAGCAGGCCGCCGCGATGGTAGTGAAGTTGACGATGTCGCTGAATAGGACTGTGACCTGGTCAAACTTCTCTGAAGGAAAAACACAAGACAAACAGAATACAGTTATACTTAATGTAATCAGTTCTCTGCATTTTCTATGGCCTTGACTAAAAATAGTGGTGTCATAATATACAGTGAAACCTCGTTTTTCGTCGATAATGTGTCCGAAACGAATCGACGCAACACAAAAACCGACGAAAACCGGGCAGGTATTTTCTTACGAGTCAATGTAAATCTAATCAATTTGTTCGAGGACCTCCAAAACATATTTTTATATCAAACAAATATTAGTGGTTTCATACTTACGAACCAAGAAGAAATATAAAAAAGTATTTAGAAAATAATATAAAGATACAAGAATATGTATCATGGCATTTTGATTCCTAACATTTTTTCTTAGTGTTTGGAAGACTGCGATTGGGGTGACAGAGTTGCGTATAATATTGTCTGGAAAGGGAATGACCCTCTTATAAGGACCCCAGGTTATGTTATGCACTTCGGTTATTGACCTGTTATAGCTAGGACAAGCTTTAGAATAGCTGGAGACCGAGGCGATCGACTAAAACCCAAACAAATCTTTCGCGGAAAAAAATAATAAAAAAAATCGACGAATATCGAAACTGATTAAAACCGAAATTTTTGAGAAAACCGAAATTAGACTGTGCATTGAAAATAGCTATATGCACCTGAAACTTTATATCATATTCTCATATATTTCAGATAGCTATACGATTATATTCTCATATATTTCAGATAGCTATACGATTATATTCTCATATATTTCAGATAGCTATACGATTATATTCTCATATATTTCAGATAGCTATACGATCATATTCTCATATATTTCAGATAGCTATACGATTATATTCTCATATATTTCAGATAGCTATACGATCATATTCTCATATATTTCAGATAGCTATACAATCATATTCTCATATATTTCAGATAGCTATACGATTATATTCTCATATATTTCAGATAGCTATACGATTATATTCTCATATATTTCAGATAGCTATACGATCATATTCTCATATATTTCAGATAGCTATACGATTATATTCTCATATATTTCAGATAGCTATACGATTATACTCTCATATATTTCAGATAGCTATACGATTATGCCTTGAAATCTGAATATAATATGACTTTTATTACTAAGGAATCGTATATTATCTTAAGTTCATACTATTCTTGTATTATATCGTATACAAGTAAAATGTAAAGATTTGTACAATTCCACCAAATATCTATTTCTTGCGCTGACTCGAACTAAGCAAGTCATATCGACTCAACTGAAAACTTATCATATTGACTCAACTGAAAACTTATCATATTGACTCAACTGAAAACTTATCATATTGACTCAACTGAAAAATTATCATATTGACTCAACTGAAAAATTATCTTATTGACTCAACTGAAAAATTATCATATTGACTCAACTGAAAAATTATCATATTGACTCAACTGAAAAATTATCATATTGACTCAACTGAAAAATTATCATATTGACTCAACTGAAAAATTATCATATTGACTCAACTGAAAAATTATCATATTGACTCAACTGAAAAATTATCATATCGACTCAACTGAAAAATTATCATATCGACTCAACTGAAAAATTATCATATTGACTCAACTGAAAAATTATCATATTGACTCAACTGAAAAATTATCATATTGACTCAACTGAAAAATTATCATATTGACTCAACTGAAAAATTATCATATTGACTCAACTGAAAAATTATCATATTGACTCAACTGAAAAATTATCATATTGACTCAACTGAAAAATTATCATATTGACTCAACTGAAAAGTTTAAGTATTTTTATGTTCGCGTCAATCTTTTTGTTCTACTTGTCAAAATTAATTTTTGTTTAGTTGAGTAAATTTTGTTCAAGACATTTTTCTCTACACAAAACCCTAACCTTGACCATAACTGAGAACATTACAATTTACTCCAGCTTAACACAACTCTTTTCTGCGCTAACCTGCTTCAACTTCCTGTCCATTCTTCAGTTGGTTGGCCACCTTCTCAGGGAGCATCTGATACAACAGTTTCTCAGTCCTCTGCTTTTCTAGCTCCAGCTCTCGGGACATTCTCTTCAACTCGGCGGTCGTCTCGTCTAGTTCTTTGCTAATAAACAAAGCAATGACAATAGGTGAACTGATATTCATATCGGAAATATCCGAAATAGGCTTGTCTGAATGGTATCTATAAATCAACTTGGTGAAATTTAATATTATTAGTAAACAGTATATTAGTGGCGGGCGGTTGGCCAATGAAAGCCCCATTCCCATTTTGATATATTTTAAAGAGCCACGCCATAGTTACATTGTATGAAATACACAAATTAAACTTTAATGTAACTTATCCTAGACAGGTCTGTGTATGCACTAGGTATGCTCTTAAATTATATGTTACGGACGCTCCTTCTACACAGAACATTTGTGCGTCCTACGCCTCTCCGAGGTTGCTTGTTCTAAAGTTTTCAAATACTACTCAATTTCTAAAACTCCAAAACAAATATGATTACATAAAACAACAACTAGGTCAACACATAAATACAAAGGATTAAGACGAATTCCTTTGCTTTCTTGCCCCCATTTCGTTGCGCATGCTTAAAGATGTGATCCCATTGCTCGTAGCCAGTTGACCGACCCTTGGGCCAATTATTGATACACTGAAATTGATGCAATAATTATATCTTGGCCAAACGACCGAGAACTTGCCGAGAAGTGAAGTAACATACGAGATTACTAAAGACTTATAAAATTTCTTACAAACCCTGCAGTTGTAGATCATTAAGAAATTAGTAAAAACAAATAGATACTTAAATGGGTGTTTTTTATTTGACATATTTTAAAACAATATTATTTAATTTTAATGCATCTCTTTAAATGTGAAAATGTGTACAAAAACTAACTTAACTTTCTATACACTTGATGAATTTATTAGGTAAAACAAAGATATAAAGTAATTTTGTCTCAAAGGAAAAAGTTATCTCCCTTAAGTCATCGCCTTCTCACTTTTGATGTTAAAAACGGATTCCTCATAACTAATCTTGTATCCTTTGTATATTTCTATACGACCAGAACTGGCCGTCGATGTTGAAATCAATTGTAAAACACCACCAAAATCATGTTTTTTGTTTACGAAAATGACGGGAAATGTCACCGGAAGTTCGTGATCTCTTACATTTGAAAAGGGTTAGGGACTTGTCAATGGTTTCATGATCTTTTTTTATTATGTTTCAGAAGATGAAAACTTTCTACGCTTTGAAGTGATTTAAGTCTATTGCATTTTAATAAGAGTTTTAAATCATATTAAGGTCAATGAAAGCCGCATTAAGTGTCAGTTTTTTTATGTATTACATTAAGAGCCACACTATTAATATATAGTATATAATACAAAATTCAATTATATTCAAGTCTTTTGTGTTAAGTAACGTGGGAATGCGCTTGTGAACAAAAAAATTTCTAAGAAATTGAAAAAATAAATACGAATTTTCAACGAAAGCCTATCCCCTGATGTATAATGTTGCATCTACTAAACGGACTACTAAATCTTTTTTTTTAAATAACATTATTGGCTAGCTTAGTCCTAAGGCATAATTTATTATTATTCACAGTAAGGAATTCACTTAATATTAAACATTAGGTTCTGAACAGAAAAAAACAACTAGATTTGCGAATTTCGCTTCACTTTTAGATGCAAAAAAATATAATAATTTTAGAAAATTATATATATACCTGAGTTTATGTAATAACACAATAGACTGTTTGAAATGTCTTTTTATAGTTACCAGCCTAACCAGCCTTGTTAAAATCTAAGTCCATGAATATTTGTACTTTATACTAGATTATTACAAATTAAATTCGGCATTCAGTGTTTGATTAAGTTTTTTTTAAATTTATCTCGCTAAGGACTTAAGTGAGTAGTTCTTGCTTTAATGAGATTTCTAACAGTGCAACTTTAAAAAAAATGTATATTTCTTAGTGTTTTATTTATTCAATTAAGTTTATGAAATAAAAGAAATGTATTAAACTTTTGTAAAGTTTCGACCAGCAGATAACCAGACATCTACAGACATGACAGAAAGTCTAGCGGTGAAAAGAAAGTTAATCAGGAGCCAGACAATGGCATTGTTAACAGTGAAATTGACTTTGCTCACGAACACACGTTCATTGGTAGGGGAGGTAATCTACATGGCCGGCTTTCAAACCGGAAGGCGCCATTGACCCATTGCACATAATAAACTTTTACTAAGAGTAATCACTTTTTTTTGTTAGTTGCTTTTTCGATTCCCTCCTGCGGTCAGTTTTTAATATATTTGTATTATGTCGTTTACTGAAATGTATAATTATAAGTTCTATAGGAGCTGGTACTGACTGAAGGACGCAGTCCGTTGATACATTCATCGTCCCATCCATCCACACAGAGAGAGAGAGAGAGAGAGAGAGAGAGAGAGAGAGATGATTAGTCAGACAGACCTTGTAGAGATAGTTGACTGTTAGACGTATGGGTACATACAGAGATAAATTATATATATATATATATATATATATATATATATATATATATATATATATATATATATATATATATATATATCACATATATATCACATATTATCTAATATATATATATATATATATATATATATATATAGAGAGAGAGAGAGAGAGAGAGAGAGAGAGAGAGATAGACAGCCAGATAGATACATAGATAGATAGCCAAAATGGATAGATACATAGATAGTTACATTGATAGATTGATAGATAGATAGATAAATAGATAGATAGATAGATTGATAGATAGATACATAGATGGATTGATAGATAGATAGATAAATAGATAGATAGCGACATATACACACAGAGATAGATAGTCGTACATACAGACGTAGAGCTAGTTGAAGTGATAGACAGATGGATACATACATAGATAGACAATACATACGTCGATAGATAGGTAGTTAGATATGGACATAGTTAGATATGGACATAGTTAGATATGGACATAGTTAGATATGGACATAGTTAGATATGGACATAGTTAGATATGGACATAGTTAGATATGGACATAGTTAGATATGGACATAGAAAGACTGACTGGCCCTTTATAGTGCTAATCATCGTCCGTTGTAAAGCCTTCTATTTACAATCATATATAGATAGATTATATGAATCTGTTTTATAACCTTCTATTTCCTTTCAGATAAATTGTTAAGTTCCAGTAATCCGTTCTAAAATGTTCTATTTCCGTTCAGATAAAAATTACTAGATTCCAGAAATCCGTTCTAAAACCTATTTTCATTCAGATACACTGCTAGATTCAATGAAGCCGTCCTAAAAATATACTATTTCCATTTAGATTAATTGCCAGATTCAAGTAACAAAGCGAACATTTCCGAACTTACGTAATGTCTATCTCAGCGCTCCTCTGTTGGTACAGCAGAACCATCTCCCTGGTGACGTCATACAGGGGAATGTCTGCCATATAGATGTTCATCTTTTTCATCTCCTTCAGCGAGGTTAGCCGTGGCGAGCCCACGAAGATGACCAGCTTGGTGTCATTGAGCCATATCATTTGACCTGTGGGGAAAGAAAGACAAGTATCATCAAACGATCTATTATTATCATCAAAACAATTTATCCAGGGCTCTTACTGTACTCTATTAGATAAAATGTTAAATATAACTGTAGAATGCGGTTCTTTAATATTGTTTTAAATATGCTGAAAGACGGAATTTATGTAATCAAGTCAAATTTCCATTTGTTTGGCTCAATAAAGTAATAATATAAAAGTATCTTAGAAACGCAATCATTAAACAAAACTTACGCTTTGTGCAGTCGTATATTTAACTATCTTATATTGGGTATATATTATATATCTTATATATATATATATATATATATATATCTTTATCTATTATGGATATAATAGACAGATAGACAGATAGATGGATAGTTAGATATATGGATAGATGGGTTGATAGATGGATGGATGGATAAATGAATGCATCGACGGACTGACAGACGAATATATATATATATATATATAATATATATATATATATATATATATATATATATATATATATATATATATTCGTCTGTCAGTCCGTCGATGCATTCATTTATCCATCCATCCATCTATCAACCCATCTATCCATATATCTAACTATCCATCTATCTGTCTATCTGTCTATTATATCCATCCACCCATTCTTCCATCCATATGTACTCCCTCCCTCCATCCATCTATCAATCTATCTATTTATCTATTTATCTATCTATCTATCTATCTATCTATCTATTTATCTATTTATCTATCTATCTATCTATCTATCTATCTATCTATCTATCTATTTATCTATTTATCTATTTATCTAATTATCTATTTATCTATTTATCTATTTATCTATTTATCTATTTATCTGTTTATCTGTTTATCTGTTTATCTGTTTATCTATTTATCTATTTATCTATTTATCTATTTATCTATGTATCTATGTATCTATGTATCTATGTATCTATGTATCTATGTATCTATGTATCTATGTATCTATGTATCTATGTATCTATGTATCTATTTATCTATTTATCTATTTATCTATTTATCTATTTATCTATTTATCTATTTATCTATTTATCTATTTATCTATTTATCTATTTATCTATTTATCTATTTATCTATTTATCTATTTTTCTATTTTTCTGTTTATCTGTTTATCTGTTTATCTGTTTATCTGTTTATCTGTTTATCTGTTTATCTGTTTATCTGTTTATCTATGTATCTATGTATCTATGTATCTATGTATCTATGTATCTATGTATCTATTTATCTATTTATCTATTTATCTATTTATCTATTTATCTATTTATCTATTTATCTATTTATCTATTTATCTATTTATCTATTTATCTATTTATCTATTTATCTATTTATCTATTTATCTATTTATCTATTTATCTATTTATCTATTTATCTATTTATCTATTTATCTATTTATCTATTTATCTATTTATCTATTTATCTATTTATCTATTTATCTATTTATTTATCTATGTATCTATTTATCTATTAATCTATTTATCTATTTATCTATTTATCTATTTATCTATTTATCTATTTATCTATTTATCTATTTATCTATTTATCTATTTATCTATCTATCTATCTATATCTATCCATACATCTAGACAACAATTTATCTATCTGTTTAACTATTATCAATCTGTATGACTAAAGATCTTTCCACCTCATTATCTTTATATATCTATCTATTGAAATGAAGAAATAAACTTTTTAATAATTACATTTTGAAAAACTTAGATCTACAACAAGAGACAATGATCTAAAAAACACAAAAATTGAATCAGGCATAAAGGTATACGATGGTTTTGTAGCTGTTGGAAAACCCAGTGTATAGGTCGCGAATTCGAACCTGTTACTACCGTAACAATTTATAAATACATTTAATATTTGTACCTTTCATGCTGAATTGGTTCTGTTCCCTTTTGTTAGTTCCCTGGGGAACCACGGTCAGGATGAAAATGGCGTTGATGAAGCGGCACACGTTGTCGACGGTGAAAGCGATGCGAGGGTAGGTGATGTCGAAGGCCGAGGTCACGGGAATCCCTTCCTTCAGGGCCACGGGAGACAACCTGGCAACACTCTTGCCGAAACCCTTGAGTAGCAGATCCTCGTCGAAGATCAGGTGGTAAGGGAAAGCAGACGCAAACTGATCTTTGTTCAAGATTACTGGCGGACTTCTGGAAAATATTTATTAAAAAAAATATTTGAAAACAATAAAACATATTGTTTGTAAATGTAATGAGTTTATTCCATACCGTAAAAGCAATATAATAGCTAATAACATATATATATATATAGTAGGCTATGCAAAGATTTACTTTATGTGATTAGAAAACAAATATCTGATCTGTGTTGGGTTGTATGATAGTTGTATCATCATCAAATACAAAACCCCCATTACTACAATGGTATAGCCCAGGGGTCGGCAACATAAGGCACGCGTGCAAAACTTGGCAGTCAGAGCGATTTTCAATGGCACGCGAAAGACCTCCAAGAGATATGTTTTATTGATAATAAAAAAAACACAACATTTTCCCGTTCTCAATGAGGAACACTGACTGTTGAATCTAATTTTTCTGAATGACATAGCGGCAAATTTCAGTGAGTTGCATTTACAAGCACCACTGGAATGGATTTGCATTGAAACTGGACATATCTTGCCGTGAGATCAATTTGAAAACATTTAACTGGTGCACATTCCTTATCATTTGCAATAGGCGTGGCTTAGGTTTCTAGATGACGTAACTAAGTAAATAACAGCCATGATGGTGATGATGTTGAATAACATTATTATTTACCATGTCAATTTTACACCCAAAACATAAGGAATTTGTTTGCCTAATATCTTGATATTTAACTGTGGTGATACTAGTCCTTATTGGCCTGTCCACAAAGTAAACAAAGGCCTTATTCTAAAACAAATTTATTTGTATTCTATTTTTAACAAAGGCCTTATTCTAAAACAAATTTATTTGTATTCTATTTTTAACAAAGGCCTTATTCTAAAACAAATTTATTTGTATTCTATTTTTAACAAAGGCCTTATTCTAAAACAAATTTATTTGTATTCTATTTTTAACAAAGGCCTTATTCTAAAACTAATTTATTTGTATTCTATTTTTAACAAAGGCCTTATTCTAAAACTAATTTATTTGTATTCTATTTTTAACAAAGGCCTTATTCTAAAACTAATTTATTTGTATTCTATTTTTAACAAAGGCCTTATTCTAAAACAAATTTATTTGTATTCTATTTTTAACAAAGGCCTTATTCTAAAACAAATTTATTTGTATTCTATTTTTAACAAAGGCCTTATTCTAAAACAAATTTATTTGTATTCTTATTTAATTGCCCTACATTATGAAATTTGTTAATTAATTAATGTTTAATTTATAAAAACTCTTTAAATGGACAAACTATTGATGCAGGAAATGATTTTTACAATTGTTTGACGAAAAAATTAAAAATCTCTAATAATTAAATCTTGTAATAAATACCATAATGTTGGATTATGTAAAGAAATAATAATGAGTCAGAAATATTTTTTATATAACAAATAAACATAACTTTTTGGCATCACTGTTGAATCAAATGTGGACAAGTTTTTTTAAAATTCAAGGTAGATAATTAAACCGTTTTATTTGAGCTAATATTTCTAGTATGTTTAATCTTTTTTTTTCTTTAATAAAAGAATAAATGGCTTACAAGTTATAACTTTGAAATGATCAAACTGTAAAAAGTATTTGAAAATTATATAAATATTTTACGACCAAAAAATTTATATGTATATTTTCAAACAATACATTAACTACCCAGTTTGTATGATTACTACGAATCAATTTCGTTTAATGTTACTGAAATGGTTACATTTATATACTTAGGCCTAATTAAAAAAATCATTGAAGGAGATATCAAAATATAATTTATATTAGCAGGTGATAGATCCTCATGATGACTAAAAAATGATAATTTTAAGACAATAATTATCATATTTTTTAAATGTAAATGTTTAGAAATAAATTATTGTATTTTATATAAATGCAATTAAAGAGGATGATAATCACAAAACACGTAAATTTTGTATTAAATATAAAACTTTTAACGATTCTTCTTCTTCTTCTTCGTTCTCAAATGTTATGATTGGGAGGATTCAGACAGCAAGTTCGATAGTTGTAATGAACTGCGCCGTGGCGGTCAGTTGCTCTAGTCCACCGAACAGTTTGTCGTTGAAGGTAGCCCCCAGGGGCCAAAAGGCTGACCGGGTAGAAAGATACAGAGGGCATGTCTGAAGGACATGCTCCGCATTTTTCGGGAGCTGTTTCGCAGGGGCACATTTCGCTTGCTCCGATTCGTAGTTTGCGGAACATGTGTTGCTTTAGCCTATTATGACCAGTCCTTAGTCTGAAGATAATGCGTTGAAATTGGCGGGAGAGTTGAATGAAAATGATGGATTTTAACGATTCATTTTAGGCTGTTGGCACGCTTAATGATTTAGAAATCCTAGTTTGGCACACTGTTTGCAAAAGGTTGCCGACCCCTGGTATAGCCTACCTATTTACCCTGTTGGAGGCCCTCCTCATTAGTGTTTGTTTTCCCTACTTTTGTTTTGTTTTTTAAACCTAACAATATATTATGTTAAGATAATAATACATACTCTAAAATAAATCTATTGAATGAAAATGCAATTTTTTAATTAGTTTATATAACCACTTACTTGTTTAAATTTTAGATAATTATTTCAAAGAGATTTTGTTTTAGTCTTTCTTTCTGCCCGGTATGTAAAAGATTACAAGAAAAAAATAGCGTTTAGTGGTCAATATTAATGTACAGATATTGCCTATAAGATGGCACGGTGGCCGTGCGTCAGCGCGTTCTTCTGGCTTACCGAAGGTCCCGGGTTCCAATCCTGGTGAAGGCTAGTATTTTTTCGAGGGTCTGGAGGGTATCCCTGAGTCTACCCAGCTCTGAACTTAGTTGGGGTAAAGAAAAGGCGGCTGTGCATAGTGCTGGCCACACAATCACCTAGAACGTCGTGGCCACAGAAACTGCTGAACGATGGATCGATTCGGTTCGATGGGTATATTACTTTTCTTTACTTTATTGCCTCTAAGCAGATGCAGTATTCCAGCATGAATTTAAGCGTTGCGAGACATTTCTGTATAGCTTGACATAATATATTTATACATTTCTGAAAAACAGCATCGCTTATACGAATCATGTTTTTTTTCGCATTTTCTTTTTAAAAATCAGCCATTCCCAATTCATTGTCATAGAAACACATACTTGAGAATATTCCATTAGTTCAAGGTCATTGAAACACATTCTTGAGGATATTCAATTAGGTCATTATCATAGAAACACTTACCTAAGGATATTCAATTAGGTAATTGTCATAGAAACACATAATTGAGTATATTCAGTTAGGTCATTAATAGAAACATACACCAATGGTTCACAGACATACATTACTAGGTTTTGCTTTATCGACGGACTCTTCAGATTCCTAGCATCGTCTGTGTTTTCTATTGCGGCCAACGTCTTGCCGGCCATCTGTGGAATGATGATGTGAAAGATCACGTGCTCCTGGTCACGGCCTTGGCCAACCAACGCCCGGCTGCTGTTGACGAACACGATGTCGATGTTTTGGTTGAAAATTTCCCGCGCCACTGCCGACAGCAAACCTTGCGTTAAAAAAACAAACATTTTAGAATATACAAAAAAAAAAATTAAAGAAAGGAAAATAAACGTTTCTCAAAACAATTTTCGAAAATTTAAATTAACCTTTTTTTTTTAGTTATCACGGCATTTAAGATATGTTCAGCACAGGGCCCATTGGCCTTTTTACTTTTCGGGGTTAGGGTTTGTACATATTGTTACGAAACAGAGTTTCCAATAATTATAATTCACGTAGATTTCTTATTAATAAATAAATCAAAACGCGAATCAACTGAGGGAAGATACTAATTAGAACGAGGCTTGACAAATAGCTTAACATAGCGTTGGGGACAATTTTGATACCGTTGTCTGACGTATTCGATTACTATTAAGGGTAGAATATTTCTTTATTGAACCTTAGTGACGTAAGCAGTTCTAGTGGCTTCCTAAAGTAATTCCGATTATTAGACATATTCGTCCATATTGTTGACATGATAGTCTATAAAAGATCGCCCGGTTTGTTTAAGGGGTCTCTCCGAATTTAGTTTGCTTAGTGAGAGCACGTTCCTTCAAGTCAGCCTTGCCCGATAGATATCGTTCCTTCATTGCTCTGGAGTAGCCTGAATAATAATAACCGATAGATATCGTTCCTTAATTGCCCTGGAGTAGCCTGAATAATAATAACCTATAGATATCGTTCCTTCATTGCCCTGGAGTAGCCTGAATAATAATAACCGATAGATATCGTTCCTTAATTGCCCTGGAGTAGCCTGAATAATAATAACCTATAGATATCGTTCCTTAATTGCTCTAGAGTAGCCTGAATAACAATAATAATGTGTAATACTGAGTAACTGTTTATTCATCATGTTGGATTTAAAATACTAATGTGTAGGACTGCCAGGCTCATATATTGTGTTTCTGGCATAGTTCTAACATGAAAGTATATCTTTTTAACCACCATGTGTAGTTGCACTTGTTTAATATAGAACATAATAATAAAATTTGTGCTCGTATATTAACCCTTCTCGTACCGACCTACTTCTATCTATGCTGCCTTCAGTTCCGCTATATGCGCGGCCGGGACTGTAAGGGTTAATTCCTTTGTTATTGGAATATACATAATAATTTGGAATATGCACTTGATGACTGATGACCTACCAATATTCATCCTATTGAAACTCCCCTTGTAAATCACTCATTAAATCATCTGTTGATGTTTGATGGACTTATCATCTCATTCACGTTCGAGTGTTGTGGTGTATTTATATCTAACTATTTATCAACTAAATGAATCATATATTCAATTCACACTTCAATTGAGAGACAATATAAATTGACAATGCTAGTGTTATGAAGAGCAGACTCAATGCTATACAAGAATTTAAACCGACAAGGGAGAATAACTCGGATCTACCTCTAAGACAAATTTTTAAATAAATAAATGAGTAAATAATGAACTCATACAATACTATACAATTGCTGTGCCGAATAATAATAATAACTGAACTGTTTACTATCATTTATGAATGACGACATAATTTAGTCGTATTCAATTGTACTGGGGGCTCAGCCAAATTACATCATACCTATGTTGATTCAAGCACCTGCAATGTTATAACAAATTGGACGATAATATTAACTCTTTCAATCAAACCGAGCCATAATGCTCCGGCATACATGAGTATGGCTAAACGTATAGAAAGAGTTAAAGTAACTGGTTTCATGAATAAATAATAAATCTGACCAGAATACTAACATCTACATACTTTCGGCATGTACCAAAAGTGTTAGATGACCACTAAATATATCGTCAATGCACTACCATTTGACCAACATTTATGTAAAGATTTATATCTCATCATTGATGCCCAGTGGTAATGTAAAAGTTATAGATGGATTGCCATCCTATAATAAAATGGAAGCTTCCGTTATGTAATAATATCCTTAAGTCTTCAGAAAACTACTAACCCCTTCCATACAAGAGGTTAAGGGGTTAAGTGAGGACAGCTCAATGTCCAGTAGGGTTGTTTTCTTCAATACCCTGACACCAGTTTATAGTTTTATAGAAACCGTTGACATCTTCTTTTGACCAACCACAGGAAAACGTAGACGCAGAAGCAGACGTGGTAATCAAAGGTGTGGGAATATGTTAGAAGATCTTAAACATTGTGTGTAATCGGGTTAATAATTGTGCTCTTTGGTGTAAGAACACTAGCACACACACACACACACACACACACACACTAATATTATAATAAATGAAGCTTGTATAGCGCATATCCCGCAATCAGTTCTATGCGCTCAACAATTACAGACGATGATAACAATAACAGGCAAATATTTAATCCTTCCCGTACCGACCTACTTCTATCTATGCTGCCTTCAGTTCCGCTATAAACGCACACACACACACACACACACACACACATTACTGCCCTTTTTCTTTTGAACAATTGATCCCTTTTTTAAAAATTTATTTCCTCTTAGCTGGGACCAATTAAAACCAACTGCGTTAACCTAATTTGCGAGGTTTCAAGAACATTCGAATGCATGCGAGAATTCTTCCAGCTGAATCTTGAATTCTAGATTGTCTTGCTTATTGCTTATTGATGGATTTCAATGAATGAATAAAAATTTGAAAAGAAAAAGTAATAGTCATCATTTATTGCAGACGAAGGAATTCATGGTTTATTTTCAATAAATGGTTCAAAAGATAGAAAAATGTTTTAGGCTAACGCCTACTCTTTCTATTCTCTCAATTCTTCTCTCTCTTTCTCTGTGTATGTGATATCTGGCCAGATAATAGTGACTATTCTAGATATTATATTTCAGCTAATAACAAAACAAAAAGGACATATATAAGAACAGGGTATTGGAGAATAATTGTTCCAATAATTCAAGGCAACAGAATACACTCCAATCTTTATTATTGTTTTAATATTAAGCAATCAAGAAACCAATATCTTTGCGATTATATAGACACAACAATACGCCATTCGTCCCCAAACAACAAAACAAGACTCTGACGTCACTTCCTTAACCAAGAATTACGTCACACCTCAGACATATCGCTTAGAGATTAATATAAAGCCAGTAGAGATTTCGAAGCCCACACAGCAACTAAAAAAATGAACTGTACTTTTAAAATCGGACTAGCCTAAAAAATAAAGGGCATATTTCTTGTTCTATACCGTGTCGTGTCCTCGCGTTTCGTGATTATGTGGCCTAAAAGTAAAGTAAAGCACCCGTCGGACCAAATTGATCCATAGGTCCGGTGAAGCAGCGTTCACCAGTTTCTGTGGCCACGGCATACAAGGTGATTGTGGGGCTAGCACAATGCACAGCCGCCTTTACTTTACCACAACTAAGGTCAGGTACCCATCAGAGCTGGGTAGACTCAGGGACACCCTCCATACCCCGGGGTAAAAAAATCCTAGCCTGCACCAGGATTCGTACCCGGGATCTTCGGCACGCCAGTCGAACGCGCTGCCGCTCGGCCACCTTGCCCTCTCAAAACAAGAATATGCTCATGTGGTTGACTAGGACATTAATAACGGACGCAACTGACCTTTGACCAGAGGATGATATCCTGTTCTTGTACTGTGGTAGTGGAGCACAAGCAGTCCTTCTTCTATAGTTTCACACCTGGACATAAATTAGAGAATTTAGTTCAGTGACGTATACACGTTCACTATTCTAACACCCTTTTTAAAACACATACACAACTGCTTACACAAACTAATTAACACATTTAGTCTAATACAGATACATAGCAAAGTATACACACACCGGAAACACATTTACTCATGACCGGTAATATTTGACAGATAAACACACCATGCCACTCACACACACATACTAACATAGACAAGGATTTAAATAGATAAGCACACACAATCAGATAAGCACAAACACCTACGCATGCCTTAACGCACGTGCATGCTGAAACGTGCTCACGCACAAATACAACCAGATACAAAAACTACATCCAACGGACACCCACTTACACAAACTACATCTCAGCTACAGCGCACCCATTTACACAGACTTCAAGTCTAGTACACCCGCTTACACAAACTAGGTGACCTAGACCCTAATTATTGTGTAACCAATCCTATCGAAGCTCCTCAGACATCGCCCAAAGACAAACGACATTGAACACCAAGTAAAGTTATCCCATAATTGTATCCCCTCCTCCTTCGCCCCCCCCCCCCGCCCCATTATCCTCGGGCAGTTGAAATGAAACGGCCATCTCAGAAATAAAACTCTAGCGTCAGCAAAAACCTCAAATTTAGACCTATTTTCTGCAACCGAATGAGACAATGATCACGTCAGGGTCTAAATCTATATATGTACCAGATATCATGTTTTCAACTTATTCTAAGCTTCCCCCAGAGAAGCCATATTTAAAGTAGAGATACTTTCCAATTATAATCTATAATTTCTTGAATTTTTAATATGATAGTTTCTATATTTAGTTGACAATATCTGTGTTCGTAACTATTTCATAACAAGTTCATTATCTGTCTTTTTACGGAAATTGTCATGCGTATTCGATTTTTCGTGTATATGACATTTTTCAAAATTATCACAATTTTCATGTCTATAAAGTTTGTCAAATACATAAAAATTGTCATGTTCGGATCATTTTGAAGGGTAACGACAATTCTCACGCAATATCATGGCATTTAACACTATTCTTTTTATAAAATACGTGTAACACATTAACATAATATAAAAATATTCACTAACAATATCTCTGCTACTAAGTGTTTAAGAATTTGACACAAATCTCCATTTGATATTATTTTCAAATATCACCTTCTAAAGTGGCCACAGGACCAGTGATGATAAGAATTAGTAGGACAGATGGCCGGCAGGAGAAATATAACTTTCCTAAGAATCTAAATTTCTATGGGTGAATCTATATATACATAGTCTATACCTAAATATATACTTGCCTTGTGCAACGTAACACCAGTTAATACAATGAATTATAAAAAATTGTTGAAAAAAAACTCAAATAAGGGAAAAGCGTAGGGTACAATATTGTTCTCTATAGCAAAACGTCTGTAACTAGTAGATAGCAATATTTTGCAGACAAACGTGAAGTTTCTTCTTTGAGTCATATATCATTACAATCTCAAACCTTGGTATATCTTATTCTAGGCATATATATTACAAGGACAGAGATAACATCTATTGTGGAGGAGCTCAAAATGTCAAATGCTAATAGATGATTAATTGTAATAACCATGAAAAGGAAATCAAGGTTAGTAGGCCGCATAATTATAAAACCGGAAAGCTGTAGGGAAAGAGATGCAGAGGAAGACAGAGAAGGAAGATATTAGATGATCTAACGCATAGGTTCTCAACGGGGGCGATGTCGCCCCCCAGGGGGCGGTGAGAAGCTTGAGGGGGGCGCTGACATTCCCGGGGGCGATTGGGGGGCGGTGAAGGGCAAGTGGGCGGTACAAACGTAACTGATATAATTTGAACACCTCAGCTATTTGAATCGATTAGTTTTTGGATGAAATGTGATGTAAACGCAAGTGCTGCTAAATATCTGATATCCCTCAACAGTAGGCCTACATATTATTATACTAATAACAAATGGGAATCGCAAAGCCTTTTGGATGAAGTAGGGGTCAGTATTTGACGAATATGGTGTGCAGCCGGCTGGACTGTCACCCTGCTGACCGATCACTGTCGCCCTGACATCTGCTAATGTTAGTGATATTTTGATCTCAGTTTTACCGAGATGTCCTTGGTGTGTTTTAGAATAAGCAGATCGGATAACAACTATCGTAGAGCGGTATAGATACGTAGTAATCATAAAAACTAGGTATTTATTGTAATGCTTGTAAATATACATATAAATTCTTTAGTCATATAATATTTATATAATTTTCAAATACTTTTTACAGTTTGATCATTTCAAAGTTATAAATTGTAAGCCATTTATTTTCTTATAAAAGAAAAAAAAAACATTTGAAATATTAGCTCAAATGAAACGGGCTAATTATCTCCCTTCAATTAAAAAATGTTTCCACATTTGATTCAATAGTGATGCCGAACAAGTTCTGTTTTGTAATATAACAAAGATTACTTATTTTTATTATTTCTTTATATAAATTCAACATTATGGTGTTCATAACAAGATTTTTATTATTAGCGGATTAAAATAATTTACATTAAACAGTTGCAAATAAACATTAACTGCTTTAATTGTTTGTCCATTGAAGGAGTTTATATTTTATACATTAATAAGTACAGAAATTATTAATATAGTACTATTAAATGAGTCTCTTATATTTCTAAATTTATTATACTAATAAATTTGTTATAGAATTAATTATAGAAGATGAAAATAAAACTCTTTTAAATGTAATTAGTCTGTATCAATTAATGAGCGGTCAAGTGTAGGTGACCTCTTTGTATGCTTACAAACAGCTTTGATGTGCGATCAAATAATTATGTTCACAAGTGTAAGTTGAATCGAAAGCTGAAAGTAAAGGAGCGAATGCCAAGCTGTTAAGAATAGCAGTTGACTTTCCTAAGCAGCATCCTTACATTTTTTTTTCCACAAATGGGCACATTTGGATGCCCATTTTTTTAAAGTTTAAAATTAAACTTACCATTTTAAAATCGCCAAAATTCCTCCACTTAAAAAGATATCTACATCTAAGAAGGTTGTAGTCAGATCAAACCCGTTAGGTTTGATGTGGTATAAAAAAAATCTGTCCATCAATTTGAAAGACTTGCCTTTGATTAGAAAACTCCAATTTGAGTGCTTCGATATACTTCTGAAAATGCCTATCTATCTTATTATTTTCTTTAACATATGAATGTACATATAGTTAAAACGTTTTGAAATTGATTTCATGACAAGATATGTCCAATTTCAATGCAAATCCATTGCAGTGGTCCTTGTAAATGCAAGTTCAACTGACTAAAATGTGTCAGAAACATCGGCTTCAACAGTCAGTTTTCCTCATTCAGAACCGGAAAATGTTGTGTTTTTTTTTCAATAAATAAACACCTCTTGGGGGTCTCTCACGTGCCATGGAAAATCGCTTGGTGTGCCAAGTGTGGAACGCATACCTTTGGCTGCCGACCCCTGACTTAGAGTAATTTGTGAGATTACCTAAAGACCTCACAATTTTCTTTATAACTGGATGCGTCCACGCTACCAGACAATCTTGCTTTACTTTCAGCTTAAGTTAATTTGAGTAAAAAAAAGAGATTCTCTGTATCGCTCACTTCAATATTAAAGCAGTTCACAAATAAGTAATACATTCAATGATTTTTTTTTGACAGCTTTGCATTGAAACCTTAAATTAATTTATTATTATTTAATTTGTATTATTATTATTAATATCTGTATTACTATTATTGTCTCGATATAATTTTTTTTATTGTTTGCCAATTTTCTAATTTACTTGTTATGTATTTGACTATGCCTTTATCGTTCTTATGTACTATGTGACAAAATAAATATTGTTCATTGACGAGGACTACAAGCGATGGCTACTGCACTCAGTGGTGCTTTGGTTAGCAAACGATGACTGTGTAAACATAATGTATGAGACTTGGATCCGGTGCTCGAGTTTTTGAAAAGCAAATGCGATTCTTTCGGAGAAAGTCTATCAGCGGGGGGGGGGGGGGGGGGGGGGGGGCGGTGAGCGGAAAAAAATTGTAAAAGGGGGCGGTGAGCCGAAAAAGGTTGAGAACCTATGATCTAACGGAATGGCATGGCATGGAAAAAAACAAAAGAAATGCTGGATTTTGCCAGAAGAAAAGATGCAAAGAAGATTATTGCGTCCTACTCTTATCTGTAGTTTGATTCTAGTCTTGCATTTTGATTAAGAATTTTCAATTATTTTAAATTACTGGTTTTCCTGGTTTGTTCAGGCAACCCATTCTATGCTCAGATGTCACTCGCGAATAAAGAGGATTTATATGCATTTGTTTTAAGAAGTACCTCTTGAAGTCTTTTTTTAATCAATATCTCAGTACAATCTCAAACCATTGTAAGGGAAGTAACTACTTACTATCTACTGATCTTTTAACACTAACATTTAGAGAATTCAGAAAAAAACAAAGCAATTCCCATTCCCATTTTGGGAATATATCATGGACTGACAAATGTTGGACTGGAACTTTCATTACGGGCACGGCTTTTCAATTCTGTATCAAGGAAGTAACCAACTTGTGTAGAAATAGAATAAAAATTGGAAAATATTTTTTCTTAATTTTAAGACCCTACTTAAAATGTAATTATCGAAACCCTAAGACCTGAATTTGATTATTAAGCTGCAGTTTTCAAAGCACCATCAGTTTTGTTTAAAGTATCTAAGAACGTGGTTAAGGCAAGGTTGCGTGGTAGCTTACGTAATCCACCATAGATTTTATTAATATAACCAAAAATGTCCTTTAGTAGTGGTTGTTTTGTCTGTTTGTGGTAGCTAGATTAGACCTAGTTATTATTAATGCCAGTCATTAGTTGATTTTTTCCCACCCCCATTTTCTCCTGCCCAGGGTTGTTTATCCATATGAAAATGACTTCAAAAGGTTTATTAGCCTGATTAGCCTTATGATGAAAGGGATTGTTTGCTCCAGCGTATAAAGCAAGCCCACAAGTTTGAAGTTGATTAACTCTTTAAAGAGAATTAGACATAATGTTAAGAACAAAGACAAAAAAGGGCAGTCGTAATAACATCTTAGTCAAACTTGTATTGTCATCTCTCTCTTTCTCTCTCTTTCTCTCTCTTTCTCTCTCTTTCTATCGCTCTTTCTCTCTCTCTCTCTCTATATATATATAGGCCTATATATATATATATATATATTGACACCCAGGCATTAGGCACACACTCCACCCAGGCAATGGGCAAACACTCCACCCAGGCAATAGGCACACACCCCACCTAGCCCTGGCGCACACGTTATTTGAGCCTTTATATATATATATATATAAACATCGTTTTCTCGATACAGAATGTAAAGCGATTATTTGTTTCTAAACATAGCCTGCAATAGATAAAAGAGCTATTTATTTTCATGGTTTTGTAAGCAACACGGTGTATGTGCTTGTAAGTTTGATTTTTCTCCCTTAAGAATTCCTCTTTCGTGTGGTCCAGTGCGAATGCATCTATTGGACATTTGGACGCAAGTGACCTGAATATAGTGGTTCCATAAGTTGAAACCTTATTGCTTCACATGTCTTATCAAACATATACACCCCTACTTCCTTCCACACAATTTCTCTCTGTCTCTTTCTCTCTCTCTCTCTCTCTCTCTCTCTCTATCTTGTGATAAAATTAGTAGCATTTTTAATTCTTAAAAGGTCGTATTTTCTTTTCTCTCTCCGTCTCCCTCTCTCTCTCTCCTTTTCTCGGTCTGTCTCTTTCAATCTCTCTCTCTTTATTTAGTTTATTTTTTTTAAAGTCGCTCCAGGCGTTGGAGCTAAAGCTTTTACCTAATTTGATTTTGAGATTTGTCAACACAAATTGGGTGTGATTACGACTGATCTGTACAGCAGATTGGCTGCCATGTAGGACAAGGTCATCCTTATCTAAACAAAACTCCCCCCCCCCCCAAAAAAAAAAAAATAATTAAAAAAAATAAATTAGGCCTATGACATGATTCAGAACAAAACTATAACATGTTATTATCTATTTCATCGCTGATCTTAGTGAGGTGAGGAGAGATCTTGTCCTGTGTAATATGACGCATGAGATTTACAAAATTTAAGAAACGAGTGATATATCCTTTGACGTCACGCGTGTAGAAAATTCCACATTAGACGAAGGGGGAAATATTTTTTTTATATTTTTAAGTAACGTCACATCCCAGATAAATCTCACAATTTTATAAAAGTTTTAATTGAGAACAAACATGATTTTATTAAAGGATTTAAACTGAAAATCATAAGCAGCCACTTTAAAGCTTCTAAAGCCTCCATAATCTTCTCAAACTCGGGCAAACATTTAGGAAGTGTTTTACATACAACCCAAAAAAAACAACAAAAAACACAAGATTAATAGTACATTAAGTCAATTACGAAATTAACTCCTGGTAAACTATTACTCTAACAAAAAGCTTCATATTCCTCGTCAAGTTTCAGTTGTCTTAGTGTCAGAGGGTTAATAGACGGTGGCCTAGCTTATCAACAGATACCTGATCACACTTAACGATGTTATTGTGCTTCTCAATCAGTCAATTATCTATTTACACGGCGAAATTATACTGTCAAAGTAACATTGTTTTGTTTTTCTCTTCTATTGCTTCCATTTTTGGCAACAAGGTCGTGTCCAGGAACTGTGCGGAGTTAATTACAATGTTAGTTTTATTGACGGCTTATTGTCTGTTCATTTAACTCTAACAGCGAGGATAATTTATTTTATCCTGATTAGCGTGTCAACGAAAAGAGGAAAACACTACATTGACAGCTTCAATTTTCACAGGATAGGCTCACACAAATAGAGTTATTCTTAAGTATATATAGTCTTGTGGTGCATACGTTATTATTAGCCTCATATTTGGTAATGATGGTCATTTCTATCGTAAGTATCCCCATGCTAACATCACACAGCATAATCAACGCTGTCTACATTTCTGCAGTTAAGTTACAGTTGTTAGCTGAGTAAAAAGTAAAGTAGGCCTACCAGTGACGTAGCTAGGGGAGGGGGAGGGGGGATCCAAATTCGAAAGTCCCCTCGGGCCCCTACTTGAGGGGGGCTCCCAAAGAAATATATTTTTGTTCTTTGTTCTTATGTTATAATGTCGAATGTCAAAATGCAGGGGCCCCTAAAGAGGCCAAGCCCCCCGGGCCCCCAAATCCCTAGCAACGGCACTGAGGCCTACCCTTCGGACCAAATTGGTCAATGGGCCGGTGATGCAGCGCTCACCATCTTCTGTGGTCACGGCACACTAAGTGACTGTTTGACAAGCACAATGCACATCCGCCTTTACGTAACCCCAGCTAAGGTCAGTTACCCATCAGATCTGGGTAGACTCAGGGACGCCCTCCAGACCTGTGAACAAATCCTAGCCTTCACCGGGACTCAAACCGAGGTCCTTCGGTACGCCACCAAAACGAGTTAGGAGAGTGAATGCACAAGATCACTCGTCAAAGAAAAATGTCTATAAATTCTTCTTAAAGGAATCCATTGCTTCGGAATCCCTACGTGTTTAAGATGAGCTGTTCCATAGTGTAGGCGTAGCAGATATAAATGAGTGAGCACCAACAGGGGTTCATTTTGTGCTCAACCCAGGGCTGTGGAGTCGGAGTCGGAGTCGAGGAGTCGGAGTCGGAGGAAATTTGGGTACCTGGAGTCGGAGTCGGAGTCGGCAAATAATGCACCGACTCCGACTCCGACTCCTACTAAATTTAGATTGGAAAAAGACAGGGCTACATTTATTTTAAACAACCGATCAATAGGCCTACTGAAATTAGTGAAATGAGAAAGTAAAATATCTGCTTCTTCCTCTAAGTCCCCATCCCTACTGAAGATCCTATCCCTATTGTCATACTATAGCGGGTCGACACACAAAAAAAGTCTTTTTAACTCTTTGAAATGCGTCATTAGACTGAACGTCATATAGACTGCTCGGCGTCGGTATTGAAGACACTATACAAGTGCCCAAATTACTAATTACCGTAAACATTGTTTGTAATGATTTCAAATGCTAGGACATGGCAAGCGCGGTTTTCTCGGAATGCTAAACACTGCCTTAGTTAGGCTATAGGCCTAGGCCATAGGGCCTAAATAAAACGCATCTTAAGCAACTAGTGTACAAGCATACCTTTATGAGAAGCCTAGAGAGGCTTTTACACATTTACGATTCTTTCCATAATGTAATTTGCGTTCAATAGGCCAAAAAAAAAAATCCGTTTTTACGACTTATAAATGACTTACGCACACAACGCACAATTAGGAGCGGCAATCAGTGGCGTATTTAGGCATGTTCCACATGTTCTATTGGAACAGGGGCCCCCACACAAAAGGGGCCCCCACACATCCCAAAAAGAAATGTTTGAGTGATATCCCCATACTTCGTTGAAAATGTAAAATAAAATTAATTTATTCCCATACAATTTAAAGCGCTCCAGTTCAACCATGCTACGTGCAACATAAAATGTATGATTTTACAGAATGTAAAATGAATTAACTTAATTGACGGCCTTTTTCTGAGGTAGGCCCTTTGTGGAAGGCAGGGCGAGACCACGAGGGGCCCCACATAGATTTGGGAACAGGGCCCCCACATAAATTTAGGAACAGGGCCCCCACAATCCTAAATACGGCCCTGGTGGCAATATTTATACTTTTCATAGTGTTGCGTTCTGCTTAGGGATATTAAACGAAAACCGGAATACCGGATTTCGGTTTTGAAACCGAAAACCGGTTTTGATTTTCAAAACACCGCACTGTGCTTTATTATTAACGGCACTATTAAATACATATTCTTTTGATTCCCTTTCAACACATTATTTTACAAGTTATCATATATAATATGCCACTTCAAATGCTTCTTAATATTATGGTCAACGATAATCGGTAATTTGATTATCACTTTTGAAAAATTGAAAGCTATAATCAGTTTTAATCAATTAGCCCATATTTTTTTAGTTCTAAAGAATTTTATGGTAAAGAGTACAAAATCATATTGTATTCACCCCTTGAATGCCCTGCAAACACTAATTAAGTTTGAAGTATTTTTCAAATATGCCTACAAAACTACTCACATTTGGCTGTTCCGGCATGTGACTTGTGACATAGCGCGGGGGGTGGGGGAGGGGGAAATCGAAATCCGATTTTCAACCGATTATGTAGAACCGATAACCGTTTTTAACATCCCTAGTTCTGCCGTTACAGGGCACGCAGCGCCCATGTGTAACCTAGCCTCTCACTGGTAAGGGATTAACCGTTTGTCCCTTGGAGTCGCCGATCGTGACCTCTACTGATCAGGCCCCACGAGAGGGGGGTACAGCCGGTATGCCGTACCGGGGCCGTCAAGAGTTTAGGGGGCCCATGAATATTTAAAATTAAATACAGTAGACTGTTGGCTTTCCAGCCAGTAGTCCTGTGGTAATGACATGTAGATGTATGTTGCCTTTCTTTCATTCAAGGAATGTACAAAATACATTCGCATATTAATACAGAGGAGTCGGAGTCGGGGAGTCGGAGTCGGAAGGGAAAAAAAATGAGGAGTCGGAGTCGGAACATTTATCTACCGACTCCGCAGCCCTGTCTCAACCACTCTGGGAACACTTGGATAGAGACTTTGATGGGCACAGAATAGGTATAGAACAGAATGCGCAATCCCTATATGCGCAGTCACTAAAAGTGAAGCTAGGTTTCCCCATTTTTTTTTTCAACGTAAGGCAGCGGTCGCTAGACACGCTACTATAGTAAAATGAGAAAGGATATAAATATATACACAGTAGCCTACGCCTTTTCATAAAAAATGCTTAACTTAATCAGCTAAGTGTACTAAAACAAAGACCAAAAAGGCTTTTTTATTACTGATATCTACTCTTAACAATCTTAGGACTAAAGCAAGGCTACTAATATTATGTAATCTGAGTTAATATGACGTTGTTACACCTTTTGAACTTACCGTTGTTTATCCTTTATGATTATGGAGTCAGGAAAGACATGCTTATTTGTACGATAATCAATCGTTTTCGCATCATTGTTGCAGTTTATTACAACACAGTTTTGGTACCTTTTGCCTGAAACATCAACTTTGGGTGTTCGGTGTGAAGATTTGAAGAAAAAGACATTGTAAATAAGCATAAATATATAGTGTAACCAGGACCGCTGCGTTATAACAGTATGGCGTCGGTATTACTTCCGGAAACAGAAAAAAATGCTATTGCTCATTCTGTTCTATACCTATTCTGTGGTGATAGCGCAACACCTTTATAACACTAGAACATTAAATTGATAAGTGTAAACAAATATTATTTAATTGGTTTTGAGGTAGATGAAAATTGAAAGTCCTAAAAAAATTGTGACTCCAGCTATGCCAATGTTTCTTTCTATAACGTTGATTCATCTGCTTCAAGCTAAAAGCTTAATGATTGATGAGTAAGATTCATTATATCTGATCTATTCAATCAATTCATTAGTTTATATGCTCCGAAACAAACTGTGGGTTTTATAGAAGCATTTAACTCCAAACGCCAAACAACAAATAAATGTATTTGTGTTTAGTTGTTTTATAATTATTGTTCCTTTTGTTATCATTCAACTAGTTTTGTATTTAAAATTCTTATTTATCGTATTGCTAGTTTAGAAACAAATGAATTTTTTTTATAAATATTTTGCCTCTAGCTTATCATTTCGTGTTTTAAAAATTGTTTTTGGTCTTTTGTGAATCATTTCTTTAGTTCCCTCTCTCTCTTTCTCTCTCTTTCTCTCTGTCTCTTTCAGTCTGTCTCATGTTCTTATATGTTTTATATTTGTTTATTTTTATTAAAAAAAAGAAATAATTTAGGTGTGTGTGTGGGGGGGGGGGGATAATAGCCTCATTAACTTTTGTCAATAGTAATTGATACCAACGCCGCTGATCGTACGTGTATATTTCTTGTTACATAATTTATGTGCTTCCTTCATATTTTGTTTATTATGTGTGTCCTTATTTATTTTTATTATTACTACTAGAACGAAAAAAAAATGTCAGTCATTTTTCCAGCATCTGTTAGTGGCTAGCCATATGGGATTGACGTTCTAGCTTAGGGCCAGCCTCGGACAGAGTCTCACTCTTACCTTGCCTGCCCTATATGCATGGCCCGCTGATACTACTTTGATAGCTTGGTACAGGAGAGCAATCTCACCAAGGCGACATATAGCGTTTTGACTCAAAAGGGTTAGTGGTAACCACTGGAATCGAATATTGAAGAATATACAGGATTTAAATTAAACTCTTTCTGTAACAATAGTTATCCATTACTTTGTGAATGTTTGTCTCGTGTGTGTGTGTCTGTGTGAATTTTTATGTGTAAAAGTGCGTTGTTGTATTATGTATGTAGCGTGTTAAATTTGTAACACTTTGTATGAATATTGTACATTTAGAATGGGAGATATTGCTACTGAGAGTTAACACCCTTGCCCCTTTTACAAGTCATTCTTTTATGACTGACTTGTAAATTACAAGTCAGTCATAAAAGATTGACTTGTAAAAGGGGCAAGGGTGTTAACTCTCAGCAGCAATACGGCCCATTGTTTTTATAATTCATTTAAAGCTACATGTAGGTAGGCCTACTCAAAACTGGCTTCCGTTTTGTGTGCGTTATTAAGTTTTCGACACCTGTCGTACTAAATCGTCTAACCCAAAATGTGCCATCCGTGATAGAAAGATAATTTTTTCACTCGATTGTACAGTAATACATGGCCTTTATCACCATATGTATTTAAAATGGATTGTTAATGTTAAACATTTGTAATATTTAAATTATCTAAGAAAAATTGTTTATATTTTTAGAAAAAAACATTTAAAAGATTTTCTATAAACACCACCGAAAAGCTGGTTTATTTTCCTGTAAAAATCTGAAATAATTGTTATTCTATATATTATGGCCCATTTTGCCCAACGCGCAAGATAAACTCTATGAAATAGTATTTTACCGCTGTAAAAACATGCCCGCCGCGATCTCCGCTATTTGTAGGGTCGTTACCAATAAAGGCGTCGTATCGGATTTTATCACTCTAGTAGTTAAGTAAAACTATTCAATATCATAGATTAATAATATACAATGAATTTTATGTATTATTTTTTAAATTTATTTTAATAAAATTGTTTTAGATTTACCACCTAATATCGCTTGTTCTCGAGTCTCCAAACCCCTATTAAGTTTAAGGATAAGTATAATTTTTTTCTTGTGATAAAATAAACTAAAATTACATTTATTTTAAAGTAAGTATGCTAAAGATATTGAATTGATACTTTTTATTTCCAGGAAATAATATTATAATATGTAATTTGACATGCAAACTGGATCTTCCATCTGTTGTCAATGTAAACAATAGTAAATTTGATCTTATCTTATCTTATACATTACAGACGCTCCTTCTATAAAGAAGATTATTGCGTCCTACGCTCATCCGTGGTCCGAGTCTAGTCTTGCATTTTTATTAATGTTTTAAATGATGTTAAGTTACTGGTTTTCCTGGTTTGTTCAGGCAACCCATTCCATGCCCGAATGCCACTCGGGAAGAAAGAGTACTTATATGCATTTGTTCTCGCATAAGGGACAAGGAAAGTGTTTTTATCTTTATGTTTATCTGAGATTTGCAACAGGTTGTTATTGTGTTGTATTTCTAAATTAGAGTTTAATGCCTTATGTATTATTACTACTTTACTCTTTGCCCTTCTGTCTTCTAGTGTTTCTAGGTTTAATGATTTGACTAATGGTGTTACTCTTGTTAATTGGGAATATTCGCTAGTTATGAACCTTGCAGCTCTTTTTTGAATTTGTTCTAATTTTTTAATGTTTTCTTTAGTTGATGGGTCCCATACAGATGCTGCATATTCTAGTATAGGCCTAACTAATGTGAGATAGCATTTTAGTTTTATGTTCTTATTACATTTGTAAAAGTTCCTTTTTATGAATCCTAAAGTTTTGTTTGATTTTTTTATTACTTCATCAATATGAGGGTTCCAAGATAACTTATCATTTATTATTACTCCTAGATACTTAGCATTGTTAGTTTGAGTTAGTTCTTTACCATGAATGAAGTAGTTTGCTATTATTTGTTTCTTTTTCTTGGATACCCTTATTGGTTGGCATTTTTCTGGGTGAAAAGACATACTCCAGTTTGATTCCCATTTTTGTAGTTCATCTAGGTCTTTTTGTAGGAGTTCACTATCTTTTCCTGTCTTTATTATTCTATAAATTATGCAATCATCTGCAAATAATCTTACTTTTGTTCCTGTGTTGATGCAGTGGTGGACTAGCGAAGCTATGGAAAGTATTATGAATGAAACGAATTAAGTATAAAATTAAGTAGTTTTACACACTTATAATAACATTTAAATTAAACCAGACAGTATTTTACTTAGTTTTTGTGGAAGCAAAGCTATTTTAAGCACATAAATGTACAAAAATATTGTCTAGCCTACACTCATATCACATAAGACCTACAAAATGCAATAGCTATGAGGCCTACTCCAACAAGTCTAATCTGGACAATAAAAGACATATTTTACTCTTTAGAATAATACAATACTATTATTATATCTGCACTTGAAGAATATTATTTCTACCATGGCATATGTTTAATAATTCATCGGTAGGGCTAAGTCATTTTGTAAACATTTATTGAATAATGGTTTGTCATGCGTAGGCCTAATAATAATAATTCTAATAAGATTATCAGATTTAGCCTGAACTTAAAAGTTTATTGTATATCCCCGATTCGTTATACGTTTTTTTGATGGATATTATATATATATGTATTATGTTTGTGAATTTATATTTATTGCCTAGGAATAAGTCAAATGACAATCAGTCATAATCAAATAGTCATAAACAAAATATAGAAAACTGGGTTGACAATATTGACAGTAGATGAAATGTTGGAGGGTATAAAGGTCTTAGCCTAAACAATAGTAAATAGTTGTTATTTTAAAACTTTAATTAACATTTGAAAACTTTCTCTTTAAAATAAAAAAACGTATAACTGTTACCTTAAAATGTGTATTATTAAATAATGTACTAACTAGCCTTATTTAATGCTTAATGCTCGAGTCTTACACTATATAGAAACTGCTTTTGTTTGTTTTACTTTCAAGTACATGATTGTCAATCATTGTCCGTAATACTACTTATATAGTACATTTTGTAACATTTTTTTACCATAAAAGTTGTGTACTTTAAATGAACTTCAAATTTATGCAATATTTTTATATTTACAAAGATTCGTTAAATTTTCGCGAATATTTATAAATGGCTAAAAAACGAACATTTTAGCTAGAACACTTTGTTTCAATAAAATTAATTAAATTTTATTTATTTGAAACAGTGCCAATTTAGTAGGTCTCTATAGAGCATTGAATTCCCTTCAATTTGATATATAATATAAGTTTCTACTAAAATTAGGTAATTTTTTGTGATTTTTAAAAAATAGGTCAGATTTGCGTTTTTTTGTCTCCCTTGAAAAAAACTAAAAAGTATGAAAAATGATTTTTACATCGATATTTTTATATTTTTCAAATGCACCACATTCACGAAAAAAAATTGGGTATCTTCTCTACAAACGTTTATGTTTGTAAACAAAGTAACTTAGCCATAGCCAATAAACTTTTTGAGATAATGACTTCTAAAAATAGGACTTTGTGAGGTGGCTAAAGGTAACCCACTTGTAAAATTTCAAAATTTCATAACTGTCCTAGAAATTAACATAAGGGCATAAAATTGGTATCAAAGTTCTTAGAATTATTTTGTCTTTCTAATGAACATAAAAAAGCTCAATAGCTTGAAAACTTTAAATCAGTTTTGAGTACCTACTACATGTATTTAACTATTTATATTTAATTACGGCTTAGAGATTATTTGTGTGGTCCAATATAAAATGTTCTCGTAGTCTCTAAATATATCTAGTGCGCATTTTTTTCACCCTTCTGACACATTCTGGAAAATCCACTCAAGCACGTTCTGCACCAAAAACCTAAATAAAGCTAGCTAGCTAGCTATCAACCAGTCCTGTACATTTATTTTTCCTGACTTCACCACTGTAAATAAATTCAAGCATCAAATTCTTCAAAACGTACATCGATTAGCTTGGGTGAATTATTTATTTCACGGTGAACCAGACCCCCTAGACTAGACGGAACCGGAAGACAAAAGACTTCTTCCGACGTAATAGCGTCAACAACAAAAATCTATTAAAAGATCTGCCTCAAAAGAGAAAAACATTCTCTAAAAATACGTAAACCACAAAGGAAGGAGTCATCAAATGTAAATGTATTCAGGAGACTTGGTCGTTGGTCCTATTCGCTTCACAGCCTTGTACTTTTAAGAGAGTTTCTTTTTTTTGTTAAATTTTTTGTTTGTTTTCCGAACTTACTTGAGAAGTAACCAACAACTGATAGGCAGATAGGAACAGACGGAGAACACAAGGAACAAGTCAGATAATAAGAGGGGGAAAAGTCTTCCGATACAGACATAGATAAAATAGAAAGAGAATGCGTTTGTGTGTGTGTGTGTGTGTGTGTGTGTGTGGAAAGAGAGAGAGAGAGAAGTACAGTAGCGAATATAGCAACAACTTTACTTCATTTAAAGCCCTACTCAAAATGCATGAATAGACTAAAACCTAAAAGCCTGAACGAATGGGCCACGAACAACAACATAAGTAATAATAACTTCCTCCAAATAGCTAACAACAGGAAAGAACGGAGAGTCATGACCGCCGATGTCTGCTCCAGACCTGGCACCTAAAGAAGAAGAAGAAGAAGACTAAAACGGCGGTTAAGCGTAGGACGCCAGTAATCTTCTGTATAGAAGGAGCGTCTGTATCATAATATTAACATATGAATAAGGATTGGACAAAGAGGTATGACTAATAAACTAATGCTAACATCTAATAAATGAAAGAAAAAGAATAAAAAAAAAAGGATTCGTAGTCATGATCAATATGTAAAATGTAGCCATTACCACTAGACATATTATGTGCACTGGACTTTTTGCACAGCGGAACATTTACACTGTAATATTTAAAGTGGACATTCTATGCATAGTGGACATTTACACAGTGGACAATTACACAGTGGACATTTATACAGTGGACATTTATTCAGTGGACATTTATACAGTGGACATTTACACAGTGGACATTTATACAGTGGACATTTATACAGTGGACATTAAACACAGTGGGCATTTGCACACTGAGCATTTACGCACTGGACAGTTACACACTGAACATTTACACGCAGGACTATTACACACCGGGCATTTACACAACGGGCATTTACACAACGGGCATTTACACAAGGGGCATTTACACACTGGACATTTACACACTGGACATTTACACACTGGACATTTACACACTGGACATTTACACACTGGGCATTTATACACAATAGGCATTTACAAACCGGGCATTTACACACTGGGCATTTACACACCGGGCAGTTACACACCGGGCATTTACACACTGGGCATTTACACACTGGGCATTTACACACTGGGCATTTTCACACTGGGCATTTACACACCGGACATTTACACACCGGGCATTTACACACCTGGCATTTACACACCCGACATTTTTACACCGGGCATTTACACACTGGGCATTTACACACTGGGCATTTACACACTGGGCATTTACACACTGGGCATTTACACACTGGGCATTTACACACTGGGCATTTATACACCGAGCATTTACACACTGGGCATTTACACAATGGGCATTTACACAATGGTCATTTACACATACTGGTCATTTAAACACTGGGCATTTACACACTAAGCATTTACACAGTTGACTATTCTACACACTGGATACATCTTTCGGCACCGTCGATACGACCACACCACATAATACTACCAACATAACTCGTCCTTAAGAGGCTTTTTTCTGGAATTCATCCAAACAGAGTTCTCTTAAATGACTTGTCGTGGGCCTCTAGGGGACTCAAATCCGGGACACACTCTGAAAAGCATTGCCCAGAAGTATCTACGAAATTAGGTCAGAAAATGTGGACGTTCTAAACATAGAATCAAAATTAAAAGGAGACATGGTCTAGATCATAGGTTCTCAACGGGGGGCGATATCGCCCCGCGGGCGGCGGTGAGAAACTTTAGAGGGGCGCTGACATTCCCGGGGGCGATTGGGGTGGCGGTGAAGGGCAAGTGAGCGGTACAAACGTACCTGATATATTTTAACACATCGGCTATTTGAATCGATGTTTTTTGGAGAATGAAATGTGATGTAAACGCAAGTGCTGCTAAATATCTGAAACCCCCCAACAGCATGCCTACATATTATTATATTAATACGAAATAGGAATCGCAGTGACATTTCGGTGAAGTAGGGGTATGTATTTGGCAAATATAGTGTGCTTCCCGCTGGTCCTGTGGTTGGTTGGTTCACCGGACTGTCAACCCCGCTGACCGATCACTGTCGCCTTATATATGCTAATATCAATGATGTTTTGATCTCAGTTTTACCGAGATGTCCTTAATGTGTTCTAAATTAATTAGATGAGGATTTCCAATATTGTTAAGCGGTATAGACAAGTAGTAATCATACAAACTGGGTAGTTATTGTAATGCTTGAAAATATACATATAAATTCTTTAGTCATATAATATTTATATAATTTTCAAATACTTTGACAGTTTGATCATTTCAAAGTTATAAATTGTAAGCCATTAATTTTTTATAAAAGAAAAAAACAAGAGAAATATTAGCTAAAATAAAACGGGCTAATCATCTCTCTTTAACTAAAAAATGTTTCCATTTTTGATTCAATAGTGATGCCAAACAAGTTCTGTTTTGTAATATAACAAATATTACTGATTATTAGACCTACAGCTTTTGCAACCACCAAAATTGAAACGAAAATAGACAATTTATTGCTAGCAACACACCAGGCAAACGATTCGCATTAATATTGATTTATTTAAACCTTTTGTTAAGGCAATTATTTGATCTATTAATTCTTACAATATGTTTCCTTTTCAGTTTTTTTAAAGATAATTAATCACACAAAAAGTCTAGTACACTAAAAAAATTGCGAAACTATAGTCCAGATGGGCGGAAGGGGGGGGGGAGTGGGGGCTAAAAGAACGTTTGGGGGGGGGGGCGGTGAGAGGAAAAAAAATTAAAAAACGGGCGGTGAGCCGAAAAAGGTTGAGAACCTTTGGTCTAGATTTTCGAGAGTATCCGTCCGCCCACTTCACAAAATGGGGTTTCTGAGAGTGACAGGGCTTCTTTACATGTCATCTTTATGTGCCGGAGATCGTTTGAGAAAGATCAATACGCCAGTTGAGATTAAAGAGTAGTGGTTCCCAACCTTTTTTTAGGCTGCGACCCCTTATTACACCTTCTAATGGTGTTGCGACCCCCAGAAATAAAATTAATTTCGTCGCTACTTTATATACCGGTATATATAAGTTTGCCGATGGTCTTTGGCGACCACCTTGAAATGGTCGTTCGGCCCCCAGGGGTGGGGTCGCAAGCCACAGCTTGGGAACCCCTGTTATAGAGAGTTCATGTATGGAAATTAGACTTAGAATTAGTTGTGAAGTATGTTATAGTAGTTTTTTTTTTGTTTTTTTTTTAGTGGTAAGTGGGTCTTCCAGTGAATGTTCTCAGTGGGGAAAAAAATATTGGAATAATAGATAAAGAATTATTCGACAAAAGAAATGGTTTGACAAAAAGGCACAGCCATATCAAAACTTTAAACAAGTGACTGGTTAAATGAGAGGGAAATTTTTGAATGCATAACATTTTGATATATGCAACGCTAAATAGATAATCAGATATATAAAGAGATAGATAAGCTTTTAGACAGAAGAACTGACGGACGTCAGACAAACCAATGGACCGACAGGCATACAGAGGGACAGATAGTCAGGCATGCACACGGATAGATTGAAAAATCTGATAGAGAGAAATCGTTCAAATTTAAAAGTTGATAACTTTTTGTAAGCATTTGTGAGGGGGCGTAGGCAGGCAAGTAGGCAAATGGATATGGTAGGCAGGTAGGTTTAAACCTGGCTACGTATGATGGTAAGTAGGCGTGTGTATACGTGGGCCGGTAAGACGGTAGTTGAGTACAAAGGTAGGCTCATAATGAGTATATAAGTAACTATGCAAGCATCTTGATCTGACATCTATTTTCATACATATCTTTCCTAAACAACAAAACAAAAATGTGTAAACAGCTCAATTCGTTTTCAATGGTATATAATTAAAATAAGTTGTTTTTTGGGGTCATTAAGTAGCCTACTTAGAAAAAAAATATATCAACAGTGAGTCAAAAAACTTTTTTGAAAAATAAATAATGTGTGTCGGCTGTGAACAGAGAGTTATGAATGAAGGCAACTATCGGTGGATAACTATTTAAAACAAAATGCGTGTCTATTATTTTTAAGAATTGTAAACGTATTGGCATTGATTTACTGGCAAGATTTTAAAGATGAATATTTCTTTCTTTTTTTTTTATAAAGGTGGGTTCCTTGTTGACTTTTAATATTCACGTTAAATGCGCGGTCATGTGACCATGTGGAGTCTGGGAGAGCTATCAATGGTGCATATTGACTGTTACTCTCTGATTCCAGTTTGCACAACATCTTTATGGGCCAGTGGGTTAAGCTGAAAAGGTCAACGAGGACTCGAACTAAGCAGAGCTAATGATATGCATCAAACGGGAGCTTATCCGCTTCCTGAAATTGTTGGTTACTTTGGAGCGTAATAGATAGATCATCAAACAGACGTGAACTAAATTGTATGCTGTCTTTATTACGTATGAATCCTCAGCGGTTTTGAAAAACCCTCGGATTTTCGTCTTAGATTTATATGAACGAATTAATGTGTCTTAGGGTCTTGTATGCATTTACATATTACTTACGTGTAAGTAATTAATTAATTATATCACATTAACTATTTAAGACGAATTTGATCCATATCAGAAGTGAATCAGTGTTCACATGTTCAAAAAACTCCAGACCCGGGAACAAATCTTAGTCTTTTACCTGGATTCGAACACGGGACTTTCGGTACACCAGCCCAGCGAGCTGCCGTGCTTCATTTACAGTGTAAAGTAAATCAATATTTTGTGCACATATTTATGCGGAATACGTCTGTGTATGTGTGCACATGGTTCTATATCTGTGCATGTATATGTGTGTGTATGATTTTACTTGTGTTTGTTGTTTGTTCTCCTGAATATATTTTGTCACCCATTTCATGACCATATCATCATCAGTTATTACCGGTTTTCGGCTCTTGGACGAACCTAGAAACGCTTTCCAACATGGCCACCCTTCGCGGTTTCCTGTCAGCCTGTTAACTTCATCTTTAGTTTTACCTGCACCCTTGGCTAGTCTACACTACTGCCTGCCTTCTCTTTGTCATTTTGGCCTTAAGATTTCAAATCAAGAACTTGTCTGGTTCGGTTTTTATATCCTTTCTTGATTGTATTGTACATCACCACTTTCTTTCGTAGATTAGGCAGTTGGCATCCCACTTTTGCATGTCACCCATATATTTTTTACTTTATCAAGATTTGGCAAATTGGCATCCCACGTTATCAAACCACTGGGTATTCATTGTTTATGAAAGTGTATATTCTAGTCGATGAAGTTGATACTAAACGTTTATAATATGGCATTGAACTTTTGTTTTCTACCTACAAGGAAATATTCTCACTATACAAATGGTGCGCGGTGGTGAGGATGCAGAGCTTTGTATTACCATACCCAGGGGTTTTATTCCGGTTATACTGGTATGGTTTTTTGCTTTTGATGTGTACGCCACATCTTTTAGGTGCCGTTGATGGCGCTCACTTCTGTTCCCATGAGCCGGCGGAGTTTTTGGATGGAGTTTAAAAACCTCTAGACGCTAGAATACTCTAGAACAAGTTAAAAAAGAATGTCTCTAAACGTCACTCAATTGACTCCCTTTTTCATATTCCGTCAATGACTAAAGCTAACAAAGTTGTCCACGAACACTGAAACTGGCTATCTATGTTTCATCGATTTCATTAACCCTTCACGGTCTGCAGGTAAATAATACTTAACTTGTTTTTAATGTCATTCTGTAGGAGGTCGAATGGCACAACATTGCCCTACCATTTTTAATATTTCAAGTCCAATTTCATCGCAAGATTAAATTGTCCCGGCTCTAGTCTAGAGGATGTTCTTAAGTCTCTACATATTTGAAGAGTGCCTGGCATTGTTTTGGTGGAAGGCGTTTAAGGCGGTTTGGGTGTCCATTGTGCCGACCATATAATTCCCTTGTATGTTGTTGCAAAACATAAAGGTCAACTCTGATTCAATATCAGAGGTCTAAAAATGTCTTTTAATAAGAACAGTGCCTAATTTTGAATTACACAAACACGACATCAGCGTTCAAAACATTATAAGTAGATTCATGTTTTCTTAGAAATCTTTTTGTTATTGATTCCTTGCTCAAGTACGGACGCACTACGCCGTTAATGTTTTTCATCTTCTTTGTTCTCACGTGCACATTGAAGGAATTAGACAACAAGTCTAATGGTTGTGATGAATTGAAGTACGTTGTGAGTTACATCACCAGCCTTTTCATGTTATACAGCACTTACACAATGAACACACACAATTACCAGATCGATAGTCTGTTTCAAGACGTCAACAACAACAAACTACACAAATCCCACATCAACCAGAACGCGTCTCTTTACGTTTTCATTCTTTAAAATCATTATTGCTATGGGGAAACCCCGCAGTGTCATATTCCATGAAATCTATCAAGATTGTCAGGGTTTGTCCTAAGACTTCACCTTACTAGTAAGGTCTTCATAAAACATCTAGATAAAAACAGATGAAAAAATTTGCTTTGCCAAAGCGGCTGTCCTAATCTTTCTATCGTTTTACAATTCTGGGGGAATAAAACTCTGTATTAACTGTGATCTTGTAACATTTTTAGAACGAGCGTTTACAAAAATATGGATAAACAAATAAAATTGTACTTTTCGTTGTTGTTTTATTTTCGTACTAATATAAACAAATTATCTACTCTAATTTAGATTATTGGGTTTCTAGCTAATAAGATAATTAATTCCTGATGAAAAAACGTTAGGGTTAAGGTTAAATGGTGCGTTTTTGTTTATCTCATTTATAAGATTACATTTATATAGTGTGTTTTTTTCAACATTTTAAGTTATATATATCGTTTGAAAGGGCATTGAATAGGCTTTATTTTATTACCAAATTTATTATTATACGTCAATATTTCATTTTTCTATGACACTTACTATCACTTAGAACTAGTCAGACAAAAAATTAAGAGTTTCGAGAAAAGTAGTTTTAAAGTTGATGCATTTTAAAATGTCTAAACTCTATAGCAACCAGATTCGTAATAAGCTTATCTATATTTACATACCAATCGAAAGGGCATTCAATTATCTTTTTAGTGGTGTATATACGATATTTTTTTATAATAAAACTGAAAAAAAAATATAAAGAAATCACATCTGTCAAAGAATTTAGCAGTGAAGCTATGCCGCTCTCCAATGTGTGAAATTTTCATAATATCGAAAACGGAAAGCCTAATCGGTACCGCCTTGTATCCCAATAGCCAATCAGCGAATTTGTATTGGAAAAATATGGTATCGTAACCAATCATCAATTTATAAACGAATTTTCATTGGATAGAAAGAAAGGAATTGTTTATCCCAAACTTCAGGCTTAAATAGTTTCTGATTGGTTTCTATAAATAAATAGTGATGACAAAGAAATTCCGGAGAGTCTGCCCTTTTCAAGGATATATAATGTTATGGGGTTCTGTCAAGGGTTTGATACAAAACAATAGGTTAAAAAAAGCCGAATTTTAGTGAACTTATTCTAAATTTTAAATCACACGTTGATCAAAATAATAAATTAAAATATTTTTAAGTAGAAAAAATATAAAACACATTTAAATTATGATTTAGAAATGGATAAACTAGTATTTACAAAGATAAAAAAAAATTCACCGGAAAGACCCCCACAACACAAAAACTCGTCTAGCACAAAATGCTAATCGCGACTTATGTCACCTTTCGTGAGAACGGGTCACCATTAATGTATTAAAACCGTGAATTTTCAATTTTTATTTCTTGACAGAATACTTGGATTAAATTGAGTTCTTTCACACATTTTTTTTACATCGAAAATATAGCCACGACTCGAGTACATTTGACACAAATAGATAGATCAGTTGGCCTAAAAGGAAAGAACAGACAGACGGATAGATAAATAGATGATAGATAAATAAATATAAAAAATAGATAAATAGATAATATATAAATAGATAAATAGATAATAAATAAATAAATAGATAAATAGACAATAATAAATAGATAAACAGATAAATATATAGAAAAATAAATATATAATAAATAAATAGATAAATAGATAGCCTAATAAATAAATAGATAATATGTTATAATAAATAGATAAACAGATATATAGATTAATAGATAAATAGTTAAAAGATAAATAGATAACTGAATAATTAAATATATACAACACAAATTAATCATCTTTTTATTAATGACCAGATAGATCTATATAACAATACATCCTACAACCAAGCAAGCATTTTTCATTTTAAGCATGGGATCAATAAAATTAATAAAATAACCCACATAATTATTTTGTTTTGACTCACAAATAGCTTTTAGCCAACTCTTTTTTAGACCCATCATGGATGATTCCAGAATTAGGTCACTGCTGACTGAGTACGGTAATGGAGCCGGACACTGCGTGTGAAGCAGCCACTAGGAACACATTTGTCAGGTTCTAGATTCTAGAGTTTGGTCATGGATGGCGAGTTATTATTATTTTTTTTTTTGTGGTAATGTGTGTGCAGGGAGTGGGCGTTGGGGGAGGGAGGGGGGGGGGGCGTAATCTATTGATAGTTTATGCTGCGGATTTGTAGATGAACCAAATTTATACCGTAGTTAATTGTTATTTTTTTATCTTGCTAGTTGGAGCATGGAATTGGGTCAAGGTGATAAAAAAAGTGATGAAAGAATTGTTCTCTGAGCTTTGAGAACACGCGATAAAAGATAATAAATAATAAGAGATGAATAAAAAACCACTGAGATACATAGGCTTTCATCATGGTCGGATATAGATGCAGGGAGGCCCCCACGCCAGGAGAGTGCAACAGTCGGCCCGCGGTCAACAACACAGCCCGGCCGGTCCTTTTACTGTGGCCCCCTGTTCTAATTCAGTTAATAATGTAAAAGACTAAATTCACAATGTGTGGCCCATGTGATTGCTTTAATTTCTTTATGAGGCCCAATGACGAGAAAAGCTGCCCACCCCTGTCTCAAGTTATCACACAGTGAGAGATAACCCAAAATCCTTCAACGCCCGAGTAGAGGAAAAACGAAACGTTATTGTTTATTAACACAATGTGAAATATATAAAATATTATGATAATGATATTTCTCGTAAAAAAATGATATTTCTCGTAAGATAATGATATTTCTCGTAAAAGAATGATATTTCTCGTAAGATTATGATATTTCTCGTTAGATTATGATATTTCTCATAAGATTATGATATTTCTCGTAACAATAATAGTCAATACGGAAGAAAATACGTTTTGCGTTAATTCAATATGATGTGCGGCAGTGCATATAAATATATTAACTACTAAACATTTAAAAACACGTGTTTGAAATGAGCTTGAACACTAGCACGAGTACTGTAGCGAGTGGCGTATTTAAAAAGTACACATAGGCTTAATAAATTAACTAATAGGTACTATAACAGATCTATGGTACTTGGACCATGCACTATAAGATAATATAAACTCTTTTGTCAGAGCACGGAAACAAGGAGGACAATTTGTACTAAGGCTATTAAAATTTATTATAATTTTTTTTTTCTGTATTCGAAAATTACTTTAGACTCCCCTGTTGCAGTCCTCTCTCACTCCTGGATTTGAAGGCCCTAGACAACAATCTACTTTGGTAAAGTAAATCTGTCTGTAACAGTACGCTATTATCCGAAACCAAAAACCTGCATTTTACAAAAGTCTTGAACAACTAATTTAAATCACTGGTAAAATTATAGTCAGACGAAGTTTAGAAGAGAATTTAATTCAGAATTTCTTTATCATGATTTGTCGTTAAAGATTCGACAAGTTAATACTTTCTTTATTACTTACTTACTTACTTATGCCTTTCGCCCCACCTCGGACATAGGCCGCCAACAAGAGTCCTCCAGGTATCCCGATCCTGGGCCAATTTCTCTATCTGACCCCAGTTTAGCCCTAGCTTTTTAACATCGGTTTCCATATCGCGCCGCCGTTCTTTATTAGAACACAACAACAACAAAAAATCCAACGCCATCAAGCTACTGTTATGTCATCAAAGAATTTAATTTTCAGAACAGATAAATAGTTTGATGGAATAAGGAAGTTAAATTGTAAATAAGCAAATCATTTCTGACATCAATTGAGCCGTATAGAGACAAAAAGATAAAATAAAATATTGTCTTAATGACTTCCGTAAACTTCTGTAAAATAAGAAATGCGAGGTGTGTGTGTGTGGGGGGGGGGGAGAGAACTTTCTATTTGGCGTATTAAAAGAATGTTCATTTTATAGTTTTGGCCACTAAGCACTGTTGGTAGCCATGTAGGACTATGTGGCGAAACCTATGTGGCTCCACCTATGTGGCTCCACTCCGTCGCGTTTAATCTACAAATCTCTTACTGTCTGAAAATAGTAGCGGTAAAGTTCTCACTTTCGAGAAAGGGGGAGAAACAAACACCATTGGTCACTACAAACAGGAAGTGTTTGACAAAGTCCATGTTTATAGGTCAGTGCATGAAAAAGAACAACATGGCTTGCTCAAAGCCTTAACACCGCAAGACATTTTTTGCTTCGTAAGGAAAAAAGAAAGTTTTTTTTCATTTACTTAAACCAATTAGTCATCATAATTTACAGAAGAATTCGTTTCCACCAAATTATAATAAACTGATTCCAAAAAGTAATTTAAAAGCAATAACTGATCTCTTCACTGATCTATATAATATTGATGAGCCAGTGATAAGTCCCCCCAGGGCAGTGAGGGGATGTAAGTCTCCAAGATAACTAATGCTAAATATCTTTACTGTATTATCATTATATTTATATCTTTACATTTACAATGACTACTAACAAGTTATCAAATAATCATCCAATCCCCCGCCCCGGACCATAAACGCTTATTGATGCTTATAAGTAGTTTTAATACATTCATATAAATTTATACAAAAATATTTTATACATGTTCTTATTTATAGGCTTTTGGGAAAGAGGATTCCACACTAAAATAGCCCAAAAAACTCTTTTCCATTAGGTTTTCCACAATTACTGCTCTCTGGACTTAGGCTTCACGTCTTATGAGCTAAAGTAATGAACGTAAACTAATAATCAATGTGCATTAATGGGGAATTCCCGCTAATGTCATTCATTGTTTATTTCATTCCTGTTTCTATTTATATTTTCCGTAATACGGTCATGTAGTTCATTACGTATTGTTCTATTCGTTTCTTTCTTTTATTTTTTTTATGAAATTATTGCGCACGCGCGGAGTGTGGATACATCGGAAAGCACTGATCTATGTAAAGGTAAACGTGGATAAATCATCTTTTGTTAAATAAAGAAACATCTGAATGCTTACGTTATTATAATACGCTAAGTAAAGTATTCCATCGGACCAAATTGATCGTGAATCAGCATTTACCAGTTTCTGTGCCCACGGCATACTAGGGGATTTTGTGGCCAGCACAATGCCCAAACGCCTACCCTTTACCCCAACTAAAGCCAGGTACCCATCAGAGCTGGGTAGACTCAGGGACACTGTTCACTCCAGGAAACAAATAAATCCTAGCCTTCACCAGGATTCGAACCCACAGCCTTCTTTACGCCAGCCAAACGCTCTACCGCTCGGCCACGTGTCTCTATTATAGTACACTACTGACACGATTAGATAGAATAGTAATAGACTATCGGTTTCATAGATTAGTGGGTTCATAGACATATCTATTTGAGTTTTCCGCACTCTATCCGGCACATAAGAAAGTATCAAAAACTAATTTCTTCAATGAAGTTCATTAGAAGACTTGGTTTGTAGCTTCTAAAGCTTTCTATGTTATGTGGAACCTACGACTAAACCTCGTATTGAACTTCTTTGTAGAGGAGACAACATCAGGGAGTGGACGGGAGTAAAGCTGTGCGACGCCAGGGAAAAAAAGCATGAGAGACGGGAGGAATGGAGGAGGCTGGTGTACATATAGTCTATACATTTTTGTCTGTTGTTCGTTGTCTGTACTCTGAAACTGTCATCAGCGCATAGAACTGTCATCAACGGGATATGCACTATACAAGCAATATTATTATTCCACTCGGGCACTTAGAGCTAGAGATGTGATTTAATACACTCCTTTACTGATGGTAATACAGCGTATCCTGTTATGAATCAATATTGTGGACCGTGATAGACTTGTGAAAATGTACTCTATGGTGAAGTTTATTTTATAGTCGCCCATATTTACGCCTTTATTAATATATATTAATTGCGACGATTCATTCACGACGCCAATAACAACTTCTAAAACAAAAAGCAATTCAATAAAGAAATTAGCTGTCACTGTCGATATCTAGAGCCATGCGGTGGCTTCCATTGTAACAATACACTTACTGGCCAGGCCAGACTCGTATAAAGCAAAAGTTTAAAGAAACAATTAAACCTGGAATACAAGATTTCTAATACGCTTTAATACGTTTAATGCGATGTCCTTATATAATACGATAAAAATAATGGACAGATAAATAAAGTATAAAGAGTGTATTATAACGAATAATAGACATTTTGAAATGTCATCGAACAAGTAGCTTTTTAATATTTTTTTTAGAAAACAAAGCTCTTGACCTCACAAGCACAAAATGTTGAAATAATTGTACAGAAGTGGGGTGTGGTGGAATGGCAATACCCTAAACGTAATAGAGAGTCAGTCAGACCAAATTGATCCATAAGGCGGGTGATGCAGCATTCACGAGTTTCTATGGCATATGGTATAATAGGGGATGTGAGGCCAGCACAATGCCCAGCCGCTTTACGTTACCCCAACTAATGTCAGGTACCCATCAGAGCTGGGTCGACTCAGTGACACCCTCCAGGATGTGAACCCAGGATCCTCGGCACGCCAGCCGAAGCGCTGACGCCTGGCCACCGCGCCCTGTAATAGAGAGGTAGAAGTTACTTAAAACCTGCATGACCAGAAGAAAGACGAAGAAAGAATAACAACGAACAAATCATTAGACACATTCTAGAGACAACAGCAGGAGGCTAAAGCCCGCCCCAGGCCAGAACATAGACGGACCGACTCCGAAATCAGATGTTTGAAAAAGAAAATCTCATTACGATGACCTATGACCCCAGGCTGGACAAAGGACACATCTGATGAATCTAATTTATCTAAGATTAAGGTCAAACATATCATTACAGTTACAGAAGTAGAGAGAAAAAAAAAGAATAAAATGGTTTAGTTTTTATACCACATTAAATGTAGGCAATAGAGGTCTCGAGGTCTTGGCATTTAAAATCGTAAGACTTAGAGAGTTTAGCTTTTAGATATTATGACTTTTAGAGATTTGACATTTAGATATAGGCCTACTTTGAGAGACTTGACATCTGGTGCTCACATCTTACAGATGTAACTATGTCACGTATTCTTAGTGAGAAAGTCGATCTTACATGCAACCCCTCTATAGGCTGGCCCCTAGGGCAGAGGTTGGAGCTAAGACGACTTCCTCAACCCTTGCCTGCATTTATGCATGGCCTGCTACCTCTTATCTTAACCCTTACAGTCGCGGGCGCGTATATAGCGGAACTGAAGGCAGCGTAGATAGAAGTAGGTCGGTACGGGAAGGGTTAAGCCCTGCTCTAACTCTCAGTCGGGGGAGGGGGGAATTGCAATCGACTATCGGACAATGTGTCTCACAGGACTTGACAAAAAGACTTTACTTACAGCACTCATGAAAGAAAGGATCTCCTATCTAGTGATCCTTCTAGGAACGGTACTGATGGAGCAAGTTGACATATCATGCAACTGCCCTATAAGCAGCCAGACTTGAACACCGATTGAACTGAGAGCTGAGAGTATTATTCCATTATAGCTCTGGACGAGAACTCTGTGCCGTGCGTTTGAGCACGACTCTATCTCCGTAGAGAACAGTGGAAAATGGGTCACCCATCCCATCTCCTCGATCACTGACGTGAAGGGGCACTCCCGCAGGATATGCTCCACTGTCTCCTCAACCTCCCCACAGTGGCGACACCGCGAGTCGAAGTAAGGTCGGAACCTAGCAAAGTATACCCCAATGGGGCAGTGGCCAGTGCGGAATTTACATTGTTCCGACCTATTTAGCCGCCACCATGGGTCGGCGTGGTTAGGGCAGGGCAGATGTCACCAGAGCCCTATAAGCAGCTAGAATGGGGCTAGCCTCTGACAGAGCTAAGATGACCTCCTCACCCCTTGCTTGCACAACTTGCCTGGTCCGTTGCCGCTTATCTTAAGCCTGGCTCTGAGATAGACATCTCAGTCGGGGGCGGATATGGCAGTCGACTCTCAGACAGTGTCTCGCATGCATCGTCCTTGACTCCTTTTATGATTCAAGAAAGAAAGTGATCATATATCTAGCTCTTTCACCATATAGAGATGTGACATCTACAGATTTAGACTTCTAGATATTTAGACTTATAGATATTAAGGGACTTTTTTTGTTAAAGATTTGACTTCTAGTAAATGGACATTTTGATATTTGACAGTTACACATTAGACTTTTAGAGATTAGGATATTTAGAGTGTAGACTTATATAGATATTAAATTGATAAAGCACTGTTGATGTTTCCAAGCTTTAAAAAGTTCTATTCACCTATCATCTATCTCAAACTTCTTATTCTTACATACACTCTCTCTCTATTTTTTCTCTCACTCCTTTCCCTCCCACCCCCTCTCTTCTTTCTCTCTCTCTCTGCCTGCCCTCTCTCCTCCACTCTCTCTCTCTCTCTCTCTTTCTGGGTCTTTCTCTTCGTCATGCGTCTAGAAACAAACTCTATATTGTTGATGAGCGTGAGTTTATCAAATATGAAATCTGAAACGCCAAGGGCACTCCGATTATCTGAATTTAAAAATATATTTTTACCTACCATATATCTCAAACTTCTCTCTCTCTATCTCTCTCTTTTTCTCTCTCTCTCTCTCTTTCTCTCTCTCTCTTTCTCTCTCTCTCTCTCTTTCTCTCTCTCTTTCTCTCTCTCTCTCTTTCTCTCTCTCTCTCTCTTTCTCTCTCTTTCTCTCTCTCTCTTTCTCTCTCTCTCTCTTTTTCTCTCTTTCTCTCTCTTTCTCTCTCTTTCTCTCTCTCTTTCTCTCTCTCTCTTTCTCTCTCTCTCTTTCTCTCTCTTTCTCTCTCTCTTTCTCTCTCTCTTTCTCTCTCTCTCTCTTTCTCTCTCTCTCTTTCTCTCTCTCTCTCTCTTTCTCTCTCTCTCTTTCTCTCTCTCTTTCTCTCTCTTTCTCTCTCTCTCTCTCTTTCTCTCTCTCTCTCTTTCTCTCTCTCTCTTTCTCTCTCTCTTTTTCTCTCTCTCTCTCTCTCTTTTCTAACTTTTTCTCGGTGTCTTTTTATCTTTATCCAACAGACCCTAAAAAATTACAGTTAATCTCTTAATTCTCTCCGTCTCTCTTTCTCTCTATGTCTCTGCCTATGTCTCTTTGTCTCCCTCTCTCTCTAGTACAAGACACAGACACCAGATCATATACAGATACTCATTCTCATACTTCTCTCTCTGTCTCTCTCTCTCTCTCTCTCTGTCTCTCTTTGAATTTCCTCATATTCTCCTAGGTTTCTCTTACATTTTGTCTCTTAATGTTTTTAACTTCTTCTCTCTTTCTATTTTGTCAAGCTTTCTGCTACCATTCAAATTTATCACTTTCTTGCTCTCTCACTATCTCCTTTTATCTCTCTCTATCTCTCTCACCAATTCGTTTTATTTTCGTTTTGCCATATTTCAAGGTCACCTCTTGTCATAGTATGGTAGTATTAAATTTAATATGTAATATTATATAGAAATTGCGCATGTTGTTAGATGAGGAATAAGTAAGGTGTGCATGTTATTATTATGTACTAACTTGCACTTTAGTATGAAAGGAAAGTGTAGAGAGTATAAAAGTCATATAGCAACGCAGAAAACTGAAGATACTTCAGTTGAGCTATAGGACTGCATGCTAGCTAGACGTGCAATGAGTCCTGAATATTTGAAGTTGTACTTTGATACCAACAACTCAAGTCGTGGCCAGAGTGTATACTGTATGATAGTATTGTCCAGTGACTTGAATATGTATTGATTAAACCGTTTTATTGAAGAGGAGCCTCTGTTATACTTCAAGTTGTTTGTGATCCAGTGTTCGTCCTGTGACACCTCTTCAAACTTCATCTTACAACACAAGCACTTAAATACCTCCAACCCCCACAAGCTTTATATGCTATCTAATTCTTATAATTTACACACGCTCCTTGTTCAGTAGACCTTTATTGCGTCCTACTCTTTTTCGAGGTTTAGGCTTAAACCTGCAATTCGAAAAACGGTTTAAAAGTGTGCGGCACCTTCAACGGGAACTCATGTAACGACATTCAAGCACGCGAGTACACGGGCACACAACGGCCACATTTTGTTTCAATGATTTACAAAACTTTAAAGAACCACAACCCTTGTAAACCTTTCAACCTAACACTTTACAATAATTTACTTGCAATAACTTGCTCAAAAATTAATTAGTTTATAGAAGTCAATCCCAGCACCATTGCAAGAAAACAGCATCTGTTTATGTCAACTTCCGGCGGCCTCAGAAACCATACGAAGACATATTATACTCCCCTTAAACAAGCAGTTGCCCGTTGTAAAACGTGTTTATCTCGACGCCCCTCCCTCTCACGCCCCTCGCCCCACCCACCCACAAACAACACCCACACTGATTGTGCCATTCATGAAACATTTGATGCAGTCTCGAGGGCGAATATGTTTTTATAAGCTTCAGATCTGTAGTCATCAAAAAGTAAACATATGAAACTGAAAAAAAAAAAAAAACAGGCTATGAATGATATCATAGGCGTATTATTAAACTCATTGGATGCGGTCCGCTTGCAGCCCACAAAGAACATCCCTAAGACCACAGAACTATATCCGTATGTGAAGAAAGTTCCAATACATTAATATAAACATTGAAAATTATACGCAGATCGCAGACCGCATAAACATCAGATGTTTGTTTATTTGGCCTCGTGTTAGCCTCATGGGTTTGATATGCTCGGATAGCAAGATTACAGCTATTACAGGGATCTTAAATAAAATATCGTTTTTGGCATCTTCAAAGGTTAACGTCGTTAAAGTCAAAGACGAAGAATTACTTCTGCCCCCATCCCCCCGTTTCATTGACAAGCAGACTATCCAGCCACCTTTACTTTCGCAAAAAGTGATAATTTAAACACCAGGCTGGACTGAGTCGGTAAGGTCAAGGACGGAAAACATATTTTGACGACGGTATTAATAGATTTGACCCTGTGAAGCGTAAAGGGGTAGATATACTCTCTACCCCCATCACAAAATGTTTAAAACATGTGTCGAGGGTCAAACATATTGGGAGGGAGAGAGAGAGAGAGAGAGTATAGGATCCGCTCAACGTAATAGAAAACAAGAGTGCTCGCGCACTTTTGGCGTCATGAAATTGAGTCACTCATCGTAGACGACTCATCGTAGACGGCAAAGCTTTCTATGCGAATAAAAATAACACCTTTGCCAAGATGTAAGATGCTGGTAAATATGAATAAATCAACCCGTTATCCTCTTGAAACACTTGATGTCGGAAGTCATTGAGGAGATTTAAATATAAGCAGACATATTTTCTGCAGTTGGTTGTTGTGATATTTAGGCTGACAATGATTTGTTTGTTTTCGATAAGTCGATTTCATTTTAAGGCATGCCGAAGAAGAGCTTAGATTCAAGGCTAGAGTTTGGCTCACCAGTTCTAGTGAGATACAACAAAATAGTTTCAAATCTCCTGTTACGAAACATCATGTTTTAGCGGTAGCGCGCTAAGATTACTACTTCGAAGGTCTAGGGATCGAATCCAAGCACTAATTACCGGGTTTTCCCGAAGACTAAAGGCTGTGAATTGTGTCTACACAAATCTAATGGCTACCTTACTTTATACCCAGCTCTGATATTGTGATTGCTAGCCACGCCTAACAAGCGATACGAGTAAAGGCTTTGAATTGTGAGATGTGAAATTAAGCAGCATTTACAAATCATGTTTTACTGCTAATATTTTATATTGTTTCATCGTTGAGTAATTCTAGATTTAAAGGATTTGAACAGTTATACTGACATTACATATTGCAACCGTTATAGGATTTAATAAACACCCAAACAAATACTCAAACGTAACCACTAATGTTGGCGTCGCCAGTTAAAATAAAAGTTTTGGTGATGCCGTAGCCTACAACTCGGTAGTGAACACCAGGGGTCAGCAACCTTTTGTACAGTGTGCCAAAGTAGGATTGCTAATTCATTCAGCGTGCCAACATTCTAAAAGTCATCCCTCTCTAGCACTCAGTTTCTTGTAGAAGAGACTTGAATTGCTGTTTTTGTGGAGGTCTTCGCGTACCATTCAAAATCGTTCTGCAAAGTATGGCAAGCGTGCCGTAGGTTGGTGTACACAATACTAGATCTAACGGATTAGCTATACCTCTCTGGACAGCATTGAGATAAAATGATATTTTTTAACCATAATGATATCCCGTTGTAAAAAGTGTAGGTACATGTAAACAATATTACATTGAAGCGTTTTCACCCTTACATTTCAAACGTAAAGGAAGTCATACAAACATGACACATGCATTAGCACTTGTATAATTTTATGAAAGAGATAGCCTACAAATATATATATATATATATATTGACTAGATATGAAGTCAGTGTAACTGTTATAAATATCAACCATGTGAATAGTTTCAACTTCATTCTATCATGTATTCATTTTTATATTTGTATATATATATATAATATATGTGTATTTTCGTTAACTAGCTCAACATACAGAAGCCTATGCTTTTTTTGCGATGGTCCCCAATAAAAAATAACAGAATCGATGTTTACATATTTGAAAAAAGGTCAGCAATTATAGAGAATAAATTTAATTATTGTGCATTTTGAAGGGTTCGGTAATAATTTTAATTAATTAACTAAAAATTAAATGTTTTACAACTTTTGTATTATAATTAATAATACAAGTACTAATGTCTTTTATAATCGAGAATGAAAACTATGTAAAATATAATATAACAAAGATAATATTATAACGCTAATAATATTTGCTCCATTACAAAACGACAACGCTCATTTCCATGTCTTGTAGGCTATATACTCTGCGGATGTCGCTTAATGCAATACAACAATAACTTGTAACTATTTCAGCATTTGTTTAAAAACATTGTGTTGGGGTAACAGGGCATTATCTCTACGACACTTTAACTATGTACACCGGACTTGTTCTCGGAAAGAAGTGGCAGCGCAGAAGCATAACAACAATAACAACATCATCGATTCATACGCAGTGGCGTAGCCAGGTTTTGACGCTAGGGGAAGCGAAATTTTAGGATTAAGGCCCTATTTTTAGCAATTTTTCCAGATTAATAGAATAACTAATAATTTGCACGTGCAAGTGTTATAAGAAAACCCTGTGAATCAGGATACACACACTGTATAATAGTGAAGTTTTTATTTAACCATTCGCGATTCTTTTTCTAGCAGGTAGATCTAATGGTGATGGTAATTTCTGCAAAATTTATTGCATCTACTGTTAATTTTCGGGATGGACCTCTAATATTAAATTGGTTACTTATATATATAGCGCTTCTATCCATGCTATTTTAGCATGCTCAGTGCGCTCTGTAAACACACTGCTGCCTGCTGGCGCAAATATGTTTACAGGCCCAAAACTCCTGCAGGACGACAGGGATCCGCCGGTGGCCGGGCTAGAACCCGCGACGTGTCAGTTGGTTTTTGGTTGACAGTCCGGTGAACTAGCCGCTGGACCAGCCGGCTTCAATCGGAAATTATTTATAGAATCAACGCGAATGATTTATAGCAGGTGTCGGCAACCTAAGGCACGCGTGCCAGACTTGGCACGCATAACGATTTTCAGTGGCACGCGAAAGACCTCCAAGTATATTGTTTAATGCAAGTGAAAACAACGTTTGTCAGCAAAATAAGTGGGTGCTGCATGGCGAACTACATGGGAATCACACTGGACGTCGACTGTTTAAGTTAAGGAATCTTTGCATGCAAAGCTCCCATCACTGGACATGCAATCTGTGATTGAATCTATTGTTAAGATGGTTGTTATGGTTACCCGACATTTAAACATGCGACAGATAAACATGCGACACTTAAACATAGACACTTAACCACACGACAGATAAACATACGGACATTTAATCACACGACATTTAAACATACGGACACTTAATCCCACGACAGATAAACATACGGACACTTAATCACACGACACTTAAACATACGGACAGTTAATCATAGCGACAGATAAACACACTTTTTCACTATACCATTAACATAAATCGGAAAATAATATAGATTATGTTGCCAATAATAAAAAATCGGTATAGAGGGAAGGAAAATACCTCATGGCATCAACAGGCCTACCAGGACACCTATGCCCTACGCCCACCCTTGGTTTTCCTCACTCCCATTTCATCGTTATTTATAATGACTTTAACCTTAATATTTATTTCTTTTTATTGAGTTTTTTTTTAGTTTTTGAACTAGAAATCTATGTATACATACAACATTAGTTAAACAAAAAAAAGCGTTCAGTGTGTTATCCCGACTTTTTGATCAGTAAAAGTCTTGCATACTATCTATGAGCAGGGCAATATAGATTCTTCATTGGTACGCTCGGTGAAGTTAGACTAGAAAGCATCTACTACTTGTACCAAGTGCAATAGAGATCCATCACTGGTACGACAGGTGAGCCATTGTTTGCAGAAATTGCAGAACGTTTGCAGCTAGGCCTAAATACAGATTAACTGCGCGTGATACACGGTCCTTATGTCAGGATACTTCTTTTTTGGCGGGTTAACTTTTTTTTAAAGGCTAATTTCTTTTGTTAAAGATTATTTTGAAAATAAACTCAAATAATAATTGTCATTATTTTCACTCTATTTATGAACAGTCTTAATATTATTTATATATTGACAAAATGCTAAATCTAGAACGGTCTTTTTTCCCTTTCTCTCTCTTTTACTATCATTATTTTTGTTCTAATTTTCTCGACTATAAAACATTTTAATAATATATTATAGACGAAAAATATACTATATTTGACCCACTAGTAGAAATAAGATTTTAAAAAAAAAATAAACAAGGTTATGGGTTACATTTAACCACCTTGTAGTCGGATACAGTTAAAACACGAAGAAGGGATAGGGCTAGTGAAGACCTAACGGGCTAGTGCTAAGTACATTACGTAATGCTCGACGCCCGATCGTAGGTCTGCATCAAGACCATCGTAAACGATTACGATGGACAGCCAGCCACGCGTGTGAAGTACTGCCCTTTCATCCACTTTCGACCAGAGAGCCAATAAAAAGAATTGTGGCGTCACAAAACCTCCCCTACCCATAGACTAGTCTCTAACACAGACACGTGTATATTATATAAACTAACAATAAAAAAAATATAATCAACAACTTTCTTTAAATCTCTATGTTTATTAACTCTGTACCATTTTCAATTAAACTATTATTCATAATACTTGTTTATAAGCTTACACAAAGATTCTAACTATAGATAACATATTGAACGCTTTTGTTTCATTAATTGTATGTGTATATAGTTCAAATAAAACATTATAAAAAATTAAAACAAAAGAATTCAATAAAAATAGGGTTGAAATGGGAGTGAGGAAAACCAATGATGGGCGTAGGGCACAGGTGTCCCCGTAGGCCCGTTGATGCCATGATGTATTTTCCTCCTCCTATCCCATTACTTTTACTATTTGTAACAAAATCTTTATATTTTTTCTATTTATTTTAATGGTATATTGAAAATGTGTGTTTATCTGTCGGGATAGGGGGGGGGGGGGGCGGGCGGGCTGTTGTATGTGACGCCACAGTTGTTTTTTTAGTTGCTGTCTGGTCGGATGAAGGGGCGGGACTTACTTCACGCGTGGCTGCCCAGACCAGCGATCGGACGGCCAGTATTACATAATCCACTTATCCGTTATGTCTTCACTAGCGCCATCCCTGCTTCGTGTTTTAACTGTATTCGGCTACAATGTAACTCATTCACCTTGTTTTATTTAAAAAAAAAAACAATACTTCTTTTATCTACTAGTGGGTCGAATTGACACATAGGCCTATAGCTTTAAATTGCATTATCCAATGATTATTTAGAAATAGCTTTTAAAATATATTTGATAATGATGATGGCAATATTAAAAATACTATATTTTTAATTAGGTTCCCCAAAATGCAAAAATATGAATACTTTTTAAAATTGTAATAACCGAAACATTAAGAACAATAAAGTATTTATAATTGAGCACTAGATATGCATAAGACTATGGTAACACCATCCATTCTGCTGAGCTTGCATCTTTTGCCTATCAAAGATTTCATTTATAGTGCCTCACTGAAGGTTGTTTATACAGAACCATTTAAGTATGTATTATTCGTTCTATATGTGCTGATAAAGGTCCTTTGTTATTTACATAGATACAGTGTAGATTCTGTTAAAGGACCGTGAAGCACGTGCAATTTCTGCGAACAATGGCTCACCTTTCATACCAATGAAGAATCTCTATTGCCCTGTTTTTTTTTTGTGAACTACCGTACGCAAATAGGGGCACTTGGTACAAGTAGTAGATGCTTTCTAGTCTAACTTCACCGAGCGTACCAATGAAGAATCTATATTGCCCTGCTCATAGATAGTATGCAAGACTTTTACTGATCAAAAAGTCGGGATAACACACTGAACGCTTTTTTTTGTTTAACTAATGTTGTATGTATACATAGATTTCTAGTTCAAAAGCTAAAAAAAAACTCAATAAAAAGAAATAAATATTAAGGTTAAAGTCATTATAAATAACGATGAAATGGGAGTGAGGAAAACCAAGGGTGGGCGTAGGGCATAGGTGTCCCCGTAGGCCTGTTGATGCCATGATGTATTTTCCTTCCCTCTATCCCGTTTTTTTACTATTGGCAACATAATCTATATTATTTTCCTATTTATTTTAATGGTATAGTGAAAATGTGTGTTTATCTGTCGCTATGATTAACTGTCCGTATGTTTAAGTGTCGTGGGATTAAGTGTCCGTATGTTTAAATGTCGTGTGATTAAATGTCCGTATGTTTATCTGACGTGTGGTTAAGTGTCTATGTTTAAGTGTCGCATGTTTATCTGTCGCATGTTTAAATGTCGGGACACGGTTAAGATAGTCAAATGTATAGTTTCTCAAGTCTCTTCTGTAAGAAAGTCATACGGAGTATAAATAAAGTCTTGGATAGATTATTTTCTTGTCTGGAAGCAATTAAGATGTATCTTAATGGCAAAAAAATTCCGTTATTGAATGAGAAGAACTGACTGTTGACTTCCATTTACAATACTGGATCCAAAAGCACTTGAAGTGTTGGGCAACTGGAATGGATTTGCATTGAAACTGGGCATATCTTTCCGTGAAATCAATTTCAAAACATTTAACTCTTTCCCTAATTTAAGGCAAATTAAGATAGATGAGCATTTTCAGAAGTACACTAGTTAGATCTATATTAAAACGATAAACTCCTTTGGTATCACTAGCACCAAATTTGGAGAATTTACTCGAAGGGATATAATTAACCCGTTTTCTTAACATAATATCTCTAATAATATGTTTCTTTTTTGTTTCCTATAAAAAAAAATTAATGGCTTACAATTTCTCTTTAAAAATGATCAAATTACACAAGCTAATTGAAAATTATATAAATATTTTATGACTAAAAAATGTACATGTACATTTTTAAACATTAATATAACTACCCAGTTTGTATGATTATCATGTATCTCTTCCACTCAATTGTCATTTTTTACAGTAGTTTTTTCGGGTGAAAATAATATGTTAGAATAAATCTCAGTTATTCTGAGAACAAACATTAAATACTTTATATATATTATTTTTGAAAAAAAAAAATAGTGTTCAACTAAATTCAAATGTAGATACCTAATAATGTGTAAGTTGAGTAATGAAATTGTGTACTGACAAGTCTTAACGTGTATGCATGCATTAAAGGTCATGTGCAAAAACATTTCCGTTCTTATTCGATCATTTTCTTCGAAACAATGTCTGTGTGCTGGGTTACTGGTTGTACTCAAATTTGTTGGGGATTAAAATTTATTTCATTTCCAAAAGATGTTTACAAAACAAAACAATGTATTGTGAAAGTCAGAAGGGAATAATCACCTTTTTATAATAGCAAACTTATAGCTTAATGCAGAATAATTTTTGTTATTCGTTTGTATGAATTTACGGCATTTTGTTTTTTAATAACCAAGAAAACGCAACTCCTGACTAATTTATTTTGTAAACAAAAAAACATTTTACCTCACGCGACTAACACTTGAGTATTAATTATCGCCTACTCACTTTTGATGTTAAAAACGGATTCCTCATAATTAATATTGTATCCTTTGTATAATTCTAAAAGACTAGAACTGGCCGTCGAGGTTGAAATCAATTGTCAAACACCAGCAAAAGCATGCTTTTTTTGGTTTATTAGTTTAAAAATAGAACAGGAAGTTCACGAACATTCGGGTTCAAAATTTCACGCCTCATTAAGACTTGTCTATTAGCTAGGAATGGATTTTTTTTAAAGCTGATAATAACAATAAAGTTAATTTTTAATATAAAACGCGTTAATGATTTTCTCTATTACGCTCCTTTTCTTTTGGTCTAGGCCTTGCTACGGCACTAAATAAATTGTCTTATAAAAATAATATAGTTGATCAGTTTGACTTTCACGCTGTTGGCATGCTGAATGATTCAAATGATTGTAAAAAATTAAATTGTTGAAATGCAATTTAAAGACAAAATTTAGAAACAGCATAAATTGTGCTTCGTGGCTTGTTAAAATTATTAATTAATTTATTTATTTTTTCCCAAAAAGGCGCTTTTTTTTCGAAAATGGTTGCTCCCCCACTGGCTACGCTACTGTTCATACGTACACCGTACTCCCGTCAGCAACCCAAATCTTACGTATACGACAAAAGCTGCCTCAAAGTTCACCAATATAGACAACAGTTTTTTCTCGACTGGCCACTCGAAGGTAAAAGAAATAATCGAACCTCTCGAATATGTGTGAGTTTTTTTTTCGAACAGAAAACATGAGGAAAACAACATCAAATGACACATCTGCACAAACTTCACTTTACTTAGAATATGTTCTAAATGCTGAATATAGATCATACAGAGTATAGACCATACAGAATATACATCATTCAGAATATAGATATACAGAATATAGATCATACAGAATATAGATCATACAGAATATAGATCATACAGAATATAGATCATACAGAATATAGCTCATACAGAAGGTAGATCATACAGAATATAGATCATACAGAATATAGATCATACAGAATATAGATCATTCAGAAAATATATCATTCAGAATATAGATCATACAGAATATAGATCATACAAAATATAGATCATTCAGAAAATAGATCATTCAGAATATAGGTCATACAGAATATAGATCATACAGAATATAGATCATACAGAATATAGATCATACAGAATATAGCTCATACAGAACGTAGATCATACAGAATATAGATCATACAGAATATAGATCACACAGAATATAGATAATTCAGAAAATAGATCATACAGAATATAGATCATTCAGAAAATTGACCATACAGAATGTAGATCATACAGAATCATCAGAATAAATATCACAGACAGAAAAAAGAACATACAGAACATAAGGTGTGTAGGAAAACGATTTTAGTGAAAAGAGAACATACATAATATAGAACATACAAAACATAGATCATACACAATATAGATCACACGGAATAGGGACAAAAATAGTATATATATAACAGACAGAAAAATATTTACAACTGTTATGTAAACAAAAATAGACATTTGTTAAAAGATGTGAGAAAACCACAGACACCTTGTACTAATACATTAATATGAAATTTAAAAACTCCATCCATTATATGCACCATTAATGTACCTTATCTAATGGAGAATTTTTTTGTCTAAGATGTTTGTCTGCCAATTAGCCAACCTTCTATCTAAATGGCCTTCATTGTCAATGAAAGTGTTTGTTTTTTATATGCGTTTAACTTTTTTATTTGAGGTGAAAATAAATCTCAAGCAACCAACAGATAGAAATACGGACGGACAAATAGACAGACGGACAGATAGACAAACGGATGGATTGATAGACGAACAGATAAACAGACAGACAGAAGACCAGAGTGACAGACAAACAGACAGACAGATTGATATATACGGTAGATTAATTGACTTATTGATGGATAGACATATAGTTGTAAGATAGAGAGAGTTATAAAATGGACACTTAGATAGTTTGACAGATTTATAGATACATTACATGATTGATAGATAGAAATATAGAAAAAGAGTTAGAAAAAGAGTTATAACTAGATAGATAAATAGATAGATAGATAGATTGATAGATACATTGATAGATAGATGGATAGATATAAAGAAAGATATAAAGATAGATAGATAGATAGATAGATAGATAGATAGATAGATAGATATAGATAGATAGATAGATAGAGAGCTATATGTGTGTCAAGAATGAATAGATTTCATTACTTTGTTCTCTTTGTAACATTGCCAACCATATAATCAGTTCCACCCGCAGAACGCAGAATAAACTCAAACTACCTGGCAAACAAATATTTCATTTCTATCACTCCCAGATGCTGGCCTACAAAAGAAAACAAACACTAGACACCCCACCTAGCGTGATTCTAAGTTGGCAAGGATAATTTCTAAGATGAGATTTGATAACTCTTGTCACAATTTATATCTGAAGGCTTTGAGCTGGATTCGAGATTATAATATTTACGTTGTTGTTTGTTTGTTTACTCTCAATTCTTTAACCACATCTTCTTTCTCTTTTTACTATCTCCCTCACTCCCTATTTCTAATTCTATCTCTCTCTCAATCTTTCCCGATTTCTGTCTTTTCCCCCCTCGCTAATATTTTTTCCTTCTCTGTAGCCTAAAGATAGATACATCTATCACCTGCATGATTTCGACATGCTGTTATCAGCACTTCAGTTTTAAAAATAGGACTGGATATCTCGTCTTGTGTTCGTGTGTGTGTGTGTGGATAAGTAAGTAAAGTATCCGTCGGACAGAATTAATCCATAGGTCCGGTGAAGCGGCGTTCACCAGTTTCTGTGGCCATGGAATACTAGGCATCGTGATTGTGTGGTCAGCACTATGCACAGCCGCCTTTACTTCACCCAAACTAAGGTCAGGTACCCATCAGAGGTGGGTAGATTCAGGGTAGACACCCACCAGACCTGGGGAAAAATCCTATCCTGCACCAGGATTCGAAGCCAATACCTTCGGTACGCCAGACGAACGCTCACGGCCACCGTGTGTGGATAACTTAGCCCTAATATTGTTTTAGTATTGTTGATGCACTAATACCAACAATCATTGCTTTCGACAAACTATATACCAATCTATGCAACATAATCTTAAGGCGCTGTCACATATCTTATATCTTATATGTTACCTACAACATAATCTTAAGGCGCTGTCACATATCTTATATCTTATATGTTACCTACGTCCTTCAATGAAGAAGAATGTCCGTGGTTCAAATCTAAACTTGCGTTTTGATTAGTGTTTTTGTTTTTTAATGTTATTAAGTTACTGGTTTTCCTGGTTTGTCCGGCAACCCATTCCGTGTCTAGATGCCACTCGGGAAGAAAAAGTATTTAGATGCATTTTTTGTTTTGCTTATAAGATAAGTGGAAGTTTGTTTTTTGTCCTAATGTTTATCTAAGCATTGTAAAAAAAAAAGAGTAGGTATTGCGTAGGACCAAATTGGTCCATAGGGCCGCTGAAGCCTTATTGAAGCTACGTTCACCTGTTTATGTGGTCACGGCATACTAGGGGAGTGTGTAGATCGGGCACCCATCGGAACTGGGTAGACTCAGTGGGGCCATTCACTCGCTTTCGATACTTTCACCTCGTTTTTCATCTCCGTGTACTTTCAACTGTTCCACCCACGGAGTGCCATTTAGCAACCCTTGAGCGTGTCAGCTGTTGAACGCGCTCCCATGTTTTCCGGTACCTGTTACATCCTACCCAAAAAAACTTGTACAAAACGCACAGGTGAGATTTATTTTAACGTAAAGGTAAAAATATTACCTCCCTTAATTAGCTTTTTAGAATAAAACCACACAGTGCTGAGAATATTTTTGTTCAAACTAAAACTATTTCCTTTGGGAGTTAAAAAAATAGATTTTTAGTTCTTCAGTTTAAAGACCATACTTTTAAATCCATATTTCTTTGTAACGAAATGATATTAGATAATAATATATCAATAACTAAAAGGCCTCTTTCTATTTTCTGTCCTTTCTTTTTTTTCCATTAATAATAAATGTTAATGTACACCAGTTTTCATACAACTAATTTGTTGCCTTGCAAATGAAAACCTAGTATAGTATTCTTCATAGAAATGCTCCTGGGAAACTGGAAACTTTTGAGCTCCACATTTGAGATACACAATTATTGTGAAGACGAGGCTTAATGTAGTTATTTCCCTTGCCCGGTATACGAATTAAGGCCGTCTTACTCTTTCCGGTCTGTAGGATTGTGGGATTTTTAAATATAATTCAGTTGTTGTGGTTTTTTCTTGAATTATTTTACCGACTGATAAAATGTATGTCAAGGAGAAACTTTTGGTGAGAAGAATCTTAGTGTGCATGGCGGTTGAGTAAAAAAAAATTATAGATTAATATATAGAATGGTTGGGTGAATTAATTATGGATTAATTAATTAATTATGGATAAATGGATGAATGGATGAAGAATGATTGGTTGAATATATGAAGGGAAGAATAGATATATGAATAAATGAAAGAACAGCTGAATGAACGGATGGATTCGTGGTTGTGTGGATGGATAAATTAATCAATAGTGTGATAGATAAGTGAATGAATGGTAATAACTAGTTTGTTTTAGGTGCGCAAGACAAATCAGAGAACGTAGTAGTAATATGGCGTGTGAAAGAAGGACACAGTATTTGATGTTTTCCTGCCAAGCAAGGAAAGGAAAGAAAGCTCACTTGGTGATTTGGCGTTAACAGAGCAAGTTCCAACTAGTAAAGCAGTGGTTCCCAACCTTTTTAATGCCGTGACCCTTTAAACAGGTTTTCACGTTCTGGCGCCCCCCCCCTCCCAACCATAAACTTTTTTTCGTCGCTACCTTAAAACTGTAATTTATTACTGTTATAAAATGTAATGTAAATATCTCATATAACTGTAATGCGCTACTGTTATAAAATGTAATGTAAATATCTCATATAACTGTAATGTGCTACTGTTATAAAATGTAATGTAAATATCTCATATAAATGTAATGTGCTACTGTTATAAAATGTAATGTAAAATCTCATATAACTGTAATGTGCTACTGTTATAAAATGTAATGTAAATATCTCATATAACTGTAATGTGCTACTGTTATAAAATGTAAAGTAACTGGCAAATTTAATATAAGCTCAATAATTTAAAAAAGAATGTTAAACTTTTGGATCAAAATAGCCACTGGTAAATTAAATAGAATATCTAGAATAATTTACAATTTACTATTAAAAGAAAACCTATTTGAAAAATGTAAATGGTCCGCCACAATTAAATTACAATTAGATCATTTAGGCCTTGGCTATATGTGGTTAGAGCAACACACACTTGACATTCGAATTTCACAAACAATAATTAACACAAGAATTAGAGATCAAAGTATACAACACATATATGATACTATGCAAAACAGTTATAAAGGAAAGTTATATAACGTCATAAAAAGTAAACTCGCATGGGAAGATTTTCCAACTTTTTAAAATAAATTGTCTTTTAAAGATGCTTCTTCGATCCTTAAAATCAGAACTAGTAATAATTATTTCCCTGCTGAAACGGGCTGCTACACCGGTCCAGATTATGAATCTAGGTTATGTCCCTTTTGTGCAAATGCAATAGGTGATGCTTACCATTATCTACTTGAATGTGAACAATTTGATAGTCATCGAAAAAATTACCTCAAAAAATCTATATTTCTATACCAGACCAAATATAGAAAAATGTCGGAACTGTTAAATTTAAGATCCTTTAAGGTATTAAAAAACCTTAGTATTTTTGCAAAAGAACTCTTGTCTGCATTTAAAAAATAGGTGCACGAATTAACCAGCTAAGCATTTTCTAAAAAAGTAATAATAATGTAAGTCTTAGGTATGTCTTTGTAAATGAGCTAATATTAAACGATGCGATATAATAAAATACTTAGTCGAAAGTATTGAAATTATTTATATAAGTTTGTGTATGTATATGCTTCCATTAAATGTACATTCTGTCATTATGTTAATGTGTCCTAGTAATTAAACAAATAATTAAGAAGAAAATAATAATAATATTGATCATCTTCTTTAAAATGGATGTTTAATGAATAGTACGCTTTATATCTATTTATGAGAATTTAGGTTACTCGTATAAATGTGGAATACCTATTGTAAAAAAAATGTGTATGAGAGTAGCTGTTGGTAGTCATTTCATCACTTAACGTTTGATGTATGTTAATTAATTAATTGTACTATGTATTTATGAATTATTATCTTTTGACTGCCTTTATTGTACCTATGTACTATGTGGCAAAATAATACATTGTTCATATAACTGTAATGTGCTACTGTTATAAAATGTAAAGTAAATATCTCATATAACTGTAATGTGCTACTGTTATAAAATGTAAAGTAAATATCTCATATAACTGTAATGTGCTACTGTTATAAAATGTAAAGTAAATATCTCATATAACTGTAATGTGCTACTGTTATAAAATGTAAAGTAAATATCTCATATAACTGTAATGTGCTACTGTTATAAAATGTAATGTAAATATCTCATATAACTGTAATGTGCTACTGTTATAAAATGTAAAGTAAATATCTCATATAACTGTAATGTGCTACTGTTATAAAATGTAAAGTAAATATCTCATATAACTGTAATGTGCTACTGTTATAAAATGTAAAGTAAATATCTCATATAACTGTAATGTGCTACTGTTATAAAATGTAAAGTAAATATCTCATATAACTGTAATGTGCTACTGTTATAAAATGTAAAGTAAATATCTCATATAACTGTAATGTGCTACTGTTATAAAATGTAAAGTAAATATCTCATATAACTGTAATGTGCTACTGTTATAAAATGTAATGTAAATATCTCATATAACTGTAATGTGCTACTGTTATAAAATGTAAAGTAAATATCTCATATAACTGTAATGTGCTACTGTTATAAAATGTAAAGTAAATATCTCATATAACTGTAATGTGCTACTGTTATAAAATGTAAAGTAAATATCTCATATAACTGTAATGTGCTACTGTTATAAAATGTAAAGTAAATATCTCATATAACTGTAATGTGCTACTGTTATAAAATGTAAAGTAAATATCTCATATAACTGTAATGTGCTACTGTTATAAAATGTAAAGTAAATATCTCATATAACTGTAATGTGCTACTGTTATAAAATGTAAAGTAAATATCTCATATAACTGTAATGTGCTACTGTTATAAAATGTAAAGTAAATATCTCATATAACTGTAATGTGCTACTGTTATAAAATGTAAAGTAAATATCTCATATAACTGTAATGTGCTACTGTTATAAAATGTAAAGTAAATATCTCATATAACTGTAATGTGCTACTGTTATAAAATGTAAAGTAAATATCTCATATAACTGTAATGTGCTACTGTTATAAAATGTAAAGTAAATATCTCATATAACTGTAATGTGCTACTGTTATAAAATGTAATGTAAATATCTCATATAACTGTAATGTGCTACTGTTATAAAATGTAAAGTAAATATCTCATATAACTGTAATGTGCTACTGTTATAAAATGTAAAGTAAATATCTCATATAACTGTAATGTGCTACTGTTATAAAATGTAAAGTAAATATCTCATATAACTGTAATGTGCTACTGTTATAAAATGTAAAGTAAATATCTCATATAACTGTAATGTGCTACTGTTATAAAATGTAAAGTAAATATCTCATATAACTGTAATGTGCTACTGTTATAAAATGTAAAGTAAATATCTCATATAACTGTAATGTGCTACTGTTATAAAATGTAAAGTAAATATCTCATATAACTGTAATGTGCTACTGTTATAAAATGTAAAGTAAATATCTCATATAACTGTAATGTGCTACTGTTATAAAATGTAAAGTAAATATCTCATATAACTGTAATGTGCTACTGTTATAAAATGTAAAGTAAATATCTCATATAACTGTAATGTGCTACTGTTATAAAATGTAATGTAAATATCTCATATAACTGTAATGTGCTACTGTTATAAAATGTAAAGTAAATATCTCATATAACTGTAATGTGCTACTGTTATAAAATGTAAAGTAAATATCTCATATAACTGTAATGTGCTACTGTTATAAAATGTAAAGTAAATATCTCATATAACTGTAATGTGCTACTGTTATAAAATGTAAAGTAAATATCTCATATAACTGTAATGTGCTACTGTTATAAAATGTAAAGTAAATATCTCATATAACTGTAATGTGCTACTGTTATAAAATGTAAAGTAAATATCTCATATAAATGTAATGTGCTACTGTTATAAAATGTAATGTAAAATCTCATATAACTGTAATGTGCTACTGTTATAAAATGTAAAGTAAATATCTCATATAACTGTAATGTGCTACTGTTATAAAATGTAAAGTAAATATCTCATATAACTGTAATGTGCTACTGTTATAAAATGTAAAGTAAATATCTCATATAACTGTAATGTGCTACTGTTATAAAATGTAAAGTAAATATCTCATATAACTGTAATGTGCTACTGTTATAAAATGTAAAGTAAATATCTCATATGCGGGCTGTATTTTTAGTGTTATAAATTAAACATAATTAAAGAACAGTGATTAATCACAAAAATTCATTTAAAATTATATATTGTGAAATATTTATTTCTAATTACAACACAACGTTAGTGCTAAGATTAAGATTGCGTCTTTCTCATCGGATTACACAACGAAGATCATCTTTCACAACAAGTCTGTGTGTTTAGATTTAATAATCAATAAACTGGAAAGCCTTTTCACAAAGATAAGTTGTTGGAGATGGAAGAAGAAGGTGCAACACAGTCTCAGACAAAATAGTATATGACAGCAAACACTTGATCCTGAATTTTGTAATTGGCATTGTGGAGAAATTAGTTGTTAATACTTCTCTTGTGTTGTCTCAGGAATATCTTCATATTATGTTACTGTACATGACCTTCTTTCAAGTGCAAATGAAGTGTCAGATAAATTAAATTTGAAAGGTACTATAAAATTTCGTCTGCAAGCCTGTGCAAGGTTTCTTTCACAAAAATCATTATCTTTAAAATCATTATCGTAATCCTTTTATCTGGTTTAATGTCATGTTCCTCAAAGAAAGCAGATACGTTAAGCAACATGTACATTTTTTTACATCCAATTTTTTATGTTAAAGCTTAAGTTTATTTGGAATGATCCGATCTTGTCAGACAAATTAAGGTTTGTTACAAAAATTAACTTGTCCTTGCAGTGATAAATTTTACTCATTCAAGATTTCAAAGATGTCAACGAAGTAAGTTATTTTCTGCAGTTCACTTTTATCGCCATAAAGTGCGTTGAACTGCGGTCTTGCTTTCGGATTTTAAAGTTAAAGAGTTCTGAGTTTATCACGAAGCTCAAAACACGTTTTAAAATTGTTCCTTTCGATAACCATCTGACTTCAGTGTGAAATAGTAGTTCGGCGCATCCGACTGTTTTCGCAACTGTTTAAAGTAGGTTTGTGATGGGGTTGGTGCGCTGACGTCATCACGCAGGGTACTCGTATGCACAGAATAGAAATATACTTATTCTGCGCTCGTAAGTAGATGTATCTGCATGTGGACTGATCAAATATGTATTTTTCGGTGGTCTTTGGCCACCCCCATGAAATGTTTCTTCGACCCCTATTAAGATTTAACATATAATTTTGATATATTATTAAAACCATTTTCTTTCAATTTCTTTTTAAATGATTGAACCTGAGCGAACCCGATATAAAAAAGAATAATTAAACAAAAATTAAATCTAATCAAGGGAGATAAAATAGTCCTAATTTTAAGTCTCTGGGGCAATGATTTTAGTAAACATTTTTTTTTTACTACACAATTTGCATTTGAAAAAAAAATTGTATATGCATATACCAGTACCGGTACTCATATTGATAAAATACGTAAAATGAACAATCAATTAATTAATGTTTTTACATTATAAATTTAATTTTTAAAACACCTTTTTAGCTACTTGCTTGTTTTCATTAGTACGCATTTAATTTGTTTAATAGTGATTTTGCTATATAGTATAAATTTCTGAAAGGCCTTATTTTTAAGGTTTGACGACTGTAAAGAAAAGAGGAATAGTCTAGACACTCTAGACTCTAGACCAGGGTTCGGCAACCTTTTGCTTCTAGTGTGCCTAGATAGGATTTTTAAATCATTCAGCGTGCCAACAGCGTGAAAGTCAAACTGATCAACTATAGCCTATTATTTTTATAAGACAATTTATTTAGTGCCGTAGCAAGACCAAGACCAAAAGAAAAGACAAAAGAGAATAGAGAAATCATTAAAGCGTTTGATATTTAATAAAAAAATAACCTGTTTGTTATTATCATCTTTTTTAAAAAAATATCCTTTCATAGCTAATACACAATTTCATTACTCAATTTACACATTAATGGTTATCAACATTTGAGTTTAGCTGTCAAGATATTATTCTAGTAATTCCATAGACTATTATATACATAGACCGCTTGCTTTAGTATTTCTGCTATATGATGACTTGAAACACTGATGTTCGGAATTCCCCATTCTAAATAGCGTAATTGCTATACAGGAAATAAAGTTATTGATATACAAGTTCCGTTTTATTTAATCGCTATGATTTTCTCACTGAGCTATATATACATGGAGTGCTCAAGCAATTAAAATAGAGAAGAAAAAATGGGAGAAAATGCGGACTTGTTAATATAGATAGGTGCACCCTGTCCTGAACTATATATACATAAAATTTGAAAACTTTTTGTAATTGCGTCATTGTAATTTGATAAAAATTAACTATTTTATATAGAGTATACTCTCTTATACTAGTGTTGTGTTAATTTAAATAAGTACCGGCTTCATTTTTTTGTCAAGTAGGCTACAAAGATGAAATGGTTGATCATTTGTCTGAATAATTCTTTGAATACCACATACGCTTATATATGTTAATTAACTAAGTAAGTAATTTTAATGTATAATAGTACATATGTATTATTTAGACGCTAATTTATATCAATTAATCCACAATTTTATGCATATATAGTTCAGGACAGGGTGCACCTATCTATATTGAAAAGTCCGCATTTTCTCCTACAATTTACTTCCTTTGAGCACTCCATATATTAGAGCTCAGTGGATTTTTTTTGAATGAAAAATTAAAATCGAAAGTTGTACAGAGCGGAAACATTTATAGATCAGTGTTGTGTGCGCACGGAAAAAAAATATAAGCTCTAAAAATAGAGCAGGCGGTCCATCTTATTATAGTCAATGATAATAGGATTAATAGGCCTACAAGTATTCATTTAAAGTCGAAAAAAATGCGATTTAATAAAACGGAACTTGTATAACAATTACTTCATTTAGAATCGGAAATTGCAAAAAAAAAGACGATGATAGCATAAAAAACTTAAGCAAGCGGTCCATGTATATTATAGTCTATGGTAATTCCAGTAATATACATTCTTTGTACTTTGATCTCAGCATAACTGAGATTTCCGCACATATAGAACGACAATAAGTGTACAGTTAAGTGGAAGAGATACTCAGTAATCATACAAACTGGGTAGTTAATGTAATGTTTAAAAATGTACATATACATTCTTTAGTCATATACTATTTATATTATAATTTTCAACTATCTTATATAGTTTGCTCATTTTAAAGTTATAAATTTCAAGCCTTTTTTATATAAAAGGAAACAAAAACAGAAAACATGGGAAATAATAACGCTAAGAAAACGGGTAGATTTTCTCTCTTCAATGAAATTCTCCCAATTTGGTGCTTGTGATGCCAAACGAGTTAATCGTTTTAATATAAATAGCGTACTTCTGAAAATGCTCATCTATCTTAATTTGCCTTAAATTAGGGAAATAGTTAACGGTTTTGAAATTGATTGCAAGGCTAGATATATCCAGTTTCAATGCAAATCCATTCCAGTGGCCGGACACTTCAAGTGCTTTTCTACCCTGTCCTTGTGAAAGCAAGTACAACTCACTGAAACGTGTCGCCATATCATTCAGAAACATCGACTTCAACAATCAGTTTTCCTCATTCAATACCGGAAATGTTTGTTTTTTCCTATTAAGGTACACCTTAATTGCTTCCAGACAAGAACAAATCTACCCAAGACTTTACCTATACTCCGTATCACTTTCTTCTAGAAGAGACTTGAGAAACTATAAAATTGACTATCTTAACAATAAATTCAATCACAGATCGCAAGTCCAATGATGAGAGCTTTGCATACAAACATTCCGGAACTAAAATAGTCGACGTCCAGTGTGATTCCGATGCATATCGCCACACAGCACCCATTAATCAATAATGCTGACAAATGATGTTTTCACTTGCATTAAAAAATATTCTTGGATGTCTCTCGTGTGCCACTGAAAATCGTTCTGCATGCCAAGTCTGGCACGCGTGCCTTAGATTGCTGACCCCTGCTCTAGACCACGAATCGGCAACCTACGGAAAGCGTGCCAGACTTGTTACGCAAAAAGATTTTCAATGACACGCAGAAGATTCCTTAAAAAAAACTATTCAAGTATCTTCTATTAGAAATAGAGTACTAAAGCAGGGTGACTTTTAGGCTGTGGGCACGCTGAATGAATTAGAAATCCCACTTTGGCACACTGTTATCAAAAGGTTGCCATTCCCTGGTCTAGACTAAAGAGTATTTGGGCCAGGGCATAACTCTTTTTTGACCCCGCTTATACACACCGGGGAGGGTTCTGAGGTGGCGCCATCGGAGAGTACTGTACAGTACATGTTGAATAATAAGACCATCAAAAACCAAGTGTTTTCCGATGGTCCTTGGCGACCCCCATGAAATGGTCGTTCGACCCTCAAAGGGATCGCGACCCACAGGTTGGGAACCGCTGTAGTAAGTGATGCAGTATGAATGTATTATGCAATGGTTTCTAGAGATTGTTTATAAGATTGCAGTCCCTTGTTCTGAAGTTTTGATTTCAGGTTCTCTTCAGCCATTCCCGACATTTGACAAATAGTTTAGTAGTTCAATGAATGGGTAGGTGTATAAGTGGATGATCGGGTGTTTAGACATGGATGATGGATAGATGGGTTGATGAGTGGATGGAGGTGTTAATTAAAAAAAATTAATTATATTGTAAATGGATAGATGGATGAATGTGTGGGTGGTTGTGTGTGTGTACGGCGGATGGATGGGTGATTGTTTTAATTAATGCACAGATAATGGGGATGTTGGATGGATGGATGATCTGTTAAATGGATATGTGTCGCTGTATGAATGCATAAAGGAATTAATAAATAAATGGATATCTATACGATGAAGGATTGGGACTGCGATGGCGGCAATGGCTCGCCTAAACAGATTTTGAAGCATTGGCCTCCCAACAAAGCTTAGACTTTACAGAGCCCTTGTCAGAACTATTGTTCTGTATGGATGTGAGACCTGGACGCTTCTATCAGCAACTGACAACAAGTTGCAGGCATTCGAAAATAAATGCATGAGGAAAAATACTTCGAATCTCCTATGAAGAACACAGGACTAGAGAATATCCTCAATTGCAGGCCCTCAAGAAAACATTATGGCAACAATCAAACGGCGCAAACTAACATGGTTCGGTCATGTGTTGCGGCACAATAGCCTGTCAAAAACAATCGTCCAGGGCACGGTGGAAGGTGGGCGTCGGAGAGGCCGTCAGCGGAGATGCTGGTTCGACAATGTAAAGTATTGGACAGGGCTGCAGTTCACTCAACTATTGACAAGCGCTCTAGATAGGCAAAAGTGGAGAAAGTTTACTGCCAAAGTGTCCATTCGCTCCCCCCAATGACCACAACGGTCAAGGGATTGATGATGATATAATATATAGAGGGATGTATGGATTCTAGTTCGGTCGTTGGGCAGCGTATTGGTGGATGGACTAATACAACTATATCAAATACACATTGATAGACATACATAAAGAAGGCAATGTACAAGCATGGCTGTGAAAGTATAAACATCACAAACAGCCCTAAATCTGATCACCAGACATCGAGATATAGATCTCCATATAAAGAACTCTAGTAAAATCTTACCAGTAACTAGTCAGTACTTTAAACCGAATCTCAACTGATGTCGTAAAGATTGAGTCGTATCCACCGAAGCGAGCACTAAAGAAAGCTTTCCACTCTGTAGCAGCTTCAGGATGTCATTGCATGAACATAGTTTGTATTGATCAGTGAAACGAAAATGAACAAAAAGGGGGAGTAATTCTCCTTTTTTTTATATTTACGAAAATATTAGGTAAATGTGTGTGTGAATGTGAATGTATGTTTGTGTGTGCATGACTCTGTGTGTGTAGCAAAACAATGGAAAGAAAATTATCATGAACATTCCTTCAATCAAACATTAGAACAGGATTGGTCGGTCCCATTTCCGACCACCATTTACCGTTACAAGATCCGACAGTGCCCACAATGCGCAGTTTGCAAATGGTTTATTTCCTATATATATATTTTCCAAACTTGAGTGTGTGGGTCAGTGAACTCACCCCTCCCTTTAAAAAGTCTGAGGCCCCCATCCACAACATTTACATAGTAGGGAAAAATATCAATGTCAGCAAAATGGGTTCCTAAAAGGATAGCTTGGGGGAAATTACTTCCCCTTTTAGGACATGTATTTTTAAAAAAGTTTCTTTATGTATATTTGAAACTCATGGCGATTTTCTTTGTCCCTTCACCAAAATATTCCATGAATACAGAACCGACAAAACTACCACAAGTCCTCGCTTCTAAATCTCTGTTTAAAATGTATATAAGACTTTTAAAGGATAGTTCTAAAATATACATATCTTATGTAACAATGGCCGCCGGTGGGAAAGTCAGATCAACCCTGAAATTGCTTGTAGCCCAGTTCGTGGGTTTACGAAATTGTTCAGACAAATACTTCTGCTAGTAAAACAGATATTTTTGTAACGTAGCCCTATTGATCGTGAATACCAAACAATCAAACAATAATAATATAATGATTGCCTTTGTTCTAACAAAAATTTCTCGGGAGGGAAAGAATATGAAAGCCGGTATTTTCTGAAGGTGAGCAGTGTTTTCTGACGGTTTCGGTATATTTTTAAGGTCTCTGGTATTTAATGAAGAAGTCGGTATTTTCTAAAGGCTGTCGTGTATTTTCTGAAAGTGCCGATATTTAATGTAGGCTACCCGGTATTTTCTGAAGTACTATGTTATTTTCTGAAAAGGTATCTTGCAAACCTAAGCAAGAATGAGAAATCGCTGTCTCCGAATATGTCAGTTCGCTAGTAAATTCGTTACCAAGAATCCAGCTAGCTGAAACAATGTTTAGAAGAAAAATGATTGTGTGGGGTGTGTGTGTGTGTGTGTGTGCGATAACATTACAGAAAGGTAAGCTCCCTTTGATACATACTTCGTGTATTTCACTGTCCTGTACTCTTGTCTTATTTGCTTAGAATGGAAATAGCAACGATGTCCAAAAAAAAATTAGAATCTATAATAATTGCATGCTTCAGAAAGAACATAATTTGGTTATAAAATAAAAATATAAAAGCAAAAGTCCATGTCATGATCACGTGATTAGAAAGTGGAAGGCTATTAATGTTTTATGAGAAACTGATAAGCCAAACATTGTATTTAAAACAAACTAAACTTTATATAATAGCTTCAGTGTGGATGCTATCTATAGAAAATATAATCATGCCCTGGCTTATTTAATGACGCAAATAAATGGGCAAAAGAATATAATTGTCGAGCGTCTCTTATTTCTGCTGTAATAAACTTCTTTGAAAAACAAAGTCAGAATATTTATTTAAATACATGTACACAATATATATATATATATATACAGAGAGAGTGAGAGAGAGAAAGAAAGAGAGGGACAGAGAGAGACAGGGAGAGAGACAGGGAGAGAGAGCGAGAGAGAGAGAGAGGTAGATGGAAGAATGGATTGATGGATGGATGTAAAGATAGTTAAATTGATAGATAGATCAATCATAGATCTATAGATAAAGATTTAAAAATAGAAGACCTACTTTAATAGTGCTTTTCATAATTTTCTATTAATATAGCTCTCTGGACATTTATCAATATATTATACATTTCAGACTCGCCTTTTATAAAAAAAAGCCTAGCTTATTATTACATTTATAAAAAGCCTAGCTTATTATTACATTTATAAAAAGCCTAGCTTATAATTACATTTTTTTAAAAAGCCTAGCTTATAATTACATTTATAAAAAGCCTAGCTTATAATTACATTTTAAAAAAAGCCTAGCTTATAATTACATTGAAAAAAAGCCTAGCTTATAATTACATTGAAAAAAAGCCTAGCTTATAATTACATTGAAAAAAAGCCTAGCTTATAATTACATTTTTAAAAAAGCCTAGCTTATAATTACATTATTGGACTTTAAATAGACGATTATAGTGTACTGATGAATCGCTCAAGAGGTTACAATGATTGGCGCAGCTCAGTTTATATCTGTGTGGATGTATGTTCGGTAAATGTTTTTTAATTTATTTCAGCCTTTAACCCAAACGTTGGCTATGTTAAAGGTTAAAGGTTTGGAAATCAGTGTGTATCATCTTCTTCTCTGAGTCCCGATTGCCGATGGAGTTTTTCGAGTACCGTTAGAAGGAGACAGGGTTTTTAGAAGCCAAGGGCTAAGCAGTGGAGGAAGATCTCCTGTCCTAGGCATGACCGAGCCAGTCTTAGTTACCCGATTTACGAATAAGTTTAACACGAGCAGATCTTGAATTTAAAATATGCTGCTAATGTTTATATGCGTGTGCATATAATTTGTGAAGAAAGACATTGGCATACACATTCCAACACACACATAGATAAACACTCAGATATATATACAAATGGATAGACAGGCAGATAAATAGATAGATAGATGGATGGAAAGATAGATAATTAGATATATAGATAGATAAATAGATAGATAAATAGATAGATATAGATAGATAGACTGATAGACAGACAGAGAGATAGAAAAATAAATAACAGATATAAAGACGGATAGATGAATGGATAGATAAATAGATAATAATAATATCAACAATGATGACATTTCTATAGCGCTGCCAACAGACATAATGCAAGTTCAGAGCGCATTTAACAAACAACTAAGAACATGGATACAATATATAGGCCAAGTGATACACAACTAAATGATGATTTGAAACTTTACAAACATAGAACAAATCAAACAACTAAAACAGAATAACCGACCTAACATATTGGTAAGACAGTAGGGCTCTAAAGCATGTTAACTAAGATAAAAATGGAAATAATGAGTTTTTAAGTTCTTTTTAAAGATATCAATGGAGCTTATTTGCCTGAGTTGAATGGGAAGTAGATTCCACACCTTCGGACCGGAAATTGAAAAGGCTCTAAGGCCAACGGTCTTCAGAGAGAAGCGGGGCACTTCCAGAAGCGAGGAGTCGGCAAAACAGCAACCTGTTGCAAAGGTCAGATAAACATAAAGACAAAAACACTTTCCCTGTCCCTTATGCGATAACAAATGCATATAAGTACTCTTTCTTCCCGAGTGGCATTCGGGCATGGAATGGGTTGCCTGAACAAACCAGGAAAACCAGTAACTTAACATCATTTAAAACATTAATAACAATGCAAGACTAGACTCGGACCACAGATGAGCGTAGGACGCAATAATCTTCTTTATAAAAGGAGCGTCTGTAATGTATAAGATAAGAACGAAGTGTTCTTTGCGGAACATATGGTTTAATTAGTTCTTTGAGATAGGACGATAGGACGGTATCTCATTGTTATAAAGGCACTGATGGCAAAGATAGATAGATAGATAGATAGATAGATAGATAGATAGATAGATAGATAGATAGATAGTAAATAGTAATAAAGACAAAGAAGGACTTAGAAAGATGCATTAAACGTTTTAAATTATTCACACATAATGTTTTTCATTCTTACTTCTTGAAGACCAAAGCGAAAAATGGCCCGTAGACCATTTTTACTCCTTCAAACGGGATGGAAAAACCTTTGAATGGATACTGGCTATTGATTTCGACACGATAATGCAGCTTATTACATACACCCCCCCCCCTTCCCCACACAAACACACTGACACACCTAAACACACACAGTGCGCCTGTATGATGATCTGCTTCTCACATCAAGGCAACCTCACTCTCACACCAGGGAAGTCTGGATGCGCGGTCACACCGAGGCAGTCTCTACGAGCCCAACAGAGCGCGTGCGTGACAGAACGAGAATAATCATATTGTTAACGAGTGAGTTACCTTCCCCTTTTTACTTGTAACTTTTTTTTTAGTTCCGTGTCCTTGACGCATTAACTTTTGTAATGATCACAACAAAAAAGTTTATCTGCGATTTTGCTTGAAGTTGATATATTTATACTTCAAATAAAACTGGCTATCCCTAGTAAAAATACTTTATCGTAAAAAATAGTGTTATTGATTAAATGTTATGATATAAAAGCAATAGGGGACGGGGTAGTGTAATAAGAGCAACATGAAAGACGGTAACAAAGATAATCCAGTTATCATCGCTTGCGATTAATCCTGGCAAGAATCTCAGTTTAATAAGATAAGATTCCTTTATTGATCCAAAAAGGAAATGTGGTTTGATTACATTGCAATATTACAAGAACACAAACACAACAACAAGAACAAATACAACACACACCACACAATACACACTATCACAATAGTCATCTTCAAATCTGCAATACACGCATCAGGCTCTAGATTATGCTTTAGTCAGGAGCAGCGTTGATATAGTCTCACAGAAAAAGGAACAAAGGAGTTCTTGTAATTTCGCATTTATACCATAAGTATGATGCTTATCAGTTATTGTTATATGTGTTTATATGTTATATATGTTTAGTTTAATTGTCAATAGGCTCAGGCATTAAATTCTTATATAAACATTCATCGAGTGGCTTGATTGTATGATCTCATAGTGATCTAGACCCCAGACGGACGACAGAAGACTCCGACCGTTATATTAACATGTCGTACACATTGTAGGCCTTATAGACGGTCGTTTAGGAAGGGGTGAGTAGGGGAGAGAGTCCTCGACTCCTCAATGCTCTACTTAATCCTGCAGTCTGAAACTTCACTACAGAGACGGCCCTGTAAATACGATGCGTCCTATAGTTTCAAAGTCTGAAACTTCACTACAGAGACGGCCCTGTAAATACGATGCGTCCTATAGTTTCAAAGTCTGAAACTTCACTACAGAGACGGCCCTGTAAATACGATGCGTCCTATAGTTTCAAAGTCTGAAACTTCACTACAGAGACGGCCCTGTAAATACGATGCGTCCTATAGTTTAAAAGTCTGAAACTTCACTACAGAGACGGCCCTGTAAATACGATGCGTCCTATAGTTAAGTCTGAAACTTCACTACAGAGACGGCCCTGTAAATACGATGCGTCCTATAGTTTCAAAGTCTGAAACTTCACTACAGAGACGGCCCTGTAAATACGATGCGTCCTATAGTTTCAAAGTCTGAAACTTCACTACAGAGACGACCCTGTAAATACGATGCGTCCTATAGTTTCAAAGTCTGAAACTTCACTACAGAGACGGCCCTGTAAATACGATGCGTCCTATAGTTTCAAAGTCTGAAACTTCACTACAGAAACGGCCCTGTAAATACGATGCGTCCTATAGTTTCAAAGTCTGAAACTTCACTACAGAGACGGCCCTGTAAATACGATGCGTCCTACAGTTTCAAAGTCTGAAACTTCACTACAGAGACGGCCCTGTAAATACGATGCGTCATATAGTTTCAAAGTCTGAAACTTCACTACAGAGACGGCCCTGTAAATACGATGCGTCCTATAGTTTCAAAGTCTGAAACTTCACTACAGAGACGGCCCTGTAAATACGATGCGTCCTATAGTTTCAAAGTCTGAAACTTCACTACAGAGACGACCCTGTAAATACGATGCGTCCTATAGTTTCAAAGTCTGAAACTTCACTACAGAGACGGCCCTGTAAATACGATGCGTCCTATAGTTTCAAAGTCTGAAACTTCACTACAGAAACGGCCCTGTAAATACGATGCGTCCTATAGTTTCAAAGTCTGAAACTTCACTACAGAGACGGCCCTGTAAATACGATGCGTCCTATAGTTTCAAAGTCTGAAACTTCACTACAGAGACGGCCCTGTAAATACGATGCGTCCTATAGTTTAAAAGTCTGAAACTTCACTACAGAGACGGCCCTGTAAATACGATGCGTCCTATAGTTAAGTCTGAAACTTCACTACAGAGACGGCCCTGTAAATACGATGCGTCCTATAGTTTCAAAGTCTGAAACTTCACTACAGAGACGGCCCTGTAAATACGATGCGTCCTATAGTTTCAAAGTCTGAAACTTCACTACAGAGACGGCCCTGTAAATACGATGCGTCCTATAGTTTCAAAGTCTGAAACTTCACTACAGAGACGGCCCTGTAAATACGATGCGTCCTACAGTTTCAAAGTCTGAAACTTCACTACAGAGACGGCCCTGTAAATACGATGCGTCCTACAGTTTCAAAGTCTGAAACTTCACTACAGAGACGGCCCTGTAAATACGATGCGTCCTACAGTTTCAAAGTCTGAAACTTCACTACAGAGACGGCCCTGTAAATACGATGCGTCCTACAGTTTCAAAGTCTGAAACTTCACTACAGAGACGGCCCTGTAAATACGATGCGTCCTATAGTTTCAAAGTCTGAAACTTCACTACAGAGACGGCCCTGTAAATACGATGCGTCCTACAGTTTCAAAGTCTGAAACTTGACTACAGAGACGGCCCTGTAAATACGATGCGTCCTACAGTTTCAAAGTCTGAAACTTCACTACAGAGACGGCCCTGTAAATACGATGCGTCCTACAGTTTCAAAGTCTGAAACTTCACTACAGAGACGGCCCTGTAAATACGATGCGTCCTACAGTTTCAAAGTCTGAAACTTCACTACAGAGACGCCCCTGTAAATACGATGCGTCCTACAGTTTCAAAGTCTGAAACTTCACTACAGAGACGGCCCTGTAAATACGATGCGTCCTACAGTTTCAAAGATGTCACCCGACTTTTTGTCTTTTCTCACCACACCCCTTAAACTTTCAAATACCGGAAGTACTCCGTGTTAATTGGGTCACTCACCGGAAGGACGGTGCCACCATGTTGTCGTAGCTCAGCGCCAGGAGCGAGTGTAAGGAATCCAAGTTCTGGATGAAGCTGGTCATGTCGCAGCCCAACGTCCGCAGCATGTCATCGTAACCGTGCCGCAGGCTGAAGGTGATGAAGTAATCCCCGAATACCTCCAGCACCATCTCTACCGGTAAACCTGCCGGAAACATCAACAATAACAACAACAACAATAAAATATCAGTTTTAGTTAATTACAGCACTACATTTACAATCAATTGCCAACAAAAAAAAAATTATATCGCGCACTGATCTATAAAAAGAATGGAATAGGCACGGAAGTAACATTATTGAAGCCAAAATAAATAGACTTTCACGTGACTTTCAACTTTCACTTATCTATGAAATTTTATTTCCTAAACACTGACCTGTAAATACATTTCAATACTTTCTTTTTATCGTATGGATTTGTTCTAATCCTAAGTGGTTTATTCCTGTAACTCGCTTATGTAGATAAGTGAATAGTGGGAAAGGGGAATTCATTTTGGCTTCAATTTGCGCATACACATTTAATATTGAAGCGCTATCCATTCTTTTTTTTAGATCAGTGCTATCGCATAATAAGCAAGAAATGAACAGAGCAGAAAAAATAGAACAGGAATATCAAAATAAAGAATAAAATCCTGTGATAAGCTATCCGTGATTTTATAAAAACTCAACTAGATCTAGTTCTTGCTGTAATCATAATAGATAGTTTATATCTTTTGATAAATAGATTTGATCATATATCTCATGAAAATCGTATCTGAAGTAAGAGATATGAATGTAAGAGAATTTAGATGTTTTTGTGTTTTGTTTAATGACAGCTTTTCTGCTGTTTGTTGTAGTTAAAGCTGTTGTAGTTGTATTGTTTTTTGTAAAGGCTTTGCAATTTTTATAAGACGAAAGATAATTCGCATTGTAATATCTCTTTTTAAGTACATAATATAAGGATGATTTATTGATGATACTGATATAAGCTTAGAACTATTTGAAAAAATACATATACAAGTGTACAGTGGTATAAACGACAACATATAATAATAGTCCGAGTCTATGGGATAAAAAAAATATATTATGCGACATTTTTTTTCATGATATCTCTTTTTATCTATCTATATATAAATCTATCTATCTCTTCTATCTATCCATCGACCTGTTATTTCCAATCTTTCTCTTTAACACACACACATAACACACACGCAACATTATACATACACACATTCTCTATTCAATATGTTTATTCTCATATCATGGTCTTAAAATTGTTTACACCTTTTTTTATTTACTTTCAAATCCACCGATTAAGTAAATATGCTGAAATTATATGGAATTATCAGTTTGTGTGTGTTTTAAACACCCGTTTCGCGTTAAAGAAAAAACGAATTTATGATAAGAATGTTACACAGTAAATTTAGTTCATCTTCTAAATACATTCAAGATAAAGAAGTACGAGATACCTGAGCTTAAACCGACCCACCCACCTCATTTCTTCTTTCCCAATTTTTTTTTTGGTTTGCGCTTTTCAGATTTAAAGGGTAAGTCCTGCCTGAAAATCAAATACGTAAAGTATATATTTTCTGAAAGCTTGTTTAAAAATAAGATTTATCAAATATTTTATTTATTTTTATTCTTTTGAAAAATGTGTTTAATTAATTAATAAATCGTGTAATTATTGATTGACCTAAAAAACGACCATGCAGTGACTTCCCTTCCTTGTGACGTCACAAGTGTCAGACAGGGTGAAGTCTTATATAGCCTACTATTTGCCGTAAACATTTTGTGCGAGAGGATTTTGTAAACATTCTTGCAGTCGAGAAGGGCTTTCAAAAGAAGAAATCTTGAATGCCTAAAGCATTCCGTCCATTCACAAGGATATCTGTTCCTTAAAAAGCAAAGTTAGGTGGCAAAACAATTACAATGCAGGCCTAAATCTAAGACTGATTCCGAAGCACCCTCAAACAAGACAGACGATCGGAGAAAAAAAAAGCATAGGCCTACTCATAAGAGATTTGAAAAAAGAATTATTATCAAAGGTACATTTTTTAAAAATTCATAAGACTCTTATTACTCTACTCTTTGGCTAAGCAACTACATTTTTAAAAAAGTTAATAGACTTTTGACTTAGGCCTATACCTGCCTATGACCTACCTAAATGTTATGGCCTAGTCTATAACTATAGACTATAGACTCACTATATTATAGTGTCTATAGAGTAGTAGTAGTAGGCTATAGTAGGCCTACAGTATAAATATAGGCTTATAGGTATAGACTACTATAGATCTAACTACTACTATAAGTCTAAGTACTTTAAGTGGCTTTAGGCCTAGCCTATATTATAGATTATAGCCTATTAACCTATTATATAGTCATGCAGTAGCCTATATTAGACTACAGTCACAGACAATAAATGTATAGGGCTTTATTATAGGACCTATTAGTTTACAAAATCTATAGGCCCATGTTGTAGGCATAGAAGGTTCATATAAATAATGCAAAGGCCAATTTAATCTATAGGCTAAAAGCCTAATGCCTAATGGTAACTGAGTAGAGCCTATGCTTTCTTTAAAGGTCTACTAAATACTAAATATCCATTACATGCCATATATTGTTAGCTATACTTTGCTATAATTTGCTTAAGATGTTATATTATTGTAATTGTTGTAAATAACAATATATAAAAAAATTATGTGGTTGTAAAAATGTAAAATATACTAGGTGATAGTAAAATTTGTAATCATTTTATAATCAGGAAATATAATCCACAAATAGAAAATCTCTTTCAATGGACCCAATGCCACCGCCACCACTGAGTGAAGCTTTGACTTGTGAGAACCAACAATTGCGAAGCCATAATTTATGTCTGTAGATCTTCAGATCTTATGTGGATCACAGTTCCAAAGAGGACAAGATGATACAGACAAATCTCATATTCAGAATGAATCAGAAGCAAGGGTAAGCATTCAAAAATACATTAATGATAATTTATATATATATAATATATTTAATATTTTGACTAAACCTTTTATAGCTATATAAGGACTATAATATATAAATACTTTTTTTTTTATTTCACTTTTACTCATGCCATTTACTTTGTAGGCCTACATATATTACATTACAACCTATCTAACAATACTTTTTAAAGAGTACAAACTGGGATTAAAACATGCAAGTCTGTAGAAGTTCAGACCTGTGAGCCATAGTCGAGGCAAGTCTTCAGTGACCTACACCAATAACTAAGTTCCAGATAAAGGTGAATATGAAGACGATGAATCTGATATTAGCGAAAGGTATCTTATAAGATAGACATTTTAAATAAGTTTACTAATTAGTCTTATTAAATATCTGCAATATTTGTCATATTTAATTAATATTGCTAAACTTTGCTTTAATTTTAATCCTATTTAAGAACAAATATTTCATACACTGGTATTAGAAGTCTTGAAACATTTTGTTCAACATTGATATAATAATTCCTTTAAATAACTTTTTTTTATCAGTGAAAACTAGGGCTGTGGAGTCGAAGAGTCTGAGGAAATTTAAAGTACCTGGAGTCGGAGTTGGAAGTACAAAAAGTTGAAATTTTTCTTGGGGGAGCTACCATCTCCTACCAAGGGCGTCCCCAGGTGGCGAATAAGGAAATGGTCTTTATATATAGAGGTCAGTTGTGAATACTGAATAAGCTGCCGTGGACCAACTGGTTTGCTGCCATGGAGGGTAGGTGGGATATCCTGTGTTAAAAATACTCTTTTAAAAGTGCCTAATGCTCATAAATCCAAGGAAATGACTGCAAAAAAGTGAACAGAGGATGATCGACTGTTTTCCAAATGCACTACCTATTAATTATCAATCATGTTATTTTGTTTATACTGTGTTCAAAAATGTATATAATACATGAGCATATTTGTTTAAATTAGCAACTATATTGAAAGCAATAATGACATTTCATTCAAATTTAATCCTTTTATTTTATAACTGTTCAAAGAAATATACTAATACTTTAGAACTAAGCCTGTACAGCTTATTCTTTATCAATATCAGCCCATTTGAAACCAGTTAGTCTGCCTTCTGGATAGGCCAACATTATTTTGTTTAAAGCACAAGCAGGCAGCGGTGTGTGAAATTCATGACCAAGTATGCCAAAACACCAATAAACTGAGTTCCTGTAACTGTAGGCTAAGCTGTGTATCACATTGTCCTGAAAAAAAAAGAATAATTACTGTTTAGGTTTTAGTCAATACTTTTCATAATTCAGCTGTTTTTTTAACATATCACTATTTGATGTATTTTTATATAAATCACATATAGGCCTACAACTATATTTTTTAAAACCCTTCTTCGGTTTATGAAATATTTTTATAGTATAGAGCAATTGATTCAATTAAAGGTTGAAATGCAAAAAGTGTTTTTTTGTTTTGTTTCAAGCTTGAGCTTATATAGCCTAACTATAAATTGGGCTACTTTTCATTATTTTATCTAAAAACTGTTGCCAATGTAATCTTTTAATAATCAAGATCAAATAAAATTAATCCTAAGTAGCTTTAAACATTGAACAGATAGGTAATAATCACTGGTGGTAAACATAAGAGGATTGATCACACCCTAAGAAGAGGACCAGGAAACAGCTAGCCCCTATTATGCCTGTTACGGCCGGTATTCCTATGTCAATAGTCTACCTTTACCGATATGTAGCTTTTTTTACAAGTATAATTATTAGTCCGTCACAATTCATAATAACTACTTAGTAGCGTATTCATTCTAAACTAAATCGCACAAGTAAGCCTCCTATAGTCTATAGCCTATAGTATACCGGGTAGTCATACAGTCACAGTCATAGTAATTAATATAGTAGGCAATAGCTAGCATATACTATTCATATAGCTTAAAAGTTCCGGTAGTAAAAGTGAATTTAAAAGTCGTTTTATGTAGACTAGTGTGAAGATTACCTACATAGGCCTATCTTTAACGTAAGTCAGAAACTAAAAAATTGATAAAGTCAAACCCTAAGGCTATGATGCTAAGGCTAAGCCTACTAAAGTGTCGAGAAACTGCATAGCCATAGTCTATGGCATAGCGCCATAGACCTAGCCTAGTAGGACTGTAGGAGGCTAATCAAGTACTAGTAGCCCAACTTACCATTTGATATTTCCGATGCGTGATCCATTTTTCTCGATTGATTGATATATGCTGAATTCAGCGTTAAAATTCCTTTCGTCCTCGTTGTCTGATAGATTTTTTTTTATTGTTCAAACATGTAATACATTTATGGTTCTACTTCGCGTGAAGCCATGTCGATTATAGCATAGTCGATTGATTGTAAACAAAAATCTTGGAAACTTGTGACGTCACTACCTGTTCGTGAGTTTCCGGCCCGTGGTCGACAGTTTCCGTAATTGGCAATGTAATTTAATTAAATTAACACATTTATCGTCCACTCTCAAAAGAAAGACTTGTATATTTGAAAATGATATTTCAAAGGCTTTAATATGGAATTAAGTTACTATTTAGGCAGGACTTACCCTTTAAGTGGACCGGATCTGTGCTAGAATACGGTCACACTGACACGTTTCTTTCTTCCCGTTGCATCCCCTGTCGGGGGCACCTGAAGTCTGGCTTCAGAGTCTTTGACACCAGGTGTTACTCACACACACACACGCGCGCGAACAAACATACACAATGATTTGGTCTATACACCGCACGACTTAAACATTAAAGTGCACCGTGTGTACGTGTGTGTGTTGGTATGTGTGACTGTGTGTGTATGTGTACAAGGATTCAGTTGTGTGTCTGTGTTCTGTGCATGCCTATTACAGTACATGCGAAGGAAAGGAGGAGGCAAGCCTGAGGTCAGTTAGAGCCGCATTCTAGTTGTTGTTTTTTTCAAACATTACAAACAGTCCTAACACAGTTACATGGTATTAAATCCATTAAATCAAACTTAATGCTTTTAATAGGTTTACATATTCTTTGAGTATTACGTGATATGTAAAGTAAACATAATATAAGAAACCAGCATGCTCGATGGAAGAGGCGGGAAGGTGTATTGCAAATATACAAGGGACCGTCCATAAATGACATCATTCGACTTTAGAAAATCTTACCCCTTCTCTCTCCATTGTTTCAAGTTGTCACATAAAGGCTTACAACCCTCTTTTTACCCAATATCACGTGACAAAGCACCCCTTCCAAAAAACACCACCATATTTACAATTTCAAAATTAGTATGATTCAATTCAATTTTATTGTCATTGTCCTATAATTATTACAATAAACACTATTGTGCAGTTAATTAATTTATACTTGTTAAATTGAATATTTCATTTAAAGATGCACATTGTTTAAACACCATCTTCCCCGGGTCACATATGGTTAAAAATGTTTGAGGACCTTTCCTACCCTTTAGTGCGTAACGTCATTTATGGATGGCCTCCAAACGATCATGAGTTAAAAACTCACCCAGGCATTGGCTGGTAGCCCTCAGCAGTGCCTCCAATACCTTGTCGTCATAGGGATAGAACAGTTTAAAATGTTGGCTTTCCTCCAGTCCTGCCACTGACCTATATACAGAAAAGTTGACCAAATAAAGTGTTACGATATCACATGCGTTTTAAACGCCGACTATTTACAAATATAAATTGTAGATCTGTGTATAGGCCTAACATAAAAAGCATGATCTACTTCACTAACACTTAATATCTGATTTAATTTTTAACCCTATTTGGATAGTTAAGGGGCCAATACTTTGCATAGAATGCTTTCTATCAAATATATAGATTTTACATCACGGGCTGCTTAACCTGGTAACCTATACCTTTTTTAACAATGAAATTGTATATAATCTAATCTTTAACTGCTGTTCACTAATAATTATCAGTATGTGAGCTATTAAAATTAAACTAATATTCAGTTTGTTGCCTGCAGTATATCTAGACTATTTGTGACATTGTATAAACTAACTCTAAACCAATATAACAGAAATGCTCAGATATATTTTAATATTGGCTGTGTATGTTATAGATGCTTCTTCTATCTATACAGGAGATTATTGTGCACTACGCATATCCGTGGTCGAAATCTAGTCATGCATGTTGATGAGCGTTTAAAATAATTTTAAGCTGTTTGTTTTTCTGGTTTGTTCAGGCAACCCATAACATGCCTGGATGCCAATCGAGACGATAAAGAACTAGTATGCATTTTTTCTTGCATGTGGAGTAATAAATGTGTTTCACTCCAGGAGCTTGATAAATTGCTTTGCCCTATCATAAATCATAAATTACTTTGTAGAATAAATGTATTTTTTTTAAAGAAAATATTATTCATGTCTAGATTATCTAATCGTTATAGGACCTTATCAAAAAATGAATTTTAGAATTAGTTATTAATTATTTATAAACATTGTTTTTACTTTTAAAATACTTACAGTATTTGGTCCAAAGCTTCCTGTCCAAATTGTGAGACAATCATATCCTTGACCACGAAATGAATCACACCATACTGTAAAACACCCGAAAATTGATTTATGAGATTAATAAAAGATGTTGAAATAATAACTCTGGCTATCTGCCTCTCCACTATAAGGTACACTCTTTGTAATTAAACAGACATACCCATTACACCACAGCATCATAAAGTTGAGATAGTGAAAGTGCGTTTGGATACGAAAACCTCTTTGTGTGTGTCACCAGTTTAAGAGAACACTGGAGCGAATGGAATTTCTCTCTTGTATTTTGAATTGTATAGTGCAAAGTGGCCGGCAGCGCGTCCAATTAGCGATCTGGGTTCGAATCCTAGCGCAGGCTAGGATTTTATTTCCCGGGACGTGAGTCTACCCAGCTTTGATGGGTACCTGACACTATTTGGGATAAAGTCAAGGCGGCTGTGCATAGTGCTGGACACAGAATCCCCTAGTATGACGTGGCCACAGAAACTGGTGAACGCTGATTCACCAGCCCTATGATCAGTTTGGTCCGAAGGGTACTTTACTTACTTACTATTTTGAATGTTACATTTTTTGCCTGATTGTCGAGAGTGGGTTGTTAAATGATATTATAATGTATATGTATTTTTTTTAACATTTTTTTTTTGGAATTTTTTAGTTTGTATTTAACTTTTTGAGAAGAGAAGATGGAAGGGAAGATGGGAGGACGATATAAAAGAGTGGACGGTCTTGTCCTTCATTATTTCCCAAAAGGGCGGCACAAGACCGTGACAACGGGCCAGCGCTAACGCAACAGTCAGCAAAGTGCATCAAACGTCCTCACCCACGAGTTATATGATAGGTGAAGTGTTTTCTTTTTTTTAGTGTGTAGGGCCTAATTAAGTATTATTTTTTGCGTATTTAAAATTGTTTACAATATTGTTATATTTGTAAGCGTGTAATGATGTTTTATTTATTTCACCAAATTCTCCCATACGTTTGGACAAACGAAGAAGAATCATTTATTGTCTAATGACAAATGTGATTGGCATCTGGGATGTCATTTTATGTCAATGTGGGCTCGAAAAAAGTTAAATACACCCCCTTAAGACCAAGTTGTTCTTACAAGCATATCAGCGTTAACGACTATCCGTGGTCATTGGATACAGAGGTAGTGTGTGGCCTGTACAATGCCTGCATGATTTACTTTTTTCCTAACGTCTAGAACCCATCGGATCTGACTGGACAAGCCACCGGACACGGGGGTAAAAAACAATGGCTTTAACGAGGCGAACTGACCACTGGCCGTTGGATCAATAATGCATACAGATATAACTAACCTACAACAGTTGCAAGTAGGTTTGTGGTAGCGGCTACTACGCCAACTTACTTCACTAAACACTTGTGGTAGCGGCTACTACAGCCAACTTACTTCACTAAACACTTGTGGTAGCGGCTACTACAGCCAACTTACTTCATTAAACACTTGTGGTAGCGGCTACTACAGCCAACTTACTTCACTAAACACTTGTGGTAGCGGCTACTACAGCCAACTTACTTCACTAAACACTTGTGGTAGCGGCTACTACAGCCAACTTACTTCACTAAACACTTGTGGTAGCGGCTACTACAGCCAACTTACTTCACTAAACACTTGTGGTAGCGGCTACTACAGCCAACTTACTTCACTAAAAACTTGTGGTAGCGGCTACTACAGCCAACTTACTTCACTAAACACTTGTGGTAGCGGCTACTACGCCAACTTACTTCACTAAACACTTGTGGTAGCGACTACTACAGCCAACTTACTTCACTAAACACTTGTGGTAGCGGCTACTACGCCAACTTACTTCACTAAACACTTGTGGTAGCTGCTACTACGCCAACTTACTTCACTAAAGACTCAATATCTCATTAAATTTTAATGTACTAGATAGCCGATTGGTCTTCACAATTACGTCACAAGAGTATGCCGTGTAAGAAAATATAGATAAACAATGTAGAAAAACAAATGCTTATATATCTCAAGGGTCACTGGGAATGGAGAATATGTCCACGAGAAAGAATAAGAGGTTGTATTAGATGAATAGAGTGAGAGAGAATAATAATATAGTGACATAGAATGTAAGAGAAAAGAAAAGGAAACATGAGAAATAACAGAGTTTTAAAAAAAAAGAGAGAAAGTGAGAAAATGAAAGAAATAAAGAAAATGTTTTGTATACAAGGGAGAAAAAAGAAAACGAGCGAGTGTGATATATAATAAGAGTGATTGGTCTAGATAGCAGGTAGAGGTTTACAAAAGATTGCCAACTAGTAGAGAGTGAGTGAGTGAGAGAGAGAGAGAGATACAGAGAGAGCGAAAAAAAAAAGAGAAATGTTTAGTTAGAAATCTATGTCAACCATTATTTTATTTATGTGTGTACGAAAAATGTTTAAAAATACGTCAAAATGATTTCAGTAAAAACATCATTCTGTAGAGATATAAAATATAATAGAAGTTGTGTTGTACAGGCTACAGATCTAGGCCGTAATAGGCGGTGTGTCGTGTAGTATAAAGATCTAGCCAGTAATAAATGGTGTGTCGTGTAGTCTGAAGATATAGACAGAAATATATGGAGTGTTGTGTAGTCTAAAAATCTAGGCAGTAATAGATGGTGTGTCGTGTAGTCTGTAGCTCTAGGCAGTAATAGAAGGGGTGTCGTGTAGTCTGAAGATCTAGGCAAAAATAGATGGTGTGTCGTGTAGTCTGAAGATACAGGCAGTAGTATATGGTGTGTCGCGTAGCCTGAAGATCTAGGCCGTAATAGGTGGCGTGTCGTGTAGTCTGAAGACTAGGCCGTAATAGGTGGTGTGTCGTGTAGTATAAAGATCTAGCCAGTAATAGATGGTGTGTCGTGTAGTCTGAAGATCTAGGCCGTAATAGGTGGTGTGTCGTGTAGTCTGAAGATTTAGACCGTAATAGGTGGTGTGTCGTGTAGTCTGAAGATCTAGGCCGTAATAGATGGTATGTCGTGTAGTCTGAAGATCTAGGCCGTAATAGGTGGTGTGTCGTGTAGTTTGAAGATCTAGGCAGTAATAGATGGTGTTTCGTGTAGTCTGAAGATCTAGGCAGTAATAGGTGGTGTGTCCCGTAGTATGAAGTTCTAGGCAGTACTAGATGGTGTTTCGCGTAGTATGAAGATCTAGGCAGTAATAGGTGGTGTGTCATGTAGTATGAAGATCTAGGCAGTAATAGATGGTGTGTTGTGTAGTACGTAGATCTAGGCAGTAATACATGGTATTTTGTGTAGTCTGAAGATCTAGGCAGTAATAGATGGTGTGTCGCGTAGTATAAAGATGTATGCCGTAAAGATGGTGTGTCGTGTAGTATGAAGATCTAGGCAGTAATAGATGGTGTTCTGTGTAGTACGTAGATCTAGGCAGTAATAGGTGGTGTGTCGCGTAGTCTATAGATATAGCATGTAATACCTTGATCGTGTTTCGTTTAGTATCTAACTTTAAATAGTTGGTACCTTTTGCCTAAAGATATTGCGAATCCTGGAGAAGACTAGGATTTGTTCCCGAGACTAGACTGTGTCCCTGAGCCTACCCAGTTCTGATGGGTACCTGACGTTTAGTTAAAGTCAAGTCAAGGCGGCTGGGCATTGAACTGACCACACAATCCCCTAGTATGTCGTGGCCACAGAAACTTGATGAACGCTGCATTCACCGGCCCTTTAGACCAATTTGGTCCGATGGGATACTTTGCTTACTTACTTTACTTATAATGTTGTAACTTTTAGTTTTAGAGAGAAGAAAAAAAAAATTTATTGTATAGCATAAGAGAATGTTTATGTACTTTAATTCATATTGGTAGGTAAATTAGTAGACAGATCGTGTAATGAGGGTAATAAGGGTATAGGCCTATACATGGATAGATGGGTATACACATAGAAAGATTGAAAGACAGAATACATAGAAGAAAAACAACAGACTTACCATGTCGAAGCCTTTCTAAATTGTATATCCTGACGTTCGTGAAAAACAAATGAGTTTATGAAGATCCTAGACATGCTTGACTATCACTCACATCTTGTTGTTATCCCTACACTGACCTGTATAAGGAGAGTTCCCCCACACACACTGTTTGGGACATGGAGCGGTTATACAAACAGACGAACGCATCAACGTGCGTGAATACCTCTGACAAACACATCTTTTCTTGAATAAGTTATTAGTATACATTGCCGTTTGTTTAGTTATGCGTGCGCCACCAGCGTAGAAAGAACAGCGAAAGGCTGGCTTTATGTACAACTGTTCAGTGATTCAATTGTTAAACGTGTGTTTTGTTAGTGTTTATTTTAGTCAGTTTAATATTGATTTGACACTAAAAAGTTTCTGAACAGCCCAGCTAAAAATACACAACAGGCCTATTTCCAGATCAACCAAATCTTTCTCTGCAAAGATTTGTCACAATGCCATGACCATAAACGTTTATAAATGTCATCTTTGTTTTCTTAAATTGACATCAAATAGTGATATAAATAAATACGCTTAGAACAGTGTTTCGTTAAAAATTGTAGAAAGAAGCCTTCTCTTTGTGTCCTTTCATATCAAGTCCTGGGTTTCCAAATAAGGAAATTAAATTCCATTGTGCCAGACGAAAAATGAATAAACATTGCACAGTCAAAATTGGAAAACCATAAAATTTGGACAGCTGAGTCCTTGTATCACTGTATTTATTCCAGGAATGAACTTAAAACTTGAATACAATCCGAAAAGTAAGAAATATGGATGTGAATTATTTGTGAATAACGCAGTAGCTTTCTTGTGTGAAAATATTGTACTTTCACAAGACATGGACAAAGCAAACAGTAAACAAATGCACTTATTAATGTTTTTATTTTTGTTTTTTTCCTCTCTCACCACTGAGTGTGCCGAGTAGAGATCTCAGAAATAATTGGAAAAAAACAAACAATTTAGGGTTTGAAATCTGGCATCGCGCTCCGCCCCTCAATCTTTTCTATCCGCTCGGCTCTCGCTCACTTCCAGTGGGAGAGCTATATTTTCGATCCCCGAACACATGGAAGTACGAGTACAATGTATGTGATGCTTTGGGGGTTAATGAAACGTTAAATGCAATGAAGAGCTTGTTTAAAAAGGGATGAATGTGGGAGCTATTAACAACTAACAACTATCATTTTGTACTTTGCCATGAACATCAACAGTGTTTGTTGATTACAATACACTAGAATGAAATATACAGAAATAGCTCATTATCTGATATTAAAATTGTTATTTGTTTCGTTGTACTGTTCTCTTGGTTGTTTACTAAAGTTACGGCTAAAAGTACCGGCAACTTATACTGAACTGGTGCACAGTTGGCCCCTAAGCGAGGGGTCGGCAATATATGCTAATAGTGTGTCTTAATCTGATTTCTAAATCATTCACCTGCCAACAGCCTGAAAATCAACCTGTTCAATTATGTTGTTTTAATTATTTTATTTATAAGACAAATTATTAAGACCGAGGCTAAACGCAAAAGAACATTATAAGCTTAGAGAAAATCGTTAAAAGTTTTTTTTTTTTTTTTAAAGTTAACATGGTTGTGGTCCTTTTTGGGCATTTATATATTACATGGTATCGGCAACTTCACTAATTGTCGTACTGACTTCCCGCCAAGAAAGGCGGGTCATCGGTCGTGGATCAGCCAATTCCGCCCTCTGCGCAATCACTTTTACGTCAAGCATGAGAGCCGACTGCACGAGTGCAGACCAGCTGTAGTCCAGTCCGACCATGAATGAGAGCCGAGTGCACGAGTGCAGACCAGCTGTAGTCCAGTCCGAGTGCAGACCAGCTGTAGTCCAGTCTGACCATGAATGAGAGCCAATGTGAGAAAGCAACAAGGCTCGGACAACTGACAACCTAGTGCCCTCACATAGGGGAGGGCAGAGGGTGGCATTTGCCCGGGGGAGGCACTTCCATGGGGGCGGCAAATGTAGTCTAAATATAGCAAATACAGCACTAAACAAGCAGTTACAGCATGCAAGGGGGCGGCGCTGAAACTTTTGCCCTGGGGCGCCACATAAGCTTGTAAAGGCTCTGCGACAACATACTGCTACCGGGTGTATTGTCCAAACCGTTCCCTCCAGGCGCCAACTTGACCACCTATTGAGATCAGAATGTACGACACTCTGTTCCTGGCTAGAGTCGTTTCATTATTATTTATTATCTAACAATGTTTATTCATGACATTGCATGTACAAAAGTAGTTACATTCAATATGCATCAATTACCATAATTAATATTATTTTTTTTTACATTAAAAAACTATTGTTGAGAAAGGATAGAAGACATTTTCTTTGGTTCTACACAATTAAAGGGAAATAAGACACAACGAGAAAGTTATATATATAAAGTAATTACACAGTTGTCGCCTTCTTGGGGTTCACAAATCAATAGAAAAACGAAAAGGATAAGACACTAGAGCAATTTGAACTTGGGTTGCGCTGCCTTGAAAAAAACGTTCTTGAAATTATTTTTATTACTATAAGAAAAGTACTAAATTTAGTTTAATACAATTTACTGAGAGGGGATAGAAGACAATTTTATTTTTTTACAAAGCTAAAAGGATAGAAGACAATTTTATTTTTTACAAAGCTAAAAGGATAGAAGACAATTTTATTTTTTACAAAGCTAAAAGGATAGAAGACAATTTTATTTTTTACAAAGCTAAAAGGATAGAAGACAATTTTATTTTTTACAAAGCTAAAAGGATAGAAGACAATTTTATTTTTTACAAAGCTAAAAGGATAGAAGACAATTTTATTTTTTACAAAGCTAAAAGGATAGAAGACAATTTTATTTTTTACAAAGCTAAAAGGATAGAAGACAATTTTATTTTTTACAAAGCTAAAAGGATAGAAGACAATTTTATTTTTTACAAAGCTAAAAGGATAGAAGACAATTTTATTTTTTACAAAGCTAAAAGGATAGAAGACAATTTTATTTTTTACAAAGCTAAAAGGATAGAAGACAATTTTATTTTTTACAAAGCTAAAAGGATAGAAGACAATTTTATTTTTTACAAAGCTAAAAGGATAGAAGACAATTTTATTTTTTTACAAAGCTAAAAGGATAGAAGACAATTTTATTTTTTACAAAGCTAAAAGGATAGAAGACAATTTTATTTTTTACAAAGCTAAAAGGATAGAAGACAATTTTATTTTTTACAAAGCTAAAAGGATAGAAGACATAGCATGAAGATTAAATACAGAGTTCTACAAGTTAATAGCATAAACGTATTGTCCCTCTTGGAGAATACAGTTTAGAGCAGGGGTCGGCAGCCTACGGCACGCGTGCCAGACTTGGCACGCCGAGGGATTTTCAACGGCACGCGGAAGAGGTCCAAAATGTCTATTCAAGTCTCTTCTACAATAAATGTAGTCCTACAGTAGTATGACTTTTAGGCTGTTGGCACGCTGAATGGATTAGAAATCATATTTTGGCACAATGTTATCAAAAGGTTGCCGACCCCTGGTTTAAAGTATTCATATTATTATGGGGGCCTATTGTTGATAATTTTTCCTTAAGTATCTGCTGTTCACCTTCCAGCACATCTATCGTCTACCGGGGACAGTTACGGTTACGGGGGTCTCCTTCATACTCCACTGACAAGTAGTGAGGGATCTCATGTAAACACGGGGGTTTCCTTCATACTTCAATAACAAGTAGTGAGGGATCTCATGTAAACACGGGGTCTTCTTCATACTCCACTGACAAGTAGTGAGGGATCTCATGTAAACACGGGGTCTTCTTCATACTCCACTGACAAGTAGTGAGGGATCTCATGTAAACACGGGGTCTTCTTCATACTCCACTGACAAGTAGTGAGGGATCTCATGTAAACACGGGGTCTTCTTCATACTCCACTGACAAGTAGTGAGGGATCTCATGTAAACACGGGGTCTTCTTCATACTCCACTGACAAGTAGTGAGGGATCTCATGTATACACGGGGGTCTCCTTCATACGTCAATGACAGGTAGTGAGGGATCTCATGTATACACGGGGTCTTCTTCATACTCCACTGACAAGTAGTGAAGGATCTCACGTATACACGGGGTCTCCTTCATACTCCAATATCCCGAGCTAGGCGAGGTCAGGAAAACATTTTTCTACAAAACTTTTTTTTAGCGTGGCTGTCAGCTGTCAATGTTATCTTTAATTTGTTCGTTTGGATGGTTTTAGTCTTTATTTGAAAATTTTCTGGGGTCCCATAGGTCTTGTCAAATATCCTTTTTTTTCCGTCAGCAATTAGACTGTGGAACACACTTGACCAGGCCTCCATCACTGTCCTTTCTGTGCCGACTTTTAAATCTTCACTGAAGAGCTGGACTAAATACCTCAAGTGAAACTCTTGACATCTGTTTGTAATTCTTGTTTGTGATGGTTTGCATTTTATTTTGTAGTTAAATTGTGGACTCTTTCCTCGGTCCTAACGGGGTCTTCACAATAATATGAAGAAGAAGAAGAGCTAGTATTTCTGGGGTTAACAGTCCTATAGTATTTATTATATTTATTATCATAGTACTTTTTTTCTGACTGCAACCGGACCGATCGGATCGATTCTTAGCGTGTCAAGTGTGTGCGTTCACCGTCTTCCAGCTCTTCTCTGGGGGCTTTGTAATAGTAGGTCGCTGTGGGCGGGTAAAGGTCGGTTGTCATGGTCGCGCACGGAGGAAGGAACAAGGAAGCACACTTACACCTCGGCAACAGCTGTCTCGTGTCCGTTGGACTGTATGGTGTGTTGACACCCTCTGGTCAGCTGGACTCCCCGGCGAAGACAAGTTCGTGCAGCCTGGTGGTGGCTGTTGGTGGGTGGCGTCTCTCGGCCGGACGGTGGCTGCAGGTCGGCTGGGTATGGTGCCGCTCGCTTCCGGAAGCGGGCTACTGGGCTCCGCATGATGGCTGCAGGTGCCGCTGGTTTCCGGAAGGTAAAAGCACGTCTTCCGGAATGGTGGGTGTGGCTCTCAAGGACGGCCCGGGGTGACCACTGGTCGCCAGGTGGTGCCCTTCAACGGATTCTGCCGCTCGGACTGGTGTGTCGTCACCGCTAGGGTAGGTGCTGCCTGCTTCTCGTGCGTACCGCTTCTGACTTAGACCTGGGGTGGTCGTCACCAGTTTCTGGTGATGTTAATGCAATAAGTTGCTGCTGTCGTTTGAATTGTGACAGTAGATAAACAAGGTATCGGTCTGCATTGCTCTGACTTCTCTACACACGAAAATCTTTAGCAAAAGTCGCAAAATTGACACTATGTGTAGAGAAGCCAGAGTAGTTTCATTATTTTTTAATCTCATCTTGAATCCTGAGATTTTCGCTAAAGTATTGTTACGTGCCAAAGTGAGGGTACTATGTGAACGACGCATGATTGTTTTGGTGGGTGTTTAACGATTCATGCGCTAGAATAACACTCATTTCAGGAGGGGACTTTTTCTGGTTTTCTTAGTCAGTTGGTGAGAAAGACTGAGCTGTGCCAAGACATTGCTTTTATTTCCTTAGAACTTAAAACGTGAGCTTACACTTAAACATCGTTACTGTTTGGCACACTGTACTATTTGTGCTTATGCCTATTAGTATGAATTTTCATTAATCCTAATAAGGATTAAGGCAAGGCGGATCTTTTCCTGATCTAGGTAAACTTCATAGTCGCCATTTTTTAGCTATTCTTTTGGTGACCCTATAATAATATATCTTGATTTAATGTTTGTTACTGTATGTAAATTATTTCGATGGATCTTTTGTGCTTTCTTAACCCTTACAGTCCCTTACATAGCGGAACTGAAGGCAGCATAGAAAGAAGTAGGTCGGTACGGGAAGGGTTAATTCACAATAAGCTTTACTATTCAGCGGGAATCCGGGAAGATCTTGGTGGAAGTTATTTTTCCTTAGATATTTGTTGGTAACTTAGTTTTAACTCAATTCACGATTCGCAATCTCGCTCCCATTGACAAGTCTTAATTAGGTGTGACCTTTTGAACTGCCATGATCGTGAACTTCCGGTGAAATGTACCGCCATTTTCGTAAACAAAAACCATGCTTTTTTTGATGTTTGACAATTGATTTCAACATCGACAGCCAGTTCTAGTCTTTTAGAAATATACAACGGCTACAAGATTAGTTATGGGGAATCCGTTTTCAACATCAAAAGTGAGTAGGAGATAATTAATACTCAAAGTGTTAGTCACGTATGGTTAAATTTAGCTTTTGTTTATAAAATAAATTAGTCAAGTGTTGCGTCCTTGGTAATTAAAAAACACAATGCGGAGTTTCATAAAAAACAACAACACGTAAATTCTTTTGCATCAAGCAATTAGTTTGGGATTATAAATAGGTGATTCTTCAAATCTGACATTCACAATCCATCGTTTTCTTTTGGCGCCATCTTTTGGAAATGAAATAAAATTTAATTCTATACATATTTTCTTACAACCAGTAACGTAGCACACAGACATGCTTCGAAAAAAATGATCGAATTCGACAGGAAATATTTTTACTGCAGACCTTTTATGCATGCATAATCGTTGTGAGTCTTGTTAATGCCCCTTAAGACTAAGAGCCATTATATTACCTTAGTATATTCTATTACATGGATCGGAGATTGCGTGTCCGTGACAGAATTATATTTTATGCAACTACTTCAACTGACTATTGTTACAAGGAATTGATACGTACTAATCATACGACGTGGGTAGTTAATTAACTGTATTAAGTTTTAAAAGTGTATATATAATTTATTCGCTCATATAATATTTATATAATTTTCATGTATATTTTTATAATTTTAAAACTATAATTGTAAACACTTTATTTTATTAATAAAGGCAATATAGGAAACATTTAGACATATTAACGCCATTAAAAATGGACTAATCATCTCCCTTGAATTAAAGTTTCCACATTTATTGATTCTATGGTGATACCGGGGTAAAAAAAAAGTTATGTTTTGTAATATAACATTATTTATAATTTTTTATTTCCTTATATAAATCTATCAGTATGGTATTTATTTCAACGAGTACTTAAGGGAATAAAATTAATTTACGTTAAACAGTTGTAAATAAACATTTCCTGCATTAACTGCTAAAGTCGACTTTAGGAGATTTATAAAAACATTAATAATTCCAACAATTAACAGGTCTTAAATCTTATGCATGCATAAGTTTTGGATGCAACTTCACTTCCGATCCTATTCGCTAAATTTAATATAAAAAAATGGCTGCCTTCTGCTATAATTTCTGGCATACTTACTTTTGATATTTAAGACATAATCCTAACAATAATACTTATAGTCTTTGTTTATTTGTGTTCGGCCTGAACCTGCAGTTGAAAGTGCAATGAATTTATCAACATCCGTGAATGTTAAGGCAGCAACAAGTAACAAGGCATAAATCTCTGCTTGCAATCGTAATGGTTGCCATTGTAAGCAATACAAAATGAAACCGGAAGTTACACAATGCACTTGAAACATGTAAAAAGTGATAATAACACGTATAGAGTAAATTACTAGAAACATGCCGAAAAGATAATTATACGATTGTTTACGGAAATATAGCGGAAATGAATTTGCATCCAATTTTCCTATTTAAGACTCGTCAATTACATACTATAATGCTAGTATATGAGCCTCTTATATTTATTTAAAAAAATAAAACAAGTTTTTTTTTATTTCTAGAATTAATTATAGACTATTTATGCTTATTTAAAGAAGACAAGCATAAAACACTTTTGAATGTACTTAACATGTAGGGTAGGCCTATCAATTAACGAGTGCCTTGTCCTTGAATGCTCAACGCTAATTGTTCAATGTCGGGTACATATTTAGTTACTGCTGAGTGGTCAAGTTTAAGTGGCCTCTTTGCCTTTGCTTAAAACAGGTTTCATATTTGATAAAATCTGTTCATACATGCAAGTTTAACCAAAAGCGAAAACTGGAGTGAATGCCTGGCAGTTGAGAACAGCAGACGACTTCCCTAAGCAGCTTCCCTTCAGAGTTTTTCGCAAATGGCACATTTTGGTGTCTTTTTATATGTTCAAAAGTAAACTTGCTGCATTTCATAATAGCCTATATACCGCCACACAAACAAAGATCCAGATATAAGAAGTAGTAAGATCAAGCCAGTCAGTTTTGATGTGGTATGAAAATATGAGTGCTTCAATGAACTTCTGAAAAATATCTATCTATCTTAGTGTGCCTTAAATGAAAAAAGTAGTTAAATGTTTTGAAATTGAATTCGCGGCAAGACATAGACTCTATTCAGTTTCATTGCATAATTCATTTCAGTGGTCTATGAGTTCAAGTTCTGTTACACAAAAGCTCAACTAATTGAAATGTGTTGCTATGTCATTCAGAAACATAGGCTTCAATAGTTGTCCAAGACTTAATAACCTCGTCTAAGTTAACGAACAATGTGTGCAACAGCAGATCTCTATATTCCGTATCACTTACTTATAGAAGAGACTTGAATGGCTTGTTAATCAATATAAGGTAATAAGCTATAAAATCATTTTAACCATTTTAACAATACAATCAGACACATATCGCGAGTCCAATGGTGAGATTTTTTAATTTTTAATACAAACTTGTCTGAACTTTAACACTCGACGTACAGCATGATTTTCATGTTATATTTTGCATTGAAAACTATCCTTCTGTGAGGTCTCCCTGGCGTGCCACTGAAAATCACCCCGCGTGCCAAGTCTGGCATGCGTTTCGTAGTTTGCCGACCCCTGCCCTAAGCTATTTAAAAATTAATATTGCATCTAATTATATATAATATACATATATATGGCGTCATTCCATCCTCAAAGGACGATGGCGCAGTCTCCCTTTCCTCTGCCCTTCGCCTTTCTCCTGGCTCGCTTCTCTTCACTCCTTTCTGTGAAGGTGGATTCTGCGGCTTGACTATCCTCGCGCACCTTGGTCCACCTTGTAAAAAAGTCTCAAAACCCGGACGAGCCGAAGCTCTAGAGCCGGGGCGTAACGCAATAGAAGTGAGTTATCAAAAACTCTGTCCGGGATCCAGCCACCCCACGTGCCATGTAAAAGGGAAGGATTCCGCAGGCCAGCGACCGTTCGCTGCGGTTCCCCTAAGGATCATTATCGTGGTGGCTCTCCCGTATATCTGCATTGTCACCCGGTAGCACAAATCATGCACTATAGGCACAGGCATCCAGGCACCGGGCGGGTCGTGAGACGGGGTTGCAGCATCCACTGCTTCCTCCCCACCGAGACCCCGTGGCCTCTCGGCAGTGCAACGGATCTCGGACACGCTGCGGGAGGTGCCTCTAAATAAAGAAAAATATACATTTTTATAACTCTCGGTTTGGAAAGGGGAGAGGGATCTGGTCGAGGCTAGGGGGAGGCGCACGTCCCCTTACCTACACCCCGTGGGACTTACACTCGATGATGTGCTTACAATCCTTTGAGCTATAGGCTCTTTGAGAAATTATTATTATTTTTTTATCTTTAAATTAAAAAAGACTTTTCCCAAATATTTGAAATGTTTACACAAGTATGATGTAAGTTGAAATTCTTTCTTTTAGTTTTTTTTTACATTTTTACAAAGAAAGCAATGTTATTTAAGAAAATATCAACTATTTTACATAAGAAAACAACTTTTTAAAATGTATTTGTATGTTTTAAAGTGAGTTTTTTTTTTTTAGGTCTACCTTAGGGCCGGATGGGACAGAGCTATACGCCCTATATCTAGTTCGCCTATGTCTAAATACTGACCCGATTTTAATATTGTTTCACATCATATATATGTATATATATATATATATATATATATATATATATATATATATATATATATATAGCCTATAGTCATTTATGGATAAATAGATATATTTCTATATATAAAAAGCTCTGTGTTTATCCAATCAATTTGGTTTATTTAAAGTCACGTGACCTTATTGCCGCATATTTTACCTTTGCACATGAGTCCTCGCTAGCTGAGTATCGGAGTGCCTTGCAGTCGACCCGGGATCTATTCTCCAATTTGTCTATATCTTTTTTTTTCTGAATATATAGATGTATTATTTCAATAAATATTACTCTAAAAAAACAAAGATTGTAAATCCAAGGGTAACACCGTCCAATTTAGCTTTTTGTTAAATAAAAAGACTTGCCTTTTTTTTAACACCATTGCAATATTTATTTTCAATTGTTTTCCTAAATGTCTTCGGTAAAAAAATAATAATTTTTATTAAATTCTTACATCTCCAGCTTTCTACCATTGTAGTTGTTTTTTTTAATTTTCACCTGCAGCTTATACAGGCCTGTTTTATTTTTCCCCGGGCAACGCCGGGTAATTGAGCTTATAATATATGGAGAGAGAGATATAGGCACACAAAAGCCTATATAGCGCCCCAGGGCAAATGGTTCAGCGACGCCCCCTTGCATACTGTGACTGCTTTGTTTAGTGCTATATTTAGACTATATTTGCCGTCCCTAGAAGTGTTGCCCTCGGGCATGTGCCCCCTTCCCTTCACCCTTTGTGAGGGCACTGGATATAGGATGTATATCGGTGTTTTTGTCGGCTTTAAAATTACTTTTTTCATATATAGATTATCGAAAATTCCCAATTTAAATCTATAAATACCCGTAAGTTTAGCAGCGTTGCCAACTTTTCAATATTGATCTTTTTTTTTTTTCAAATGATCAAGTCATACTTAGGTCCTCACACGATCTTGTCAATTAGTACAGGGCAGGGCAGTGCGGTGCTCTGGTGCATAAGGGCGGCACCGTAACGGGGCGGCAAGGGAAGCGATTCTAACATTTTAAGGGGCGGTATTTCGAAATCGTACATCATACTTAGATAATCTACCATACGCTCCTGAATTTCGTTGCCCTTACAACTTGGTTCTAAAAAAAAAAAAACACTTTTCATTACTTTGGAATTTAATTGTTAACAGTCATTTGTGGTAAACTCACTAGAAGCGCCAGCGCTCAGCCTGGTGCCATGGCACTTATTCACTATGGCTCCAACCTATAAACTACAATTAATCCTGGCTCATTGCGGTGCTCACCAATGAATGAAGAATGTGTGACTGTATTTGTATCTTGTATCTTTATTTTGTATATATGAATGTACTTACTCTCTTCTATAACTGTGTACATGCATCAATATATATATATATATATATATTCCTTATATTATTATACAAGCTTAGTTATCTGCCCGTATATATATCTAACATGTTTACACTCCCCTTGTATGTACAGTCTAAACACCCCCCCACCCTCGCCAAGCCCTTGTATGTACAGTCTAAACCCCCCCCCCCACCCTCGTCAAGCCCTCCCTTTGATCCCCCTCTCGGCTACTGACCACTGGTCAAGATAAGCAAATTGCGTCTACACGCGAAAATCTATTGCAGTCGGCCCAGGTGGCCAGGGAAACTCTTCCCCCGTAAACTGACACATACGCAACAGCCCTCGTCTGGATGTATGGTATCAAAGAGCTTTTGTATCCCTCCCCCGACCGCCCTCTTCTCCCCCCTTCCCTTGCCCCTACCCCCACAGAGGGCACGTCTTGGTTAAGATAGAAATAAGAAACGGGTATTGGGGCCTTAGACTCGGAATGAAACAGTCCAGTCTTCGGTCGATCCAAATATATATACTGTTTACACTGTAAATTTGTGTTACGGATTAACTTCTGCTATCTATCGTTTATGCCTAAATAAACAGGATTTGAAACTCATCCCAGCATTGAATCAATCATTGTTCTTGTGTCTGCTCATATACTAGCACTCGTGTCATATAGTAGTAAAAATTACTCTATTCAATAGGCTTACAGCACCCGCCAGCCAAGCGGGATAACGGACTAAAATATAAATAATTCTAAGGCCCAAACTTCACTGTGACATCATAATAATCAGCCTCTACACGAGCCAAATAACCACGTAGAGTGCCCGCCACGCTACACCTGAGGACCTCGCCGGGATCAGAAACTCTGCAAACACCCTGCAGGCCTGGGCCTATTGTCATCACATTGAACTTGGCACCCTTAGATGGGGGCTCACTCCGTTTGCTGAAATTCCAACAGGACACCGCTACCACAGTACAGAATTCGACACTCGATATCATCTGCTCTTTCGCCATTACAGCTCTGACACTTGGTCACCTGCTCCTGCGCAACCATAGACCTGACAATCGGTCACCCGCTCCTGCGCCATCACCGCTCTGACGTTCCGTCACCTGCTCCTGCGCTACCACCACTCCGACGTTTCCGTCACCTGCTCCTGCGCCATCACAGCTCCGACACTCGGTGTCGCCTGCTCCAGTAGACTATTCGGCTAACTGTTCCAGTGTTCCAGTGCCTGGCTACCGTACATCGCTAGCAAAAGCTAGCGACGGGGCAACGCTCGCCCTTAGCCGCTTCAAGACGCTTGTTCCAGCGTTCCAGATTACCAGTGTACCAGACACGCCCCTGTGTCGCTAGTGCCTAGCGCAAAAATAAACAATAACATTCATTAGCACTTGAACCTCTATTCACTCTGATTAACCAGTGCGCTATAGGCCGCTCCACCATCAACACCAATCAACGAGACCAGTGCTGTCACCCCAGTCGACAACGCAACGAGGGACAAGAGTGCGAGTGTGTGGAAGACTGAGAAATAAACCTGGTGAGTACCGCTTTTTGTCTGGATTAAGAGACAGTTTAGGTTAGGAGCCATTTAGCGCCACAGCATACCATGGCAGAGCTGGTTAACTTTCGTAAGGCCATTAGGGAAGAAGCGATAGCACTGAATCTCCAAGGGGACGAGGTGTATAAATACGTCCAAGAGCAGTTAGAGAGAAGGGATAGGGAACTAGAGCGAGAGAGAAGGGATAAGGAACTAGAATTAGAGGTAGAGGGAAAACGTCGACAGGACGACTTGAAGAAACTAGAATTAGAGCTAGAGAGGGAGAGAGAAATTAGACAGGCAGAGCTAGAGAGGGAGAGAGAAACTAGACAGGCAGAGCTAGAGAGGGAGAGAGAAACTAGACAGGCAGAGCTAGAGAGGGAGAGAGAAACTAGACAGGCAGAGCTAGAAATAAAAAAACTAGAGACCGACAAAGAGATTAGACTAGCAGAAATTGCAGGTAGAAACAGGCAATCAGACGACCCACCCCTTTCCCCACCCGGCTCCCTTCATAGCGGTTTTGCAAACGGGCGCCATGTGCCCGTCTGGACTGACACCTTCTTACCAAATCAAGAACAATTCGATACCTACCTCACACGTTTTGAGGAGGCTATGGCGTACCACGACGTGCCTCGCGAGTCCTGGTGCAGGAACCTAGTACACACCCTCAGGGGAGACACCTATGAGGTCTACGCTAAACTAAGCCCCTCCGATCAGGACCCATATATACAACTAAAAAATGCCCTGCTTAACAAATTTGAGTTAAACGCACGGGCGTTTCAGAGTATGTTCAGGTCAGCCAGACTAGAAGAGGGAGAGTCAGTCAGAGAGTTAGTTGAGAGGCTAAGGAAATACCTTAACAAATGGATTGAATTAGCAGATCAGGATAGAACATATGAAGGCCTAATGGATCTGATCCTTTCAGAACAGTTACAATCTCTCATGCCCAGAACCGTAAAAACCTTCTTAGCCGAATGGGGTTTAGAGGGACTAAACGAAATTATCGTGGCCGCCGATCGATATATGTTGGCCCACAAGGATGAGTGTGCCAACCCCCCCTCTCACCCACATCACAATAGGCAGGAGAAAAACAAAGAGGAGTCGTACAGGCACAAAACCCCAAAAGGCCCCCCCCCCCGCTCCCCAGCAACGCACGCCCCATTTCGGCCAACATCGGCCCCAAAATCTACGTGGAGAACCCCGTCCCACTGGGCCCACAAATCCGTCGGCTCACGAGAAAACCAGAGGCGGCCCCACCCCTTTCTTCCCCGCAGGAGCGTTCTGTGCTCTGACACCTACCATGCATTCGGGACAAGACTCTACTAACGGTCTGTCGGAGCAAGAGGCAGAAACGCCCTACCCCCGCTACTTTACACCTGAGTACGCCGAGCACTTAGGGCGCCCCGTTACGTACGAAGACGGGCGCCACCCTACACCCCCTCAAACGGTAAGCCAAGAGCGGCCGCGAAGAGAACCCAACACCCGTCAGCCCGCCCTACTGGGTTTCGCCGCCGCGATTTACCCAGGTGGCGCCCCAGGCTCCGGGCCCTTGAACCGGACCCATAGCAACTCTACGGAGAAACTAAAAATCAATAATCAACTCGCCTCATATTTGTTCGACACAGGCTGTGAGTCAGAAGGCATAGCCAAACGGGCATATATCCGCGACTCCGACTTCACCGGGGACACTGTCCAAATTCAGAGCATATGGGGCCACGTGGAAACGCTCCCCACGGCATTAGTGCACATTGAATCAGCCCAATTTACCGGGTTAGCGACATTAGCAGTGCGAGAAGACCTGCCGTATGATGTCATTCTAGGCAAGAAGTACTTTACCCCATGTCACTATGGATCCCCACCTCCCCACGCGTCGGTGGTCGCCCGGACACACCCCGAACCTAGCGCCACCCAGCCGACCTTAAACCCGTCCCATCAAGAATTCCTGAAGGCACAACAGGAGGACCCTACCCTAAAAAGGCTGCTAAACGAAGCAAAGACCTATCAAGGGAAACCAAGGTCAGCAGGCCACTACTCACTCAAGGGACAGCTGTTATACCGCCAGGTGCCCCTACCAGATGGGACAAAAAGAAATCAATTAGTAGTCCCCTCCCCCTACCGTAAGCAAGTGATAGAGGCCGCTTATGACTCCGTCGGGCGGAGTTGTCGGGGCCAGAATGCCACTCTCAGTAAGATAAAACATTATTACTTCTGGCCAGGCATGCATGTGGGAGTAAACCGCCACCTGTGCAAACTCACGTCACGGAACTACTACACCCCACCCGTACCGTTATCACGGCAGCCGGAGGGGGGAACTCCATTTCAAGGGGTCCCCATAGACCTCGGGGGACCCTTCAAAAGGACATGTAACAGAAATAACAGGACTGGTAGCAAATAGACAATAGACATACTTTTCTCTCGTTGGGTTCGCCTAGCTTAGGACTAGTACCGTAAGTTTATAGTAAAACAGACAATTGCACGCCTGACTAATTGTCTCGTAAAAGGGGGGATGGTGTGGTAAACTCACTAGAAGCGCCAGCGCTCAGCCTGGTGCCATGGCACTTATTCACTATGGCTCCAACCTATAAACTACAATTAATCCTGGCTCATTGCGGTGCTCACCAATGAATGAAGAATGTGTGACTGTATTTGTATCTTGTATCTTTATTTTGTATATATGAATGTACTTACTCTCTTCTATAACTGTGTACATGCATCAATATATATATATATATATATATTCCTTATATTATTATACAAGCTTAGTTATCTGCCCGTATATATATCTAACATGTTTACACTCCCCTTGTATGTACAGTCTAAACACCCCCCCACCCTCGTCAAGCCCTCCCTTTGATCCCCCTCTCGGCTACTGACCACTGGTCAAGATAAGCAAATTGCGTCTACACGCGAAAATCTATTGCAGTCGGCCCAGGTGGCCAGGGAAACTCTTCCCCCGTAAACTGACACATACGCAACAGCCCTCGTCTGGATGTATGGTATCAAAGAGCTTTTGTATCCCTCCCCCGACCGCCCTCTTCTCCCCCCTTCCCTTGCCCCTACCCCCACAGAGGGCACGTCTTGGTTAAGATAGAAATAAGAAACGGGTATTGGGGCCTTAGACTCGGAATGAAACAGTCCAGTCTTCGGTCGATCCAAATATATATACTGTTTACACTGTAAATTTGTGTTACGGATTAACTTCTGCTATCTATCGTTTATGCCTAAATAAACAGGATTTGAAACTCATCCCAGCATTGAATCAATCATTGTTCTTGTGTCTGCTCATATACTAGCACTCGTGTCATATAGTAGTAAAAATTACTCTATTCAATAGGCTTACAGCACCCGCCAGCCAAGCGGGATAACGGACTAAAATATAAATAATTCTAAGGCCCAAACTTCACTGTGACATCATAATAATCAGCCTCTACACGAGCCAAATAACCACGTAGAGTGCCCGCCACGCTACATCATTTAAATAATATATATATAATAGACTTGATAAATCAAAAATTTTAAGAACTACAATTTAAAGTTAAATTGGAAATCATATAGAAAATATTCTGGACTCATATAGGCTAAGCTTAGAATTTATATTACAGACACGATATAGGGCCAAGGGCAGACAACTAGGCTAAAGCTTTTTATTGTTCGTTTTGGCTGAGTCATTCGTTTCTTTACTTTTAAGTGATAAGTTATTGTTCCTGTCCTATTTTGATTTTCGCATTTGTTTTTTTTTTTTTGTTTTTTATCAGCCAATGTTGATCGTTTATCCTAAAATAGCCGTCAATAATAATGAAAATGTGGGCCTTGTATTCTTCCATTGGAAATCACCTGTGATACTTCACCCACATTCTAATTAAGCTTGCTAAATTTTATTGCTGCATAATGAAGTCTAAGCTTACATTTCAATATTTACCAAACAACTACAACACATTTGCTCTACTTTAGAATGTATTGTAGGCTACACTAAAAATACATATTGACCTAGCCTATAAAGAAATTCGCAACACTGTAATGATTTTGCAGAATGAAAGGAAATTCCCGTATGGAGACGGAAGAGGAAATGGACAAGGGAAATTCCTTAATGTAACTAAATTATTAAGACTTTAGAGTTAATGTAGGCCTACGGCGTATAATGTTTTCGGACTTTAATTCAGAAGTAAACAAAAGTAAGTATAACTATAAACTATAAGGGTTTTATTAAACATAGTGTAAATTGATAATATTTTAAATATAGCTTATATCTATGGTACACTATCTAACCGTTCTAACGTTGTTAAGATGTATAGTTGTAGTTGTTGGATCTTTGCAACATATTTTGTTGTTGTTGTCATTGTTTGGATTGGGCGTTTTAGTGTTTGTTGTTATTGTTTTGCTAATTCATTGATTATGGCCTTGGGTTTACAAATTCAACTATGTGGCTTATTTAATTTATTAGAAAAGTAATGAGCATGTTACCACTTCTACTTAAGATTTATTTCAGATTTAGAGCAATTTCGAAATGTAATTGTATAATTATATGATGTAATGTGTTGATTGACTTAGTCTGGTAGGCCATACTGTTTATAAGGATCATACTAAAATCTACATATAAATCTGCATCTATTCATTAGGCTTATATGCGACCTAGATAACCTACTACTGTTTATATTTGGCCTATTGAGGCCAGCAAAACCTTTCCTATATTTAATGGTAGCACAAATATATGCTAACATAAAAAAATCCATGCTTATATAATAGTTTATTTATCCATAAATACCGTACTCGAAATATAATATAAGACATTTACAAAGCCTGTTAATGCTCTGGGGAGGTAACCCTGTGCATACCTACGATGGTGGGTCATATTGATTTATAACAGACGAATAACACTGTTACACAAGCCTACAACAAAAATCAGATAGTTCGAATTGGAGGAATCATAAAACGTTCGTTTGCGCAAATTCTCTTCATCAAAGAAATCTAAACCCTTTTCGAAACAATTTTGTGTCACGCCCATTTTCTAGTGAAAATACGACCAGGTCACTTTTAACTTAAACCTTTCTTCCGACTTGTTGTCACTTGAACATTAAGTGGCTGAAATAAGAAAACAAATTTTATTAGTAATTATTATTCCTACCAATTAGTGAGTACTTTTGTGACAACTAGTTCTCCAAATACATTTGTTTTATTTTTTCTTAGTGAACATGTCCGCGGGAGGGAGTAAGTGTCAACGGGACTATCTGTGGTGTGACTAAATATCAGGGATAAAATACCGCGGTATCAAATGTCGCGGTATCAAATGTCGCGGTATCAAATATCGCGGTATCAAATGTCGCGGTATCAAATGTCGCGGTATCAAATATCGCGGTATCAAATGTCGCGGTATCAAATGTCGCGGTATCAAATGTCGCGGTATCAAATATCGCGGTATCAAATGTCGCGGTATTAAATGTCGCGGTATCAAATGTCGCGGTATTAAATGTCGCGGTATCAAATATCGCGGTATCAAATGTCGCGGTATCAAATGTCGCGGTATCAAATGTCGCGGTATCAAATGTCGCGGTATCAAATGTCGCGGTATCAAATGTCGCGGTATCAAATGTCGCGGTATTAAATGTCGCGGTATTAAATGTCGCGGTATCAAATATCGCGGTATCAAATGTCGCGGTATCAAATGTCGCGGTATCAAATGTCGCGGTATCAAATGTCGCGGTATCAAATGTCGCGGTATCAAATATCGCGATATCAAATGTCGCGGTATCAAATGTCGCGGTATCAAATGTCCATACACCGTATAACAACGAAACACTGGAATGTGGCTATTGGTGACCTCCTTCCCCTGCAGTAGAATATAGAACTCCAAATCGGTTCGTGACCGAAAAACTAGATTTAATGTCAATTTCATTACGTTTGAAAAGGTGAAAAGGAAAAATAGACTCCTAATAGGCCTACTACCAAAGGGCAACCATGAATGTCGGGGACCTACTTGGGGCCCCTGCACGACATTGCTGACGCCCCGTGTGGGAGGCTTCAGTATATTATACTGTTTTTTTTTTTCTAATTTTTTTCTGATCTCGCTATTTTTCTTTTTTTTTTTAATTTGCTATATTTTGTGTATGGTCATAATGTGTCTACGGACCGGCTAGTGATTACACAATTGCCTATCTGATGAATGTTGCCTTTGTAATAAATATTTCTTACAGGGAATCATTCAAGATGAATGCCATTGAATACAATAATAGACTAGTTCAAACGATTCGGCCAGTTTTTGAAACATTTATAAATCCTTTAAACATTGTCTATGTGTTTCATCACTATGACCTTGGAGTACTGGTAACAAAAGATATAGTAAGTCTTACTTTCTTATATAAATAATCATTCCTATCCAGTGGCGTATCCAGAATAGTGAGGTTAATGAGGAGGGGGGGGGGGGGGTCAAATAGTGTACGGTGAGCAGGACCGCTCTATATTTTTTAAAGCCCTGGGCGAAAACCAATTCTACACCCTTATTAAAGTGCCTTTGGCGGGGAAAAACTGAGTAATGTTAGGGCATACCTTCTATTTTCTAAGACAAATAAAATACCCTTCACCTTTCATTACCTAGTAATTTGTCTGCCTATGCTAGTAGCGCGCAGAAGTACTAAACGTTAATTAAGGTTTTATTTTTAAATCCACAATAAAAATCTTCAATTATGCGTCCCTTCCCCAAAAAATGAGCCCCAAGCGACCGCCTGGGTTGCCTATATGTACGAGCCGGCCCTGACGGTGAGGGAAGGCAGTAACAGGCACATTTTAAATACACGCTGCAATAAACTATTTAGAAAGCAATATTTTATCTGTGTAGAAAGTAAAGTTATCGCACCCCTACCCCTTTTCCCAAATAAACAACTCCTTGGTTTTAGAAAGGAAAAAGTATGTCTGCTTGAAATGGTTAATGCCCCCCCCCCCCCACACCTGCTCCCTTTTCTTAACTACGCCACTGATTCATTGCCCATGCATTGATTTTTGTTACAGATATTCAATTTTCAAAACTTTGACTTACTTGCTATTTTATGCACTAGCATGGGCGTGAGCATGATTTTTTTTCTAAATTTTAGTGTAGGTCATATATATTATCTGTGTTTAAAATAACGGTATTTCACTGGAGGTCATAGGTGGCGGGATGTGGTCGAAAGTTTGGTTAGGCTACATAGTACACAAAGTCCACTAGCTATATAAAATTAGCTTTTTGAAGGAAGTAATATAGCAAAACACCTGTTTCTCTATTTTAGCAAGCTGTGAAGGCTTGCTGTTCTTCCATGGGTGGTATGGAAGGAGCAAATTTACTATTGGATCGAATATCACTTTATAACAACTGGTTTGAATGTCTTCTGAAAGTACTTAGAGATCCACACGTAAAGCTTCCTCATGTTGCTGATGCATTCACAAACTTAAAAGGTAAATAACATAAATGAATGTTCATAACTAGCGGCTGTAACACGATAATAAAGTCACTTAACGGCAAATTGTTAAGGAAAGACGGTTGTTATGGCCCTCTTTATGATGACTATTATTACGACTCGTTAAATCGGATTCAATGAATATAGTTGTATCTTTATTAGAAGTCTCTAGATTCTGCTAATCTGTAGCCCAAGCTAGGGGTTCCTTGACTGACAGGTCTATGCAGCAATGTAGTTATATTCGTGATAATTATCTTCAACACCTTTCTCAACAATGATAGATCACACAACTCCAGTTGTTGAATAAACAATTTTATTTAAATTGTAGACTCAATATAAACGATCAATAAACTTCATCAACTGATGGCAACATAAGTTTCAATACAATGGCATACAATATACAAATGAATATAGCGACTTCACTCGACAAACTTCCGAACTGAACTAACTTTAAGGAGGTCGGGACTTTTCAAAGAAAACTATCATCGAAGATTCTCCAGGGTCTTAATACGCATTTTAACCTCTTTCTCTATAATTACTACGATCCAGAATTATCCTCCAATTTCCACGGGATTTGAACGAATTATTTTATTTAAACTGCCCTCAGGGCATAAAGGTCAAACCTTGGTCGCTTTGGACTCTGATACGCACTTGTTAAGAGGTCAATGCCTTACTACGTCATTCATTTATGACCGAGATTCGTAACACGACCGCCCTTAAAAAATTTTATAATTATTTCTTTTACATTTTACAATACAAAAAAAATGTTAATTTTAAGGAATAATTATAAAAGAAAATTTTCCGGGGAAAACAATACCATTCAATTGGCTATCCCAATAATTCAATCGAACTGATAACAATAACATATAATATATGCAATCTAAGTTCATCTTATCAAATGGCTTAACTACAGTCATTCAATCATTCAATTTTTAATTCAAAACAATGGACAATTAAATTGTTTATCTAAATCTTGTATACAAGAAAAATACATAGTTACACATTATACAATTTAATAATTTCCATTCCATTAACATTCCACGTTAATAAAAACTCTCTCGTTCATTTAATTATAAACTAATATCTTTTACAATTTGTAATTATACAACAAAAGAAAAAATCACTTAATGTCTATGCAGACACGACTTATTTTTTCATAAGGAGAAAAACCCAACGTTCTGATAGAACACATGCTAGGCCTAACTCAATTACAAAACAAAAAAAATACTAGCCCTGACCTAATTTCACTTTACAACAAAAAATATTATTGCTTCGACAGTATTTTTTTTCATGTTTGTAGGCTGGCTAACACATTAAACTTTAAACAATACTGTCTGTGTCAAAACCCAAAATTTCTAGGTCAGTATTCCGCACTCTCTCTCTCTATTCCTTTTTTCACCCTCTCATTCTCAATTGATTCTAACAATATTGACATCGCTATGCAAATTTACCTCATCACAGCCTAGGTCAAAGAAAATAAATCTCTACGCGATTAAATAGTTATCGTATTAAATGAGCATTCTTTAACAACTTATTATCTCAATATTAAATTCATTTATGTTATTTTAAGAACATTAAACATAGTCTGTTCACGAATTAAAATAGTTTATAGCAAAAATCATTAAAAATATTTCAATTTCTCATTTTACCATGACCTTCCGATGTCCTTATTTTCTTTTTAAAAGAGTTCACATTGAAACATTCTATCTTTCATGCAGACATGGATTTACTTGAAACAATTTTGGTTAATTTACTTAATTAACTATCAATCAAAGCAGATTATATTATCTTCATACAATCTTAGTACTACACAGTAAGTACTTATTTTCTTTAGATTACATCAAAGACATTTCAAATACAATATTATTGACGTAGAAAAGATTAAAGCATAGGCTACTATTAATTTTTTTTTTTTTCAGACAGAAATCAATTTTAGCAATTTATGTACAAAACAAACTGCTGTTTTGACTGGTGTGGTAAAACATTCCATTTCCAATCTTTTCAGTGGGGTACATTGCTCTTTTCCATTTTCCATAAAGGTTTTATTCATTAGGTTCTAGGTTCTCCTGTTACTTCACAGTGTTCAGGTCTACCCAATCTTTTGCTTTTCAGTACAATTCATTCAATCTATTTTAACTAATACAAAAAAAAAATAGATTAGTTTTACAATCTTGACATGAAATCCTTAATTAATAATACATTTGTTGAACATTGGTATGTCAACATTATAAATTTTCAACCATGAAATTCTCAATCATTCTGGTTTGCAGTGTCAAATCAGTGGCCCATATCCTAAATTTATACAAACAAGGATACAAAGTTTTATTAGTTTCTACTTTTGGTCTGCTTTTCATGTAACAGTATCCTAAAAGTGAAAAATCATATATAATACAATTCTTGGAATTCTTTTTAGTCATAGTTCTGCCTTGCTGCAACTATTTTTACCCTTCATTATCATACATTCAGTGATAATAGAACAAATGAATAAATTCACATAGAAGAAATTTGCATCTTGACTCAGTGCAATATTTCAACAACAGTACATGATAAAATATTTTCCATAGTACAATCATAAAACATTTCTCAATACTTTAGTGATAGAAAAATTCTCTTTTCTTAAAACCATTTACATCTTTTTCAATCAAATTATCCTCTCTGCTAAATGTTTCAATTATCATTTCCAGAGATTCTCAAACATATCTTATAATCAGTCCACATTTATAATGTCCTCTGATTTAGAAACCAATTCTGCGGATAAAACTGATCTTTTTCTCTTATAGCAATTATTTTTAATGCTCAACCTAACAAGTTTGTTTAGAAATATCACACTATAATGATATTTACTCTAACAATACTTTTACTCATTCCTTTTTCTTCACAAGTAAGGGATTTAGTTTTAAAATAGTAAGTTTGGTAACTAACTATCAGTGAATTTGTCATTCAATTCATCCTGTACTCCAGGCATAAATTTTACAAATAAGAGTAACAATGTTAACAACATCAAGCTTTTTCCAATTGTTTTCAGAAGGTAAGGCTTTATCATTTTCAAATGATATAATATTTTTGCCTTTCTTTCATCACACAACAATGGCATCTGCATGTGAGCAGTGTACAATTTTTTTCTAACAAAAACAGTTATGTCAGACAAAAAAATTATGTACTTATCTAGGTACTTGATCAGCCCAAGGAGGTCCAATTCGGTCTGCCATTCCTCTGGAAGTAGTTTGAGTGGTCCTCGGACAGTGGGTCCAAAGATTGGTCCATAGGCTCCTCGACTTTCCGGATAGGATTCAGTTATCACCTCATGCTCCAGGCATAAGTTCTTTAGGACTGGATTGAAGAGTTCCAAGGTGAAGTTGGTCCTTCGATCTGTCGGTATGGATTGTGGTAACCCATAGCTTTTGGTATTTTCGGTCCAGTTCTCAGCACTCGTTTCTTCGGTGATGCTCCTCCAAACTACATCTGTACCGGCAACTGCAGGTTTGCATTGTTGTTTGTTCATGCTGTGGTCTATATGTTCATAGACATCATTAGTAGGAGTTTCTTTCTCGTCGACAGCTTTCTCATGCAACTGTAGCAACTCTGGGTCTACTTTCTGCTCAGCAATCAATTCATTTTGCGATGACTTCTTTGATTGATCATTTCCTTTCGGACAATTTTCAATCATGGAGAAAATAGTAGTATCAAGTTCCACTTCTTCTTCCTCTTTCTTCTCTCGTGGGAGAATTTCTTCTTTCTTTTTCTTTTCTTGTGAGAGAATTTCTTCTTTCTTTTTCTGTGGTGTCATACCATTTATGACATCACCTACAGGATAAAGTTCTTTTCCTTTTCCTGTCTCCACCATAGGACTAGGGTCTGGATTTTCCTTCACAATCAGTTCAGGTCTCACCCTCCCTTTCGCCAAATCATTTGCTAGGATAACAGATATGCCCTCAACAGGAAGTTTTGATATTACTCCAACTGTCACATATCCTGTCACCAAGTCAGATGCTAGGTATATCCTATGTAGAGGTATTTCTTCTTTCCATTCAAAACCTCTCAATAGGACAGTCTGTCCTGTCAATGTATTATCATTCAATGGTAATACATCTTTAAGCAGCAGTGTTAATGATGCTCCTGTGTCTCGTAATATGTTTACGGACTTCAGTGGTCCTTCCTTTTGTAAGGCCACACAACCTTCACTAATGAACGGTTGAAAACTGCACAGGGTCTCTGTGTCAATTTTATTCTTCCCTTGACCATGACTTTCGGGTGTTGTTTCATCTTTCGATGACTTCAGACTCTTGTTCGAGTCAAAAATACTTTGGTCTACTTTTTCGTCTCTGTGGACTTGGACAATTAATCCAATAGTAGCCATTCTGTATTTATAATCAGGATATTTATCCTCATTATCTTCAGTTGTAGATTTCTCTACCTTCTGACTTTTGCTCTCAGGCAAATCCACCCTCAGTGTTTCTGGTTTAGAAGAATCTTTCTTCGAATTCAGTTCGTTTGTATTTTCGCTTTCTTGTACATTCTGTATTTGTGCATGTCTGACGCACATGACCACTTTATTAGGTCCTTTTTCTTTTCTTATACTCCAACAGTCTTCTATGTTATGTCCTGTTCTTTTACAAAAAGTACATTGGACGTTTTTGTTGACAGGTTTCTTATTCTCATCATTTTGTTTCACAAAATGCTCTTTTTCACGATGTTGTTTTTGTGTGTTTTCTCCTTGCCGTTGTGATCTATTAAAATTCTTTCCATCAGCTGTCCTATGACACAGTGCATACTGTTCAGCTAAATCAGCAGCCTTATGTGGGTCAGTGATATCACGCTCGGATAAATACATTCTTATATCCGGCCTCACTTTGTTAATAAAATCCTCTAACAGAATGATATCTTTCATTTCTTTTAATGTGGAGATATTTCTGGATTTTATCCACTGATCCATTAACTTTTCTTCTGCTCTAAGGAAGTCTAAGTGTGTTTGGTAAGGGGACATTGTGTACTGACGGAACCTTTTCCGATAACTTTCCGGTATTTGGTTATAGGCTTTAAGTACAGTGTCTTTAATGATTTCATAATCATTTAAATTCTCCTCTTTTAACAATAGAACACAATCTCTTGCCCTTCCCTGAGTAAAAGCTGTTCTGACTAATATTCCCCATTTATCTTCTGGGAACTTAAAATCTCTGCAAGAAATTTCAAAGGTCTGGAAGAAATTAGCTATTTCACTTTCTTTATCAATGTAGGTAGGGACTAGCTTTTTCCATCTGGCCATCTCTACATCATTATGAGATTCTTTTTTAGTAGCTCCTATCTTCGCCAGTTCTATTCTTTCCTGACTTTCTGTTTCTCTTTGACTTTTCTTATCTCTTTCCTGACTTTCTATTTCTAGACGTCTTTGTTCCACCTCAAGACGTTTTTGTTCCATCTCCATTTCCATCCGTTTCATTTCTAACTGAAATCTAAACTGTTCTGACATAGATTTCGACGTCTGACCTTCAACTTGATATCCCTCCGCGCTTGATTCTACTTTCAACCTTCCACTCGCAATCAACACATCTTTTATCTGCTGTGTCAACACAGTCCTCGATGGTGTAGTCTCAGTAACTTCTATCTTTAAGATCTCAGCGATCTCTTTTAACTTCTTTATTGATAAAGTTTTCAGAACTTCTTCTTCTGGATTTTCAATAAATTCCATTCTTTAGTTAAGAGATTTATAAAATGTAAATTTCCAACTTACGTTTTTCCAATCGGAAGAATAATTTCAGCGTTCTTAGGCTTGCTCAGTAGGTCACGGCTTTACACACAACACAACTTGAATATATGCTTCACTATACAACTATATCGGACGCAGCCCGCAAACTGTTATGGCCCTCTTTATGATGACTATTATTACGACTCGTTAAATCGGATTCAATGAATATAGTTGTATCTTTATTAGAAGTCTCTAGATTCTGCTAATCTGTAGCCCAAGCTAGGGGTTCCTTGACTGACAGGTCTATGCAGCAATGTAGTTATATTCGTGATAATTATCTTCAACACCTTTCTCAACAATGATAGATCACACAACTCCAGTTGTTGAATAAACAATTTTATTTAAATTGTAGACTCAATATAAACGATCAATAAACTTCATCAACTGATGGCAACATAAGTTTCAATACAATGGCATACAATATACAAATGAATATAGCGACTTCACTCGACAAACTTCCGAACTGAACTAACTTTAAGGAGGTCGGGACTTTTCAAAGAAAACTATCATCGAAGATTCTCCAGGGTCTTAATACGCATTTTAACCTCTTTCTCTATAATTACTACGATCCAGAATTATCCTCCAATTTCCACGGGATTTGAACGAATTATTTTATTTAAACTGCCCTCAGGGCATAAAGGTCAAACCTTGGTCGCTTTGGACTCTGATACGCACTTGTTAAGAGGTCAATGCCTTACTACGTCATTCATTTATGACCGAGATTCGTAACACGGTTAAAATGTAAAGTTGTAATTATAGGCTTACACGATAAAATAAATCATTGAATTCTAACTTAAAAATAGAAATCAAAATCTAATTTAAGCATTATCTTTTCCGATTTTTTTTTCACGTTTTTTAAATGTTTTCTCATAGACTATAATAAGATGGACCGCTTGCTCTATTTTTCGAGCTTATATGTAATTTTTTTTTTCCTTGCGCAACCAATAAGGCTGTCTTAAATTACTTCTACGCACCTCCTTGTTTCTTAAATGTTTCCGCTGTATAGAACTTTCGATTTTAATTTTAATTTTTCATTGGAAAATAAAAGCGATTCAATAAAACGGAAGTGTAACGTATTATACGAATCGGGAATTCCGAAAAGCAGTCTTTCGAGTCATAATATAGCAGAAATACTAAAGCAAGCGGTCCATGGTTTTCTTTAGTTGATGGGTCCCAAAAAAAAGAAGATGCATATGCTAGTAGGCCTATAAAAAAAAAGTTAAGTACCCGTCGGACCAAATTGATCATAGGGCCGGTGAAGCAGTGTCCACCAGTTTCTGTGGCCACGGCATACTAGGGGATGCGTGGTCAGCACAGTGGCCAGCCACCTTTACTTTACCCCAACTAATGTCAGTTACCCATCAGAGCTGGGGAGACTCAGGGACACCCTCCAGTCCAGGGAACTAGTCCTAGCCAGGATTCGAACCCAGGACCTTCTGTACGCCAGTCGAACGCACTGCCGCTCGGCTACCGCACCCCCATAATATGCCAGTATAGGTCTAACCAATGTTAGTATTATATATTTATGTTCTTGTTACATTTGTAAACTTTTTCTTTTCATGAAGCCTAAATATTTGTTTGATGTTTTAAATAGTTTATGTTGATTCCATGATGTTTTTCATTTGTTACTGAAAATATTAGGTATTTCGTGATTTTACGTTCAGTTAAAAGTTTTTTAATAAAACATAAAGTTGTCTATTAACTTACCATTAAAGAAGACATTGTGATCAAATTAAAGAGCAATTAATGTTTTACAGCATAACCTGTCCATTTCAACTCTGATTATTTTATTTAAACCATTCTCGCAGTCTTCATTTTCTAACAAATATAGTTCAATTGAATTTTCACGAACAAAAACAAAAACATTTCGTTTATTAAGATAACAACCTATTGCAAAACTTAGATAAAGATAAAGACAAAAACACTGTCCGTATCCCTTATCCGAGAACAAATTCATTTAAGTACTCTTTCTTCCCGAGTGGCATTCGGGCATGGAATGGGTTGCCTGAACAAACCAGGAAAACCAATAACCTAACATTATTTAAAACATTAATCAAAATGCAAGACTAGTCTCGGACCACGAATGAGTGTAGGGTGCAATAATCTTCTTCATATAAGGAGCGTCTGTAATGTATAAGATAAGATAAGATAATAATATGCAGATTAGTAGGCCTAAGGATTAGTTTTTAAAGACACACAGTTTAGTTGTAGGCCCTATAGCTTATAAGTAGACATTTAATGTACAAAAAATTAATGTTCGCTAACATTATAGATTATACCAAATTTAATGTTTATAATCGTAGTCTTGCTTATTTTTCTTTTAAGAGAAACTTGATCAAGAATTTAATACAGCCCTAAGGGAGGTAAGCCTAATTATATATATATTATTTTTTTAAATAGTTATTTTAATGTCAGCCAATGAATTTAATTCTTTTAAATTAATAATTAAAATTTTACTTTGTTTTTGTTCACCAGGAAGCAGAACCAATACAGGAACTATGGGATACTCTACAAAGTAAGTTTGTTTCTATGTTTGTTTGTTGTGTGTTTTTGTTGCTTTTTGTGCAGTTTAGAAATGGTTTCGAATTGCTGCATATTACATTTTCTCCCTTCATTTATATTTATAAGATAAATAATGAAAGCTCTTTATGATGTTTGTGGGAGAATTATGAATTCGAACAATTTTTTTTCCTTTTTTTTCCCACTTTGTTCTTGGTTATTGAATATCTCGAGAGGACCGTGAGCATACTCACCTGCATGTCAATAAACCTATATCCTCTTAGCCTCTCAACTTGTTAATTTTATTGTCAACAAAAAATTTGTTTATTTTGTACGTGTCATTGGTGTATTAAATAAAAAGGGTAAACAATGAACGTGTAACAATTAATTAGCTAACAGTTCAGTTTATCAATGCCTTAAAGTAATCTTGATTAGACCTACACATATTAGTCCCTGGCAATTCGGCTATCTAGTAATGTACTTTAAACTGTAACAGTAGCTACAATAATGGAAGAGTGTTGTTTTTAAGAAGGATTTTTGGGATTCACTGACCAGACAGGATCAGCAAAGTAAAACTGTGGCAGCGGACAAAGCCAAAGCCTTTAGAACAAGAAATCCTTCAGAAACGATGGCTATAAAGTCCAAAAACCTGTTTTCAGCACAACTAGGCAAGCCCTGAACTAGAACCCTCAGGGAAAACACAAAAAGGCCGGTCAATGTACATTTGGCGCAGAGAGGTGGAAGCAGATACCAAGGAACTTGGCCTTACTTCGGGGAAGCTGAAGGACCTAGGAAGGACCACAGAAATCGATGAAGATCGGCTGCTGTTCCTCGAGGACGAGATGGCCGAATAAGAAGTTGTTGGTATTGCTAGAAGTCTGAACATCAACGTCTGCAGCCTTTCTCTAAAAATAACAGCCTATGTTTGTATTTTATAAATTTACATGCAGATTAGAGAAAAAAAAAAGAATAAATTTACATTCGAACAAACAGACAAATAATAATTTAAAAAATACACTAAAGCTCAGAATCTTGATTATGTTAAGAATAAGAAAAGTTTAGACCGGAAAAGAAAAAGAAAAGGAAAACTCCACACACACACACACACACACACACACACACACACACACACACACACACACACACACGCAAAAGGAATTTTTAAAAATATTGACAAGAAGAGTTGTAGTAGACATAAACAGGAGGACGAAAATTACTTTTTTTTTCCCTTATGGAAGAACTAATGCACGTAAGCACTCTTTCTTATTGAGTGGCATCCGGGCAAGGAATGGGTTGCCTGAACAAACTAGGAAAACCAGTAACTTAACATCATTTAAAATACCGTACTAATCAAATTGAAAGACTAGACTCAGACCACGGATGAGCTTAGGACGCAATAATCTTCTTTATAGAAGGAGCGTCTGTAATATATAAGATAACATACATGCACAAATAGTCTATAGTTGTATTAATGGATAGTAATTCCTGCCAGAGTTCCAGCCTTGGTATTTGGACTCTTTCTACTTATATTCACTCGTCAGCTTAACAAAGCCTTAAAGTCATACATTGAAAAATATTCATGCACAGATATATAATTTTTGTTCCATTTAAAAAAAAAACAAGATCCATTAGCTCTATTTACCGTATTTAATTTATCTTAATTCTTTTGAAAGATTATAAAATCGCTTATGTAATCTAAAATAGCTTTTTACTTACTCTAGATAATCAGATGATCACATTTAATCCAATTCTTGGCAAGGATAATCCACCAGAAGAGGTTAGTTTAATTAGTTCTTCAAATTCTTTTAATGTTAAAGCATTAACATAATTAGGTATTATTTTGTATTAAACTTTTTATAAAATTGGAGCGAGGGGGGGGGGCGCTTCAGGAACCAAAGAATGGATAGGGATCCAAACGAACACTTTCTTGACTCATAAATTAAAACTAATGGGGGCACATTTCAAACCCCACATCAGGCGCCATTTACCCTAGTTACAACACTGGCCCGCTTCTTCATCGGTTTCGATGAAGACCATCCTCTGACAGAGTCATAGTTGCTTCTGGGTCCGTAGATGGGCTGATGAGCCCTATTCTTGCTCGAAAGTGTTGGCCGCAATGGGAGCACGGTTTGATGGCCAGTGGTAGCGGAGCTGACTTCGCTGGATATTCTGAGGTGTCGATTTTCAATTGCGACCCTTATCTTATATATTACAGACGCTCCATCTATAAAGAAGATTATTCCGTCCCTTCGCCTTTTATCTTCGTGGGCTTCCGCTCCAGTGAAGATCATGCTGCGCCAAGAGGATCGGTCCTCGGTCAGGCTTTCCCAGCTGTTAGGAACGATTTCAAAGTTTTTTAGGAAGACCTTTATGGTGCCTTAGGGTGGTGTCCTTTGTCAACAGTGGTTATATGCTTTCACTTATCTAAAAAAAATATATATATTTCATAATCACGAACCTATAAATTCAATTCAAGTTACTCAGACGTTCAAGAGAATCGGTCCTCGCCATGCTTTCCCTAACGACTGAATAGATCTATTTCAATGATGAAAGCATAAACAAACAAAAATTAAAAAGTTACTTACATTTAACGAAATGCTTTGTAAAACAAAGATAAATATTTCAATTGTTCAAGTACAAAGCTATAGAGTTCTCTGTTGTCTTTGAAATATTTGTCTTTAGAACTAGAGACTTTTTTTCCTTATAGGCAAGTAAGATACACACGAAATAATTGTGTAACTTTCTTTTGTTTTTTCTTTGTTTTTGTTTTCTTTATTTGACATATTAAAACAATTTTTTTTAAATGTATTTTAGATGGGTTGCTCTGTGAATGTTTATTCAATTTAAACAAGGTTAACCATATTCTCTCAAAATATACTTTTGTTTTAGCTACACTATGATTTATAAGCTATTAATTGCTATAATCGTTTCATGCAATTTTCTCTTTCTAATGCTGCATGGGAATAAACATTTTTTTAAAGCCTGAATTAGACAACGAGTACATAGAACCAACTGATTATGACCCAAGAGAAGATAATCAAAGGGAAAGGCCAAGAACTATGTAAGTATTTAAAAAAAACATTGTGCCTGTGATATTATTTTACACTAAAAATATAGAGCGATTGCAATCACGTGACAAAAAGCGCGCGCTGTTTGTTTACTTTGTCTAGTGGTGATAAATGGCAGCCGTAATACAATAGCCGCAAGAAGTTTTTTTTTTAAATGTGATCATTTCAACCATATAACTTAAAACATATATAAAACACTGACAAGCGATGTAAATGAACATTCAAAGCTAAAATTTAAACCATTAAAAATCAATTGAAAAGGTTCCGTAAGTGCCGAATATTTAATTGAAGAAGTCGATTGTCTAAAGTTAGCCTATTAACTTAGGCCTACTATCTAAAAGTAAAGCATAAAGCAAAATGTACAATTTTTCAAAAAAGCTATTGAAAAACTATAAAAGCCTAAAATCGTGTTTTTTTCGTGGAGGACTACTAAGAACTAGTATCACAGTTAAAAATCAAGATTTAAGGAAACTAATTCCTTATATTTTGGGTTTAAAATAAACATGATAAGGAACAATGTTTATTCCCCATTAATGACATTATCACAAAGATGGCCGCTATTTACACAAATACGTCACTAAAAAACCTAAGCCACGCCTATTGCAATCGCTCTATTGATATTGTACAGAGACTCGTAATTGCTTTTAGCATCTTTTTGACTTAAAATATAAACAGCTAATAAATGTACTTTTAAATCCTTCATATTAACTTTGCAAAACTTTGTATATGTGTTTTCGGCTGGCTGGAGACCAACTCTTTTGATGGCATATTGACCCACTTCCTGCAATCCTATCGAGCTGAAACTTGGCACATAGCGTTAATAACCTTAAGACCCTGTACCTCATCTAGCTTTTGGCTATTCTGCTGTTTAATATATTATATCAGCATTTATTTTTTTCTGATTCATCTATTGGTTTTAAATTCATTCCCGTTTATCCTTGGCATTATTTCTATTTTTTTTTATTAGAAAAAGACTTCTGAAAAGGTCTAAGGTTATTTCTGAATTACCAGAACGTGACTTTACAGAAGAAGAAGTGAATGTTTTGAGAACTTTTCCAGGATGGCATGCTGGTATTGATACCAAACAGGTAAGCAAAGGCCTATATGCGTCATTTGATTTGTTGTCTTTAATTGCCTTTTGTTCCTTTTGTCAAACACGTTTTTTTTTTAAGATCTTATTCAAATGTTCCTTCTATATTTTAATGTTGTAATAAAACATATATTTTATGATTTTTAATATAAAAATATCATAACCTATATAAGTAATGGATTAAAACATTATACATTATATTTTGTTTTGAGAAATGCTAGAGGCGAGGAAAGTAAAATTCAATTTGTTTACTATCTTGGACGAGTTTAAATTCACAGTTACAATATTTGGGACAAATATTGAAGTATGTGTACGATAAAAAAAAACTAAGCTTTGACTTTTTATTCCTTATAACTGTATTTCAGTTTTAAAAAAACACATATGGTAAGAATGAGATTGTAACATTTGTATTATATTTATAAATTAAATCTAGCATGAAGAAATTAAATTCCAAACGCGTTCTAAATGTGGTCTATATAGTTTTATTACAACACATTATCTTACCTTTCTTTTTTAGCTCACACAATTTATTTTTTTCTAAACGTTAGGTTTTTAAATTATTGAATCCACATCGCAGACAAGCAGGCAGCTACATCATTTGGCACTGGAAGGATAAAAAGAGACCGGTCATTAGTGTGACGTAAGATAGCCTACCTCCATGATGTTTACACTTAAAATTTCATTTTTCAAACTCATCGGCCCCTACGCTACTTTCTCCCAGCATTTGAGATTTGATACTTCAATTAGATTGATTCATGTTATGCTGAGTTGATAAGAAGTGCGCTAGAGGGGAAAAAAACGAAAATATAAGAAAAGTATTTTTTTCATTCAAATTCATTCAAAGCATATTGTCAAAGAAAAATATTGCTCATAATGTTGAAACTTTTCCCTCTTCCATCGGAAAAAATATTCTCCTTACTTATTTACTTACGCCTACTACCCCTCTCGGGGCCAACACGGTCTCTTGAGCCACCCTGACCCTAAGCGAGTCTTTGCAACTGTCCCTAAGAATGGCCCGTTCCAGTAGCTGACTTTCATTAACCGGCATCATTGTTTTTAGTCAAACTTTATCACAATCTGCACCACAAAACATAGTAGGCTACTTGCATGTCTTATTTAAAACTTCTGTTAAAATAATACAGCAGGGGTCGGCAACCTACGACGCGTGTGCCAGACTTGACACGCAGAGCGATTTTATTTTCAATGGCACGCCAAATACCCCCCTAAAAAAAGCAATTCAAGTCTCTTTACAAAAAAAATTGAGTGCTAGAGAACGTTGACGTTTAGGCTATTGGTACGCTGAATGACTTAGAAAGCCTACTTTATCACATTATTAGCTAAAGATTGACGACACATGTACTAGAGTTATATAACAACTTATATGCAAAATTTCTTTCTTTTTTTTTTTGTGTGTACATTTTTAAAATCTTTAACAGCTTCTACTTTGCGTAATTTCTTCTTTCAATGAACAATTTTAATTTTCTTTCCGGGTCTTGCGTTTGTGGAGTTACCATCAAATTTATTTGGCTTAATGTTCTTTTTTTTTGCGGGCCATTTTCCTTAATAACCAAGAACAATGTTAGTTAAACTTAAAGTGGCAAAACGTTCACTATATGCAAACATGTTTGCGTGTAGGCTTTTACTTATACAGTTTTCATCTTTATAACAAGTAGAACTTTTCTATCTGGCCTGGCCTATCAGTTTCTATAATTAAATTAAATTGATGAACTTCGTTTATAATTCATCCAGAATATGGATTTAGTACAAGATTAAGCACTTTGCATTATGTATATTAGTCCTATATATTATATAATATATGATACGACTAACATTACTATTCATTACCTTATTCAAAAATATTTCTTTTAAAATTCTTTGCTCCCTAGACACAATAATAAAGTGAAAACACTATTAGTCCACAAAAGACCAGATCCAGCTGATAACAAGAAAGTTGATTTTTATTTTATAAATAAAGATGAGAAAACATGTAACAGCCTCAAAGAAATTGTCGAACATCATATCAGTAATGGTGTTTTTGTTTTGAGCGAAAAACCACACATAATTAGAATCTTTTTTAACCAAGCTGTGTGAAGTTGTCAGCATGTTAATGTTTGTTAAAATGTTATATTATTTATGTTTTCTAAATTCGTTTTCATATGTATTCGTATTTTGTCTATGTGTTTGTTTTCTCTATGAATGCTAATTTGTTTTGTTTTTTCTATAATTGTCAATGTTCATTTTTCTATACTTGTCAACATATTAAATAGCCTACCTAAATGCAATGAATGTAAATAAAACATACAATAGCATAGTTTTAATGGCATCGTTTTTTTAAATTATCGTTGTTTTTTCTAATGGACTTTCTTTTTTAAATTTGGTTGAGGAATCCTAAATATGTGTATTTATTTTCTGTTTCGCAATGTTGATAGTCATGAATGATGTATGTATCATGATGTATTATTAGTTATAAAAAAAAAGTTGGAAAATAGTTGGCAATTTTCTGTTTGAAACAGAAAATTCACCTCTGACGCACCTTGCTACTTTTTCGTATTCGGTGTTATGCTGCGTTACAAAGAGCACGCCTTTTGGGTGATATGCTCTGGTGTGTTTTGGTTAAAAGTCTATGTTTGACCTAATTTTAGTTTGTGTGTTTGAGTAAGTGGGGGGGGGGGGGTGGATAGTTATTTTTGTAGGTTCAATTATCATTGTGGGCATTTCAAGTTCATTTCATTAATGTATACTTATTTTACTGTTCTTTTGAAAACTTCAAAAAACTTATATAGATTTATTAATAACACTATTAATCAAATTTTACGTATTAAAATAATTCAAATGTAAGTATCATTGTATTTATGTCTATGACTACAATCTGCAAAGTTTCGCTCTAAAAATCGAAATATTTATGTTGGGGTTATTCAACCAGCTTTTTATTTCGAAATCTCCAAAAGGTTTTCTTCAATTATCTCACCTTTTTTATTTTATTTTGGCCTTGACAGTCGTTTTCAATTTTATTGAAGATCTTTAGAAAAAAAAATAGCAATATTTGAGTTTGTCCTTTATAGTTAAAATAACCAAATATTGTTTGTATTTCCTTATGGCTTCACTTGCATTTGTGGGCTCTGACGACATGTTTTTGCTAGTACTACATTTGAGTCGTATGTTTTGTTTTTTAAATATGTTGTTGTCATAAGATGTTTTAGCTACTTATAGATATAGTTTTTTTTATTTCCTCTGCCATGTGCGCAAAGCTAGAATTTATTACATTACACAGCTTGGAGTGGTCATATAAAGTCTGGTACTTCCTATATCAGGACCAATGTCAAGGTTTTTAGAAGGTTGCTTTAAGACCGTCCACCAATATTCCCACGTGCGAGATTGATTAGCAGTAGTTAGATTTTATTTATTTTTTTTAATTTTTCAAATTGTTAGTCGGATTTCTAGAATGTTGGTGATGGCCATGCCGCCGAGTCATTTTTTTTATCTTCAGCAGTTAGACTTAGTGTATTACGTATTGGAAGTCCAGATCTGGACAACACTTTGAAGTGTGAAATTGTCTCTTGACATCGGACATTCAGCAACTTGCAAAGCCACGGAATGAGAGGGGGAGAGCGGGATCTGAAATTTGGGGTGAAAATATTAAATTAAAAAAAAACAATAACTGTATTTTGGTACTTCTGTAATTTGGTAAATTTTAGTTACGAGAAAGTTCAGCCCATCCGCGAGAAAAAAATCTTGGATTTGCTGCCCCTAGCAGCTCGTTGAGGCAGTTGACATAGAAGTATCAATAAAAGTCATTTGGTAATAAGTAGCATAATCACGATCAGGTCAAAGATATAGAAGGAAGTAATTTATTAATAACATTCCAAGGAAATCAAGTGAGATAGGGGCGTGTGTGTTTTTTATAATCTACGAGCAATTTGATGTAATCTGAACTTTCATCATTAAATCTGAATAACAGACTTATGCTTAGACTATATCTAAATATTTAGTGTCGTTTTTTAAATTATGCCTTTCATATAGTTGTAGTTTTTTTTTTTTTAATGTTTAATAAAAATCCACATCTATTTTTTAGCATAACACTTTGTTATAAAATACCCAAGAAATGTATTCATTAAATTTATTTATAACATAATCTAATAAATATATCAAACAGAAGAAATATATTTTTTCGTATACAGCAGCATATTAACTTATATGTTATACAATTTTCTTATAAAGTGTTTTTATAGTGGATGTTTTCAACTATCAATTATAATAATTATTAATGAGTATATTAATTTTGAAAGCTTTGATGCTATGAAATTTACTAGTGTAGAAATGGATAATATTTTATGTTTCAGTCAAAGTAAATGTTACTACAAAAATAAATATGTAGATAAATGTAGATATGATAAAAAAATGAAAATGCAAAGTTTTGTAAATTTAGATAACATGTAACATATAATAAAGTTTTTAAAAAAAAGGATATTGTAATAAGATATACATCAAAGCTAATTATTGCTTTTGACTCGGCTATATACATAGTGTAAAAAGCTGTAAGAACACGGATATATTACAAAAGTTCAATATATATAAAGTTGGATGTGTCAATTACTATTCCCATTGATCAATATAAAGACACGTGACCTTTTCGTCTTGTATTTAACATTCGCGTAGCTTTTGTAGGTCCCACGTGTGATTTAGACACCTACCTTGACACCCGGACCACCTGAGTTCGATTTGTTGTTTTTTTAATATTTCTGTAATATCAATGTAGGTTACCCCGTGCCAGTAGCGTAGCCAGAGGGGGACGGGAGAGGGGGAGCGGCCGCAGACTCCGATTTTCAAGGTATAACCTATGCACATGTTTATTTGATAAATGAATGATACTCTTAAACGTAAATTGTTTCGGGACAATAAAGACAAAAGTTCCCCACTTTCCTTAATCTATAAAAACATACAGAATGAGAAACATCGCATAAACTCGTGTAACACGAGTCCACATTGGATATCACATATCAAACAACAGTAAAATATAAGTTTAAATCGTTCTGAACTGATGCACAATTATTTCCTCTAAACTTTTCAACAGCCAATATTGTATCTACCACTGTGAGTATAAATATTTAATTGAAAAATCGAGTCCCCTCGCTGCCTGAGACCCGGATGACTACCGGCCCCTTGTACGATTGACAGCCTATTCATTACAGCGCCACTGGTTAGAGTCATGTTCCGCGCGCCCCATTGAAAAGAAGGAAACTTGCATGGTTTACAAGGCTATTATTTAGCATTTCAAAAAAAGAAATCCCAGTATACGACAACATAAATATAGTGTAGATACCAACTCCTAAATAAGTTTTGATATTGTAATATATCTAATAATGTGATTTCTAAAGACAACAAAAATAAACGTATGGTTCTACATTAAATCAAGAAAATTGAACACAACAGGCATAGCTCTACTAAAAGGCCGATACAATAAAACCTTTAATGATAATGAAACTAAAGCTAATATCCTCAACACACATTTTGTATCATCATTTTCAACTCCAGGTGACAAATAAATCTCCACAAAATTATTTAAAAAAAAATAGAAGAGATAGGAAATATAAATGTAGAAGAAAGAGGCATAAACAAACCCTTAACAAACTTAAAAGTAAACAAAGCTTCAGGTCCAGATGAAATACCAGCAAGACTGCTTAAAGAACTAAATAAGTATGTATCTTTAATTTTTAAAAGACTTTTTCAGACCCCTCTAAACCATGGCAAAGTGTTCAAAGATCGGAAATTAGCCCATGTAACCTTCCTTTTAAAAAAAAGGAAATAAATCTGACCCTGGAAATTAAAGACATGTTTCCCTTACATGCATAAAATGCCTAGAACCTAGAAACACTAAAGGACAGAAAGGCAAAGAGTAAAGTAGTAATAATACATGAGGCATTAAACTCTAATTTAGAAATGCAACACAAAAAGAACCCGCTGCAATGCTCATATAAACATAAGGACAAAAAACACTTTTCTTGTCCCTTATGCGAGAACAAATGCATATACCATAAGTACTCTTTCTTTCCGAGTGGCATTCGGGCATGGAATGGGTTGCCTGGGAAAACCAGGAAAATCAGTAATTTAACATCATTTAGAACTTAGAACACTGATAAAAATGCAAGATTATGCTCGGACTATGGGTGAGCGAAGGAAGCAATAATCTTCTTTATAGAAGGAGCGTCTATATATAAGATTGGCACCAAAATGAGCGACTCCGGTAATTAATTAATTGAACCAGCAACTAGTGGGCCCTAAACAAGGAAATAACTCATCAATTAGTTAGAATACATTCATGGTAATAGAACCAAAGGATTCGACAATATTGGCAGCACTATTAACTTACTACTAACGTAAACGGGAAATGCCGTTTTGCTAACGCCTAAAGGTAAACTGTTGGCCTATTTCACCACACTGAGAAAAGAAGTAAGGTAAACATAGAATAATATTTTTTTTTTCTTAAATTCAATTCAATTTTTTAGTGCTAATACAACAGTCCTCTTATATTAAGTCTAGAGTCTAGATCTAAATATATTTGACTTTTTCTTTGTTGAACAAAATGATCTCTCTATATAGGCCTACTGGTATAATGTTTATTTCATACAGTAAAGTACCCGTCGGACCGAATTGATCCATAGGTCCGATGAAGCAGCGTTCACCAGTTTCTGTGGCCACGGCATACTAGGTGATTGTGTGGCCAGACTTTAAACCTCACTTCACCGGAGTGATCGAATCGAGACTAATCTCTTAGGATTCGGAGGACAAACACACTTGTACTACGTAGCACAGCTAAATCACCGTATAGGTTCGGTGCAAACCGTTGACCGTTCCCATCCACTCTTTCCTCCTGCAAGGCAGAGCAGTCTAAAAGCAAATGCTCGACCGTCTCTTCTGCTTCAAAGCAATGTCGACACCGCGAATCAAAATTGGGCCTAAATCGTCCGAAATAGGCACCAATAGGACAGTGTCCCGTTGCCTGTTCTCTCCTGCGGAGTTTCCACCACGGATCAGCTCGATTCGGCCGTTTTAGTTGCTGCCACACACCTCGACCCTTGTCAGACTCGTCCCAATTCTTCCACCATTGTCTTGACTCCCACTCACGTATTGATAGCGGGCACTCTCGAAGGTGGACGGACCCTCCGGAGTGGGTACCAGGGATCCCTCCTTGGCCAAGGCATCCACTATCTCATTGCCAGCGACTCCTGCATGACCTGGAATCCACTGCAAAATGACCTTCACCTCGTACCTGAGGATCAGGTCGGAAATAGCAGCCAACAGTCGGACAAGCAGATCGGGCCATGACCCCAAGCCGTCGATGGCTTGAAAGCGCATCACTAAAGATTACCACATCAGCACGAGCAGCTGGTGTTTCTTCAAACGTTTTCTCGATTGCCCCTACAGCAATTCTGATGGCTTCCATCTCTTCATCAAAGATGCAGATTTTCCCGCAAGGCCCACTTAGCTCAACCCGTTTGTCTACTGCCTTCGGGTACGACACAAGAGCACCATACCCAGAACGCGCTTCGGTCCCACTGATCGCGCTCCCATCAGTGTATGCCTCGACGAATCCTGAGTATGCCCGTACCGTCCTTAGAGCAGCTGCGCGCCTCTCAGTTAGGCAAGCGCTGGGTCCGACTGCTTCCATCAGGTTCGTCCGTATCTCTGGCAGGTTGAAAGGAAGTGAGGAGGCGGTTCCACTCACGTCCGCAGGGGCATGCGGTCGACCGAGAGTCCGATCTCTGCGCTGAGCTTCAGTGCGTGGTGCATGAAGGACTGCATTGAGATCCGTTTTCTGCCCTACCAGGAATCTACGAGCTTCCTGAGAGGCGAACTTTCCTCCAACCGTTTATACTGCTCGTATGCAATGATAACGACCCTTTTCCTTCTCCCATTCAGAGGCGGCACGTTTGCCATGATTTCCACAGCCGATGTCGGGGCGGTTCGGAACGTTCCACATATTAGTCTGAGGGCTTGATTTTGTACCGAGTCCAACGTCTTCAACGCAGTATCAGACGCATAGATTTGTACCGGGAGGCTGTAATCGATTTGAGATCTTACCGCTCCTAGGTAGAGATTTCTCAACACACTCGCCTTTGCACCCCAGCCAGTACTGGCCAGTCTCTTGACAATGTTTAGCTATGAAGCAACTTTCTCTTGGACTAACCTCACATGGTCATACATCGTTAGCTTCCGGTCCAGTGTCACTCCAAGATATACTGGCTTCTGGTCGCATGCCAGAGTGCGGCCGTCAATGTTCAGCTCGATCGGCACTTTGAGGATATCGGTTCCAAGGGTAAAGAACGAATAAACTGTTTTTAGGCAATTTGCCTCCATACCCCCAAAGCTTGGCGTAACAGGCTACTGCGTTCAAATCCTGCTGGAGGGTCCGCTGTAGAGCAGGCGCTTCCCTCCCGGTCGACCAGACCACCAGATCGTCCGCGAATAGCAGCGACGAGCTTCCCAGATAGTTCGGCAGATCATTGATAAAAGCTAGAAACAATGTACAGAACAGTGAAGAGCCCTGGGGCAATCCTTGCTCCAGGACGCGCATCCGAGAGATCGCTTTCCCGTAACGAGTTGCCACTGTCCTTCGGGTTAGGAAGCCTTGAATCCATTTGTACATGTTAGAGGTGACACCTAGCCTCTGTAGCTTCAACAACAACCCCGGCCGCAGACCTTGTCATAGGCCTGTTTAAAATCTAGGAACACTGCTAGTGTGGACTCTTTCCGCTAAAACCCGTCAGCCATTTTCTGAAACAAGAGCGTTACCTGATCCATCGAGCTTCTTCCGCTACGGAAGCGGGCCTGCGATGGGGCAACCAGTCCATTATTCTCTAGGAACCTCACAAGCCTCCTATTGATTAGTCTCTCAGCTACCTTCCCTACACACGATGTTAGGGAAATCGGTCGGTAGCTTCGGCCTGACCCGGGTCTTTACTCCTCTTCAAGATGGGTACCACCAAGGCTTCTCTCCACTGTTTCGGTAGGACACCTTCAGACCATGATCGGTTTACGAGCTCCAAGAGTTTGCCTTTACCACCAGCCCCAAGGTGAGTGATCAGCTCGTTGCTGATCCCATCCAGCCCTGGGACCTTCTTAGCCTTGCACCGTCTCAAGACATAATCCAGTTCTTGCCAAGTAAAGAGCACCGTGAATGTGCTTGCCTCATCCTCTCCCGTCATGTTGCGTTCGTTTGCCTATCGGACTTTATCCAAACCACCAGACACACTTGATCTTCCACCCTGCTTTCCGACACTCACGAAGTGTCTGTTGAGCATTTCCGCCCGCTTGGTATCCGATACCATGGGCCCTGCTCCTGCCAACGAAGCTGGTGCTTTCCTAGCTACCTCAGCTCGCTCAAGGTGGTTGATAAGGTTCCATGCCTGTCGGCCCTCCGCAAGGTCCAATCCAGCACATTTTGACAACTTTGCCTCCGCGATAGCCCCTTTCACTTCCGTCGTGAGGCGGTTGTACTCTCGACGACTCTCTGGCGTCTTCCGCCAGCCCTCCTTTTGCGGACCAATTCACCTAGGGCTTTTGTCCAAAACGGTCTGAACTTGCGCTTCTCATGGGACCTTGGGATCGTCTTTCTGGCAACCCCTAGTATGGCTTTTACCATCGTACCATACACTGAGTCGATCGGCCCAGTCTCGATTGGCACTTCTTCAAGAGCACGGTTGGTCTGCGCTCTGTACTCGTCCCAGCATGCCTTCGAGTAGATCCACTTCCTGGGCCCGGAAGGTTCCCTACCTGCTTGCTTTTCCTATATTGATAGTGACCAACACGGGCAAATGATCACTCCCAACATCACCCAGGACTTCCAAAGAGGTGCTAGCCGCCAGATCAGCACTCACAAGCGTGAGATCCGGCCTCGATTCACTGCCATTTCCCGTGTGGAAAAAGGTAGGTGGGGTATCGGTACCCTGTAATCGGATCAGCGTCGTGCTGTTGCATAGCTCCTCCACCAGTCGTCCTGAATTGTTGGCGATAGCATAGCCCCAGGCCGGTGACGCCGCATTGAAATCACCGCCAATACAAGTGCGAGAGAGGTGAGGTCCAAATCTTTCTTCGGAGGGTTGTAGACGTTGGTCAGGGTGTACGCCTTCCCATTCTTCAACACCTCCAGGGTAAGGAAGTCGGTCTTGCAGCTGCCCGTTCTGTGGTTCACTACTCGAGCTTGAAGTGAACTTCGGACAAGGGTTGTCAGCCCTCTCTGCCTCCCAAGCAGCAGGTGCATCGGTAGACCGTATAATCCGTAAAAGAGGCCACCCTTTTCTTCCATATTTTGCACTCCTGGAACATTGCCACGTCAATATCATACTCATGCAAGATTTTTAGGATCTCTAGAGACTTGGGGATCAGGCCAAACACATTCAGGTGCAGTACCCGGAGCGGGGCGCTCTTTTAGTACCTTCCTTTGCCTAGGTAATGACTGCCGTCGGGCTGCCTCCGCTTTCGTCGAGCACAACTACTTGCAGGAGTCACCGTCGGGAATCGACTGAACGCGGTCTTATTGTGACTAGCCTGACCACCCAAAGTGGGATTTCCCGGATGTATGTCATGTACACTGGGACACAGGGTCCCACCACCCCTTGTTTTACCGCCATTTCGTAGGCCCCTTTGGCCTCCAGTCTACCATGGATGCTCCCGTCTAGAGCGGCTGTATCCAATGGTTGGCTGGCAGCTGCTTTTCTGTTTCGCCTGACAGAGGCCAATGGTTGGCTGCAGCAGCTCCCGGCGTTTCACCATCCCCAGACTTTGCTTTTCCCGTACGGACAGAGATAGTGTGTACCTTGGGCCCCTGCAATGAGCGTGCAATGAACCTAGAAGGTTCACCTGCCAAAACCTCTACCCTCCTTAGAGCGGTCTCACTTCCTGAGACTTCAGAACAGCGTGGTTCTTCTCCTGTGACGGAGACTGAAAACTGACGGTTCACGTTGTTCGAGGATTTTACGGTCAATGCCCCAACGCGACTTGGCAAGTGACCGGGTCAGTTCCATTGAGTAATACCCTGACTCGGGGGGTTCGAATTCGTTGTACAAGCCATGCAAAAATGTGTGCTTCAGGGGGAGCGATCGCCCAGGGGGGGGGGGCTAAAGTGGTGACGTAGCAAAACAACCTGCCGCACTACCTGCAGGACTCTGAGTAACGAGTCCAGGTCAACCGTTTGCTGGTGTTTGTCCTCAATGTCGCTGAGGTACGTTTAGCATGACTTTTTCCAAAAGTCTGGGCTAGCCATCAGAGGACAGCTGCTGGCTGCAATGCTGCAGTATTGGAAACTAGCCCAATCGCACTGGACCATAACCTTCTACTGCGGAGGCTATGAGACTGACAATCCCCAGCCATGAAGGGCTGGGGCCTTACGCCATTAGCCGGCAGCAGAGTCATATCGTGTATTGCTTTTTCACCCGGGAATCCCGCATGCGGGCCTCATCAGTCCAGCTACACGAAGTTCCTAGGTGCAACTTGTCAAATCTATGCTCCGTTACACCGGGTCACCACTGTTAGGTTACGTAAGTATTGGACCCATGATTGTGTGACCAGCACTATGTACAGCTGCCTTTACTTTACCCCAACTAAGGTCAGGTACCCATCAGTGCTGGGTAGACTCAGGGACACCCTCCAGACCCTAGTCTGCACCAGGATTCAAACCCGGGACCTTCGGCTCGCCAGTCGAACGCGCTGCCGCTCGGCTACCATGCCCCATTTATTTCATAAGCAAGGGCAGATTTTCCCATTCTCTATGTGTCCAACTTGGCAAAAGTATTGATCCGTAGTTACCTTTTGGTTTCGAAAATCGCCTTTCTAACTTTATCTTTATTATACTTTATCGGCTCTCAGTTGTCTTCAGTCAGCTCGCTCACTTATAAAACGCCTTTTCTGTGACTTAACCGTGACAAGGCTTATATATTTGGTTCAAAATAGCTCATATTCGCCTTTAGGAAAAGATTTAGAGATCTAGCAATACTGATAACGTTGCCTTTCTCGGAGTCTATGATATGTTGCTCTCTATAAATAGATGGATTCCTTTAGTACTACTTTTTACTTTTTTTGAAAGAATCAATAATATTATAATATATATTTTTAGCACACTCTGCTTGTTAAAATGCTAATTCTTACTATTGCTTTTTTTATAATTGATAACATTTTTAAAATAATGTCTCTTTTGTAAAATTTGATGTGATATAACACTACATGGATCTTACAAAACATATTTTATGTTGAAAAAAAATTGAATTAGATCTAATTCTAATCTAATTAGATCTAATACTTTTTGTATGTTTTTTTTTTTAGATCAAGCGAAGACTGTGGTCTTTGGAAGAAGCTTTGCCCTGCCCTAAAACTTCTCTCAGTTTAGATTTTCGTGAAGTTAAAAAAAATAATAATTTTAGAAGTTGTGATCTGGAGTATGCGATTTTTCTTCTTGTTTTTATGTTTTTTTCTTTTATTATTAATACATTTTATCAATATATAAATATTATACTTAACTGTTGAAATTGAAAAAAAAACTTAATAGACTCTAAGCTTTCTATCCAAACATTGAGAAGTGTTAAGATGAAATTATATATCAGTCAAATTGTCTATTTCTTGCGATTTTTCAACCAATTTCACCTTTTTTTTTAATTTACTTAAGAGTTTTCCGTTTGTGTTTGTTTTGTATTGGGAAACTCTAATTACAATTTAAAACATTGCTTTACGAAATAAAAATCAATACAAACAGTCTTTGGTTTATAAACATCCAATTATTGGACAAGTAGGCCTAGCTGAGTCTTCTCGCAAGCAAATTCAAGATTTTTTTGTGTAGATCTCGAACAATGTTGTCAACTAGAATAACGTTCAAATATAGAGCAGTAAGAAAAGCAAAAAGTTACATAATTGATTATATATTTTCCAATCTGTTTGTGTCTGCAAGCAATATGAAATAGAGGCCAACCGAAATTTGGTTTCGGTCTCGGTGTCGGCGCTGAAAGTAGATAATTTCATGTAGTGAACTCAATAGCTACCATGGCATTTTCCCCCGTAGGCTAGCCCGTTTTCATGACCTTCTTTTTTTACATAGGCCCAACGCAATCAAAGCTTTTTTTACAGCTTTTTTTTATGAATGAAACCCTAAGTGTTACATATCAAAATAAGCAGAAATAAAAGCGTATCTACAATATGCCAATAGAACATTTTTAATTCTAGAATAAGTGTGAAAGTAAAGGGGAAAGTAAGAATGTTGTTTTAGAAACAAAGACAAACAAATAAGAAATATTCAACTTACAGTCTTATATCTCCGAAAATAATAATCCGAATAAAAAAGAAACTTTGCGATCCTATTTAGAATTCTATTAGAAACACTCGCTTCAAATTTCATTAATTTTTGTTCACAAATAACAAAGACACACACAAAAAACTAAACACAAGTACAGTAACAATAGGCCCTACTGAGGGAAAAAATGGAAAATTAAACCAGACATCGCAAAAAAATCACTTTAAAACAAAAAAAAACATGTTTTCCAGTTAATATTTACATTTGAAAAAAACGAATACCAAAGTAGACGATTCAAAACAAGGACGTTAGTTTATTATTTCTAAATCTTGGATTGGATTCGGACAAAATAGATATATAAGGGTTTCTGAGCCGCAAAATGCGGCTCGTGGTCTTGCGACACGGCTGGCTTGAGCCGCAAAATGCGGCTCATGTTAGTTAAACTGTTGCGAATTAATCTGTGTAAAGTAGAACTGTATATTACATGTTCTTTGCTTACTTAAATAGAGTGCCAATAAATAGGGATTTTCAACCTAAAACCTATTTTTGGTTTTGTTGACAGTTTAGGGGGAAATCAAATATGGTGTCCCAGAAGATTTTTTTGTTCTCGAAGAAATAGGGTTTAAAACTAGCTTATGTTTGATTCTACAAAATAATTCCTTAACATTAAATGCCTGCAAACACTAGATGTGTAAATTTGTCATAGGCGACTCATAGTCTTGGTCTAAACTTCATTTAGGTGTGGGGGTGGGGGCAATCCCAAATATTGCTTGTGATACACCGACACAAGGCAGATTTTACCGGTAGGTAGTCTAAGTTACAAATTAAGTTACAATCTACCGACTCTGCGCGCCAAAATTCGTTTGATCCACGTCACCAAGAATATAAAAAAAAAACGTGGGTTTCTCCACAGACGCTGAACAGCCAAAACAGACCGAAAGACTTTCTGTAGCATTTTTTTATAATAATTTTTTTATGTCCTTCATTGTGTAAGTGTGTGTGACTCCAATTAATTAACATTCAATACGCTTATAGCTCACTGAACTCAGTCGCAGGATTAGGCTAGGCCTATAATAGTATGCCTATGCAGGAAGGAGGCTGAAAGTGAGCCACTTTTGAAGTTTAAAAGATGGGACTTAAAGATCTTTTTGCGCATGTATTGTACTTCATAACTACCCTTTTAAACCTCGCAGGCGCGGAGAAATGTATCCTACCAGATGCCCACCCCCCCTCAGCTTGACATTGTAGCCTATATAGAATGGACATAGGCCTAGGCTACACACACTAGGCCTATCATTCAAGAGAAAAATTGATTTATTTTCCGCCTACATACATAATAGCAAAAGAAACACAAAAAGGACAGGGTCAGGGTGTGTGGGAGGGCAAACCGAAAACCGGTTTAAAATCGGATCTCTAAAACCGAAAATCGGTTTTGAATAAATAGGCCTCTACTTTTAGGCTATTAGGCTAACATACCTACCCATAAAATAGTTAATATTAAAAAAAAAAATATGCAGTCTTTTAAAATATTGTGTTTGGCAATTTCGGTTTATATTTCGGTTTCGACCAAAGATGTAAAACTTTCGTTTTCGGCCGAAAGTGAATTTACAACTTTCGGTAGGCCTATATATAGCTTAATTAGTTTCGTTTTCGGCCGAGACCAAAAATTTGGTTTCGGTCGGCCTTTAATATGAAACAATCATTTTCTCATTAGGCATATTGCCTAAACCCAAAATAATACAATATGTTTTGGTTTTACTTTCTCTAGGCCTACATCTCCACTGCATTTGTTTAGTTCAGTTATAGCATTATATTAGAATCTATAATAAATATATTATAATTACACTCGCTCTTTTTTTTATAGGCCTACATAAAAGGCAATAATATGGACCTAATCAAATCACAATTATTTTGACATTAAACCTTGTAATCCTTGCGTTAGGAAATGAAAGATATCAAACAGTGTATTTAATTTGTTTTAAAGCTTAAATTAAGGTTTTAAATTTAAACATTCTTCAAAACCCAAGATTTGAATTTGCGAATCACAAAGCATTTTTTACACAGCTAGTCTAGCCTATAATATATAATATGTAGATAGGCGTTAGTCCAACCATAACAATTAAATTATACAATGCTTAGGCTACATTGTTGATGTCAGGCAAACTATAATTACGTTAATTAGGCTATATTTATAATCAGGGCCGGCTCATCCATATAGGCGACCTAGGTGGCCGCCTAGGGCGCTAAATGGATTGGGGGGGGGGGGGGGGGTGCATAATTGAGGATCTTTTTTAATTTGGGGATTTAAAAATACTAACTAAATTAAAGCTTAATAGTACTTCTGCGCGCTACTAGCATAGGCAGACGAATTACTAGGTAGGCTAATGAAGGCGAAGGGTATTTTATTTAAGTTGTCTTCGAAAATAGGAAAGTATGCCCTTAAACTACTCAGTTTCTCCCCGCCGAAGGCACGTTAATGAGGGCGCAGAATTTGTTTTCGCCTAGGGCGTCAAAAACCCTAGAGCCGGCCCTGTAGGCCTATATAATTGATACATAAATAGATCTATATTATATTAATTTTTTAAAGCTTTATATTCTTACTAAATTTACAAAGCTTTATAATGTATGTTGATTAGGCTATATTAATCTTATATTAGGCCTTTAGACCTAGGGCCTATATTGGCTATAAAAGCAATGTAAAAGGTAAAAGCATGCTGTTATATATATAGGCCCCTATAAGTATAAGACTTATTAACTTAAATTGACTTAACTTGACACAGGTGGATATTAGCCTATATTGCATAAGTATAAGACTTATTAACTTGACACAGGTGGATATTATATTGCATAGGTTATTAATATAGGCTACTATTGTATTAACCTAAGCAATATACAATGTATTATAGGCCTATATTTTAGTCTATTATATTTTATATTATAATTCAGTGTAATAAAAAGTTGTTGGAACAAAAAAAAGCTCGTAGCCTATTGATTTACTAAATGACAAAATAATTTATTTTATTGTTTAAAGAAAAAAAACATGAACAATTGCTTTCTTTTCACTTGATCTGAGCTATTAATTTAAGCCTATTAGACTGCTAGTCTAGAAACTTTCAAGTGTTTTTCTCTTTTAAAATGTTGTTTTCTTTAATATTTTTTTTTTAAATGTAAAATTCTACTTGAGTTAATCAATATATCGTATTGAAACAATTATTTAGGGCCTAAGTCTGGCAATAATTAAAAGAAAAAGGGAGGGGGGCGGATTTGATATGAGCGAGTTTCCCTAAAACTATTATTAGCTTTTTAAAAAAATCCCAGTGTAAGAAGCCGTGCAGTTGCCAACTTTAAATTAAGAGTTATGCCTTAAATTGGTACCAAAAATATCCATTAGATAGACTATAGACTTAAATTAGCCCTGCCAGTTCCTGTTTTTATGTACGGTACTAAATCATAGGTTCTCTACGGGGGCGATATCGCCCCCCGGGGGGCGGTGAGAAGCTTTGGGGGGGGGGGGGGCGCTGACATTCCTGGGGGCGATTGGGGGGCGATGAAGGGCAAGTGGTCGGTACAAACGTACCTGATATATTTGAATACCTCAGCTATTTGAATCGATTCGTTTTTGGAGGATGAAATGTGATCGCCCTAACATCTGCTAATATTGATGATTTTTTTTTATCTCAATTTAACCAAGGTCTTTAATGTGTTTTTAATTCTTGTGATAATTCTGGAATTATTATAAAGCGGTATAGATAAGTTGTAATCATACAAAAAAATATACATATAAATTCTTTAGTCATATATACTATATATATTATTTTCAAATACTTTTTACAGTTTGATCATTTCAAAGTTATAAAATGTAAACCATTTATTTTTTATAAAAGAAAAAAAAACGAAATATTAGCTCAAATAAAACGGGCTAATTATCTCCCTTTAACAAAAAAAAAAATGTTTCCACATTTGATTCAATAGTGATGCCGAACAAGTTTTGTTTTGTAATATAACAAATAATAATATTACTGATTATTACCTAGACCTACGGCGTTTGCAACCAAAATTGAAACAAAAATAGACAAATTGCTAGCAACACACAAGGCAAACGATTTATTTAAACCTTTTGTTAAGGCAATTTTTTGGTCTACTTATTCTTACAATGTTTCCTTTTCAGTTTTTTTAAAGATAATTAATCACACAAAAAGTCTAGTCCGCCTAAAAAAATATTGCGGAAACTATAGTCCAGATGGGCGGAAGGGAGGGGTGTAGGCGCTAAAAGAAAGTGGTTGGGGGGGGGGGGGGCGGTGAGCCGACCGAGGAGAGAGTCCACAATTTAACTACACATAGGCCTAAAATAAAAACATCACATACAACAGTTAAAAACAGATGACAGAGTGTCACTTTAGGTTTTTAGTCCAGCCCTTCAGTGAAGATTTGAATGCCGGCACAGTAGGGGCAGTGATGGAGGCCTGGTGCAGGGTGTTCCACAGACTAATGGCTGACGGAAAAAAATAATATTTGTAGACGTCGGTGCGTGCGTGTGGGACATGCAGTTTCAGCTGATGACCTCGGGTAGAGGTATGTAATCATTCTTATCTTATAGGCCTATATTACAGACGCTCCTTCTATAAAGAAGATTATTGCGTCCTACGCTCATCCGTGGTTCGAGTCTAGTCTTGCATCTTTATTAATGTTTTAAATGATGCATGTAGGCCTACTTTTTATAAGAGAGGCAGTCCTTGTTGATAGATATGCCCCATTGAACAGAAAAATAGATTTCAGATGAAGTACTCTGGCCTTTACACTTCACGTCATGGGCTTAATTTAAAAGAGCTAAAAGGCCCCGATACATCTATAGGCCTAGTATTCTCTAGTCTAGAGCAGGAGTGTGCAACATTTTTCTGCTTTGGGCCGCATATCGGCATATGACATTTTATAGCCTACATTAAGACGGGCCAAAGTCTGAAAATGTATGTGCATTATCAATTCAACTAATTTAAAATGCCGTTAGAAGCTGTTTGGGGGCCACAATAAAAGGCTTGGCGGGACGTTTTGTGGCCCGCGGGCCGCCTGTTGCACACCCTTGGTCTAGAGTCTAGAGTCTACAGACTTTAATTTGGTGATAGCCCTAACAATTTGACTACATTGACAACTCCAAGGGAAAAGGAAGTACCCGGTCTAACAAAATCGGGAAATTCCGTTCTTAAAATTCAACGAAGCTAACCTTTATTATACTTTATTAGCACATTTAGGCCTACTATTACATTATCACTTAAGTGTAAATTTTTTGTTTAGTTTTTAACTAGTAAACACTGACATCAAAGGAGATATTTGCCCAAGGTAAGAAAATTAAGTAAAGAAACATAAAACCATAAGAATATAAGATTTAGGGTATGGCGTATGGTAAGAGTATATAATATATGGCTATATGGTATGACTAGTTTAGTATGAGTATGACTGAGTCTACTGAGTATTGTATGAGTGTATGAGTATAAATATTTTATTTATTAAAGGCACGTTCGAGTTTGATTGAAAAAACTAGAACAAATCATATATTATATCATATATAATAGTTGATAAGAGTCTAGACATCTAACTCGACAATTAAACAATTTAAATCCAGAAAAGAGCTGCAAGGTTCATTAATAATGAACATTCACATTCACAATAACTGACAAGAGTAAAAACTATAGTTAAATCACCAAACCTAGAAACACTAGATCTATATTATAAGGACAAAAACACTTTCTTGTCCCAAATAATTTCATATGAAAATGCAAGTAACAAATATGCCTTAAAGTACTATTTCTCCTGAGTGGCATCCGGACATGGAATGGGTTGCCTGTACAAACCAGAAACTTTAACATGATTTAAAACACTAATCAAAATGTAAGACGTGACTCAAAGCACGAATTAGCAGCGGACACAATAAACTTCTGTAACGAAGGAGCGTACCGTCTGTAACATGTAAAAGAGCCCTAGGCCTATACTATTTTAATTTTAATGTACCAAACTCAAAATCTATGACTCTATGACCAGTCCAATCTTGATTTTATTTTGTTCCTTTTATGTATTATATATTTATTATAAAGAACAATCTAGAAGAATCTTTTACCTGCACCACAAGTTTATTGATCATTGCAGTTCTTAAGTAGGCCTAAATAAAGTACCCTTCGGACCAAACTGATCATAGGGCTGGTGAAGCAGCGTTCGCCAGTTTCTGTGGCCACTGCATACTAGGGGATGTGTGGCCAGCATAATACCCAGTCACCTTTACTTTACCCCAACTAAAGTCAGGTACCCATCAGAGCTGGGTAGACTCAGGGACACCCCCAAGTCCCGGGAAAAAAATCTAGCCTTCACCAGGATTCGAACCTTTGTATCGCCAGTCGAATGCGCTACCGCTCGAATCATGTTAAATTTGTAATTTTTACAATTAAATAGACAGCCTTGCTCCAGCATCTTAAAATCTTAGTGGCTATCTGATCATACCAATCATAAGGAAATTTTGCACTTTACCCCTCCATTTCCTTTATAAGCATATCAGATATGAAGAATATAAATTTATTTCGCAATTTCTGCCTGATTTTGACAATGTCAATATTTGGCTATCACCCATTTCTAATTCAGTGGGATTTATTTAACCATAATATTTTTTTTAATAGTTTACAATTATTTGACTAAAAGGCCTACTTATAATTCAGGTAATAATTTATATGTCTTTTAGCCATGTAATTTAGTATAGCCATAATAGACAGTATATTATACATTATACCCTCTAAACATGCCTGCATCTGCCACATTTTGAGTCAATTAGGGTTTTTCCCTAATCCCTGCCTATTAGTTTTCTAATCAGTTGTCAGCATTGCGCAACAATGAAATCAATATTTCTATTCCCCTTGCCAGTTCCATTCTGGTGCAATGCGGTTTTAGCCTATTTTGTTCCATAATTTATATTGTTCCCCTCTACTGGCTAATGGGGGCACTGTGGCACATTCCGCTGGCATTATGAAGGTTCGTGGGTTCGAGTCCTGGTGAAGTCTAGGATTTGTTCCCAAGTCTGAAGGGTGTCCCTGAGTCTACCCAACTCTGATGGGAAGAAAGTGATTTTTTTAAAACATAATAGTTTTAATCTCCTAATTTGCATCTTCTGAATAAGGGAGATATACTAATATAACATAATAGTAATATATTACTATTACAATAAAATAATATAAGATTATGTTTTAACTGTTATAGTTAACAAAATGTTGTTTTTTTCACAGGACAACCCTTTTCTTACAGAATGGATAATACAAATAATTATGACTTTAAACGAAGATTAGTTGTTAAGATTCGACCCATTTTTGAACTACATGTAATACCTTCAAATGTTTTGAATGTCTTCCATAAATATGACACAGAAGTACTCACACAAGGAGATATAGTATGTAAATTTAATAAAATTATAAAATACACTAATTATTTCATTATTTTTAAACCTACAAGAAATTTTATTTTTTTGCAATAATTAGTTTTTTTTTATCCTATTTCTACAGGATTATATCAGGGCTCGTTCAATTGCATCAGGTAACATTGATGGTGCAAATGAACTGTTGGAGCGTTTAATAAAATATAACAACTGGTATAAATGCCTTCAATCAGTTCTTCGAGATCCAGGAGTGAAACTAAGACATGTTGCTGATGCAATACAGGTTGAAAAAGGTGAACCTTAGCCAAATATAGAATTTATGTGCTAGACAAGAAAAATGAGTGTAAAAAAATCTTAAGCTGTAAAACAGATTTTACAAACTTTCATCTACATGGTGTGACTAAGTAAGTAAGTAAAGTACCTGTCGGACCAAATTGATCATAGGGCCGGTGAAGCAGAGTTCACCAGTTTATGTGGCCAAGGCATATTAGGGGATGTGTGGCCAGCACAATGCCCAGCCGCCTTTAGGTTACCACAACTAATGTCAGGTACCTATCAGAGCTGGGTAGACTCAGGGACAGTGCTCTCAAGTCCCTGGAAAAAATCCTAGCCTTCACCAGGATTAGAAGCCAGGCCCTTTGGTACACGTCAAAGTTGCCAACGTTGGGCCAGTGTGCCCCCTTGGTGTGGTATTGGCACTCCTCTATTTTTTATTTTGACCCACATTTTATATGAAACTAGCTAAATTGCCCTGAGTTGCATGGGGTAACAATTAGCCTACATTTTTATTTGTTAAAAATACCCTAAGGAGAATCTAGTCCATGCCAAGCGGGTGAACAAAAAAAATCAATATAATTTTTTTTAATAGGCCTTTAAATCAATGAGATCATGTGTCTCGATATTGACAAATGGGCATCAAAATGGACACAAACATCTAACTTTATATATAGATATTTTTTTAGAAAACTTTACTTTAATCTCACTTTATTTAATTGTAGTATCCTTAAAATTTAATAAAAAATTTTTTATTATACTTCTTGTTTTTATGTACTTAAACTTTAATAAAAGAATCTTATGCATGTAGGAATACTTTAATTGTGCTTAAAATGAAAAGAGCCTGTCAAGAAAATGCCTCAGTCAGAATTAGAAAAAAATTATTAAGTAGAAAAAGAATATATAATATATATATGTTTCCGCAGAATTCTTATTAACCTTTTTTGTTAACAACAATAGTGTATTTTTTAAATCTTGATATAAATATTTAATTATTAAAAGTAAAATAGGTCTATAAGAATAAGTAGTATAATGGTAAATTAAGATTTATCAATCTTTTTCTTCTTTTCAAAATCTAAACAAATGAAAATTTGGAAAAGGCAAAACATTCTTTTAAGATTCAGTTGTGGTATATAATAGAAAAGTTTTCCAGCAAAACATATTTCAACTATGTCTTGTGTTCTCTTATAACCTTAACAAATCAAATCTTTGTAAGATAATGGCTTGTTTAAAATTGCAAATAAAGTCACTTCTTATTATCCTTGTAAATTTAAATTATAAAATATTTACTTTATACAATATCAAGTTCTTCCATGCTTATGTGTCAATTACGGTATTTTCATTATTATTTATGTTCCAGAGCTTCTTGATGAGTTTAATTCAAGTGTTGACGAGGTAATGAAAGTGTAATTTACTCATTAATTAACTAATTCATTTCTAAAAATTAATTGATATCTATAAATAACTCAAAAACTTATGCTTATAGCAACAGACATTATTTTAATTATTTCTTATTTTAAAATCCAGGTTCAACCAACTCAAGAGTCAAAAGCTAAACAAGGTAAAATTTTGAATTCATTGCAGTAAAAGATATTCAACTATTGAGACAAAGAAGAGCATGCTTTTATGATTTGGAGATGTTTTGATTTTTCAAAACAGAGTTTATTATGTCAGCAAGCAGGCAGGCTTTTTAAATGCTAAAAAAAATTGCTCAGCGTTGCCCGAGGAAAAAAATACATAAGCCTATATTTATAGAAACTGGTGAACGCTGCTTCACCGGCCCTATGGATCAATTTGGTCCGACGGGATACTTTTTTTAACTTATATTTATAGATAGCTACAGATATGAATTTTATAAACTACAATGAACAGAAAGTTATAATAATACAAAAAAATATATTTATAATTAATTAATAACTATTTACTGAATAAATTTAGGCAAGTAATTCAAAATAAATATGGTAATCTGGTTAAAAATAGGCATGTCTTTTTATTAAAAAAAACTTTTGGACTATCCCTGGCTGAGAATCGAACACCCCTGATACTTGCAAGAGTCTAAAGTATAATTATTGGATTTTACTTACTGAAAACATTTTAGGAAAGCTTTAACTTTATGTCCTTAGTCTAAATTCTTTAGAATCTTTAAAAGAAAAGTTTTATAAATAGAAAATTTTGCTAATACAGAAAAAGAAAAATATAAGTGTCAGTGAGAATTAGAACTTAGGTCACCCAGATGGCAGTTTGGGGCACTAACCACTCATCTTGGGAGGACACGCGGAGAAAGCGAGATAAAAATGTAAAATAGTATGAGGCAATAAGATCACGTGCCTTAAAATTAAATTATCCAATAGGAATAGGAAACCACACACACAGTCTACTTAATATATATAGATAATTCAATTTAGCCTATTTAATAGTGAACTCTAAACTTCTCTTGAAACTTTCCTCCCAAGTCATTAACTCAATTTAAACTAATCAATAATTTAAAAACATTGTGATTAATCATTGGCCACAGATTTTTTTTTAGATCAAGGCATTTATAAAAGGGCTTTTTAAAAATAAAACAAATACTTGATTTTTATCAGTTGTGTAGTGTAAATAATTGTAAGGATCTGTAAATGATGCTGCCCTAGTTGCATAGAAATGTCCCCTACAATATTATTAATGTCTTCTGTAGAAGAAGAGGGTGGCAATAAAACAAATATACTAAATATACTAATTGTACACATACATACATATTGTAAACATGGGCATTTGTATATAGGGATAAAGATGCAGAGAGCCATGATTGGAAATATGCATGAATGCTTGATAGAAATACCCACATATACTAGCATCATAATCATCTAAAACATTAATGCATAACCACTTTTTCCAATTTCAAAAAGTGTACCTAATATTGATTTAAATGGTACTTACATTTCTTATGCAAGTATTTTTACCTTTTAGCAAAAACAAAAAAGTCAATATAGAAAAATACTTTCTAATTCCACTAGGAAACCAGACAAATGTAGTTAAACCAAGTAATGATACATTGATGCCATTAAATATGAGTCTCAACACTTTGAGTCTGGAATCTGATAGTCCAGCTGTAACAGTTAAGTATTTTCATCATTACTTTTTGTAAAAACATTGACATCATCATAATATAATTTATATAAATTTATAAAATATATAAAATAAAATGCAGCTCAAACTTATTACTGCTACTTAGATGTTGAAGGAAGATAAAGACTTCAATAATAAAATGGGTACAACTTGTTTGTCATTTATGTTAATTGTTTAAATTTAGAAAAATATGAGTCGCAACACTATGAGTATGAGTCAAAACGCTCTGGAACCTGATAGTCCAGCTGAAACAGTTAAGTATTTTCATGAGTACTTCAATAATAAAATAGGTATAACTTAATTGTCATTTATGTTTAAATTTAGAGATGAGATTGAGGTGCTTCCTTCATTCTTTTTTAAAAATTTATGATGCTGTCATTTTTTTCATTGTTTTGACTGTTGTTTTTTGTTAAATTAGTATCATCCTTAAACATTAATTAAATTTGAACTAGTTAGCCCATATTATATTAAATAATTGTAAAGCTTTGCTGTAATTTATATTCTTAAATAATCATATTTTGTAATCTCCTCTGCATGATTCTTTCATTCCATTTATAAACCTAAAGAAGTCATCAGACACCAACTATATAGAGCCTGTTGATTTTTACCCTCCAGCGGGAACTTATCAAAATGCATCGCCAGGAAATGAGTACGTACAATAGACTTTACCTTATAAGTTTACAGACGTTCCTTCTAGATAGAAGATTATTACGTCCACTAGGCCCAAAACTCCTGCAGGGCGACAGGGATCCGTCAATGGCAGGGATAGAACCCGCGACCTGTCCATTGGTTTTTGGTTGACAGTCCGGTGAACTAACTGCTGGACCAGCCGGCTTTACCTGTGATGTCTTCTTTATCTTATCTTATCTTATACATTACAGACGCTCCTTCTATAAAGAAGATTATTGCGTCCTACGCTCATCCGTGGTCCGAGTCTAGTCTTGCATTTTTATTAATGTTTTAAATGATGTTAGGTTATTGGTTTTCCTGGTTTGTTCAGGCAACCCATTCCATGCCCGAATGCCACTCGGGAAGAAAGAGTACTTATATGCATTTGTTCTCGCATAAGGGACAAGGAAGGTGTTTTTGTCTTTATGTTTATCTGAGCTTTGCAACAGATTGTTATTGGGTTGTATTTCTAAATTAGAGTTTAATGCCTTATGTATTATTACTACTTTACTCTTTGCCCTTCTGTCCTCTAGTGTTTCTAGGTTTAGTGATTTTACTAATGGTGTTACTCTTGTCAATTGGGAATATTCACTAGTTATAAACCTTGCAGCTCTTTTTTGAATTTGTTCTAATTTTTTAATGTTTTCTTTAGTTGATGGGTCCCATACAGATCCTGCATATTCTAGTATAGGCCTAACTAATGTGAGATAGCATTTTAGTTTTATGTTCTTATTACATTTGTAAAAGTTCCTTTTTATGAATCCTAATGTTTTGTTTGATTTTTTAATTACTTCATCAATGTGAGGGTTCCAAGATAACTTATCATTTATTATTACTCCTAGATACTTAGCATTGCTAGTTTGAGTTAGTTCTTTACCATGAATGAAGTAGTTTGTTATTATTTGTTTCTTTTTCTTGGATACCCTTATTAGTTGGCATTTTTCTGGGTGAAAAGACATACTTCAGTTTGATTCCCATTTTTGTAGTTCATCTAGGTCTTTTTGTAAGAGTTCACTATCTTTTCCTGTCTTTATTATTCTATAAATTATGCAATCATCAGCAAATAATCTTACTTTTGTGCCTGTGTTGATGCAATTTGGCAGATCATTAATGTAAATTAGAAATAGTAGGGGCCCTAGAACAGTTCCTTGTGGAACTCCTGAGTTTACTGTTATTGGTGATGACTTAGAGCCATTTATTATCACTGTTTGTTCTCTGCCTATAAGAAAGTCCTGAATCCACTGATGTAAGGGACCAGAGATGCCAAAGTATTTAAGTTTTTTAAGAAGACTAGAATGATGAACTTTATCAAATGCTTTTGAAAAATCTAGTAATATAGCATCAATTTGGTTGTTATTATCTAATCCCTTAGACAAGTCATCTATTAAGCCTATCAATTGAGTCTCACATGATCTATTTTTCCTGAAGCCATGTTGGTGTGGGCACAGTGCATTTAGTTTGTCTAGATGGTTTACTATACTACTATATATTATATGTTCAAGTAATTTACATGTTATGCTTGTTAGAGAAACAGGTCTATAATTTCCGGGGTCAGATTTATCTCCTTTTTTGAAAAGGGGGGTTACATTGGCTAATTTCCAATCTTTGGGCACTTTGCCCTGGTTTAGAGAGGCCTGAAAAAGTATTTTAAAGATTGGAGATATTTCATTAGTTAGTTCTAAAAGCAGTCTTGCTGGTATTTCATCTGGACCAGAAGCTTTGTTTACTTTTAAGTTTGTTAGGAGTTGATTAATGCCTTTTTCATCTACATTTATATTTCCTATCTCTTCTAGTTTGTTTAAATTTATGAATATTTCTTTGTCACCTGGATTTGAAAAAGATGATGTGAAGTGAGTGTTTAGGATATTAGCTTTAGTTTCATTATCATTACAAGTTTTGTTGTTTTGGCCTTTTAGTGGAGCTATGCCTGTAGTGTCCATTTTTCTTGATTTAATGTAGGACCATAAGTTTTTATTATTATCTTTAGAAATTACATTGTTTACATATTCATTCTGCAGCTGTCTGCTTAGTTTCTGAGTTAAATGTTTAATTTTTAGGTATTTTTTATGTAGTCTAATTGAATTAGTTGCCTTAAACTTTTTGAATAGATTTTCTTTTTGTTTACACAGTTTCTTTAGTTTAGTGTTAAACCAACATTTGTTAATTTTATTTGATGTTTGTTTTGTTGGCACAGAGTCAGCCATTATTGCTTTTAAGTTGGTTTTTATAAATTGCCAAATATCTTCAACTGGACTATCTATATTGTATTTAGTAAGAAAATTGGTTTGGAATTTTATTGCTGCTTGATGTAGTTCTGTTGTGTTACATTTATTCCAGAGATAAATTATTCTTTTAGGTTTCTTGCTAATTTGGATTTTTATTTTGTTATTTACTCTGACAATATCATGATCTGAAAGTCCAGGGATTATTTCATAATCTAATACTAGTCCTGGTCTGTTCGTTAAAAATAAATCTAGTATATTATGGTTTCTTGTTGGTTTTTTATTAATTTGGTCTAAGTTTAGATTTTGGATGGTATTGATAAACATTTCATTTATTTCTTTTTTTATTTCTTTACATTGATACTGTACTAATAATTACATTTCTCATTTATCCAATTAGAATTAGAATAACATTACTTTCACAGACTCATCAATACAGATAGGGTACAATGAAGCAAGGAACTATTTACAATTTTATTTTAATGTTGAAAAGTTTGCTGATCTTTAGACCTAGGCTTTTCCAGTTTTAAATCACTAGCTTTAATATGCCCCATGTTGCTGTATTGTAAAATTACACCTTTTACACAAATATATTCCATTATAGAAATTGTTGCATGTGTATAATTAGGTATTTCATTCTAAAACTGCCTGTATAGTCTAAACAAAGTTTGTTCCTTATTTTTTCTCTTCTTCAATTTATACTTTTTTTTTAAGCAATTTTTTTTTACAAATTTATATGTTTTTAAAGTTTTGTTAATAAATTAATTCCTGTCTCTTTCCTAATATTGTTGTTAATTGCCAGAGACTTCCATTTTTTAAAACAGTGTGGGAGACCAGAAAAGGGCGAAAATTATTTCAGAAATACCAGAACGTAACTTTGAACTAGATGAAGTGAATGTTTTGAGTTCATTTCCAGGTTGGCATGCTGATATTGAGGACAGAACGGTATGCACATTGATATATTATTTGTTGCCTTTCAGAATCTGACAGAGCTTCTCTGATATATGTTGCGGATATGTTTTTGTTATTATAAAAAAAATATAGGCCCACCAGTATTTATTGGAAAATAACAGTATATGTGACATAATATGGCAAAACAAATATTAGAAATTATATAATATTTTTTTAGATGCTATAAGATTTTGCAATTGAATATAATTTTTTTCTTACTAGCTTAAAATAGTAATCTCACAGCTTAAATGTTTTGGACAAAAAAAAAATAATCTGTTTGGTGAGGTAGTCATTATTTGACAAGGTAGTAGTAGGCTGATTTTGAACTGGTGCACTATTTCACCCTTAATTATTTATAAAAGATATTTCCATTGAATTAACAATAGTTTAAATGTACAAATTTACAAAACTATAAACTAAATATAACCATCTTTAGAAAAAAGAAGAAAAAGAGAGGAGTTTCTGGTAGAGATAGCATAAGGTTTTGGGTTGTCTAACTTTTTATCTAGCTCCCCCCTCCCTTCCAAATGCCTATGCAAATAATGTATATAATTTTTTTAATTGCTCTTATAAAGTTACAACTGAAATATGTAAAAAAAAGTTGTTCAATATATATACAATTAAGAAATTATATTCTGCAAATTGCCTAGCTTGGAAATATTTTCTTCTATTTTCTTTAAAACACTTATAAAAGCTTACACAATCTTTTTTCTTTTAATACTTAAGGTTCTAGAGTTATTAAAACCACATAGCAAAGAATCTGGCTGTTACATCATTTGGTACTGGAGTAATAAAAAGAGACCTGCAATCTGTGTGACGTAAGATAATTGTATTTTGTTTTTATTAACAACCTATTATAGCTATAGACTCGTTAAACAAAGTTTGTACTGGTTGAGAAAGTTTAGGAAAAGTTTGGGAAAAACAACTTGTATTTTCTGGGTTGTAAAAATATATTAAAATTTAGGGATTTGACTAAAATTAACAAAGCTTTGCTAGAAATATTTCATTTTTTTAAATAAATAGGAAGGACCAATACCCTCACATAGGGGGGAGGGCAGAGGGGGCATATGCTCGGGGGCGACACTTCTAGGGGCGGCAAACATAATAGTATAAATATAGCACTAAACAAAGCAGTTACTGTATGCAAGGGGGCTTGCTTTCGGGCTGAAACGTTTGCCCTGGGGCGCTACATAGGCTTGTGTGGGCTCTGGGTAGGACATTAAAAACTGGGAATTAAAAATTGAGATGATGAACTATTTTTACTTAGATAATTAACTGCACACTAAATTTTTTTTAATTAAATAGTAAGTTGTTTTCTCTCATTCTAAAATAGTTTTTTTTTAATATTTTAATCTAGGCATGAAGACCAAGTGAAAACCTTACTCATTCACAAGAGACCAGATCCAGCTGATACCAAGAAAGCTGCTTTTTATTTCATAAATAAAGATGAAAGGCGCAACAGTCTCAAAGAAATTGTACAGCATCATATTACAAATGGTGTTTATGACTTGAGCAGGAAACCTCAAAAAGTTAAAATCTCGTTTATCAAAGCTTTATAATTTTTTTAGGTCCCGTCAGTCTTGCTTTAAATATTATGCTCTCTATTATCAATTTATTTGAATGCGTTAATATTTATCATTTTTAACTTTCTATACTAATCTCGCTTTTTTAAACATAATATTCCAATGTATAGCATCTCATGACTGTATAAGCACAACAAGAATACCAATCCTCTTAGTGTGGCTCCCACAGATTTCAAACTGCATTTTTTTTTAATTCATTGTACAATTATAACATAGATCTATATAAATTTTCTTATATCAAACTACTTATATGACCCCTTGTTGAAAAAAGTTGCAAACCTTTGATATAAGCCTTATTGGATCTCATTTAATGTGAATTAAAATGAGGTTTATTTAATTTACTTCTAGTTAATTTAATTCTCTAAGGATAGTGATCCTTATGAAGTCTGCAGTTTAGACTTCATGTTTGGTAGAATTAATACTTTTGGGAAATTTTCATTGCAACCTGGTCTCTAGTACAACTTCTGCAGTTTAGACTTCATGTTTGGTAGAGTTAATACTTTTGGGAAATTTTCATTGCAACCTGGTCTCTAGTACAACTTCTTCTAAGGCAGAAATTTCGCACCTATTTTCATGAACAGTTTGAGAACTTGGCAATTCTGCAGATCAAATTTTGATGACCTTTTCTATTTTATTTTTGTAACACCATTTTCACTTTTTGTAATGCTGGGAATAGTGTTGTAAAGCAAGCCAACTTATTTTCCTAGTTTTTCAATAATCTCCTTTCTTTCATAAAGCTTCTGTATAAATATAGAGTTCATAATATCTTTATTTCAAATGTAGATTACAAGGAGCCAATGTATATACTGTATATAATATTCTTTAGGCAGTATTTTTCCTGTAAATATAAATATTATTTTTGTTTATATTATATAAATGTGCTAAACAATTATTTGGTATGAGAACCTTTTGTTTTGACAAGCTTTGGGACTATAATATAACTTTTTTTTAAGTCAACTTTTTCTTTCTCTAACATATTTGTTCATTATTCTCATAAATATCTGGGACAAAATGACCTTGTTGCATCATGCTCGGCTAGCACACCAAATGTCCCGGGTTCGATACTTGGTGAAGTCTATGATTTTTTCATGGTTCTGGAGGGTGTCCCTGAGTATACCCAGCCTTGATGCTTACCTGACACAGGTTAGGGGAAAGCAAAGGCTGCTTGGCATTGTGCTAGCCACACAATCTCCTAGTATGAGTTGGTCATCAAAACTTGTGAACGCTGTCTGACAGTTCCTTTGGATCAAATTTGGCTACTTTCTAAACTCATAATAATGTATATTAAAATTGTTCAATGAAATTGTTTAAAATGAATTTTTTTCTCATTTAGTGCCTTAATTGTAGGTAATTTACTATTTAATTTTCTTATATATTATAGAAGAAATTCTTTCTTTTCCTTTTTTTGTATGAGAGTCCTACATCAAATCTCTACTAACCAAAATACATTGGTACCTCATATAACAAAGGAAATAGAGTTAAGTAGAGCATTTGTTCTGTAATGTCATTGGTCTACATATGACACGATTTTCTATATAATTCTATGGGGAGTTGTTTAATTCATTATGAGCAGTTAGCAAGGAGAAAATGCTTCTCAGACCCCCATCCCTTTTTAAAAAAACAAAACAAAAAAACAGGGATTTTAATAAAAAATTTCTTTTTACTTTCTCTCTCTTCTTCTTTTTTTATTTAGACCTTATAATTAGTATAAAGGAAGTTAACATTCATACGTTTTTTAGCATTCCATAAAACACCTATTAAAGAAATTCTTTCAATTTGTCTGTGCATTTTAATATTAACTTATGTTGTTGTTTTTTATGATGGTGTGTTATATAATAACTTTGTCCTACCATAGAAATGTTTTTCAACATGCTAGTTGACTTATTGTTTGATTAGCCTTCTACAGTGTCAGCCATATGTTATTTTTCTTTTTTTACATAGAGAAAAATTATAGATCTATATTTAATCCAGAAAATTAGAATTTAAAACTTTGAAATAGTTTATAAATCTAATTTTACAATACAACTTTTTGATTACTAGATAAAATATTACATTTTCAATATTTTGAGAAGAAATTGTGTATCTGTTTATTAATAGTCATCTAGTACCCCCATAAACTAACTGTGCACTATCCCCTTACGGGCCCTAACTGTAATATCTATAGTTTAATTAATGATGATTATTCCCCTTTGATAATATTACTATTAATATCCCAGAAGACATTAGAATCAAGCCATAGAGTCTACATTTTGTCTATTCAATAGACATTGTAAATGTAAAAACGAAAATGTTTCTTAAGTATGTCTAGGCATAATAATATAAGACAACAAAACAACTTTTTATAAACAAAAACATTTAACTCCCCCCCCCCCACACACAAACACACTTATTTATTCTATTTGCCCACCCTCGTGCCCTTTACTGGTAATTCCACTGTTGCCCTCTCCCATTATAGGCTAATACTGCTACTTCCTTGCCGCCACAACATCACGATTAACATTGTGATAAAAGTTGATTCAAATAAATTTACCAATAGCCTAAATTTATTGTCATCATTTACGGGTATTTCCTGTGGTGACAGAAAAATAGGGAAAATCCATGTTAATTATACTGTTACAGTCAAGGCTAATTATTAAGCTCATTGGCTCAGCTTACATAGGCCTAAAGAGTAATATTATTTATTACAATCTGGTATAATGTTTAAAAATAACCCTGACTTTCTTAGTGTAGACCGATCATAACGTTTGAAAATACTTCCTGCATGTCTTGTATATAATAAGTTGCTGTCGTAATCAGTCCACAAAAATTATTTTTTAAAGAAAAGGAAAGCATAATAATAATATGTTTATTTACATAAGGGTATAATATATGCTATACATAGACCTAAGAATTATACCACGCGCAAAATGTCGCTGGGACTTATCGTTTTAATAGGTCAAAATTTAAGACGACCAATCTTATGTCTGCAAGAAAAGTAGGCATATAATTAACTTATAACATATCTTTTTTTTTTAATCGGCTGGACCTTCACCCCTCCCCGCGTTACTGTAAAAGGTTCGCCCAAACATATAAAACTTGACCTTAATTCAATAGGTTTGGTGGGGTAATTCCTTTCAGTTACCGAAAGCCTACTTTTACTTTAGCCCTATATCTGGTGAAATGTGGCACTAATTGAGCAAACCCAAGAAAAAGGAGCTGTACTGAAGTCACTAAGACGTTATACAAGGGAAGAAGAGAAGCAGCTTATGACACTTTTTAATTAGTCCTTCCCAACAGGGCAAAGCAAGAAAGGTCGAATTTCACCAGAAGGCCAGCTCGACAGTTGCGTAGCCAGGATTGCAATGAGGTGGGGGGGGGGGAGCAGTGCAAAATAGGGAGAGGATGGGGCAAATAGTATACAATTTTGGATTGGAGGGGGATACTAGGATCAAACGGTGGTAGCTGAAATAAAGAAGGGCAGAATGGGGTAGGCAGGCCACTTGGAAAGAATGGCAAAGCAGCCAGAACAGTATACCACCGAGGCTAAGGGGGAAGAGGCTTAAGGGGCAGACCAAGACAAAGATGGCTCGAAGCTGTAGATGCAGATCTGCAAAAGCTTGGTGAGTGGGCATGGCGAAAGAAAGCCATATGGATAGGCGCGAATGGAGGGAGGTTGTGGAGCAGGCCAAAGCCCTACAAGGACTGTGGCGTCATAGGGATGGATGGGTGGGGGTGAATAATACAAGATTGGGAAGGGGAAGATATTGCACAAATCAAGAAAGAGCTGTGTCTAATAATTGGATTTGTTTATTTTTGTCCCGGTGAAAACGCTTGAGCTCCTAGCTGCGGAAACCGTACCCTGTTACACGGCAAGGCACGTCTTCGGCCCGGACAGAACCTTGGTCTGCCCCCACCCACTGGTTCACCCCTACCAACGTTATTGTGAATTATAGAGCCTTCGGCTCGTCCTTTTTTTTTAGAGACATAAATTCGTTCCCCAAGTCAGACCAATAGGCCAATGCATGGGACTGCGGTCACCGCATGGCTCCACCCCTGCCTCTGTGGGTGTCGGGGCGAGGAGTGGTATTCGCCGCGGGGCCGGGGTTCGGAGCTGCTCGTACGGTTCGCCAGGTCCCAGCGGTATTGTACACCCTACCACCGAGCTCTGGTGCCACTGGGGTAGCGATCATGCGACGGCAGGATGGGTGTGCAATCATTGTCCTGTAAATACGGCTGGTTTCAAAGGTGATCTTGATGGGGATGTATCCACGTGTCAGACAAAATCCCACTCGGACAAAGCCGTACCAGCAAACATCACAGGGATACAAGCCAGGCTCTCAACGACTCGAGGGTTGAAACAAATATACGTTAAGAAAGTGGAACGGAGGAAGCAAACTCAACATAGGCGTATTGCCAGTATAGTGCTAGCCTCGGACACTCATACCTTGCCTGCTCCAGATGCACGCCCCGCTGTCGCTACAATGATAACTCGGTCCAAGAGAGCGTTTTGACTCTTGGACGGTGTGTCGTTGCGCCATCTTTCAATCCTTTCAGGACTCAAATACTGTCACCTTTGGGTTCCATTTTAACGTTTGGCGAGCTTGGTTGCTTGGTCCTCTGCTTAGTATGTGACCAATCCATTTCCATGTATGGGCATTTGGTCAGCTCTCCATTCCACTTTTTCGTTTGTCATGTAAATCGTTCCATTTTATTCGTAGGAATATTGCGTGTCCTGAAAATTAACTCCTTCACCTACTCTCTCTTTCATTCACACACACTCACTCTCTCTCTCTCACACACACACTCTCTCTCTCTCACACACACACTCTCTCTCTCGTCCTCTCTTTATACATATATCGAATTTCCATCTTCAAAAGAAGATAACCATTAGCCTACTTCTATTTTTGCTTTAAAGCTTTATCCACACCGTCCCTAAACATCGCCTATTTGTCCGCGTAAGTTCGCAATGACTTTTACACAAAACATATTAAGAATCAAATATTTTTGTTGCTTCTAAGCTAATTATAAGTACACCACTAAAGGCTAAGGTCTAATTATATATCACTTCAAATCGTAAGAAAAGGGGATTCACTGGTTTTGGGAGATATCCAATAACCCGTCAATTTAGTATTAGGTGAATTAGCCAAGTCCACTGCGTTTAAAAACAAGTTGAAGATATTCAGATAAAGGAAAGGACATTTTCTTCTGAAAATCAATTGCCAAGTACGGTATAATTTATATTCATATTTTGCAATATATTAATCTTAAATACTTAATATTTAATAGTAGGCCCTATAACGCATTTATATTAATTTTTTTTTAATTATGACTTTAGACTTTAGAGAACTTTAGATATTATTTATGTAGACAAATATTTTAAATTTTCTATTATGTAGCCTATTTTCCTTCCGCCTTCTGACTCTTTCGGGAAAATCTTTCTATACCTAACACTTTTCTGATTCTGCACTAAAATCTATATAAGGCGCGCCGATGTGTATTTTTTTATTTATTTACTCTCTTTATTTTAAGTTGCATTTTCTGTCTGTCTGCAATGGTGCAATAATTGGCTTCGATTTTTCGACCACTTTCCGTGGTCCGATCGAGCTGAAATTTGGACAGCAGACTTGCCCCGACTAACAATACATCCTATCATTTTCAGTTAAAACAACTTAATAATACTACACTTATGACAATATTCATTTCTTAAAAGGAAAGTATAAGAAAAATTTTGGTTTCACTTTAAAAATGCCTGTGCAACTTTTTATAGTTTTTCGGCGCAAAGATAGAAAAAAAAATTATGCGCTAAGATTATTTTTTTAACAATTCATACGGAGTAAGGAGATATTTTTTAGATTTGCGACACAGATATTTTTCTGTACGTTTCATTTGCAGTAGTCAATCAATTATTTAATTAGATGATGGTAAATTTAGTTTGCAAATAAAGGGAGTATAATAAAAACTTCGTTTTTATGGTTTTCTTGTTTTCAACACTGATCTATGGTTTTCAAGACATCATTTAGATCTATAATCAACCAGTCTTGTGTACAATCTTTCTTCATCACTTCTTTATCCAATGTCAATAAGCTTAGTTATCAAATTATTTAAACTTTCAATCAGTGGCTTGATTGTATTATGTTCAAGACATTAGAAGATACGATACTTTAATATGGTGCTCTTAATTCACCATTTTTCACCATATCGGTCAAGGACATGTCAAATCTAGCTGCATTTTTTTTTCTATTTTTCTATGGTGCCCCAATTTATTAGTGCCCATAAACATGAGGTTATTTTGTTTCGGGCATGGAATGGGTTGCCTGAACAAACCAGGAAAACCAGTAACTTAACATCATTTAAAACATTAATAAAAATGCAAAACTAGACTCCGACCACGGACGATGCACGTAGGATGAAAAATCTTCTTTATAGAAGGAGCGTCTGTAATATATAAGATACAAATCCTGGTTAGACACAATAGACCTTGTTGGCAGTAGCGTAGCTAGGGAGGGGCAGGGGGGGACATATGTCTCCGGGCGCCACGTTAGAGGGCGCCAAAATGAGTATTAAAACTAATTATTTAATTTTATTTTTATGTAAACTAATGTGTCCCAAATACGTTTGCAAGATTGAATGTAACAGGGTGGGGGGAAGAGGGGGGGTAATTAATTTAATTTGGTTTCATAGCTACTACTAATTAAAGAGGGTGGTGGGTAAAGGACAGCAATCATCTACTAAAAACATCTTGGTTAGGACACGAGGGGACTTTGGGCTTCCGTGACACTTCCGTTGGGACAGAAGGATTATTACAATCTAAACAGACCAACAACACTGAACACTAAACATAAAACACTAAAATCATATTTAAATTACAAATTACTTTTTATTCAAGAAAACTCACTCGTCCCATTAAAGGGAACATAAAAATCATAAAGAACAAATTAAACCCCAACAATAAACCTATACTATCTAAACTCTAAGCATACTGTGAACCCAAACAAAATAACCAACTTAAACTCCCCACTAAAAAACTAACTTCAACTCCCCACTAAAAAACTAACTTCAACTCCCCACTAAAAACTAAACTTCAACTCCCCACTAAAAACCAAACCTCAACTCCCCACTAAAAACCAAACCTCAACTCCCCACTAAAAACCAACATAGGCCGACATTACGACCTACAATATAATAGAATAGAAATAGAGAAATAAAAATACACATTAGAACATGGTCATCTATATACATAAGCATAATATATATATACTATATGAAGTAAATAAAAACTACATAGCATAGTCCCAACTATAACCAGTTCAAACATGAACCTATACTCCTTATACATCTTATAACATAATATGAATTATGACATAAGAATCAACCCAGCTCTAGTCAATGAAGACTAGAACAAGACAACACCGGTCTATACTCTGTACCACAGAGTTAGGCCACTCACTGGTTAATACATACCAGTTAAAACCAAGCATGAAATAAAAACATCTACCATAACTTATTCCCATGCCGGCCATTAAAGGCAACATTACATTAAAATAATAATATACATGAAATAAAAAGAAATATACATTTAAAAAGAAGAAGCCAACATGGCGGATAATGTTCCTTCCCAAACCTCCAACTTAATCCATTCCCATCAATGCACTTATCATAGACAAGTGGACAATATACATACAATAACCAAATTAAACATAGTATAACATAAAATAAAAATTCTAAAAAGTAATTAAATCTCAACTCACGTCATATCCGAACAAGCCACGCACAACTACGCCATAATCTGACCACTGGTCTTCCACAAAATGGGCCATTTCAGACGGAAGTGATTGATTAATTGTTCTATTTATAGACGCTGACCGAACGTCTCTGACCGCTAACCAGAAATTCCTTTTTTAACTACCCTAACATTGCCTTATTTCCGGTCAATCTGTGCTAAATATTATTCTAAATCTCCTATTGCTAAATATCTACAAATTTACCTTATGTACAACCCTATATTAAATTAAACTACAATAAAAATTCTACCTATTACTTTAATTAAACTACACTAACAAAAACCCAATTTAAAATGATCAGAAAAAGAATTCCGAAAAATGACGCAAGGCCTAGCCGCTTAACCTCGTTTCAGGGCTTTCACAAAATACAAAACAATATTTACATACATCATTTTTATACCAAACAGTCCCCCAAGTCTATATCTATATTACAAATAATAAAATATCTTTACCTTAAAAGTCAATTACTCACATTCTCGCAAATCATAGCACCCACAGAGCACAGAAACTTAAACACATTCAAACGGACCACTCGTACCGCACAAAGCAATTGATACGCACTATTAATTTAAGTCACCGACCTACATGAATTTTGGAGCTCCACAGATATCTTCATTACAAACCAGTTGGCAAGCATGATTTTGGCGCCCCCATTGAGCATTCTACTCATACAACAAATGACACATCCACAATGTAGGATTGCTGATGGCGTTTTTTTTTTAAACAAAGATCAGTTCGGGTTCAAATATTATTCTTCATATACTGAAAGTGACATCTGGTTTTAACAAGTATACAGGTTGGATAATTTCGAGTCGAATACACTCAGCTAAACAGGATCCAGTTGTTATCGCAGTTAAAAGTATATTTTTGTTTTTCACTCGTTCAACAAGTTGGGTAGAATTAAAAAGAGTTTTACCATTCACAGTGATGAGGGAGTCTGAAACATACTGGAGTGCACGATCAGAAAATGTTAAAGCTATTTATGAAGGACGATGCAACTATAACGCCTGCAGACGTGCTGCAGAAACTTTGCTGGCAGGTATATTAAACTTTAACTTCCTAGTTTTGTTACATTTCTGGAACATCATGCTTGGGAAAATTGATCGTGTCCAGAAACGGTTGCAGGATCCTACCATGAATTTTAAGGAAGCAGCAAGCATCTGATCTTGAATCGCTAGAGCAAGAACTTGTCAACATTCGTGATAATTTGAGCCAGGTTGCGATAGACAATGGAAAAACAAGATGCACAACTTGGGGAATCGAGGTTGACAGAAGGATTAGACGACAAAGGAGGATGCCTGGAGAATTAGCAAGAGATGCAGGACTTTCTGCAGAGGAAGAAATTGCACGTGTTATGAACAGCGTAATTGATAGACTCAGGAGATATCAATACGGTTTTTACGTCTAAAAAAGCTAAACACCAAATTGGGATTTTTACTAGACGTCAAAACTTATTTTGCTGAGACAAATGTCGATACACTTCGTCAAAATTGCAAAATTTCTACGACACTAACGTCAATGGTCACGAATTGTGCACAGCAATCGGAGACTGCCAAATGCTTCTCAGTGCCCAGATTGAAGTTCTACAGGAAACTTTGGATCTTCTTGGTTTTGTTGTTTCATATGGAGATGACGTATTTCCGAATCTGCGCATTTCACTGCAAACGGGCTACTTCTCACGATTGCTGTTTCATTTGCAAACTGTGAGCGGTCCGTCAGCAAACTTATTTTGTCTTTTTTAATTCAATGGGACAAGATCGTCTGAGTCATGGGTCGGCAACCTAGGGCACGCGTGACAAAATTGGCACGCAAAGCGATTTTCAATGGCACGCGATGCTCATTTTCTTTAATTAAACATAAACAAATTTATTATTATTATTTATTTAGAAATATAAGAGACTTATTTAATGTAATTTCTGTAATTATTAATGTCGAAAATAAAAACTCCTTAAAAATAGACAAACAATTAATGCATGAAATGTTTATTTACAACTGTTTAACGTAAATTATTTAATCCTCTAATAATTAAATATTGTTATGAATACCATAATGTTGGATTTATTTAAAGAAATAATAATTAGTCAGTAATATTTATTATATTACAAAACATAACTTGTTTGGCATCAATATTGAATCAAATTTAGAAACTTTATTTGAATTAAAGGGATATAATTAGCCCGTTTTATTTATGCTATTATTTCTAATATTGCGTTTCTTTTTTTTCTTTTTATAATAGACTAAATGGACTACAACTTAAAACGTTATAATGACCAAATTGTAAAATGTAGTTGAAAATTACATAAATATTAGCTCTATATGACTAAAACTTAAAACATTTTATGCACATTTTTTAAACATTACATTAACTACCCAGTTTGTATGATTACTACATATGAATTCCGCTCTACTATAGTCATAAATATATCTCTTTAGCATTGAGCAAATTAAAGACAATATCAGTTAAACTGAGAATAAACTATCATCAATATTATCAGTTGCTAGATCCTTACCTGGACAACCAAATGATAATGTTAACAAAATCATTACCAAAAATGTGAAAGTTTGGTAATATTATTTTTTTGGTATAAATGCATATAAAAGGTTGATAATCACAAAAGCGTTAATTATTGTTATTAAATATAAAACGCTTTACCGTTTTTTTTTCCATAACTTTCCTTTGCTTTTGGCCTTAGTCTTGCTACGGAGTTAAATTGTCTTATAAAGAAAAAATTAAATAGTATAATAAAGCAGGTTGTCTTTTGGCTGTTGGCACGCTGAACGGTTTAGAAATCCTAGTTTGGCACAATTAGCAAAAGCTTGCCGACCCCTGGTCTGAGTGATCTTGCACTCGTTAGCATCGAAAGAGATACATTTGAGAATATTAATTTTGACAACGTGATTGACGAGTTTGCGACAGTCAAATCAAGGAGGATCAATCTGTTGTAGACTATGTCTATTCCAGTCATGTAAAATAATAATTAGTAGATTTTTTTTTTCAAATAAATTGTTTACAATGATATAGAGACTTATTAGTCTGTATTCTATTTCATTAAAATACCAGATGCTTCGAAAATGAACCATATATAGTCTAAACAGTCAAATTTCAAAATTTTGAGCCCCCAGACTTTGTGTCATGTCCCCGGGCGCAGATGACCCTAGCTACGCCACTGCTTGTTGGCAATCGCACACTCAAATACATATTATAAAGACCATGCTACCGATTACGCGGATTTAATTTAACTTTAAACTATATAGTTTAGCCTGTTAACGTGAAGCCACCTAGCTATAATAATCATATCATAATATAGCGCAGAACTTTTAACAAGGGAGCTCATTTATTTACTGTGCTATGCTGTGCGCGTGTTGTTGTTTTTCAAGAGTTGCTACCCTTATAAATAAATGTCCCGAGGTCCGATACCCTCGGTGGGCTGACGCATGGGGTAAAGGAGGGGGGGGGGGCTTTCTGTGGCTAAAGCACACCGAAACACGGGAGGAAAGAATAGACACAACACTATCCGTCTCGCCAAACCCGGTGTCTGATCAGGCCCATAGTTAGGTATTTGTAGGCTACTACCGGGAAAAGTGGCGGGGGTAGGCCTATAGGTCTACGAGGTGATAATCCGCGTTAATCCGGGAGATTTCCGTACCGTAGGGGTGTATGTGGGGAGGGGGCGGGGTGTATAGTGCGTAGGCCTACGAGATACCTAGGACTAGGTCTTGGAGCTTAGATGACTTGACCCACCCCTTCTTCGTGGTTGATTGAGTCTGGTCTTGCATTGTGCTCAGTATTTTAAATGATGTAGGCCCTAAAGTTATTGGTTTTCCTGGATTATTCAGGCAACCCATTCCATGCTCTTATACCACTCGGAAAGAAATATAGGGCTAGCGAATATGCGTTTGTTCTTAAGAAGTAGCACCTAGAGCATTAGGCCCTATGTGTGATTGATCTACTGTGTCAGGTGCTGTATTATTTTTTATAAATATATAACTCTTACAAATTATATAAGACATAGGGCCTACGAATTTTGTCCGAAAATGATAATTTAAAACTTTGAGATATCTAAATAACATAATTTGATATTCTTTACTAGTTTAGGGGAAAATACTACGTTGTAGAATAATTTGTCGGCTCTTGCCTCCCCTTCCCCCCTTTTTTAAAAATAATTTGCACCCCTTCGCCCATTCTTCTTTTCAGTCTAGGCCACAGGTTCTCAACCTTTTTCGGCTCACCGCCCCCTTTTACAATTTTTTTCCGCTCACCGCCCCTCACCCCCCCCCCCCCCCCCCAAACTAGGATTTCTATACCATTCAGCGTGCCAACAGCCTAAAAGTCAACCTGCTTTATTATACTTTTTTTTTTTTATAAGACAATTTAACTCCGTAGCAGGACCAAGGCCAAAAGCAAAGGAAAGTTGTGGAAAAAAAACGGTGAAGCGTTTTATATTTAATAACAATAATGAACGCTTTTGTGATTATCAACCTTTTTATTTGCATTTATACCAAAAAAAATAATATTACCAAACTTTCACATTTTTGGTAATAATTTTGTAAACATTATCATTTGGTTGTCCAGATAAGGATCTAGCAGCTGATAATATTTAGGATAGTTTATTCTCAGTTTAACTGAGATTGTCTTTTATTTGCTCAATGCTAAAGAAAACAGGTAAGAAATATCAATAATACGTAGAGCGGAATTCATACGTAGTAAACATACAAACTGGGTAGTTAATGTAATGTTTAAAAAATGTGCATGAAATTTTTTAGTCATATAGATCTAATATTTATATAATTTTCAACTACATTTTACAATTTGGTCATTATAACGTTATAAGTTGTAGGCTAGGCCATTTAGTCTATTATAAAAGAAAAATAAGAAAAACAATATTAGAAATAATAGCATAACTTAAACGAGCTAATTATCTCCCTTTAATTCAATTAAATTTTCAAATTTTGATTCAATACTGATGCCAAACAAGTTATGTTTTGTAATATAACAAATATTACTGACTAATTATTATTTCTTTTTATAAATCTAGGATTATGGTATCTCATCTTATAAGTTTACAGAAGTTCCTTCCAGATAGAAGATTATTATGTCCACTAGGCCCAAAACTCCTGCAGGGCGACAGGGATCCGTCGGTGGCAGGGATAGAACCCGCGACCTGTCCGTTGGTTTTTGGTTGACTAACCACTGGACCAGCCGGCTTCATTCATTAGAATATTTAATTATTAGAGGTATACAATTGATTTACGTTAAACAGTTGTAAATAAACATTTCCTGCATTAATTGTTTGTCCATTTAACCCACTTGATTTAACCCGTCCTTGTAAATGCGTTCAACTAACTGATAAGTGTCGCTCTGTCATTCAGAAACATCGTCTTCAACAGTCAGTTTTCCTCATTAAGAACTGGAAAATGTTTGTTTTTTCATCAATAAAAAAACTCTTTTTTCATCAATAAAAAAAACACCTCTTGGAAGTCTCTCTTGGAAATCTCTCGCGTGCCATTGAAAATCGCCCTAGCCTGCCGACCCCTGACGATCTTGTCCCATTGAATTAAATAAGACAAAATAAGTTTGCTGAAGTACCGCTCACAGTCTGCAAATGAAACAGCAATCGTTAGAAGTATTTGCAGTGAAATGTACATATTCGGAAATACGTCATCTCCATATGAAACAACAAAACCAAGAAGATCCAAAGTTTCCGGTGGAACTTCAGTCCGGGCACTGAGCAGCATATTGCAGTCTACGATTGCTGTGCACAATTCATGACCATTGAAGTCAGTGTCGTAGAACTTTTGCAATTTTGACGAAGTGCATCGACATTTGTTTCAGCGAAAAGAGTTTTGACGTCTAGTAAAAATCCAAATTTAATGTTTAGCTTTTTTAGACGTAAAAACTGTATTGATATCATGTGAGTCTATTTATTACGCTGTTCATAACACGTGCAATTTCTTCTTCTGCAGAAAGTCCTGCATCTCTTGCAAATTCTCCAGGCATGCTCCTTTGTCGTCTAATCCTTATGTCAACCTCGATTCCCCAAGTTGTGCATCTAGTTTTTCCATTGTCTATCGCAACCTGGTTCAAATTATCAGGAATGTTGACAAGTTCTTGCTCTAGCAATTCAAGATCAGATGCTTGCTGCTTCCTTGAAATTCATAGTTGGATCCTGCAACCGTTTCTGGACACGATCAATTTTCCCAAGTATGATGTTCCAGATATGTAACAAAACTAGGAAGTTAAAGTTTAATATACCTGCCAGCAAAGTTTCTGCATCACTTCTGGTGTCAGGCGTCATAGTTGCATCTTCGGATAATTTTTCCAACAGCTCTACTAGTTCATCTAGTCCTTCATAAATAGCTTTAACAGCTTCTGATCGTGCACTCCAGCGTGTTTCAGACTCCCTTTTCACGGTAAATGGCACAACTCTTTTTAATTCTCCACAACGAGTTGTTGAACGAGAGAAAAACAAATATATACTTTCAACTGTTCCAAAAAATGTGATAACAACTGGATCCTGTTTAGCTGAATGTACTCCTGCTAAGTATATTCGACTCGAAAGTATCCAACCTGTATAATTGTTAAAACCAGATGCCACTTTCAGTATATGAAGAATAATATATGAACCCGAACTGATCTTTGTTTAAAAAAAAACGCCATCAGCAATTGTGGATGTGTCATTTGTTGTATGAGTAGAATGGCGCCCCTTAATGCTCAATGGGTGCGCCAAAATCATGCTTGTCAATATTTGTGGGGCTCCAAAATTCAATCTTGCAAACGTATTTGGGATACATTAGTGTACATCAAAATAAAATTAAATAATTAGTTTTAATACTCATTTTGGCGCCCCCTAACGTGGCACTTGGGGACATATACCCCCCCGCCCCTCCCTAGCTACGCCACTGTCAGGTACGTTTGTACCGCCCACTTGCCCCTCACCGCCCCCCAATCGCCCCCGGGGATGTCAGCGCCCCCCTAAAGCTTCTCACCGTCCCCCCGGGGGGCGACATCGCCCCCGTTGAGAACCTATGGTCTAGGCCTACCTCCCACAATTTTGAATTATTGGCCCTCCCGCTTATACATCGCAATCCTGGCTACGCCACTGTCTGTAAACGATACAAATTGAAAGATAAATAGTCGTTTACATTGCATAGGTTCTATATTCAAATCATAACAGTGGATTTAGGTCTTATTTAATATATTATATATGATTTATGATTTATATAAAATAAAGGTCTATAGTACATAATTCAGATGGAAAGTTTGCCTATTGGCATATTTGGAAGTTAAATCAATAAATGAATGATAATTATAATTTCTTTGAAATTCAAACAAATAGATTCTAGGACTAAGCTTAAATTAGCTTTAAAAATAAAATTGTACTCTAAAATGGACAATTACTGTTTTGGTTGTCCAATTTACTGTCTACGTCAGCGTCATTGACGCTCTGTGACCCGTCTGTTTGATTGGCCTAACCTCACACACCTCTATCTTTCAGCAAGGTCATACAGGAACAGCTGACAAAATGGCGTGTCGGCGAGCGCTAAGAGCGCACAGCCAGTGCCGACAACCATTTGCTGTTCAATTATTAAGGCTTTTTAAGAATTCAGGTTGCACCGTGAGACAATTTCATACTAATGTAAGTTTTAAATTATTAATTATTTGGTCTTAATCATTTTACATTATGACGTATGTGAATGAGAATGTGTTTAATTTTTAATCATATGATTCAAGTTTGTGATCGAAATTTCCCTTTAATCGGGTTGGTCTGCTATTGACCTATTTTTCAAAACAAATGGGTTAAACCCTTTGTAGTATAAGTATAGTAAAAAAGGGTTAAGTCCAAATTATATTTAAATTATTTTAAGACTAGACATTGAACGTGGGTTGTCAGGAGTTATTTGAAATCAATTAGCCTATTTTTGTTTTACTTGTTTATTTAGCTGAGTTGGTAATTTTTCGCAATTTTAATAGTTAATGATAATGTTAAATGTAAAGAGTAAATAAAGTTAATAAAGGCAATGGACTCAATGGTCAATGGTAAGTATGGACATGGGCATCTAATTATTCTAATATTAATAAGCCTAATGACAATAACGTTTAAAATTTTAAGAACCAAGCAGTAGACCAGTGTTTAAATTTCATTAGCAAAATAAGTTACAGTAGGCCTACACAGTGCAATTATAATATTAATTAGGCTACTTATCAGCAGTGTCAATGGTACCTCAGACCTCAGGTTATGATCCTGGAGTTCAGGAACTAATTAAGTTTGTAACATGAAACATTGAAATCAATTAAATAAAGATAATCCGTTTCAAGATGAAGGAATAGCACTTTTAAAAAATTAAAAAACATCCGGCCGTTTTCCGCACAAGACGCAATGAATACAGGTAGGCTACTTCATGTTCATTAAAATTAAAGAGAAAATAAGAATATTAACAGTTCATCGTGAGAAGATTTTGAATTCTATCTAAAATTTGAGACTTTGCTTCTATAGCTTAGTTACGCCTTTAGCCACATCGACTGATTTTAGTAACTCTTTGTTCTCTATAGTGGTTGCAATTTCGCCATGATGTACTCATTACTCATTAGCGATGTCACATACACAAACGATATTTTCATGTTTCATAATTATTTCATGCTGTACTTCCACTGTTATATATGTTTGTTCTTCCTAGCAGAACCTTTACCATTCTTTGAACTCATAATGAAAGAGACAAACTGAATACAGTGCCACTGCTAAGAAATCTGTTACTACTGTATAGTAAGGCAGCTATGCAATTTTAGTATTGAGAGGTCTTCGTTTGTAATGTAATCAATCGGTTGTCTCCAATGTTAAACCTCCTTATCTGACTCTCGCCTTTATTTGTAACCCAAGGTACTGTTCGTTACACGAGACAAACAAAAAAATGTCAAATTTGTTGTTCGTAACCTGAATCGTTCATAACCTCAGGCGTTTGTAACCTGAGGTACCACTGTATATTCTATGGAGAGAATTCGCATGACAAATGATATGCTAATGCTGCTAATCCATAAACTTTTTTTTACATCTTAATTAGAAAAACTAATATTTATATTTCTATTGAATTTTGTTGGCAGGAAGTGACGATGAATAAATGCCAGTTCGGCTTTTTGTTTGATATTGATGGAGTAATTGTGAGAGGCAGAAGACCTTTACCCCATGCTAAGGAAGCTTTTCAGTTGCTGACAGAAAATGGACAGTTCAAAGTCCCAACATTGTTTGTGACTAATGCCGGAAACTCTTTGCGTTCTAGGAAAGCTCAGCAACTATCAGATTGGCTTGGAATAAAGGTAAAGAAAAACATGTTTGTTTTCTGTAAAAAGTAAAGCATTTCATACCCTTTCCTAGTTCACAACGCCTCTGACTGAAGGGGGGGGGGATTCAGGGATCCTTTAAATTAGCATAGGTGGAAGGCCAATATCACTCTTCTTCCCAGCCAATATTTTCTTTTGCAATTAATTACATATGGCTTATTGAATTCTGAGTTTAAGAAACCTTGGTCATAGCAAGGCTGGTTGGTTTTACTATCAAACTATATATAACTGTACTTTTGAATTTAACTTTTTTTTCTACTTTGGTTGTACAGCTTGTACCATTACACATTTTTTAGTTTGAATTTTGAATTTCATCCAATAGCTGACAGCATACCTGAATATTTTAATGTTTTTTTTTTTTACCAATTAGGTAACAGAAGACCAAGTAGTTATGTCTCACAGCCCCCTGAAAATGTTTCGTCAGTTTCACGATAAACACGTCCTTGTCAACGGACAGGGGCCGGTGAAAGAAATTGCACAAAATATTGGCTTCACCCGTGTTACAACCACAGAAGAGCTTGCTCATCGCTTTCCTGATCTGGATAAAATGGATCACCAAAGGAAAAAGCCAGCTGTGAGTTGCAGTTTGTTTATGATGACTGATTCTTCAGGCTTTGACTTTGTAAAATTGTAAATTGTACTAGTATTACTAGTCTGATGTGTTTATTAGTTTATGGAGCAGAGAAATCAACAAAGTAAAATTCCTTGTATTTAAGCACTGCAAACACTTATGATATGTTATATTTATAATTTAAGCCATTTTTTTCCCCTCATTCCTTTATACTTATATATTTGTTCACTCTAGGATTTGTAATTTTCTTTATTCTGTGATTCTTTATTCTGTGATTCTATAACAAAGAAATTAAATTTTGTGTCAACTTATTTTGTTCTTCTTTTCCAGCCTTGTGCATTTGAAGAGTTTTTCCCAAAGTTAGAAGGTAATTTAATACTTTTATTTTGCATATTATGTTCCCATAAAAAAATAATTTTTAGTATGTCACTGTTTCAAATTTGTATTATTTTAATATTATTTTTTCCCAATAAGAAAATTGTTTGTTTTCTGAAGAAAATGTATATTTGTGAAAGTTATTTAAAATAACTACTTGAACTGGGTGAAAACACAACTGTGTGTACAAAGTACATGGTGTGCACACACCAAACTGGCCCAAATGTCTATGTGCTTTTTTGAAGCCACAATCTCAAATCAATTTAATTTGAAAACAGTCCCAGCAGATTGAAATTATGCAATGCAGGCAGTTCCATCAGTTGATGTTATATAATGTGGTTGGTTTGTATTTTAGCTGACTCACCTTGGGTCAAGTTTACATTAAAGTGGGCCTTGGTGCAAAGAGTTTTGTCAACCTTCTTGCCAAGGCTTATCAATCTAGGTCTAGGTGAATGAAATAGGAAATGCAATAGGAATTTATTAAAGTTCAAACAATGAAATGGACTTGAGTTGTTTTTTTATTTTCTATTTTTAGCTGTGATTCTTTTTGGTGAGCCAGTGAGGTGGGAGACCCCATTGCAGCTGATTCTTGATGTGCTCTTGACCGATGGACAGCCCACACATGACCTAACTGATATACCGTATCCCCACTTACCTCTCTTGGCATGTAACATGGATTTATTGTGGATGTCTGAGTTCAAGGTTCCTAGGTCAGTGCAATCTACAGTGTTTTTTTAAAATAGTATTTTAATAGATGGCTGTTTCTGCCAACTGTACCTCTTTTCTAATGTATTTGAAATTTTCAGTTCATAATCACATTAAGGCTCCTCCAATTTGTTATTTGTAAAAATATATTAACAGGGAAGGAAGACTTTTGAGGTTTGTTTAGCTTTTTCCCTTAACTGTGTTAGTAGATTTTTTTTTTGTCTTCTAACATTGTGATGCTGTGTTTTTTTAATGCTAAATTGTACAAGCACATTAACCTATGATTAACAGCTCTTAAGAGTAAAAAATTACCAACTCGCTGCATCCTGAAGTGTTGTCAGCTATTTTTCTGGCCATTTTTTTTTTCTGCCCCCAAATCTGGCCACTTTTACCCAGTAATTAGTAAGCCCTGCAAATTGATGCATGAACTTTTTATCAGTAGGACTGGGACTTGAATTGCACACTCCTTGTAACAAAGCCAGTTGTTTTTTCAATTCCTTTCTGGCATTCACGATCCAATATATTAGATCATTTGATTATTGCTGCCACACACCTTGAGGCTTGTCAGACTTGTCCCAGCTGTTGAACTACTGTTCTGGCTACCACACATGTAGCAATCTGCAAGCACTCTCAAACAAAGCTGCCTTGCTTGGAGTTGGTTCTAGGGACTGCTTTTTGGCCTAGACTCTCGCTATCACATTACTAAGGGTTCCTGCAAGACCTTATATCTACTGCAACATCACCTTCACTTTGTGTTAAATGGATTAAGTTGGAGAAGTGGTTGGGCAAGTAGGTAGGGCCATGACCCCAGGCCGTTGACTGGAGTACTGAAACCTTATCTCATCACCACTGATCGTGTTCCCATCAGTGAATTCCCCAATGCATGCTGAATATGTTTGTACCATCTTAAGAGCGGTTGTAAGAATCTTTTTCAGGCAACTGTGTTTTCCCATAGCCGTATCTATCAGGCATGTGTTAACTCCAGCAAGTTGAACATTAGGTGAGGATGAGGCTCAAGTCACAATTGAGGAGCATGCAAACCCCTGGAAGTTCAATCTCTTTGTCTATGCTTATCACATTGTGCTTGAGTTACTGCATCAAGATCCATCTTCTGCCCTCTCTGGTATTCATCATATTCCTGATAGGGCGAGCTTTCCTCCCACCGCTTATACTACACGAATGTGGTAATAACGGCCCATTTACCTCGGGTATTTAGAGGCAACACATTTGCCACAGTTTCCACTGCTCCTGTTGGACAGTTTAGAACATATTACCTATTGGTCTGAGGGTATGATTATGTAAAAAGGCCAATGCCCACAATGCTGTATTGGTGGTGTAGATTTGCACCGGGAGCCTGAATGTTATCTCTCTGGCACATTATCACTTCTATGTGTAGATTCCTCACCTTTGCGCTCCAGTTCGTGCAGGCCAGTCTCTTGACAATGTTTAGTTCCAATGGGGCGTTCTCATGGACTAACCCGCAATGGTCAAACAGCGATAGTTTATGGTCCAGTGTCACTCCAAGATCGACAGACTTTCTTATCACGTGCCAGAGCTCAGCCATCACTGTTCAAACAGATCGTTACTTTCAGGATGTAGATGCTATGGGTAAAGAGCAAACAGTAATACATCTGATTTGGCTAGACTTTGTGAAATATATGTAATCTGCATCATCAGCTATGTCAGTGTTTTTAAATTCTGTCTTACTCACTTTTGATGTTTCTAAAAATTTACTCTAGCTATTCAGAAAGAAAAAAAAATCTTTTGTTTAAGGTTTAAAATCAGCAGTGGGTTTTGTTTGTTTAAAGGTGTGCCCAACATTGTATCAGATATGACCATCAATATATAAGACACGCCCATCTTAGACGTTTACAGACGTTCCTTCTAGATAGAAGATTAATACGTCCACTAGGCCCAAAACTCCTGCAGGGCGACAGGGATCGGTTGGTGGAAGGGATATCATATAACCGCGACATGTCGTTTGACAGTCGGTGAACTAACCGCAGGACCAGCCGGCCTGATATATAAGACACCCCCATCACTGGAGAAGACACACCCATCAATGTATAGGACATGTCCATCACTGTATAAGACACACCTATCCATGTATAAGATACGCCCATCAATGTATAAGATACCCCATCAATGTATAAGATACCCCATCAATGTATAAGATACCTCCATCAATGTATAAGATACCTCCATCAATGTATAAGACATGCTCATTAATATAAAGACATGTCCATCACTGTGTAAGACACACCCATCAATGTATAAAACATGGCCATCAATGTTTAAGACATGTCCATCACTGTGTAAGACACACCCATCAATGTATAAAACATGGCCATCAATGTTTAAGACTTGCCCATCAATGTATAAGGCACATTCATCAATGTATAACACAAGTCTAGCATAGTGTATTTGTGAATATATTATTAATAAGTGTCTCTTGAACCAAGCTCTTGATATTGTTAAGAAAGGGTAGGTGAAAACATATAGACAGCATTCAAATCTCTTGCTTCTGTCCCACATACCATTCAATCTCCATTAGTGGACTGCTGATAAAGCAGCCTAATGCACTGGCTTGTAGGAAACAACTGTCCTTGGGTGTGGCAGGTGGTGTTGCCAATGTTACTTTTTGGCTACAGTCATGAACTTTGTGCACTTGTCTTTTAATTCTAGAATGTAAGAAGGATTGAAAGGTAAGACTTATATCAGTTTACTGGTATAGTTCAGAGAAAGAGATCTGCTCATTATCAGGGCAGTATTTAGGATTTTGGGGGCCCTGTTTCCAAATTTATGTTGGGGCCCCTCGTGGCCTTGGCCTGCCTTCCACATACTTCAGAAAAGTGCCGTTAATTAATGTTACACAGTCTTTAAAATCATAAAATGTATGGTTGGACTGGAGCACTTAAAATTGTAGGCAGTGGCGTAGCTGGGGGAGGGGGGTCCAAATTCGAAAATCCCCCCGGGTCCCTGCTTGAGGGGGCCCCCAAAGGAGTGTCCAAAGTATTTTTTTGTTCATGTCATAATGTCGAATGTCAAATTGCCCCTTAAAGAGGCCAATCCCCCCGGACCCCCAAATCCCTTGCAACGGCAATGATTGTAGGGCAATAGATGAATTTTATTTTACAATTTTCAACGAAAGAATGTGGATGTCGATGAATAAAATTTTTTTTTGAATAAAATTATTTTCGTGATGTGTGGGGGCCCCTTTTGTGTGAGGCCCCTGTTCCAATGGAACATGCCTTAATACGCCACTGCTCATTATATGTAAGACTAAAGACATTAGAAGGTAAAGCTTTAGGTTGATAATCGCCCATTAGACTAAGATCTACCAGAAGGAAAACACCTGATCCTGATTAAGGCCCCTTTATGACCTGACCGACTTACCCGCCCTATAAATAGAACAGTGGTTATTGCATCAACTCGCGTGTAGTGTGAACTCAAGTCATCTATAAATAGACGGTCCATGTTTACCCCCTCCCTCCCCTTTCCTATTTTCTTTCATTCTAAGGCCTATCTGGGTCAAACGAGTGGACGTTTACTAAAAATGTGTCAGACTTAGATCACGTGTCCACTAAATGTCACATTGCTAAACATTTTATCTACCAAGCTCTTTCTGTATACATTGTCATAGTGATTCTGTTTTCTTTTATAGTAAGCTTAGCTTGGAAAGGGAGGGGCAGAAGACAACGCGGTTGGGAATCTCTACTATTCTGTTCCTATTCGATCCGTTTTTCACATCAATACGCCATTTATTTTCCTGCGCAGTCGCCCCGACCTTTTAAAAACAATTTGAATAGGTCTTCAATGGGGCCATCAAAAGACAAAGTGTGTGGAAGTGGAAGGGAGGAAGGGATTGTATGGAACTCTTTGAATGCTGTTTTGGTGAGATCATGTCTGGCGTTAAATCAAGGTGTTACCCGACAGATACTACATGGTTTTGAATTGCACCTGTTGGTCCTATCTGGGGCATTTTAGTGAGCCAAAGTATGCGCAGTGGCGCTGAAAACTTTTGCTCCAAAAGGTACACACGCTTGAGAACATCTGCAATAAAGCATATCACTATAGGTTGGCGAGGCTAATTATTCGTAAAAATGGTTGGCCTACTAGACATTAAAATAGAGGTGTAATAAACAAAAGCAAGTAGTGTCAAAATCTCTCTATGACAATATAGGCTAACAAGATTTGCAGTGTGGATTTTGCTCAGGAAGGTCAACTATTGAAAGGATATTCTCTGTCAGACAGTTGCAAGAAAAGCTTCTCTTCTTGACATTCATAGATCTGAGCAATAAGACTTTATTAGACCAAGGCATTTGACTTTGTAAGCAGAGAATGACTCTTCAAAATACTGTCCAATATTGGCTGTCTTTACAAACTACTAAACGTGATCCAGCCATTGCACGATATGACGAAGGCACGATACAATATGGCGGTTAGACTTTCCGGCGCTTTTGACATTCTTGCAGGAGTATAGAACAGGACTGTGTCCTTGCCCCAACCTTCTTTGGCTGCTTCTTCTTCAACATTTTTGAAAAAGCATTCCAAGAATCTACAGAATGAGACTCTCAGATAAAGGGTTTCTCGAGATGACTGGACTAAGGATGAAAAGAAAGACCCGCAAAACAGTAGTTAGATTATACATGCAGCTTGATATTGAATTGAAACACACAAAAAAAGGAAATTCATATTCATCGGTAGTGAAGATGTCATTTGGCTTTTTTAAGATTTTAATTTAACCAATTTCATAGTTGTCCTCGGACCACAATCGCTGAAAAAAAATTTCTTCGGAAATTCTGCCAATTTCAACAAAGCTTAAGGATACCTTTACATTTCTTTTTTTATGAAGTCTGATTATGATCACACTAATTACCGAGAAGAAAAAAATAATTTTAGCTTAGGTTGAAGATGTCACAGCAAGGATTCAGTGACTTAGTGTCAATTCTAGACATTTAAATGCCCGTCAAGCCTGAGCATACTCAGTTGATCTGATAAAAGTTAGAAAATACAAAGTTCTAAGAGTATTATTTATATTAAGTTATATAAAGTTATTTCAAAGCTACACACTACACACATACGAGAAAACAGGACTGCATTCAAACAAAATTCAGCAACAACTCCAAATGTAAAAAGAAAAACATTTGCTGCTCGCTCCTATAACGTCGTAGCGCCTCTGTGGTGGAACGAACTTCCGAACACAGCTAAACAAGCGGATAATATTGACATTTTCAAAACAAAAATAAAAACAAATTAAGAACAAAACAACTTCTCTCCTGATCTTATAACTTATCTTATAGATTACAGATACTCCTTCTATAACTATAAAGAAGATTATTGCGTCCTGCGCTCTTCCATGGTCCGAGTCTAGTCTTGCATTGTTATTAATGTTTTAAATGATGTTAAGTTACTGGTTTTCCTGGTTTGTTCAGGCAACCCATTCCATGCCCGAATGCCACTCAACGCTGCCATTATACAAATGACTATGGCCACCTTTATTGTAATTAAAATAGTGGTGATAGCTTTTACTTCAATAATAGTCCCCGTTAAGTAAGTTTTAGAAAGATAGAAAACATAAGTTAAATAAATATAACCACCTTAACAAGTTCTGGGTAGTAAGAATTGTACAGGTTGTCTTAGTTATGATTAAAATCGCATGTCAGACGGCCATCTTGAAAAGATGTCTGTATCGGTACCTCACCAAATATTATGTGCACCGTGAAAAAAGTCTAAATAGTTACCTATTTACATTTACATTTTTTCCTTAATGGCCCAAAGTCACCCCGGATGGTCAGAGACCATCTTACGGTACTTATTCAATTTATATGGTAAATGTAAAGCGCATTCTAAGGCCTATCTTACGGTACTTGTTCAATTTATAGGGTAAATGTAAAGCGCATTCTAAGGCCTATCTTACGGTACTTGTTCAATTTATAGGGTAAATGTAAAGCGCATTCTAAGGCCTATCTTACGGTACTTATTCAATTTATAGGGTAAATGTAAAGCGCATTCTAAGACCTATCTTACGGTACTTATTCAATTTATAGGGTAAATGTAAAGCGCATTCTAAGGCCTATCTTACGGTACTTATTCAATTTATAGGGTAAATGTAAAGCGCATTCTAAGGCCTATCTTACGGTACTTGTTCAATTTATAGGGTAAATGTAAAGCGCATTCTAAGGCCTATTGCCATGAATCGCGCTATATAAAATAGTTCATTGGTATTTTAATATTAAACTTAAACATGTGAAATTGAAAACAAACTCAACTACGGATTTCTCAAGCCCTGTCCGTAAACTTTCGTGCGTTTAGTGGTCCAACTGAGAAGTGGTCCAACTGAGAAGTGGTCCAACTGAGAAGTGTTCCAACTGAGAAGTTGACCAACTGAGAAGTTGACCAACTGAGAAGTTGACCAACTGAGAAGTGGTCCAACTGAGAAGTGGTCCAACTGAGAAGTGGTCCAACTGAGAAGTGGTCCAACTGAGAAGTGGTCCAACTGAGAAGTGGTCCAACTGAGAAGTGTTCCAACTGAGAAGTTGACCAACTGAGAAGTGGTCCAACTGAGAAGTTGACCAACTGAGAAGTTGACCAACTGAGAAGTTGACCAACTGAGAAGTGGTCCAACTGAGAAGTGGTCCAACTGAGAAGTTGACCTAAGTTACTGGCTTGTCACGTGGGACACTGTGGCCGATTGCAGCGCGTTCGACTGGCGATCCGAATGTTCTGGGTTCGAATTCTGGTGGAGGCTAGGATTTTTTTCCCGGGACTTGAGGGTGTCCCTGAGTCTACCCAGCTCTGATGGGTACCTGGCATTAGTTGCGGTAAAGTAAAGGTGGCTGGGCATTGTGATGGCCACACAATCACCTAGTATGCCGTGGCCACATAAACTGGTGAACTCTGCTTCACCAGCCATATGATCAGTTTGGTCTTAAGGGTACTTTACTTACTGGCTAGTCGCAACATATTTTAGGGATGAAATCTAATGTTAACTCTTTATGTGATACACTTGTTTCTTGAACTTACTAAATAAAGTGGCAAGGAACCCACATCACGTGCAAGTTGCGTTTTTCTTTTTAAAGACAACTTTTCTTGATTACAATATTACATAGTCATTCCAGACTCAAAGATTCAAAGTAGTTCGAACGTATGTGATGTGTCTTTATTTGCCATTTAAACCTTCTTACTACGTAGGGCCAACGGGTTTTGAAAATACTTTAAAAACTAATCATTGATGCTGTTCATCTGCCACAAGTTAATGTTCAAACAAATGGTTATAGAACGCATTTTTTTTTAAAGGAAAAAAAAAAAAAAATTCATAACTTAGACCTGTAGTTAACATAACACATATGTAACAGACGGTACGCGGTACACGTGATAGCGGGGAACCAATAAGTTTGTCAACAAAATGAATAGGAGAAAAAAGACTGACCCAAATATTATTGTTCACTAAATATCTGTTGTTTAACTAGATAGTGTATATCCATTGAAAGATGTAACGCTATATAACGCTTGGCGAGAATGGGTTGTTTTCTTTATTATAGACCGAGAGAGAGAGAGATAAGCATTTGATGAAATCAACTAGATCTAAATCAAATTGAGTTTGTTGGTTTAAAAAGATGAATGAGTTCAAACCGACTGTTTGTTTTCTGCATCTTCTTCATCTTGAATTGACGTCATTGCACCCCGCTTGGCTTGAAACGATGCCAGGCGCTTGTTGTTTTATTTTATTCTTTCTTCTTCTTTTCCTGATAGCCTAATGCTATAGTCTGTTTCTCCTTTCTTTCTCTTTCATTATCGCTGGTGAAAGATAAATGCCTTGTCACGGTTCGAATATAACCTCATTAAAATTGAGGATTGAGTCGTTTGCTGTTCTCGGAGATAGAATGTCAGCAGTGAGGATACATTTAGTCATCTGGGATCTTGGGCGCCGGCATTAGATTCTAGGGCCTGTCAGCTGCCCCTTCCCCCCTCTAATCTACCAAAAAAAAAAAGACTAACGCGGCCCTAGTATTGAGCACAGTACTAAATGTGGACTAGTCTAATTAATAGTGAACGCAATAATTTGACCATCTCACGCGTGCTTGCCTTGGCCGACAAGCGTTTACTCATAGATATCATATACCGGTATATACTTTTAAGACTTAGATATTCAATGATGGTCTCTCATTTAAAACTGCTTTAAAAAAAAGGAATATCCTCCTAGCGGCCACCTTGCTCAAATTCACCATTTTCAGAACAAAAGTTCGTGGACATATCACTCATATTATGGTTTACCGCGTTTTCTTGTTTTCTTTTAGATTCTGCCGATATCCCCCCTTCATTTCTTTCGCCCCCCCCCCCCCCGCGCCCCAACCCAAATTAGTCTTTCGTATCAAGTGTCTTTAACTTTAGAGGTCTTTAACTTTAGAGGTCTTTAACTTTAGAGGTCTTTAACTTTATGTGTCTTTAACTTTATGTGTCTTATGTGTCTTTAACTTTATGTGTCTTTAACTTTATGTGTCTTTAACTTTATGTGTCTTTATCTTTATGTGTCTTTAACTTTATGTGTCTTTATCTTTATGTGTCTTTAACTTTATGTGTCTTTAACTTTATGTGTCTTTAACTTTATGTGTCTTTAACTTTATGTGTCTTTAACTTTGTGTGTCTTTAACTTTATGTGTCTTTAATTTTGTGTGTCTTTAACTTTATGTGTCTTTAACTTTATGTGTCTTTAACTTTATGTGTCTTTAACTTTATGTGTCTTTAACTTTGTGTCTTTAACTTTATGTGTCTTTAACTTTATGTGTCTTTAACTTTATGTGTCTTTAACTTTATGTGTCTTTAACTTTATGTGTCTTTAACTTTATGTGTCTTTAACTTTATGTGTCTTTAACTTTATGTGTCTTTAATTTTGTGTGTCTCTAGCCTTGTGTGTCTTTAACTTTATGTGTCTTTAACTTTATGTGTCTTACTTTCTGTGTCTTTAACTTTATGTCTTTAACTTTACGTGTCTTTAACTTTATGTATCTTTAACTTTATGTAAATTTAACTTTATGTGTCTTTAACTTTATGTGTCTTTAACTTTATGTGTCTTTAACTTTGTGTCTTTAATTTTGTGTGTCTCTAGCCTTGTGTGTCTTTAACTTTATGTGTCTTTAACTTTATGTGTCTTTAACTTTATGTGTCTTTAACTTTATGTGTCTTTAACTTTATGTCTTTAACTTTACGTGTCTTTAACTTTATGTATCTTTAACTTTATGTATCTTTAACTTTATGTGTCTTTAACTTTATGTGTCTTTAATTTTGTGTGTCTCTAGCCTTGTGTGTCTTTAACTTTATGTGTCTTTAATTCTGTGTGTCTCTAACCTTGTGTGTCTTTAACTTTATGTGTCTTTAATTCTGTGTGTCTCTAACCTTGTGTGTCTTTAACTTTATGTGTCTTTAATTCTGTGTGTCTCTAACCTTGTGTGTCTTTAACTTTATGTGTCTTTAATTCTGTGTGTCTCTAACCTTGTGTGTCTTTAACTTTATGTGTCTTTAATTCTGTGTGTCTCTAACCTTGTGTGTCTTTAACTTTATGTGTCTTTAATTCTGTGTGTCTCTAACCTTGTGTGTCTTTAACTTTATGTGTCTTCAAGTTGATGGTTTTACTTTTATGTCTTTTGTCTGGATGTTTATTTAAAATGTTAAAGTGGAAGCTTTACTGTGTGTTCAATGTCTTTACAAATCTTTTATATTATTATTAACTTTGCAAAAGTTCGTTTTTCACTGGTTGGCCTGCGGCGACCCGCCCTTCAAAAGGCTAATTGACTCACTTTGTGTCATTCTATCAAGCTGAAACTTAGCACACAGGTGTGAATCTCTGGGCAACACATTCCATTTAATGTTCAGCCAAATATACCCACATCAACCCAGTTTTTAATGGGTTTGTTCTTTACACTTAATGGTGTGCATTGGTGAATCCCTATAGTACATACACCTTATTAACCCTGCTTTTGTATGTTTACTCTTACAATTGTAGTGATATTTTCTCACTATTTGCCTTTATATTAAAACTGTGCTTTGTTTGTTTTTTCTTACAATGCGGGTGGCAAAGGGTGAAATCTTCTGCTGGTTATTGCATAACAAAAATGAATATAAAAACTGATATTGTGTTAACTTTGAGCATTGGGTTTCTCTCTTTATAAAATATAGTCAATATGTTTCTTTGGTTTTCAGTGATATTATCTTTCACAGCCTAATTAAATTATGTGCTATTATATTAACTTCACTTTAGTATGTTTTCTTACTAAAAATGCATATAAAGGGTGTATATGAAAATATTTGTTTGAAGTCATTACATTTTCTGTTGGTTCTTTTTATGTCTACAGATTGGGCCATGGGTGTTTTATGAATTCATTGGAAGGACTTTATCAGGTATGTCCAGTATTTTATCTTATTTATTGGCCTTTTGGCAAAAACTACTCGAGAAAGTCACTCTCCTTGAAATGGGCTGGCACATCAAGAGATAACATGTTTCCGTTGATTGAGTATAACTTGTTTAGGTGGAAGTTTGATTAAAAGGTGCACATTGTTAATGATATGATGTCTCAGATGTCCAATTGTTAAACTGCCCCTCCCACTTGTCACAAATCATAAATCCTTCCTTCCCTAGGTGCGTGACATCATTTATAGATGGGCTCTCAAATGTTTCAGTCGCGTGACATATTTGTAAGGGGATTGTGTGGTAAGCACAATCTCCAGCTCATTTACATTTCCCAACTAGTGTTCAGTACTCATGAGAGTTCTAAGCACATAGGTTAAGATCTGAACTTTACCAGAATTAAACCTGATTCTCTGAGAATTGCCATCCAATGGTACTGGGGCTAGGCCACTCATTCCTGTGTTTGAATCTCCTTGGATGTCATCGTATTTTGAACCTATTGCCCCCTCCTGATCTGTGAATAGTCTAAATCATTCACCACTTACGTCAAAACTTGTGGAGCTACAGCCCATGGAGGACTCTGGCTTGCCTCACCACCCCCTTCATCACTTGTGGAGCTGCAGCCCATGGAGGTCTCTGGCTTGCCTCACCACTTCCTTCCATTCCTACCTGTCTGCTGTCTTTTTTTCTCCATGCCTGGAACCTAAGCTGTCGCAGATCCATCTTAACATCATCTATCCATCTCAGCCTGGGCCTGTGCTTTGGTTGCTTTTCTTTATCATATTGATTATATATTAAACATATTATATGATATATATATATAACATATGAGATATATATATATATATATATTCAACCCTCTGTTGATTTGGCATTCCTTCCAGGTGACTTGTCCAGTGTAGTGAAATAATTTGCATTGTGTTAATTTACTAAATAATTTTTGTTTTTATTCCTGTAGAAAATCACAGGTTACGAGATGAAGTACACAGCCTTGATAGGTAAACCAAGTGAGATAACATACCATCACGCTGATTATTTGTTGACACAGCAAGCAAAGTTGTTGGGGGTTCAGAATATACGAAGGATTTATTGTGTAGGGTGAGTAGTGGAGACTTCTTCTTTTGTAATACTTGGCCATGAATAACGAAGAAAAAAAGTTCTTTTATTATCTCATATATCACTGCTTCTATAAAGAAGATAATTGCGTCCTATATAATTGTAAACTGTTATCACCATATATGTGTGAAATAATGTTATTACTTTTTGAGCAGATGTACTTTTATTTAGAAAAAAAAAAATATTGGGTCTTTTCCCTCCATTTTCATGGTATTTTTAATACTTGTAATAATTCAGAAAATTTCTAAAGTCTATTAATCTCAAGCAGATTATAATTTACATTCTTTTGTATAGTACCTGTGACTTGTGCACATGTATTTAGTATTCAAACTTTGTGTTTTTATGATATCTCTTGGTCGGTCTATAATGCTTTATTGGTCCTGTTATGTCCATTAGTTAGTTACCTCATTCTGTTTTGGTGGTGTTGTTTCTCTCTGTACTACTAACGGACCTGTCCTCAGCTTGTACTGAACTAGCGGTGACATGCTGATTCACTTTTAATTTTCTACTGGGAATTAATTTAACCAATTAGATTTAATGTCACTGCTTAGTGGGGCAGCTTTTCTATTTCATTTGTTTATTGTTTTCTAATTTCTTTACCTGTCACACATAGATCTATTTTTTTTATTTATTCCTATTTTTGTTTCCAGTTGTGTAGGCCTCATGGTCATTTTAATCTTCACCTTACATAATAAATTCACCTTACATAGAAGATTCACCTTACATAGAAGATTCACCTTACATAGAAGATTTATCTTACATAGTAATAGTACCTTACATAATAGATTCACTTTACACATAGTATGTTCACCTTACATAACAGATTTACCTTACATATGTTCACCTTTCATAATAGATTTACCTTAAATAATTGATTACATTTACATAGCAAATTCACTATATATATTACATTCATCTTATATAGTTATAGATTCACGTTACATAGTAGATAAACCCTCTTTAGTAGATTAACCATACTTTTTTCTTTATATTTACCTTTAAATTTATTCAAATTTATAATACATTCTTTTAGATTCTTCATATATTTTTTAGATTGACAATACACATTTTCTAGATGTATCATACTTTTTAAAAATCTACAATTATTTTTAATGTGCACAAAAATTCTTGCCACATATTTCACAACAAGCTGACCTAAAGCTGACATAGTTGCTATTTGTGTTCAGTGACCCGTGACAACATACAGAACCAGCCTGTAAAATTGTGTTGTTCTGATTGCTAAGTTATGTTTTTATAACTTTACTAAATGCAGGATACAGATAGTGTCTTCATGACTGACTGTCCCATATATTGGCATTGGCACAGAAATTTTATTGGCTGACTTTTGGTTGTTGATTTTCTCTATCTAAAAATAGGAATAATTTAAAATGTCATGGTTGTGATCTCAAGCACTACTTCATTTCATTATCAGAACATTACATAGCATAGAACAAAATACTGGTGCCATTTATGTGTGTGTGTGTTGAATGAGGACATGTTGACATTTTGAAAAAAAAATATTTTTTTTTCATTGAACTAGAACAGACAACAAATACTCTGATTTAAGAGCTGTATCACATTGCTAAATAGAAGAAAAGTAATTAACCTAAAGTTTTAAGGCATGGTGGCCGAGCGGCAGTATGTTCGACTAGCGTACCCAAGGTTATGGGCTGAAATCCTGGTGAAGGCTAGGATTTGTTCCCAGGACTGGAGGGTGTCCCTGAGTCTACCCGGCTCTGAGTTACCTGACATTAGATGGGGTAAAGTAAAGGTAGCTGGACATTGTACTGGCCACACAATCACCAGAAACTGGTGAATGCAATGACGGTTACTTTACTTTTTTTAAATAGTATTTAAGTACTAACTCCCAAACAGTGTCATTCAATACTCACATAGTGTTTTGATAAGGTATTAATTTTTTTCAGTATTCAGTTTCATGATTTGATCATAATCCTTAACAAATTTACATCTATGGTTGACTTGTAGAATTTTTTTGTTTTTAAAGCTATTTTATGTGACGTTTAAGGCATCATAGGCTTAGATCTGTGTGTTTGTGCCGGTCTGTGTGTATGTGTGTGTTTTGTTAGGTATTTTGAGCATAATTCACAAATATCAAAGCTTGTTCTTGATGAGAACACTAAAAATTGGGTAAAGTTATATTTCTCTTGAATCACTATGTATACCTCTTAGCTGGTGTAGTGATAAACACTCTTGAACACTGAGACAATCTTCAGGGAGACCCACTACACCTTAGTAATGTGACTAGGAAAGTAAATATATAATATGAAAAAACACAACTAAAATCACTTATTAAATTATGCCACTATTTGTTTTCAGGGATAATCCAGTGACTGATATTTACGGTGGCAACTTGTACAACAGATATTTACAACGCAGAAGAAAAGACATAAACACACCAAGCCAGACAGCTTCCAAGAAGCGGAGGGTGGTTTCGCACAGGGCGGACGATGAGTTTTTGGATGAGGACAATGATGACGACGACGACGACATGGACACTTCTATATATCAGAGGGACTCTGGGGCCAACGTGCGCCTCATCAAGTCCCTGGAGGAGGACAGGACTGGCTCTGAGAAGGCCCAGGCCTGCGAGACCATCCTCGTCTGCACTGGGGTCTTCAAAAAGACCAGCGAGACGCCGACCCTCCTGAACCCCCGGCTGATGAGCAACCACAACCACAGGGACTTTGTGATAGACCCGATGCTGACCAATCCAACCCATGTCGTCCCAAATGTGCTAGAGGCTGTCAAGCTTGTCTTTGAGAAAGAAACCTACCAGTAAAGTCTAAGTTCATGTTTCAGAGTCTGAAGAGAGAAGAGAAGAACTCAAACTTGTTGTTATAGAATTTATTGTAACAAATTAGTTTGTTTGTTCCTTGTGAGCTAGTGGCTTTTTTTTATGCTTGTGTATAATTTTCTTCATATGTGTGTAGAGTAAACGCAACAATATTATCCAATGGAATCTGCAGTGCAACTGACTTTGTGACAGCTGGGATTAAGAGCAGTGAAGTTTGTTTACAAATGTGCAAAAGTGATTTGCTAATATATACGTATTTTTTGCTGTTATTGAATAATCCTGTAAGGGATGGGTTTATTTTGCCTTCTGCTAAATGGCTAGAAAGCAGAATAAACTTTGTCTTTCGATGATCTGACTTTTACTTTAGTCTAGGTAAATACTAATTTCTATCTGTACCTACAATTAGTAAGTAAAACATTTTGCACCTGTTACCCAATAATTTATCTTCATTGCCATTTATTGGTTAAATAGTAGGCATGTGTGGTATGCAGATTTATCTGCCGTAATATAGGTTTTCACTTTTGACTGCCACAACATGAGTTTGCATCTGTGTCAGTGGCACATTTTAACTCCATACAAGCATGCAGGGTTATTTATGATGTTAATAGAAAACACTTTCACAAATGCTAAGTTACACAAATATAGGTTAAAAACCCAAGCTCTAATACAGTTGTGCACTGCATGTCAAACTTTCTGCTGGAACCTCTGCCCCCATCATCCATCAGTGCCACCGCTGCAGGGGTTATACCCCGAGAAATAGAAAATGTGAAATTGCATACTCTTCTTATTTAATATCATTTTATGTTGAGACATTATGAGATTAGTCAGCACTGAAACTAGACTCAGTATGTCGTATTTATGTACCGGTACTGACATAATATAGTGAGCACTGAAACTAGACTCAGTATGTCGTATTTATGTACTGACATAATATAGTGAGCACTGAAACTAGACTCAGTATGTCTTTGTATTTATGTACTGACATAATCTGTGCAATTAAATCTTGTGGAAACAAAAACAAAATGGCAAAAGGAACAGCTTCTTCAGATTTGGTGGGATCTTAACTCTTGATGATAAAGGTGAATGTTAACTCTGTGGGGAGGGGGTTGAACTAGTGAATGTTAAATCTTGGCAGAATGTTAGCTCTTGGTTTGGTGAATGTTAACTCTGTGGGGAGGGGGTTGAACTAGTGAATGTTAAATCTTGGCAGAATGTTAGCTCTTGCTTTGGTGAATGTTAACACCTGGTGAATGTCATGTCTTGGTAAATGTTAAATATTGGGTGAGATGGAATATAAGCTTTTTGTAAGGTGGATGCTGATATTTTTGGTGAACTGCATGGATAAGTAACAACGTGAAGAACACAAGTTTTCAGCCACGTTCTAAGATCTTTTTTTTTTATAACTTTGATTTGTGACACTGTTCACTGTACATACACAAGTTGATTGTTGTCTAACTGCTGCATGCAGTAAGCAGGTACATCAGGGACTCATGTAAATATATTATGTCACGCTTCACCTACAACAGGTTCAACAAACCTTTGAAGATTTAACACAAAATATATTTTTATTTCATGTTATAATAACTAAGTGTCTCTAATTGGAAAAAAACTGCACACTAATCTCAGACTTGGAAGATGATGTTGTTTTTTTTAAGCTCTGAAAGTTCCAATAGCTAGCTACCAAAGTTGTTTTTTTTGTGTTTTCCATTGTGTTACTTTTGTTGCGGAATACTGCTGCTTTCCTAATTCGTTTTTCACCATCGACATGTTTCACATAGTGAGTGATTAGACACTTTCCTCCATCCCATCATTTCACAATTGCTGATCATCTGTACCGAGATGTAAAGGCACAATGATGTCGTAGCACATGGCAACATGTAAACCTTGCTGGAACATTCAAAAGAGAATGTCCTGACCAGCTAACGCCTTGATAATTCCCCATAGCTATGGGTTAGTTTGTGCCAGTGTAGTCTTCTAATGTCATTAAATTTTTTTTTAACTTTCTCTAGAGTCAATTATTTCCCATCTATTCTACATATATAAGTATCATGTTTGTTTGACAATAAGATTGATATTATTGCCAAGTCCTTGTTGGATTTATTTTTTTCAAAATGGCTTCCTCTCATTAAAGTCAATTCAATTGGAAGTGGCAGTGATAAAAAGTCTACTAATTCACATCTTGCTTAAAACTGTTGTATTACTAATATGACATTTTTATGTGTTTCATCCACTCATACTTTAAAAAAAATTTTTTATTCATAACGTTTCTGCCACAAGTTGGAAAAAAAATCAATATTACAAACGTATCGGTACAAAAGAGATTATATTATAATCAACAGTTTTTTATATTAACTTTACAATTTTGTGTATAATTTCCAAAGCATTAAAAAAATAATTTTTTTTGGCAATTCTGTATAACATACAATTTTGGTTCATCTTGATATACTCTCTACATCCAATTGTGTTTCCTAATAAATACTGTTCTTGGTTTTATTATTTATACTAGTACATGCTTTAGTTTTGCAATAACATAGTGTTCAAATGTTTTAAATTTTACAAGACACGGAATCTCCCCCATGGATAGCATAAGTGAGAGAAATCTAGTAGAAAGTATTGATATTATATTAGATCTGCTTGATTTTAGTTTTATTTATCAACCTGATGATATTTTGTTTATCTATACTAGTTGATACTTTAATTTAATACTATACTTTAGTTAATACTAGTATATTGAAAGTTTATTTTCTTTTTCGCCCTGAGATTTTTAAATGTCTTAATAATTTAAAAAATAATAATTTTTGTTTTTCACTTAATTTGCACTATGTGCATGTATAAAGTTTTATAAATAGACATTTGTTCTTTTTTTTTTTTTTTTTTTTTAGAATTAGTACTTCTTCTAGTGTTAGTTAACTTTATTCAAAAATATTAAAAATAATATTTAAAAAAAGACTAGAAACTTGTTCAGTGTGTATGAAGTCTGACATACTATGAAATGAAAATGGCTGAAGGAAATGAATCAGCATATGTTTATTTCTAAACAAGTGTATTGGTTAAAATACTGTTTTTGATCTTCATTGAAAATGTTTTTTTCAAAATCAACTATGTAAGAGCTCATAATATTGCTGGTTATGTTTAGTCGTTTTGATTTTCATGCTAAGGATGTTCACTGAAAAAGATTTCGGCCAGCTCTGACGTGTGTAATGTTATGTAAAAGTTTATGAAAATTAACACTTTTATTTTTCAATGCTAATATGAAACCACACATTATAAAAATTATAGCTGATTGTTGGACTTGAGCAATAGAACAGAGTTGAATGTTTATGTTTAGATATAGACTAGAGTAGGGGTGGGCAACCTATGGCTCCCATGCCAGACTTGGCATGCAGAGCGACTTTCTATGGCATGCGGAAGACCCCCTAAAATGACAATTCAAGTCTCTTCTACAGGTTTACTTTTAGGCTTTTGGCATGCTTAATGAATTAGAAATCCTACTTTGGCACACTATTGCAAAAAAGGTTGCGTACCCCTGGACTAGAGTACATTTTGGAAATGTGCATCTCAGTACAATATAACATTTCTGGTTTGGTGAAAAAAACAACTGAAGAATGTAAAGTAATTTTATCATTTTTCAATGAAAATTAGGGAACACATTTTATGCATAAAGTATGTAAAGATTGATTTAATGTGAGCATTTTTGTCTATTACCATGTCTTCACACCCCAGAGTTTTTTTTTTCTTTTACTGCTTTAGATAATAATACGATTTAAAAATCTGCAACTTCTTTTTTTTTGGTTGTATCCTAACAATCCTGGTGGCTCTAAGTATTTATATACACATTTTGTTCTCATTTACTGAACAGTTCATCTTTTTGTTTTTTTTTGCACACTTTTGACACTTGGATGATCTCCCTTGTTTCATGGTTTCCTGTGTTTTTTTTGTCCTGATATAGAAATGGGTTTATAGTCACATTCTGATGTCTTTTGATTTAAAAATAGCTCATTAAAATTGTTTGTCATATGTGAAACTTGAGAGAGATTATGATTTTAATGTCAAGAAAAAATAACTCTTGGCATTTTTTTTCTTGTTTGTCTTTGATTACCATTTCATACAAAACCCACATATGGATATTTATATTATATTTATACATATATTATGATAATGTGTAGTTTGCAAAAATGTGCTCTTTATGTACAATGTAAATGGTATAATATATAAAAGTTGTCTACTAAAGTGGCAGAGAAAAAAAGTTTTTTCCTACATATACTGAATTGTTTAATTATGTTTCAAACACATGATAATTGTGTTTTGTTTTTTCTTTGTTTGTTATAACAACACAATGACTCAAACCCAATCATTGGCTGCATTGCAAAAACAAGGTAATAAATAACCTGGTCAGAAAAATATGAAAATATTATTTCAAATATTACAACTGTGAAAAATGTATTGGAAATACAAATCTGTCTATTTAAAAGGTCAAATTGTTTAAACTTTATTGGCTGTTGCAGTATAAGCTGATGATTTTAATTCTTTTAACACAAGACACTACTATTAAAAAAAACAATCCATTAGTCTTATCGCAGACAACATGGCCTATTATTGCTTTGTTTCTTTATCTAAGGGACGCAGTGATCAAGCAGCATGACTTTGGATTAACATCTTGAAGGTCACTGGGTTAAATCCAGGTATCAGGAGGGGTGTTCATATTCAACTCAGCTCTGATGGATTGACACAAGTTGGGGGAAATAAATGGGGCTGGGCAATTCCACCAAACTTATTCAAGTTGGGATTTATACAATTATGCATGCTTTAAAAAAAAAAACTACTAGCCACACTTAAAATTTTCCCCTGACCTGAAAGTTTAAATCTCTTCCAATCAATTCATCTTCCAATCAATTCATCAACAACCTTTCCAAGAATGAATCAAGTCAAACATGGTAAATTATATTTCGGTACAACTGTTATAGTATAGGAAATATGTTTTTAAATAAAACAAAGTCAAGAGCAATATTCAATATTTTTTTATTTCAAAATAAGCCAATTTTTGAACATTCATTATTTGAACAGTGTCTTAACATCCAACTTTATAGTAACGTATAGTGAGATTAACATCCAACTTTATGGTGAGATTAACCTCCAACTTTATTGTGAGATTTAGTTTAATAACTGTTTTCTTGTTCTACATTCAAACATTTCAAGACGTTTTATAAAATGTATTTTGTAAGTAAATGTTTATTACACTGACAAAAAAGAACCAGATCATAGTATTTAGTATTATACATGAAATCAGACTACAAGAAATTAAAAAAATAACAATGTGATGTTGGACATTTGCAAAATTCCAAAATGTAATGATGTATCACATTGAAAAGAAAAATATTTCCATGCTGTAATATAAAACCGAAGTATTTATTATATAAGACTTAAAAATGGCTTTAAATAGTTATGATAGAGTTCAAACTTGTCCAGTCAACTAGGGAGACTACAGTCAGGAGAAGGCACAGCATCAACGAATATTGTCTTTTACAAGACGTCACTTCAGCTTTTAAGTTAAAGACCAAGTGAAGAGGTTTTTCTCAAAGGAACGAGATTTGGAATAGCCTCATACGGCAGTGACGTATCACAAGGGAAATAAATAAATAAAAATAGACGCTATAAATCTATATTTAACCATTTTGTTAAAAATAAGAACCGGGAAAAGATTCAAAACATGTGGCAATAGATTCAAAACATGTGACAATATTCATTTTTCCTAGTCGGAATCCTTTATGTTACGTCACTTTCCTATATTGCCGGAAATAAAAACATCTCAAATGGCTACGAGATTTGGAGTATTCCTCCGAAAAACACACACATTTAATTGCAAATATTGAACTAATTACTTAAAATTTATCTTTGATATTTTGTATAAATGTTTTTTATTAACATTCAGATACTGAATACACTATTTACTATCAAAATCAAATGTTAACTCAATTTTGATAAAAAGCTCTTCACTTGGTCTTTAAATAGCTTTAAAAAATATTTTCTTTACTCTTAAACTTTTCTCACATAAAAAACAAATATGTTCTATAAATTCAATTTTTCTTTCCTTAGATTGAAGAGAAAATTATGGTAATTATTTAGACTAAAAAATAATCAGAGAGTGACGTCCGCAGCATTATAGAAGAAGCTAAGGGTGCAGGCAAATCTTGGAATGAAGTTAAAAGACTAGCTGAAGACATTGAAGGCTGGCTTGTGTGGAGAAAGGTCCTATGTTCCCCAATGAACGAAGAAGACTCGAAATGATAATAACCAAAGGGATGTGACCAGATTTTTTGGGAGAAAAATGTTTGAAGTGAATTGACACAAAGCGATTATATTTATCAGTAATTATATAGAATGGTGTATTTTTTGGAGTTATTTTTTGCCTTTTTTTTTTGTGGTTTAAATATATATTTTTAATGAATTAAAATAGGCATCTACATAATTTGAAAACAATCAGAAAAAAATTGCGGCGGGTAGAAAGAATTTTGTTTTATATACACAAATTCTATTATGGGCAAAATGTTTGATTATATCCGAAATATGGAAAAGTTTCCTCTAAACAAAAAGTCAATAGTATTTACTAAGTTATTTATTTTTACAGAAATTGTGTGCAGACTAAAAAAAAACTTTCATTACTTTTTAAATACCGATATGCCAGATATATTTATTTCACAAAAACATTATATAATCTTCTGGAAGTGAACTGGAGAAATAAAAATTTAGCCCTGCATATACAATTGCTTATAAAAATGTTTGACCAGTCACAAAATGACTTAAAAATTTAATTTTGCTAATAATTCTATAACCTGTGAGCATCAGTGCTTACAATTATAATATAAGACCTGAAAGCCATAATTTGTTTTAAACTTCTTAACACCCTGCATAAAAACGTATATACAAAATGATTGTAAATTTTCTCCTTCACAATTCATAATCAAGGGTAATTGGTAAACTTTGTTGCTTGGGCTGTAGTTTTTGTTTCAATTGTTTATAACAAAAGAACTCATGCCATACTTAAGAAGCCTTACAGCTTCGCAGAGATTTTAATGTCAGATTTCAGTACGGTATATAGAAATATAACAGGACCAGAATGCAACGCAAATGTGTAAAATTGTAGACAAACATAGTGGAACACACTGACATGACTAGTCCTAATCTCATAATTTTGAAAATACTGAGCTTGCCATGACTAACTAGGCTAAATCTCATAATTTTAAAACTACTGAGACAGATTGCCACAAAGAGACAAAATCTCATGTAATGTAATCTCAAGTTTAAAGCATAGAACAATAATGCAATTTTAAAAATAATAAAATAAAGCACAACTATTACAAATGCTGAATACAAAAGTCACAAAGACTAAAAAAAAAACTTGGAAAACAGCAAAACATTGAAATATAACCATGGCCAAACCCAATTTATAAAGTAAAAAAAAAACAAATTAAAACATTTTTAAAAATGCACACAATAAAAAAAAATGTCCCAAGATAAAAATGTACACTGAGAGGAACATTGTATAAAAGTAAAGGTCAATGGCTATGAATATTGCACAATGGAAAACTTGTTATTCAAAGAAAACAACTTAAAAAGATCCACATTTTAAAAAAATAAAGCGACAGTGAGGAGAAAAAAAGAAAGATCTTTGAAGAAATAAACTGATTTGTTCACAACAGCACCAGCCATGTGCCATTATGGGACATAACTGTTACAACAATTGGGTCAGTCTCAGCTGTAATGCATTTTTGCTCATTCAAGCAACACTCTCATATATATAACATATATTTTTAAAATGAAATTCATGTCAATCTAAAGAGCCAAAGTTGCTCTCACTGGAACACACTTTAAACAAAACTAGCTAAACTCTTTTGTTAGTAGAAAATCATTTTACAGTATAGAGCGTATATGGTATGGAGTTTGATATTTGGTTCCATTTATTTCAGCATTCATTCAGAGATATTATGTGAGTGTTAGGGGCTCATATTCAGTAACTGAAACCAAAAAACTGTTTATTTTCTTTGTTTCCAAAATGTCTATCTGTAAAAAAGGTATTTAATGTGTTGGTAAAAGTGACACTTATTACTAGACAATTTCCTAGGCAATACAGTGGGTCAAACTTAATACAATCTATTCAAAGCTATGAATTAAAAAAAAAAAAAATTCAATTCCTGCAAAACAAACAGAGTAATCTAAAACATTAGGCGAGCCGAGAAGAAAAAAATAAAAATATTTTAACTCAGTTCTTTCATGATCCATTTTTTTAAGAAATGGGGAAGTAATGAGATTTCTGCAGGTTTTTGGCAGCTTTATTTAGGTTAGTGACATCTTCTCTGACATCTTCACAGCCACAAAAGGATTGTCTTCATCCTGAAGTGATAAAATACAAGTATTATTTTTCAAGAATTGATTTGTTTTACAAAATTAAAAAATCTGAAGAAATCACCAAAAGAAGCAGGAACCATCTTCTTTTTTGCCATTATCAACTCCTAGTGGAGCATAGGCCATTAACAATTTCTTAAAAACATTGTACATCAATGAGATAAATTGAAACACCAATTGCTGACATATTGACAAGTACAGTAGTGCCTCAGGTTACAAACTTAATTCGTTCCTGAACTCGTTTTGTAACCTGAAACATTGAAATCAATTAAATTAAGTCAATCCGTTTGAAGATGAAAGAATCATGAATTGTTTTTATTAATGTCCAGTCGTTTACCTGAGAAAATGCAAAGAATATATTTACTTCACGTACTTCACGTATTAAATAAAGAGAAAGAAAACACCAAATAAATTTAATGTAAAATTAGAAAACTGATTCCTAGCAGTCCCAATACCGTTCTTCAAACTCAGAATTGATGGAGTGAACAAGGAAAAGAATGAAAGAGATAAACTGAACACAGTGCTGCTGCTAAGAATTCAGTTCCTACCCTACAGAAATAGAGTTTGAGCCAGTGGGCAAAACTAGGCTGCAAGGCTAGCATTCCGCAATGTTAGTAGTGTGAGGTATTTGTTTGTACTACAAGCAATCAATTGTCTCCAACGTTAAGCCTTGCTAACTCTCTCTCGCGTTTGTTTGTAGCCCAAAACACTGTTCGTTACCCGAGACAATTTTGTTTAAGTTGTTATTCTGAACCTAAAACGTTTGCAACCTGAGGTTTTTGTAACCAAAGGTATCACTATATAAGCAAAAAATGTCACCTTCATAGGAGTCCTTGAAAATTTCTCCTTAATTTTCCCAAAAAAGCTTGAGGTGTTCTCAGCAAAATGGACATCTTCATCATCGTCTTCCATCCCACAGGTGTCGGCCGCAGGCATCTCTCCCTCCTGTCCACCTGCAGTCTCTACCAGCTTCATGTACTTGTATTCCAGCCTGCAACAAAAATAGAGGTAGATGTACAACACAGGTAGAACTACAACACTGATAGAACTACAACACAGGTAGAAGTACAACACACTTAGAAGTACATCACAGGTAGATGTACAACACTGGTAGAACTACAACACAGGTAGATGTACAAGACAGGTAGAACTACAACACAGGTAGATGTACAACACAAGTAGAACTACAACACAGGTAGAAGTACAACACACTTAGAAGTACAACACAGGTAGATGTACAACACTGGTAGAACTACAACACAGGTAGATGTACAAGACAGGTAGAACTACAACACAGGTAGATGTACAACACAAGTAGAACTACAACACAGGTAGAAGTACAACACACTTAGAAGTACAACACAGGTAGATGTACAACACTGGTAGAACTACAACACAGGTAATGTACAACACTGGTAGAACTACAACACAGGTAGATGTACAACACTGGTAGAACTACAACACAGGTAGAAGTACAACACACTTAGAAGTACAACACAGGTAGATGTACAACACTGGTAGAACTACAACACAGGTAGATGTACAACACAAGTAGAACTACAACACAGGTAGAAGTACAACACACTTAGAAGTACAACACAGGTAGATGTACAACACTGGTAGAACTACAACACAGGTAGATGTACAACACTGATAGAACTACAACACAGGTAGATGTACAAGACAGGTAGAACTACAACACAGGTAGATGTACAACACAAGTAGAACTACAACACAGGTAGAAGTACAACACATGTAGATGTATAACACAGGTAGAAGTACAACACACTTAGAAGTACAACACAGGTAGAGGCTCAACACAGGTAGATGTACAACACAGCTAGAAGTATACCACAGATAGAGGCAACACACAGGTAGATGTACAACACAGCTAGAAGTATTAACACAGGTATGTCTCAAAAAGAGAACAACACAGGTACAAACCATGTACAACTACATATACAACACAAGTACAGTATAGCAATAATACAGTTATCTAACAGATACAACACAGATAAATCCCTAGACAGGCACTATTGAATCTTTAAATATAAAAAAAACCTCTTACCTTTTGTTCCTAGACCAGCAGTAAATCAGAAGTATGAGTAGAATGAGTCCTAGACCAATGGCTACTGGAATGGACACCATCACCTAACACAGAATACAATGCAACAAGTTCAGAACATGTCCATGATCACGATTAGCTTCAACAGAGACCTTCTTGTCCACTAAAAACAAAACAACACTTCAAATATCAGTACTTACAACAAAAGGCAGCATGCGACATTTCATTGTCGTCGGCGTCAAAACCCCATCTGGCAGTTGAAGGCAGTGCCTAGATACGAAAAACAAGAAACAGCATGTCAAGAACAGACTTAAAGGCGTGTCTCAATATTGTTCAAAGAACTAATGAAGATAACTAGTTACAAGAGAAAGACGTATGTTTTAAAACTGTGTGAATTGACATGGAAAACTTTTACAATTTGTAAGGAATGAACTTAGAATTCTGAAACACAAAGTCTGCCAGTTTTTAATGCAAACGTAATTTCAAACAGAGATTCACATATTGTGTTACGTTCTATATTTTCTAAAGAGCATTGCCTAAGTCTCACATCCACCATGACTACAGGACTACCCATGTGTACAACTGGCATCATATGAATTGAGAACAGAAGAAATATCTACATTTATTTATCATACTGTATTTGTATGTTTGAACACAGTATAGCAGAACAAGGCAATATTTCCAATACCAATAAACAACAACATATAAATCATATGAATATATATTATATACAAATAAATATTCTTGCAATAAATATTAAACATATATCATAGAATATATATATGTACAGAATATTTATATATATATATATATTAAAAATATAATAATTATATGCTATGTTTAAAATATATCTATGAATATATCTTCAATTGTAGGCTGAGACAACCTATTATGTCTTGTATGAATATATCATTTTTGTTGTAGGGTGAGACAACCTATTATGTCTTGGCTTACTCTGGAGGAAAGTAGTGAATGACTTGCTCCCCCTGAACACACTCTCCCTTGACGACGCTGTAGTCCTCTTTCCTGCACTTGGGGCAGGCGTGCCTGGTCAGCCAAAGGAAGTGGAACGTGCAGCCATCACAGGTGCCGTCTGAGCACTTTGGCGGGAGCAGGATCTCACCTTTCCCAGTTTTGCTTGGGTCGCAGCGGAGGCTGATGATGGAGGTCCTCCCATTGGGGCATGCGCTAGTAGTGCTGCAAATATAGAGTAAAAGATGTGTAAAGTAATACGAAGAGTCAGAAATACATACATTAAAATATTTAATATGCTAAGTATCTACATCATTTTGTTGACATTTTCACAAAGGATGTAATTAGATGTAATTTTTTGTGAGGTAACACTTGACAAATTTTTTTAAATTATTGACTCACCTTCCAGATTCATAATAGAAATGAATGTCTCTTTCAATGTCTGTGGAAGGCAAATGTGTAATTGCTTTTCATAACATATACGTACTTTACACATATACACATTATGAAACGTACACAGCTTTCAGTCAACTTGACATGAAACAATTACATTTAAATAACCAAATTTAGAAAAATGCTAACTTGTATTCTTCACAAGCAAAAAGTTAAATAAATGAGTAATCTACATAGATATTTGAAAAAAGTGTCCTATTTCCAATGTATTGAAGTCCTTTCAAAAAGTTTAATCAAAATGTTTAATTCTGCATAGAATAAACTATTAAATTTTAAATTATGAGACAATACTATTTCATTATTTAGTTTTACTTCACTGGTAACTAGCCATGGTAACAGTTTGAACTAAACACAACAAAAGACAAAACTGATGATATAGAGCCTACCTTCAGTAGGGAAACCTTCATCCGTGTAGAGGCCTCCCAGGCTTATATTGGTTAATATCTTTGTCAAATGTGTTCCAAGACTAGTATAGAAATTAGAAAAAAAAGAATGAAGTGGTTCGTAAAATAAACACATTTAAAAAAAAAAAGAAACATCTAAATCATCGCACTTTATTTGTAATGCAAAAAAATTGGTCAATAAAACATTAATCAATTCATTAAATTAAAATACTTATGCTACAAAAATAGCTCCTTTTATCATTTTCTCATTTTAGGAGTACCATACAGGCAGAAGACTATGAGCTGATGAAAAACATTATCAACTGTAGCGGCAGATGAGCTTTGTGCTGGCCACACTATCCACTGCATGTGTGGCTGGTCAATGATATAATACAAATAATACCAGATGAGCTTTGTGCTGGCCACACTATCCACTGCATGTGTGGCTGGTCAATGATATAATCCAAATTGACCCTCACGTCTAAAATTAAAGTTACACAGCGGCAACACTAGTCCTATTTTTTTATTTTCTTGTTTACCTGACCGGCTGGGTGGACACCACCCCTTTCTCCTGGTCACTTTGAGGAATGAGGGTCGACCTGCACACCATACTGCTCAGTGGCCCAACCTGGTTTAGAAACTGTTTCAAGAAATTTCACAACACAGAACAAGTCAGTGGAGAGAAAAAAAACAAGAGAAAAGAAAGAATTTCTTAGCTCAATTCAATGAATCATTAAAAGTATGAATTAATAAACATTATAAATATAATACTAAATGCAATACCAATAAATTATGTTAAATTGAATTTTTAAAACAATAGACTTGAGATTGAAATTTTCACCAAGATGCCCCAGGATTAGTATATTTTAAAAAGCTTTTAAATTATTACAGTTATTAAATATGCAACCAAAAGGAATAAATATAATGAAAATTAACAATAAAAGAAAACAATTGATATTGGCATTTAAAAACACCTTTAAGAGAATAAACTTGTTTTTTTTTAATCTTAAGAGAAAATAACAAAATAAAAATAGATGGCTGTATTAATAGTACTCCATTACACAACAAAGGAAGAAAGGTTCTAGTTAACCCAGATTAATGAATTTATTCATTCACTTTAATTCTGCACATTTAGTGCAACCATTGGACAGCAATGGGAGGAAGGGGAGTTGCCAGTCATGTGTGACATATCTGATATCAAATACCAGATAAATATAAATCAATGGTCATCAATAAGTTCAGGGCATGCTGAGGCCAGCAGAAGACGACAGGCAAGGTCATCATCGGTCAAATGATGGCACATGCTGCCCAGTGTCCTACAGCTGACCAATGTCCACAAAACTTTTTTAAAAGCACATGCTGGTGGAAAGCAAAGGCTGATGCAATATATCATCACTGTGACAAAATGACATGCACATACATGATGACAAATGATTGTTGATGTCATCAGATAACAGAAATAAAATGAACACCTTTGTAAAGTCCCAGCCAAATTGATTTCAATCAATTTATAATTTTTTAAGCTGAATTTCAGTTATTACACACTTCACTTAATTAGTCGGATCCAATTTGATCAAACTACTGTTCTATTAAAAGCGTCTTTCTGTTTTAAATGGTATAATTTTATGAATATAAAGTGTTTTTAATTTACATATACATAGTAATCATCAAAGGGATATAATCATGTTAAAGAAAAGTATTCAAAGAGAACCATTCCATATTTAAAAAAACACAAATTGAACCATTTTCACAAAATGCTAAAAAACAATAGAAAAGTTACACAGAATGAAAAAGAAAAGTATCCGACACCCAAATATAGAAATGATCCCATGATCCCATGAAAGATGTTACATACGCTCTCTCTAGATATAGATTCCAGTTCTTTAGAGCCCTGTTTCTACACGAACACAAAATAAAAGTAGAACAAATAAAATACAACATTAACCAGTTTTAAAAACAAACTTTACTATAAACTATTGAAAGCTACCACTGTTAATAGGTTTATTCAAACCATTATCAAACTGCAACACTAGTGAGTAAAAGACAGATGAGTGTCTGGCGTATTAATCTTATCTTTATAAGGTATATCTGCTCATGAAAATCTTAAGATGTATTTTTCTCTCTCTGTACTTTGAAATAATTAGGATATATTTAAGACATTACATGAACAATAACAAGACCATCAGAAAATTTTCTGAACAGTTAAAATAAAACAAGGTCAATATTAGCAAAAAAAATGTTTTTCAATTATCCTTTGAGCTCTCTTTAAAGCAGATTAAAAAGGACCTTTCATTAGATCAAAACTTTTTTTTTAGAATATCACATAAAGTAAAGATTTTGAAACCAATTGATTTAAATTAAAAGAAATGTAAGTTTTAAAAGAAATGTAAATTGGCATGTTTAAAATACTCAGTGTATATGTATTTAAATCAGAATGAATGGTTATAAAACAAAACAGTTTTTTTTAATTTGATTCATTCAAATGTGTGTTTTCTGTTTGAGTGGAACATTTAAAGTAAACCAGGTTTTAAAATATCAAATATAAAAAGATTAACTTCAGCTTATGAAAGAAAATATCCTTTTAGTGTAGGCGTAGATAAATATATATATACTATAGTTAATCAATTAGGAAATATTTCATAGATTAAAAACACAACTTCATGCTTGTTAAGTGTCTTTCAATGAGCTGAGACAAGTTAAGTATACACATACAAACTGTTAACCAAAACCTTGTTTAATAAGCATTCCAGTTAATAACTACTTCATTTCACAAGCATTAATAAATAATATTCAATAAACTCATAACCATCCCTGGTAGTGCTTGTGAAGTTATAGGTTAGATGTGTTTAGGTAACTATGTTATGGCATGATGTTGCAGAGCAAAATTATACCTTCATTTCACCTGACGCCTAAAAAAATCTTTGGACTAATAACTTCTGGACATTTCACCCAAAGTAATGGACTAAGGTTAACCTTTCACACCAGTTTGTTTAAGGGCCATTTCATAGTCCAACTTGGAAAAAAAAAATCAAATCAAAATAAAAACATAAGAGTAACAGAATACAGAAATTAGGATGCAATAATATATAAGATAAGATAATTACAAAATCATAGAGTTCAAAATGAAATGTGCAAACCATGGAGGTCCTAAACAAAACAACTACACTTATATACTTTTATTACTTATGCTTTAATTTATTTAAATACTTCAGGGTGTCTTAGTAAGCCTCGGCCAGAGGAAACTGATGAACGCCGCTTCACTTGCCTTGCGGACTGAAATGATTTGAAGGGGGATACATACTATATACAGAGGGGGTCCATTTGTTTTTTGGAGTGAACTAATTCAAATTCTGCTCTCACCACATCCTTAAAGTTGAACATTACTAATAGACCTGCACATGTGTGAGCATTTTCCTTTCATTGTGCCCAATTCAAAACCAAAAATTTATCAAACTTTTGCCAAAACCTGTGGTCCTATAGAAGAAGTAAAACCAAGATAACAAAATCAACAGATGCAAGACATCAGGACAGCTTGTCATGAGCTTACCAAGGTGTCTGCTGTAACGTTGTTCACACAGGTGGGCAGGGGCTGGTTGCCATGGTTGCACAGTGTCAAGTTGAAGCCATGGTAGTACTGGGTCCCGCTAGCGGTGAAGAGTCGGGACCCGGACACAAAGCGAACACTGTGCACAGACACAAAGTATAGTTGAAAGAAATACTTATATAAGTTTGTATTTAAATATGGTTTATTTAAGTTTGTAAACAAAAGCAAAATAGTCTTAGGAAACTTTATCCAATAAGTATTGCCTATTAAGGACATAAGTAGTGAAGTGAATATTTTCTTTATCTTCTTTCTTCATTGTACTGTGGAGACCGCGTTAGACCAGAGGAAAAAGTCCACAATTTAAGGGTGATTTGATTACGAATGTTCTGAGATCAAAAGTGTGCATTAACTTCTTATAAATATTTTAAACATACAAACAAGAGTTATAAATAGATGACAGAGTTTCATTGGAGGTAACTAGTATTTTAAGTTAAGTCATGCTGTGAATACATACAACTCTGTACCCAGGCACATCAAAGTTGTTGAAGTGTGCAAACCACCAATACTCTCCCATTAATAGCCAATCTGTGAGCAATCGCATGGGGCACAGCCTATGTTGCCCCCCCCCCCTCGAGTATCTGCGCCCGCAGACGGGGAGGAATGTAGAGCGCAACAATAACCATCTGGCAAGCATGGTGTCTGGATGACCAAGCCTATAGCTTGGTATTTGCACAAACAGGTAAAAGTGCAGGAATAAGAGGGCAATTATGCAGGGTGCCAACAGTGTCCTAACATGCATGCTTCGGACAGGAATGTGTAGCTAAGATAACATACAAATGATATTTCATCCCTAATGTTACACCTGGACTTAAGAGCCAAAAAAGCTTGTCCGGCATTTGAGACTTTTTTAATTTGGAGTAAACATGAGTCCAATGCCTATTGATGTTTTCAGATACATTTGCTTGAATCCACTGGCTCATACAATCTGGCAACAGTAATTAAAACTAATAATGCACACAAATTTTGTCCGTATATATATATATATATATTATATATATATATTTGGAAACAAATTGTGGCATTATAGGGTTATGGATGAAATAATTCTTAGTGTTTTTAAACTTACATGGTCTAATACTTAGTGCACAAACACTTAAAGAAGGTAGAAAGTGGTTGAGAGCTCAGTTTTGCTGAATGTACCATGCAGGCACACACCCACTTACCTGTCCAGCTCAGTAAAGTCGTATTCTCGACCCATGTCATCAGTGAAATGGCAGTCTGACTTGCAAGAGCGGCCCCCGACCGGGTGGAGGCCACGCCCGCAGGGCTTGCAGGACACCGACCCCCAGGAGTTGCTGCTGGGAAGCACAGTTCCGGCTGGACAGGGCTGGCATGTCTGGCTGTGGCTGTCAATGAAATGACCATCTGGACAAGGAATACACCTGCTCAGATACAAAAGGAAAAAAGGTAAATTAAATTATATGAAAGACAAATATAAACAAATCAACATGATTAGTACACCAATCATAAACATGTAAATAACAGAAATATTTTGTACATTTTTTTAGTAGAGTTTGAAATCCAAATACATTTCAACATTGAGCTATATACAAAGCCAAAAAAAATGTTTAGATTTACAATTGCTTGACCTATACCGATTTATAATGCCTTAAAAAACATGAAGGAGATTTCCGGCTCTAAAATCCAGGAAGAAAGTCAAGGGTGGGGAGGGGGGGGGGGGGGGGAACACCACACATAGTTGGTTTTGTGCTGGTGCATGCACTATACTTTTTCTCCCGTGCGGAATTCCCATGGATCATTAACAAGGTTGCATTGCTTGTGCACCTGCACTATCCCCTGGTAGCACAAATACCTGACTATAGAGCCTGGTCATCCAGACACCAGTCTTGGGGATTGTTGCGCTACATTTCTTCCTCCACTATCCCCTGGTAGCACAAATACCTGACTATAGAGCCTGGTCATCCAGACACCAGTCTTGGGGATTGTTGCGCTACATTTCTTCCTCCACCACCAAGTCTCTGTGCCTCTCGCCAATGCAATGATTCTTGGTCACTACTGCATCGGCCCACCATTAGACTCTTAATGGGAGCGTATCTGTGGTTTACACACTTTGCCAGCTTTGTGGCCCATGGGTACAGAAGTGATTGACATACACCAGTTAGAATTTAAAAAGTAAATAAAGTATCCTATTCAGACCACAATGGCCAATAGGGCTAGAGAAACAGCCCTCACCCATTTTATTCTCTACAGAATTGGAATCACTACAGGATTGTGTCCAGCAAAGCTGGATTCAAACCCAAGACTCATGGAATTGAATATAGGGACCAGGAAGAAAAGGATTTAAAAAAAAATCAAGGACTTATTAAGAGAAACAGCCTGGCTCACCCTTCATCTGACTTTCCCTCGGGACACGCCTGACAGCTGGTCGCCCCGCCGGCGATGGTGTTGGTCACATAGATGGCGTAAATCTTAGCGTAGTTCTCCATCTTGTTGGGATCTTTAGCCTCATCGAGAGAAACGTAGCCAAAGTCATCAGGCTGGAACGCCCAGGTCAAGGTCAGCGACTCGTTGGTGAAGATTTCATGGCTGCGGAAAGTGAAAATGAAATATAAGGTTTATGGAGAACTACTTCGAAGGACACAAAAAGTCATCACCTAGAACAGGGGTCTCCAAACTTTTCAGCCCGAGGGCCGCATTAACTATCAAACAGCTGCTCGGGGGCCAACTACACAATTGAGGTTCAAATAAAAAAAAGAATCAAAACATGGATGTTGTTTTTAATTATGTATTTAATATTATTGTATTCAGTTATTATTTTATAACACATTGGTGCACTATACTTGAACACCTGTATTAGTGGGAATGGTGAAATTGTTTCCTGGATGCCAAAATAACAGACATTTCTGGCTTTAGATTTGATGTCCCTAACATCAACATTGACCTGAGATTATCATCGGACAAGTTTGTTCTCAAATTGTTATTTACGTATTTCATTAGTGACAATGTTTGTTCACATTTTTATGTTGTTCCAAAGATTGAAAGGTACCTTGATGCAAACGTTTTGATATTAGGAAAGTTTTCCTTGGGCAAAAACTGGTAAAAACCCATCAGTCTTTCTTTGAACTTATCCCTAAGAAGGTCATTTGCTTGCAACTCAATGACATTCAGCTGCGGTTCATCTGGGCAACTGGCCACGTCTGCTTCAAATGGGTTTTGAAACATTCTCAATTCCTCTGCCTTTGAATCCAAATCAGAAATCCGCTCCTGAAACTGCAGCTGGAGGTCTTTGATGATCTCACATGCAAATGACGTGGGGAACTCAGCTGTTGCTTCAGCCATGAAGCACTGCTGAAAGTGCGTCAAGTAGTTGGCCTGTATTTGTTCCAAAACCAAGACAAGTTGGGATCTGAAGGCCTTTACGTGGGTGTATAGATCAGAAACTAGATTTTTCTCTCCTTGTAGTTTTAGGTTCAGAAAATTTAAATGATTAGTTATGTCTGTAGCAAAGGCTTATTTCCATACCCACTCTTCATCAGACAGTAATGGCTGTGGCTTGCCTTTACTTTCCAGGAACTCACCTATTTCCTTTCTTAACTTAAATACTCTGCGCAGAACTTTCTCACAACTTAGCCATCTTACTGCTGTGTAATATGGTAAATCTTTCGATTCTGTGTCTGTATCTTTCAACATGTCTCTGAACTGTCTATGGCTGAGTCCATGTGACCTTATTAAATTGACCATCTTTACCACAAGATTCAGTACACTGCTAATGTCAATATATTTAGCACACAAAGCTTGCTGGTGAATAATACAATGCAGGAACATTGGTTGTCGAATGTTTTATTCATTACACATCTGCTTCCCTTGTCCAACCCAGCTTTTCTTTATGCCACTCATGTTATTTCCTCTATCAACTGTCAGGGAACTGAGGTTAGTCCAGTCCTAGTTATAATCAGTAAATGTTTTTTTCAACTAATGGAATATATCCTCTCCGGTAACAGTGTCATACATGCTGTGTAGGGAAGCCAGCTCATGTCTTTATCCACACCTCTAATGAACACAAGTATTTGAGAGGTGGAACAGCTGTCCAGCGATTCAGCCTTTTGAATTGAAAATGGCGAAACTTGCTTACATTCTTCCTAGTTGATTTATAATGTTTTCGCGCATATCTGCAACACAGCGGGCAATGGTATTTGCACCCAAAGCTACATTTTAAAATTGTTTTTACTTTTCTGGGCAAAGTTCCTCAGCCACATCCAACAAACATTCCTTCACTACTTCACCATCTGTAAAGGGTTTGCGAATTTTAGCAGGGACGTAAGCTATAACTGGCCTTAGTTAAAGATTCGTTTTCATTTGAGGATTTACTGAACAATGTCCTCTGAGATGTGAGCTGATTTTGTAATTTAGCCCACTTTGCTGCACGGACTTCACCCTTTGAATGTGCATATTTATCCTGATGTTTGCTTTAATGATGACGGCACAGGTTGTATTCTTTCATCACAGCCAGTTTCGTTGCAAATCACACACAATGTTTTCTTGCCAATCTGCTAAACTTGGCAGGATACAGGTAAAATTCCTTTTTTTCTGTAGATAAAAAGGACTCCACGGGCCGCATGAGAGAGCCTCGCGGGCCGCATGCGGCCCGCGGGCCGTAGTTTGGAGACCCCTGACCTAGAATATAGGTCAGCAGCATACAGGCATCTGTGCCATACTTGGCACGCAGAGAAATTTTCAATGGCATACGGAAGACCCCCCCCAAAAAAAAGGCAATTCTTAAAGAAATTGAGTGCAAGAGCAAGATGACTTTTCGGCAGTTGGCATTCCGAATGAATTATAAATCTTATTTAGGCACACTGTTACCAAAAGGTTACTGAATCCTGACCTGGAAATAAATTAGAAATCCTACTTGTGCACACTATTATCAAAAGATTGCAGCCTGCTGACCTTGAACACATTTTATTTGTCCAAGTACTTTTTCATTGAGTGGTAAGTTTTTTTTTTAATGTTCCTATTTATTTCTAATATAAATGGCCATTAAAAAAGACATGTGTGCTACATGTAAAATCTGTGGCAAGAAATAGCTGTCAACATTGTAATTTCTGAATTCTTTTCTAAAATATGAATGGTTGATAAATTAAACATGAAGAGTTTTTAAACTAAGATATGAATTGTTGCTACAGTAAGAACAATTCCTGAACTAAAATAAAAATCGTTCCCAGGGCCGGTTCGTCCATATATGCAACCTAGGCAGTCGCCTAGGGCGCAAAATGTTTGGGGGTGCTTCATTGAGGACTTATTTTTTTAATTGGGGATTTAAAAATATAAACTAAATCAGCATAGGCTGACGAATTACTAGGTAATGAAATACGAAGGGTATTTTATTTAAGTTGTCTTAGAAAATAGAAAGTATGTCCTGACATTACTCAGTTTCTCCCCGCCGAAAGCACTTTAATGAGAGCGGAGACTTTGTTTTCGCCTAGGGCCGGTCCTGACAGTTCCTAAAGTAAAATAGTGCTCTTACGTGAAATTTGTCCTCTTGGTGGTAGTGTCCCAAGATCTTAAAACTGCATTTTTACCATCTGCATCCTGTTCAATGATTATGTTTAAAGGAGATAAATATCAACATTTATAACTAAAAAAAAAAAAAAAAAAAAAAAAAAAAATTCTCTCCATATATTTTTTTAAGTTTTGTTTTAAGAATGTTTGCACACACAAACATCATCATTTTTTTTTTACTATCTGCATCTAAGTTTAAAAATCAGAACACTGAATGAAAGACGTGCAAAGATTTTTAAGTTAAAAACGTATAGATTGCAATTTACTAAATATATATATAATATAACATAAATTAAAGTAAATAACTAAAGTTGACAATACAAGGAAAAGTGAATAAAACAACTTAAGAACCCCATAGAGACAATGAGGGTTAGGTCAAGCAGTATCAATGGCCACTGCATAAATGGGAAATAATTTGACCACCTTTGCTTTTTCTTACAAATTAAACTTAGGTAGACTCAAGGAATCCCCCTAGACCAAGGTAAAAATCCAGGCTTTCTACTTGGGTTCAAACAAAAGACATCTCTAAAACATGGCAAACAAACAAATTCTTAACTAAATTTTATCTAGGTAAATGAAACAGCAACTGACCGACAAGAGTACCAGCTGGCATGGCATGGGGCAATTCACTTCCATGTCAAACCTGACGGTGCTGAGGGCCAACGGCTTGCCGTCCACAGAGCCCGGCTCCCCTCTGAAGCCCGGCAGCTTCAACAGGAGGACCAGGAACGTATTGTTGTCATTCAGGCCGAAGATGGTCCTCACATGATCTCCAGCAGGGATCCAGCCTGCCATATTGCTACAAGGTGTGACTAGAGAGAAAGAGAAATAATCAGGTAAAACTTATAGTCAATGTAAAACTCTTTTACAAAAAAGTACAGTACTCCTTTCAAACCATCTTACTCCAAATGTACCAATTACAATTGGCAGTACCAGTGAAGTATACTTCACTCAGTTACAACATCATTAGCAACATCATGGAGACTGTTGAGGACTTCTGGTCATTTTCAAAGAGAGTCAAAGCAAAAACAGCAGCAAAAAAACAAACAAAAAAACTATCATGTGATAGAGAAATAGCGTACTGAGCAACCAGTGAAGCCAGTAAAAATGTAAAAAGAAAGTGTGGTCAAGTTTGTTACCTCCAACAGGTACACAGTGGGCAGACATGTTTGGTGGCATCACTGACCAGTGCTGGTAGTTGATCATGTAGTTGGGGGATGTATTTTCCTTGCATTCCATACACATGTTGTTCTCATCTGTTGAAAACAAAATTTTCTAATCCGGTCACTGGTATCTAAGTACATTGTCATAGATATATATAGCATATTGTATAGTTGTACACATGTTGTTCTCATCTGTTGAAAACAAAATTATCTGATCCGGTCACTGGTATCTAAGTACATTGTCATAGATATATATAGCATATTGTATAGTTGTACACATGTTGTTCTCATCTGTTGAAAACAAAATTTTCTGATCCGGTCACTGGTATCTAAGTACATTGTCATAGATATATATAGCATATTGCATAGTTGTACACATGTTGTTCTCATCAGTTGAAAACAAAATAATTTTCTGATCCGGTCACTGGTATCTAAGTACATTGTCATAGATATATATAGCATATTGTATAGTTGTACTTGTTACAAGATATTTGTTTATATATTGCGTTTGGCATAGTTGTACATGTTAAAATATATTTTTTTATATATTGCATATTGCACTGGAGGTTCCAATTAAGTGACCAAAGCAGTGCACAAAATATTATTTTAAACAAACAACACTAACTCATTCTAAAACCAATCTGGGAATGCCAATATGGCAGCTGTAAGTTTGTTATATAAATACAAATGATAAGCAGTGCAAAAGGGGGGAAGATAACATCTAACAATGATAACAAGATAAAATGGACGGGAATGAATCTTGCTGATACCACGATGAAAGGCAAGGACATGATATAGATTGGAAGAAAATGGTTTGCACATCATCTGTGGAGGAACTTCAAGGATCCAAAAGACTAAGAGATGTGCAAAGACTAAGAGATGTGCAAAGACTAAGAGATGTTCAAAGACTAAGAGATGTGCAAAGACTAAGAGATGTGCAAAGACTAAGAGATGTGCAAAGACTAAGAGATGTGCAAAGACTAAGAGATGTGCAAAGACTAAGAGATGTGCAAAGACTAAGAGATGTTCAAAGACTAAGAGATGTGCAAAGACTAAGAGATGTGCAAAGACTAAGAGATGTTCAAAGACTAAGAGATGTGCAAAGACTAAGAGATGTGCAAAGACTAAGAGATGTTCAAAGACTAAGAGATGTGCAAAGACTAAGAGATGTGCAAAGACTAAGAGATGTGCAAAGACTAAGAGATGTGCAAAGACTAAGAGATGTGCAAAGACTAAGAGATGTGCAAAGACTAAGAGATGTTCAAAGACTAAGAGATGTGCAAAGACTAAGAGATGTGCAAAGACTAAGAGATGTGCAAAGACTAAGAGATGTTCAAAGACTAAGAGATGTGCAAAGACTAAGAGATGTGCAAAGACTAAGAGATGTGCAAAGACTAAGAGATGTGCAAAGACTAAGAGATGTGCAAAGACTAAGAGATGTGCAAAGACTAAGAGATGTGCAAAGACTAAGAGATGTGCAAAGACTAAGAGATGTGCAAAGACTAAGAGATGTGCAAAGACTAAGAGATGTGCAAAGACTAAGAGATGTGCAAAGACTAAGAGATGTGCAAAGACTAAGAGATGTGCAAAGACTAAGAGATGTGCAAAGACTAAGAGATGTGCAAAGACTAAGAGATGTGCAAAGACTAAGAGATGTGCAAAGACTAAGAGATGTGCAAAGACTAAGAGATGTGCAAAGACTAAGAGATGTGCAAAGACTAAGAGATGTGCAAAGACTAAGAGATGTGCAAAGACTAAGAGATGTGCAAAGACTAAGAGATGTGCAAAGACTAAGAGATGTGCAAAGACTAAGAGATGTGCAAAGACTAAGAGATGTGCAAAGACTAAGAGATGTGCAAAGACTAAGAGATGTGCAAAGACTAAGAGATGTGCAAAGACTAAGAGATGTGCAAAGACTAAGAGATGTGCATATCACTTATACGATACAAAACATTATAGTATTGATTTTTTATTAAGTAAGTAAAAAAGAAACAGCACAAATAATGATTATCTACACAACTCACCAACATAATGATTGGGCTGACAGAATGAACACTCAGAGTCATTGACCCTCTGCATACCTTCACTACACGGTGGACACTTCTCTAGCTCACCATTTTTGGGCAACAAGACGGACTGGGGATCCAGTTCATTACAGACCTTTGGCTCCATCCAGCTATAGATCACCTGGGTCTGAGAAAAACAAAGGAGTTATAATACTAAGAATAAACTAACGTCTGGTGACTTTACGTCAGTGTCGAGATATAAGCATAACATACCTGACCGTCTTTGTCACAAGGTTTCTGGTATGAGTAGTAGTCATAGTTTGTGCACGGAGGTCTGACCATGCAGCTGGGAGAGCCTGGTTCTGTGCGTGAGGACAGAAAGAAAGAGTCATGAGTTAGTTAAAGCAGTGTAAAAAATATGTGTATTAGTGTTATACAAACAGCAGTAAAAGTAGCAAATGAAACACAAGATTTGGGGCGTCCATAAATTACGTCACACGATTTTGGATGATTTTTTACCCCCCCCCCCTCCCCCTTGTCACACATCGTCACAAAAAGTCAGACCCTAAAATATGACATCACAAAATCTGCACCCCCCCCCCCCCCCCAAAAAAAAGATATATTTCTAAAAATACAAATTTACAGGTTCCAAATTACTTTTATTTGTCATCGTTTTGTAATTATTGAATTTTGTATTACACAAAAGAAAAATCGAAAGTGTAATTATAACAATAATTCAATATCATGTGCACAAAAATAAATGCTTTAGTAGAATCAGTACAATTTTAAAAAAAAATGAAGTTTGTAAAAAAAATATATAAAAATGTATGTTAATCATGCATTCTCCCATGGTGATGAAAAATGCTCCTTCATGGAATAAATAGGGAAAGTATTGGTCTCTTCATCAGGTGGAAAAGATAGTCCATTCAAATCAAGCTCTTCTTCTACATTTTATCTATCCATTCAGCACTCTCTCCATTTTCTCCGTTTGCGATAATAACCATTAGTTCACGTTGCCTACGTGCAGCAACTCTTTGTGGCCTGATAGGTTTGTGAGGAATAATTGATTCCTGCTTGTGTGTTGAGGAATGGATGCTCAGCATGACAAACGAAACGAAGTACATATGACATTTTTTGCAAATCCTATCGCTAAGCACAGATTGTATTTGTACTGAGGGACAGTACAAATCGTATGGGATCGAACGGTAAGGATTTGATGGCCGAGGAAGGCTATCATTCACTTTCAGACTTAATAATAATAATAATAATAATAATATTTGTATAGCGCTGCCAACAAACATAATGTAAGCTCAGAGCGCATTTAACATACAACTAAGAACACGGACTTTGAACTGCAATAGAGATGGAAACTTATGCGACGCTCCATCTGTTGTCCGATCTGGAATTTTCAGACCGTCGCCTGATTGAACAACTGGTAAAGGAGGTGGAAAAAATCTCTCTCTTACTACACTGAAATATGAGCTTCTTGGTTTTGAACAGCACTTTATGTCGGTGCATTTTACAATTTGAGTTAAGTATTGGCTTGTTCGTACATGAATGTCAAACCATTTTTAATCTTTAGACAACGGGTATTCTTCATCAATGAATGGGTCGATGAATTCTGCCACTTTTGGAAAATTATCGACTACCAACTGTGACCAAATTTTAGATAGAGTGTTGCCTGGAAACTGAAAATTCTTCTTTTCTAAATCAGCATCTATGGTAACACCTCTAACGTTCAAATGACTACCATAGTGGTCATGTGGTAATATTAATCCAGTAAGTTCCTTACTGAGTGGCGCCATTTTCCTTTCGACCCTATTAAACGAACTTCTCCCTGTAGCATTGGTAGCGATGAATACAGCATCAAAATCGTTCTGAAGAAAGTGGTGGACTTCAACCTAAATAACTTTTCCCTATCTTGGGTTCTCGTCTGGGTCACAATAACTGTTGCATTGGTTTCACCATGCGATCAATACTACTCCGTGTAATGACATCAAATTCCTTGAGACTAAGCAATTTCTTGAAATCGAGTCCATGACTGAATGCTGTTGATGAATAGTGTTTTCCAGATCTGATGTAAGTGGGTCCTGAATAACCAACAGGTTCTCGGTTTCCTAAACCATTGGACTGAATTTGGATTCCAGCATGCACCGACCGAATGAGCTTGTGTCCCTGGATGCACAAAGGTGATTGTCGGGCTAGGGCATTTTCCCACTTCTTTTTAGCATTATGACGCATTCGCAATGCGATCATTCTTTGAAAATAGCTAAGAAACAATGCGATCAAAATTTTAATTTACAATGCTTATTAATAGTAACTAGTTACCCGTGGACACATTGTGTCCATACAAAACATATAGAAATTAAAAGAATAATCGAGAGATCAACAATAGAGAGAAAAAAAAGTACAGTATAAACCAACAATGCAAACAAAACAACAGAGTGTGCAGCAATAAAAAAAAAAGTCGAGAAAACCCAAACACTCTCAGTGAAAGCAGAATGAATGGGAAGCTACTCTCTTTTACGTCGAGGAGCTATTTCTTTTTTTTTAAATTACAGTTTTCATGTGTGCATAAATGGCATACTTTTATTTATATAAAATCAACTAAGTCAGCAGAATACGTGATTAATTAAATTCTTCTATTCTGGAAAGTTGCAAGTAAATGTCCATTTTTGGTTGTCCCGATCGATCAAACGGCAATGGAGTCTATAGCGCACAATCATATATGTATTTTCATTTTCATGTGACGTCGGATATCTTAGACCCCCCTCCCCCCCTCGTCACACATCGTCACAAATGCGTGACCCCTCTCCCCCCCAATCGTGTGACGTAATTTATGAACGGCCCCTTTGGTCAAAGCTGTAACACTGAAAACAAGTAACACCAACAAGTAATGCCATTGGTTGAAAAAGTAACACTCTATATCTGTAAGTTGCTAAAAATAGACACTAAGAATGTAATTTGTAAGAATTTTTTTTTTCATTTCTGAATGAATGTAATTTTTTTTTTATATTATAGAATTATTATAATATTTTTTATGGTATACGTGTGCACACACAAAATGAGTTTTATTGATCCAGCAAGCTAGGTTTAAATTGAGAGAGATAGAAGTGCAGAACATGCTCACTGACCTGCATACTCTGAAGCTTGACAAGGTATACACTGTGTGGCCCCGTGCCCAGAATACTGGTCAGCAGGACACAGCTGACAATATGATGTCCCGCCACTGCTGTAAGTCCCGTTAGCACATTTGGTGCATTCAGAGGTGTAAGCGACACCTGAAAAAAAAATACATGCATATGAATAATTTTATTAAAATTGGGTGCTCACAAGATAATATAACAAAATTATATTTTTTTAAATCTCAAAATATTTTTTTTGTTTTATATAAAAATTTTACTGTGTTTGTCATACGTAGGGATATTTCATGAAACTTTTCAATTAATCAAATCTGTTATGAATCCTGCTTTCTCTAATCAAAATGAATGCCAATGATGTCGCCATTGGTTAAAGTTTATGGGAAAATATTGCTGCCAGCCATCAATTATATATGTTACGGCCAAAGCCCGAAGTGCGGCCAGATCGCGATCTGGCCGGCCAGATCGCGCTTTGGCCGACGCACTTGGCCAATGTCCGATGTGCTTGAAATTGCCAGTGTTTACGCTACTTTGGCCGGCCACTTCGCGATGTGGCTGGCAATCCCTGGCCAATGTCCGATGTGCTGATACTAGAATGTTCGGTAGGCGGCACAGGTGTGATGACGGCTTGCATAGGGTAGCAAGTGACGATAATTTTCTGTTCATCTTCTGCTTTTCAGATAAAGTCCTGCCGAAGTGGTCACTAATTATCATGGAAATTAATTATCACACGATTTAGTAAACTACATGGATAAAAACACCATTAGCGTCATAAATTGACTGGATGGTGTCTGTGAGTAGAAGATTGACTTTTGATAATCCACAAAGGTGGTCAGGTCAGGCAGGAGCGACCGTATTTTTATCTAGCCATTGTCCGCACGGTCTAGTTTCATGTGTTGTATAAACATGGGTGGGGCGGCCAGTCGCAATGACAAAGAGGTTGTTTAATTTTATGATAATAGATAGAGAGGGAGTGTCAATACTGTACAGGACAGGGCCACCATTAATCTCGTTACTCACATCGACGACCGCGAAAACTCCCTCCCAGCCCCACCCCATTGACGGACCCTTGAAGCCACAAGCGACCGGAATGTTTGGACAAAGGGATCGGAGACAGACGTGACTTTAAAGTCCACCCACTCTTTTCTCATTGGTCCATGTTATATTATGTGGGTAGATCTTTTTTGTTTTAAAAACGCCCCAAACACGACTGTACGCACTTATTTCCTTTTGGATTTTAGTATTGTAAGACAACTGATGATAGAGATTGAAAATTTACTATAATAAACTAATTTGACTGATTTTTTAATTTATTTTAATTAAAGATTGATAATTTACTAATCTATAATAAACAAATTTGACTGATTTTTTAATTTATTTTAATTATAGATTGATAATTTACTATATAATAAACTATTTTGACGGTTTATGTAATTTAGTATAATTAATAATCAATATAGGCCTAATGTGATAATTACGGTATATAAACACTCGAAATCTCCTCAAGACCTTCTTAATCGGGCTTTGGCCGATCGCCCCTGGCCATTTCGCGATCTGGCCGGTCAAGGTCCGAAATCAAGAACATATCGAGATTTGGCCGGTCAAATGTGAGGTGATATTGGCCACTTCGCGATCTGGCCGGCCAGATCGCAATCTGGCCGACTTCGGGCTTTGGCCGTAACATATATACAAATGCCAACTACCAAAGTGAATTGTATATATAGATGCCAACTACCAAAGTGAATTGTATATATAGATGCCAACTACCAAAGTGAATTGTATATATATAGATGCCAACTACTAAAGTGAAATGTATATGTAGATACCAACTACCAAAGTGAATTGTATATATAGATGCCAACTACTTAAGTTAATTGTATATATAGACGCCAACTACCAAAGTGAATTGTATATATAGATGCCAACTACTTAAGTTAATTGTATATATAGATGCCAACTACCAAAGTGAATTGTATATATAGATGCTAACTATGAAAGTGAATGAAAGATATTATTGCCAACAGCTCACCTGTAAGTTCAATTTTTCCAATCAGTATGGGGCTGACTGTTGAATGCATCATTTCAGACAAAGCCCCAATTGTCCTCCAGCGTAAAACATTCATGCCAGTTTTCAGGTTGACCTAGATAAAAGAACGGCCATGATATATTTCCTTCTCCGACAGTTAAGACATTATTCATAAGATACATGTTGTTTTTTTCAAACATGGGCAAATTTACGTAAAAGAGCACCAAGATGACAAAAGCATAACAGAAAAAAGGCAAGTATTCTTTAAGCTTACATATAGAAAGGAACATTTTTTTATATAATGACATATCACATCCACAACCAAACAACAGTCAATATTGAATCTATGAACTATTAACTCTTTAGAACCCTGGCAACAATTCAATCACTTCTTACATTCATACATGCTTTTAACCCCAAAGCTCTGAAAACACAATATTTATACAGAATTGTTCAAAGGTTTTTGAATTTTCTGAAACATTTTACATATTTATGGAAATGTGTTGGCTAAATTTTAGAAATATACAATGTTTTCATTCTGTTTATTTTTCTGTCATTTTCAGTGTTTAAAAATAACAGTCCAGATTTTTAACAAAAATACAAGATTAGAAAAATATATAATAAATAACTATACATATCACTAAAAAGGTAATTCAATTTACTGCATAATGATACCACAAACATCCAGCATTTGTTTTAATAAATAAAAAAATAAAAAAGATTTTGGAATGAAAAAATAGTTTGGGAAAATAAATCAGGCAATGCATGAATAAAAATGAAATTTAAATTTTTAAGCTCAAAAGTGTTAAATATAGAATTTATTTTAAAATTGAAGCACTTTTTTATAAAAGGGTAAATGCAAATACTTTAATTAAATCATTGATATCATATTATTCACATCTTGGTAAAAGAAATCTTCACTCAAATTTATTTCACTAAGTATTAGATTTAATCTGAATCACTGAATCTGTATGTCTTGATCTAGGTACGTTTTAGTTTAGTAATAACATACTCCCATTTGATTAAAAACACAATTAGTGGCCAAAAAAAAGGAGGAAAAATTGCTTTTAACTATAAAATTCTTAATAAAAGTACTATTAAAGACACATGGACTGACCACAATAGTTGCCCACTTTCCTTCACTAGTAATCTCAGGCCATTTGTCATTATCTTCACTCTCAGATGCTTGGCACTGGTCATTTTGAACCTGTAAAAATAAACAAAGAAATTTTATTCAAGCCTCAAACAACTGGCCAGCAACAACTATTTAATAAATAAAAAACTAATCTAGAACATAGAGAACATTAACTAATTAGATTACAGAACTTAGCAAGAGATGTAAGATATGTTGGTGATGTTTGTTTCTTTAATAATAAAGCTGATAAGAATAATACAGCCTTGGACAAAGAAATAATGAGTTAGTTGTCAACTTAGATATTCCCCTAGCCAAATATTAAGTTTTTATGAAGTATTCGCCAAGGCAAATTATATGCACACAAAGTGTTACGAATAAGAATATAAAAATCAAATTGTACATTTGTTTAAAATGTCTAACTATTTTTTGTTAAAGTAAGCCCATAACTGGACATCTGGAAGAAAAAAAGGAGGGGTGGGGGGAGGTAAAGGGGTTGTTATAAGGATAAAAGTTTGGTTGAACCAAGTCCTGTGGTCTTGGTGCATCAGCGCATCTGTCTGTGCACCAAGCCAACGAGAACAACCAAGAGCAGAGCAAGTGGGGCTGAACCCTTCTGTGCAACCACACCATAACCAAGAAGGGTCCCTGGCACACGCTTTTAATGAGCCTTAATCATTTGAGTGTGCTTGCAGATCACTCCATGGGAGGGAGACAGAAAAGTGGTACACAAGCTGGAATGAATCTGACAAAGCCAAGTCGTGTGGCAGTATCTAAAACAAACTGTCAAATTGAGCTGACCCAAGGTGGAGGCTCCGCAGAAGGGAACAGTCTAAGATTGCCTGATAGAAATCTACTTTAGTAGGTTTAAGCCCCACATTGATTTGCATGTCAAAACTGCAGGGATGCAAAAGAGATGGTCAAGAAAGTTCTATTGGAATGCCCCCACCTTGCAGGAACTTAGAGAGCAGGAACGGCCAACCATTTGTGCCCAACCTTTATGGTGCTGTATCAGTGTTGTTTGACACAGCGGAATTCGTTCTCCGAGCTCTAAGATAGTAATCTCGGCTCGCATTCTCAAAGAGAAGTGGGGTTCAAGTCTGGCGCTGGTGCTTCACCACAACCTATTGACATTCATGCTCTGACAGGGATACTTTTGCGTTTATTTAACAAGACTAAAGCTATAATTTTTTTCCATTAATCTGAGTACTGTGGGTGTTCACACTGTCAATTACAAGTATACTCAGCCACACAGCCTACATGGACTAATTGCACTCACAGTAAAGTGAAACAGGGAATCTGTGTCAGTGTACTGGTATTCAAAGGTCACTTTGCCCGGCCGGACCAGCTTGGCAGAGAACACAAGATCACTGGGACAGTGGCTAGGAATAGACATGATGTAGTTACCTCGTGGAGTCCACTCTGACCTAACAAATAGAAGAGAAAAAAGAAGAAACTACTGTAACTTCTATGTAATCAAAGCTTTAACAAAAATCAATAAATCTATTATATAATTATAATGCACATGAAGATTTTAAATCTAAATAAAAGTATATGAATGACAGAATGTTACTAAAGTTTGTTCATTAATTTAATACTGTTTGTCAGACAGATAAATATGGTTCAACTGTAAAATGAAATTTCCAGCTGTGTTGTTAGGGTTTCAGGTTCCACTGCTATTTGGCTCATCTGTGGGGTAAGTGTTTCAGTTAGGGGGGTCAGTTTTCCAGATTTGGGCTGAGTGGTTTAACTGTGGAGTGAGTGTTTCAGTCAGTGGCCTATTGAGGCATGTTCCACATGTTCCATTGGAACAGGGGCCCCCACACAAAAGGGGCCCCCACACATCACAAAAAGAATTTTTTTTGTCACATCCCCATTCTTTTGTTGAAAATGTAAAATAAAATTTATTTATTCCATTAAATTTATTTCTAATTTTACAGAATGTAATGTGAATTAACGGCACTTTTCTGAGGTATGTGGATTGCAGGGCAAAGCCACGAGGGGCCCCCGCATATATTCGAGAACAGGGCCCCCACAATCCTAAATATGGCCCTGGTTTCCGTTAGGAAGGTCAGTTTTCCAGATATGGTTTGAGTGGTTTAACTGTGAACTGAGTGTTTCAGCTCGACTGCAACAGGACTAACGATAAAGGTCATGGTCAGATTGAAACTGTGTTCCTTTAAACTTTAATGCGCGCCTGATCTTGGCATAAAATACACAGCCTTCAAGTAATATCTTTTATAACATACAATATTAAAAAAGCAGTTGATAAACAGAGTTAAGATAAGTTAATATTAATGGTTAGAACCGTCACCTATCAAGCTGCCCACAATCAATACCATAAAATGGGCCAGGGTTGTAGCCACTGACAAGCATCCATTTCAACATATTACTATCGAGGAGAGATAACATTACATCCCACCCTCCATCCCCCATAGGCTAGAGAAAGCTGAGCTGTTAATGAACTTGTCAGTTTGGATGTCAACAAAACTACAACTTAAACATGACTGCTAAAACAAAATGTGAATAAGCTTTTAAAAGTGTTTCAGATAAAGTCAAAATTAAAAAAAAATGTCTTTTTGTCTTTTCAATTTGAAATATTTGAATTAATAAAATTACATTTAGAAAAATGCATTCACTATGGGAAATATCTCAACATTTGTTGATAATTCTAACTATCAAATCTTATAATATGCAGCCATGCATTTTAAAGAGAAAATGTGTGCATTCCATTCAGGGAATTTAATAAAGGATAGGTAAATAGTGTAATAACTCTCTTGTGATCAGCATCAGGGGAAATAAGTTTTATTTAAACTAATTTGAATTATAAATCCTTAAAATCTTCATTTCTAAAGTAATGAAAACCTATCAATGCCAATTTGTTTTAAATTTCACACATCAGAGATGAAAACAGAAATGCAGCCATTACTAATCTCTTGTTCCTGATTTTTTCAAATATGGTAATTTAAAAAGTTTAGGTCCTTAGTAAGGAAGGTGTGGCCAGTATAATTCCCTGATCCTTTTCAATTACCCTACACTATGCTATTTCCAATCAGAGACTTGGTATTCTTGCAACCTTTGAAGCAACATTCAAAGCTAGCATTGAGGCATCACATGGCCTTTGCCCCCCTTCCCTCCGCGGCCTTCCCATTGTCCTTTTTTTTTATTGTACTGCTGTGCCCTGCTTATAGATGACCTTTAAAAACAATGACTCACTACTTCAACCAGCTCAGCTTATTCTACCAAAACAAATGTAGGGAAACCCTGAGACTTGTTAGCTGATTTGTTGAGCTGCTCTTGTTGTTAGTTATAATTGTTGCTCTTGTTGTTAGTAAAATGTTTAAGTTAAATTTATTTGATAAACAGTAAACTTGTACTTTTGGTTGGTTTGTCGCTGTAAGACTCCTTAAAAGAGTAAGTACCACCTCCTTTGATAAATGCAGTAGCCTACATTTTTTAAAATGGTACAAAATATCCTTTTAAAACAGTATCATATAATACAAATATCCCTCAATTGTTGATCCACTTTCTTTTTTACATGGCTATTTTGGTTAATGGCTAGCTATAACAGTAGCCTAACCATAACCCTTTTCATATTCTGCATATTTTATTCGATTGGTATATATTTATGTGTATCACAAAAATCTAAGTAATAACAGCCCCTGAAAACAAAGTTTTTCATTTAAATCCTTTATATCCATTTGTTTATGCAATTGCCTTCTGAACATTTGGCTCTTCACTACTCACAAAGGAATAAACACACAATAAGTCAATAGATCTATTAATGATTAAAAAATAAGGGGAAATAGCTTATCTATATACAGATCAGTGGGGGGGGGGGGGAATATACACATCACATACAGACAGCACATTTTCCAAAGATTTTTAAATGTGCACCATAATGTGTATTGAAAAAAAAACCCAGTTAAACATAGATTTGTGTGGGTTGGGGTGGGGGGATGTGGCTGAGAATTTGAAAAATGTATTATCAAGAGGAACAGGTTTATAGGCCAAGTTTGATACCAAAGTGGGCAAATTTGCCTTCCAAGGATCAGATAGATTGCCTAGCACAAACATTTTGCAAAGTTAATATTTTTTAAAAGATGTCAACAACAACAAATCTTATCATAATAATTTTTTTTTCATGGGGTCCGGTGGCCGCCGAAGGTACTGGGTTCGAATTCTGGTGAAGGCTAGGATTTGTCTCCTGGTCTGGAGGGTGTCCCTTAGTCTACCCAGCTCTGATGGGTACCTGACCTTAGTTTGGGTAAAGTAAAAGGCAGCTGTGCATTGTACTGGCCACACAATCACCCAGTATGCCGTGTCCACAGGAACTGGTGAAAGCTGCTTCATTATCATTAGTATATTTATCTGTAAGTTTGTTTTTCACCAAGATGACAACTGCATCCAGCTTTATGATCATTGTTTAAATGGTAAAATCTTGGGAGTGCTGATTCCAAAGACATAAAAGAATATGTATGCTTAATTTCATGTCATTTTCCCCAGTAATAAATTTTGTAAAAAGATTATATGTGATTTAGCAGAAACAAGTAGTCTTAATTTTATAATAATATAATCTTTAGTAAATATCAAAGTTGAGCAATGGTAAACTTAAAAAAGAAAATCAAACATCTCTCTACATTTAAAATATAATTCTGAATTATTATTGTTACAACCATTGGGCTAAACAAATCTAATGTAACATTATAAAAGCAAATCAGGGCCAGCCTGCAGAAAGAGCAGTTTCACATAAAAATGAAAACCTTTTTAATATTATCACACCAAAACTAGCTGTCTGTTGCTGGACAGAATCAATATTGTGTTTAAAAGTTATTACCACCATGACATTTAGTTAGTTTAAAAACAGACCAACTTCATGGACATGACAAAACAAAAGGGCCTGCTTTACATATTGAGCATCATTTGGTGACTGACATTAATCAATACATCAATATGCAGTTTAAGGGGGGAACAACTACTACTGTTGTTATCTCCCCCTGATCACTTCAAGTGAGGACTTGTGTATTGATTTCCCTGGTTGGCAGTAAACTGCAAGGGGAGCTGACCAGAAAGGGAGATAGGTAACTCTACAACAAACTATACATCCTATCTTACAGTCTGTAACAAGAAAAACAAATGTGTCCTTTTAAAGAAAATGTGTACCAATTAATGTGAGAATAACATGCAAGATGATTTACCAATGAATGTGAGAATAGCATGCAAGAGGATTTACTGTAAAAAAAAAAAAAGATATTTTTTTAACATTTTGATTGTATTCTAAATAAGTTATAAGTCACAGTTATTAAGGCGCAAAATACTTTAAAAAATATATTACTTTAATTTACTTTTTTAAATAAATATGAAACTTAAAACTGTTCTTTCTTTATCACAAACAGATTCAAAACAAATTTTTTTTTCTTCGATGACTGATGTCACAAGTGATAACACATGTGGGGATATCTATGGCTCGAAGACCCTTAAGTTTAAGCCCGAGACACAGCGCAGGAAAGATGTGACCCTGGTGACATTGGCTGACACGAGATGACCACCAAGTATCAGCACTTTAGGCAGTGCCGTCTGCGGCTGCAGCAGGCCTGCCAATGGAAATGTATGTTGGCCCGTGACAATTCCAACGTCAAGTTTGTTTACAGACCATTCATTATTTGTAAACATCTCATATTGAAAACCTTGCTTTCTTTTTGTCTTTGTTTTATCTACCAGACAATATTTTCTAATATAAATAAATCTTGTTCTATGATATATGTTGTACAATGCTAAAGTTAATTTCAGAAAAAAAAGAGTTATATCCTTTGTGGTATGATAAAAGTGAAAATGTACACATTAAACTCTTAATTCTGGAATTTATTTTCCTGGGACCCTTAGTTTTCCCATCTCTAAAAAGACCATACATCTGAAGGTAAAGGTAGCTAGGCATTGTGCTGACTGGGTGATCCCTCTCGTGCAAGGAAACTGGGAATTTTATTACATCCTTTATTAGCAAAACAAATTTCATATCCACTAACATATTACTAGACCTAATGGTGGTATCAATTCTAGCTAGTTAAAACAAGATTCAATTCCATCATACTACTTCTTGGACAGACCCTGGAAAACATCATGTTATTTTTGCCTGGCTTTGAACCAGGGTCCTTTACACTGCTTTTAGACCTCTGTACAAAGTGTCCCTGACACTTCGCAGCTGTGACAAAAAACTTTCAAAACTGACATCAATTGGGAAAGTAGAGGTTACTATGACATAGTGCTGGCTACATCTCTCCCCCCCCCCTTGTATGCCATGGTCATAGAAAAAGGCACAAAAGCCCTAAGTATATAAGGAGGGGTAGGAAATGAAACCAACTATTACCATTACTTAGCCAATCAATAACCTGTACAAAAGGTGAGGTTACAAAAGCAGCCACACCTGTTGGTGTCAGCCTGTGAAGCTGTAGCAGGTGCTCCACACAGCTGATACAAGGCTTACACACCCACACGCTATTTAACAGTCATGCATATTAATATTCATGGGATGCTGTTGTCCTACTGTAAAAGTGCATTGTTAACGTATCACTCAAATATTACGGTATATATCATGTTGAAATTATATTTTACTAGACTATTTTTACCATAGTCTTCAAAAGGATAAAAGAAAGAAGAAGTGCATACGTCTTTAATGCAATTTGAAACTCTACATACATTCAAATGACATCAGGAAGAGAGAAACAACAAATGAGGTTGAAAATTAGAAGTACAACTTTTATGTGATTTAAAATTTTGATTTTGTCAACTTTAACTGTAAACATAATATTTAATTAAAACTAATTTTGTTTTTGTCATATATAGACACCTCTCTAGGTGAAACAAAGTACAACATTATTTTTATATTATATAATTTTTTACTTGATTTGATCCTGCAATAAGATATACAGTTTTAATTTCTGCTGACTTTTCCTGCGTGCGCCCAAGAGCTAATATTTTTTTTTTTAACTATACTAAACAATATACAAAGTTGCTATCCATATCAATGCAATTCAATTTTTATTACTTCTTTAATCAGTCTCTTAAAATTAACGCTCTTGTAATGCTACCATTTTTTTTAACACTTTAAAACATTGCCATTTTCAAAAACAGCTTCTTCAAAATAAAACATGAGAAAACTTCTAGTTATTAATATTTTCTTTGATCTGACAACATCTTTATATTGTGACAAACTGACAGCGAGCAGATAAAGAATTTCTATTGTTATTTTAAAACTAAGTTAAAAAAAATATTTTTTTTTATGAATCTGTAACAAAAAAGTGGCCAGAAAATCAGAAGGCGCTTATTATGTCAAAAATTTGGCCAGAGCATTTGACAGAATTTTTAAGAACATGACTGACAAATAAATGGAGAGATTTGTTTGCGTCTCTAGACTAAATCTAATCAAACCACAAGTTGAATTATATCTAGACAAAACCAAATCCAATCCACAGGTTTGAACAACCCTTGACAAGATAACCTGTAATGAAGTGACAGAATGTTTTTAAACAAAACAAGGCCCTCCCCCCCCCCTTCCCCCGCCATGTGAATCATGGAACTACAATTCAATGTTGCACCAAGGAGCTGGGAGAAACAACCAATAAAACAAGGGGCTTGAAGCTGGAATAAAGGGGAGACAACTGACACCAGAGCTGTGATGTAATCAATAAAGATAAATCATATTTTTTTCTTTCTGGCCAGATTTATCTTTTCCTTCTTTGTCTCATTTGGAATGCAAATTGCCATCCAGAGAACAACAAGAGAAAAAAACAAATATATTTGTTTATCTCTTTGTTTGTATGTGTGGGTGAATGCTTGTGTTTGATTGTGTGTGTTTGGAGGTGGATGGAGGGGTGGGGGGGGGGTGTGAAGGGTAATAAGACATTAAATGTGCTAATATTGCAGTGGTAAAGGCTAGATGATTAGATGGGAGGGTAGGGAGGAGGGAGGCCATAACCAAAAACATGTGAACGCTAAGATCAATAAGTAATATGTTAGATAAACAACAGGGGTGGGGTGGGGGGGAGGGGCTACAATTGTGAGAGCTGGCCTTGATTGGATGATAACTGCCATTGACACCTTGTTGGTAATAGGTTTTAACACATACAGATACACTATAATGTATGTCATTTCATTAGTACATCAAATATACTTCTCTGATTTATAATGCTGATATTTAATTAATTAAAAAATATATTATTATTGAAATCACAACATTGTTACACATTATAAAAAAACAAAACATTTAGTCATGACAATATATTTAAATTTTACTTCCCAAGAATGCATCTTGGCTATTAGAACAATTTGATCACTAATATATTTCTTTTGTGTTGTAACACATTACTGCAGAACACAATTCACTTTGAGATTATGTAACCTGCAGCTAACTTAGCTAATCATGCTTAAAAGATATTGAATTGCTATATCTGTCAATAACTATAGGCCTGCTATACAAATAAGAAACATATAAAAATAGGTAAGAAAAAAAAAGCATTACAGTATGCCTCTGGCTACTGCCAAAAGTTACTGCTTCTGATCAGGAGTCTTTAATATTGACTCTGGATTGGGTTCCTGATGTCAATGACCAATGTTTTACTGGAACATTATTACATGTGCAATAAAAGATAAGGACTAGTAGGGGTTACCTATATTACAAGGTTAACAAATGGTCGCAAGATTAGTTTCTTACCTGGAACAGTTGGACCGCTCATGTTTTCTTCTCCAGCCGTTGATTCCGTCTTGCGCCAGGTGTTCCACTTTCACAGCAAAGCCCACCGGTAGCTGGTCCCACTCGCTGTACCTAATGCCTCCGCCAAGGGAGTACGACCCGGCCGGACACGAGTGGCACTGTTGATCCCCTTGAATGTCCAAGTACTCCCCAGCATTGCAAGTGAAATCTGGCAGAGCGAGCATCAAGAAAAGTTATAATAAGGGATCAGATAATCATGTCAGGGATCTGCCCATGTGTGTTTTAATGCCTCGGTAGCAGGCTTTAATGTTGTTGTTTTTTAAAAGATAGGGGCACCTTGAACAGTTTTTATCGAAACTGGCAGAGCGAGCATCAAGAAAAGTTATAATAAGGGATCAGATAATCATGTCAGGGATCTGCCCATGTGTGTTTTAATGCCTTGGTAGCAGGCTTTAATGTTGTTGTTTTTTAAAAGATAGGGGCACCTTGAACAGTTTTTATCGAAACTCATTTCTAGAAGTGCTATTCTATCAGCTGTCTAAAAATTAGGTGTGTTATTGATAAAATCAAATCTTATCTTATACATTACAGACGCTCCTTCTATAGAGAAGATTATTGCGTCCTACGCTCATCCATGGTCTGAGTCTAGTCTTGCATTTTTATTAATGTTTTAAATGATGTTAAGTTACTGGTTTTCCTGGTTTGTTCAGGCAACCCATTCCATGCCGAATGCAACTCGGGAAGAAAGAGTACTTATATGCATTTGTTCTTGCATAGGGGATAAGGAAAGTGTTTTTGTCTTTATGTGTTTATCTGAGCTTTGCAACAGGTTGTTATTGGGTTGTATTTCTAAATTAGAGTTTAATGCCTTATGTATTATAACTACTTTACTCTTTGCCCTTCTGTACTCTAGTGTTTCTAGATTTAGTGATTTAACTAATGGTGTTACTCTTGTCAATTGGGAATATTCACTAGTTAATCAAGCCACAAGTTGAATTATATCTAGACAAAACCAAATCCAATCCACAGGTTTGAACAACCCTTGACAAGATAACCTGTAATGAAGTGACAGAATGTTTTTAAACAAAACAAGGCCCTTGCAGCTCTTTTTTGATTTGTTCTAATTTTTTAATGTTTTCTTTAGTTGATGGGTCCCATACAGATCCTGCATACTCTAGTATAGACCTAACTAATGTGAGATAGCATTTTAGTTTTATGTTCTTATCACATTTGTAAAAGTTCCTTTTTATGAATCCTAATGCTTTGTTTGATTTTTTATAAATATCCTGATGCATAAGTAAAATTAATGTGTGAACAACAATTTAAACGCTTTGTATAGTTTCATTAATCAGATTCTTGCTTTCTAACAGAAATTTAAAAAAAAATGTAAGCACAAAGGTTTACACTATAACAAATCAAACTAATTATTTTTCCTTAGTGTTTCATTGCTATCTAATACAAATAAAATATTTTTTAAATTATTTATTGTTTTACTTTTAAAGGGCAAGCCCTCATTGCATGGGCTAAGTGCTAAGCTGAAAATATTGCTGCATATACCCTTAGTTTTAAAGAGCGTGAAAGGTCTTTACTACGATATTAACTGATTGCAAAAAAACAATAAAGGAAATAACAAAACAAAGGGAAGGCTAAGAAATTGTGGCAAAATGTACCACTTTTTATGTTTGTAAAGTATTCCGTAAAATAAAAATACATTAAAAAAAACTACAAAACTTATATTCTCAATGATTTCTTATAAATGTACTCAATACTACTCAATATATTATAGGCTACCGGTATATGAAAAATGGTTAATTTTTCTTAGATATCTCATATTGATTATAAAGTAAAAACTACTTCATTTTATTTAAGAAATGATTCAACTCTATCTATAGTTAACTGATAACGTGGAGGCTGCATTCTAGAAAACTTCCAGCACTATGCATACTATATAATATTAATGAAAAAACATTTAATAAAAAAAGCAAATATGTATGGGTGGCAGAGAATGCATACCTACAGTATTTTTTTTATAAGGGTCAAGGTATGTCAATGAAGGGGCACGGTAGCCGAGCGGCAGCGCGTTCGACTGGCGAGCCAAAGGTCCCGGGTTCGAATTCTGGTGCAGGCTAGGATTTTTTCCCGGGTCTGGAGGGTGTCCCTCAGTCTACCCAGCTCTGATGGGTACCTGACCTTAGTTGGGGTAAAGTAAAGGCGGCTGTGCATAGTGCTGGTCACACAATCACCTAGTATGCCGTGGCCACAGAAACTAGTGAACGCTGCTTTATTGGACCTATGGATCGATTCGGTCCGACTGGTAGGCCAAGGTATGTCAATAGGTGGCCACATACAGATTTAAACTGTAAATCTCTTTTGAAAATACAATCTTTATTTATTGTTCGTATTTACATTTTGAATGTGAATTGTGTATGTTTTAAAGAGTGACCACTAGGAAAGATAAAATGATTCAACTCTTGGTCTTTTTGGTTAATATACAGGATCTCTAAAAAGAGTGCCTTGTAGTTTCTATTTATATATTTGCAATGATTTGTTCTATGTGTCACACTGAATGCAATGAATATGATTTAACTAATAATGATAAAACTAGATAAACCAGACTAGAATCAACTCTATTATTATATTTTAAATACAGGAACCTTGCACACTTGTGTAAAATATTAAACACTTTATTAATATTTTGCCAATGTAGTGATGCCACAGTTGTTTCTTCTTATCTTATACATTACAGACGCTCCTTCTATAAAAAAAATTGTGCGTCTTAGGCACATCCATGGTTTGAGTCTAGGCCTGCATTTCTATTAGTGTTTTAAATGATGTTTAGTTACTGGTTTTCCTGGTTTGTTCGGGCAACCCATTGCATGCCCCGATACACGAGTTGGCATTATATCAGTTACAAAAAATATAAATTATAATTGTAAATCCTGTTGTTCTAGTGAACAGCTATGGACTAACAAATCAATAAAAACAATTCAGTTATAACAGATATTAAGTTGTTTTTTTTTAAAAAGGATTCATTATTTATTATTATTTTATATATTATAGTTAGTTATTATTTTGTGTTTGTTTATGTCAAATTCAAGTTATGTTTGTGGATGCAGTGATCTAGCTGCAATATTTCATTACCAGTCTTGAAGTGTAGTGCATGTCAATGTGGAGGCTGTACTTTATGTAGGATGGCATCCCCCCCCCCCCCCCAAGCCCACGTTTCCATCGAGGTAAGAGCCGGACTCGTCCAGTTTTTCAAAGAGACTTTATAGATCGGTTGTCAGACCTCAATCGGGGAAAGTAAAAGCTGCTGGGCATTGTGCTGGAAAAACAATTCCCATGTAAACCATGGCCAAAGTACAAAGTAACAACTCAAATAGGCCGCACCTTGGACCAAAAATGGTCTGAAGTGGGTTCTTTACTATTTCTTGATTTATATTTTACAACATATAGTCAAACAGTCTCACCACAAAGTTTCCCTCTGCTTGGTGCCACAGGATTACCAATAGGGGAGCATGACCCTGGATCCTTTGGCACAGACACTCTCCATCTGCCACCATCACTTTCACATTCTGTATAAACATAGTGATAATCATCCTAAGAAAGATTAAAAGGTGAAAAAATTAGAGTGTTCATCCATTGGCTTACTCTGCTTTGTGAAGTTACGTCTAGTTACATCTAAAGGCTATAAAACAAAATAGAAAGTAATTAAATATTTATCTACAATAATAATGTACTGCAATAAAAAGACATGGGCTAACCAAACAAAATTCACAAATTGATTCAAGCTAAGTTTTATTTTATCAAATAATAAAAGGGATGTGCTCAATGAGCTGTCATTGGTGAGAGAAATTATTGATGGGGAATTGATGACACTACCCTGAAAGGATCAATATAATTTAATAGTCGGACTTTTGCTGAGCATTTTATGAACATATATATAACTTGAACATGAAGAGGCAGTAACAACTTCATAGCTTTTTAATATAAGTTTATTTGTACTAATATTAGTCTATATTTCAGCTGAGTTTAAGAAAGCTATAATTAAAGAAAAAATAATTTAGTAAATTTGGCAGTGCTGTAACTTTAGGGATAGAGAGTATTAAGAAAATAGGATTGTCTTGTGGTACAAAATGTTAAATTCTTATGCTTGAATACATAAATACATTCTATACATGCACAAATAATTCTAACACAAGTTGATAATTAGTAATGTGATGACAATAGAAAAATAGAAGCATGATTTTTTTTTTTAATACATATACATATATTTTTTTTAATGTTAGCTACAATAATGTATAAACTTACCAGGTGGCATTGGGGTAATTCAGCTCTTGTTGAAATGAACAACAAAGACATCAACATTAACAGAAAATCAACACAACTGTAGCACGGACGTAGCAGCAGCATTTTTCTTAACAATATGAAGCACACAGAATTTTTTCTATCACAGTTTAACAAGTTATTCACTTGTACATCTCTGAACAACACACGTCAGCTTTAACTTTAGCTCATCAAGTATAAAATGTTCACTACATTCCAGTGAATTAAAACAACATTAAAATTTTCTATTATTATTTAAGCATTCATATAAAAAGTGCTCCATCTTCCCGATTGACATTTCAGGAACTGGAAAGGGTTAACTGAACTAGTCAGGAAAATCAACAGCTTAACACAAATCAAAATGCAAAACTAGACTTAAACCCCAGGGGTTATTAAGTCACTCTATCCAACTCACATGAGGGGCATGACATAAGTTGATGGAAAAGTAGAGACAGCAGTTAAGAGTTTTATGCTGGCTGCAACACAAAACAAGGAATGCTTCTTTCTTTCACGTCATATACCACCACTGGTATATAGGGTCTAACAATAAAGCCAGTTAAAACTCATTAGAGCCTATACCTATTATAGTTATTATACTATATAGCACAAGTTACTATCTTCAGCATATATGTACTATAGTCTATAGCCTAGCCTAGCTATAATCTATAGATACAGGTCTAAAAAACAAAATATTGAATACATAGACCTTCATAAATACAAATAAATCAACAAAGTGTAGAATAGTATTGTAATAAATAATAAATAAAACTATGTGTACAGTCAGTGTACAACTTATTTAAAATTGTGAAGTTCTTAAGATGTAAATTTAAATTATTGTTTTTTCTGAGTATTGACTAGTATATGTCCAAATGTCAATGAGGCAGAAAGAGAACTTATTTATGAATATTAATTAACATCAATAATAAATAGAATAAGAAAAATGTTTTCATCCTATAACTATAATTTAAGTCTGCTGTGCACTAGCCTAACTAGAGGTGGTGTATGGGGCAGCCGCCCCAGGCCAGGTGCCAAAGTTTCAATAAAGCACTATACTCTAACTTTCTTAAAGTTCTTAAAGTAAGTTTGCTTATAATAATATATGGGAAAAAAATGAAAATTTACACTTAACTAATATGAGCTAATTTTTCCCTTGCTGCTATAATACTATGACAGCTATGAATATGAAGTCTAATCTAGAAAGTTATCAATAGTCAATAGTAATTGAATATCTTCTTGCAGCATATATGCCTACTTCAAGTACTTCTATAGTTTAGCAATTAATGTCATTTTGTATGTATTATTACACTACTGCTACTGATGATACTGTCCTGGTGGCAGAAAGTGAGAATGACTAACAAAGATAGTTAGACCTGGTAGAAAGTGAAAAAAAGGGCTTGGATCTAAATATAAAGAAAAATGGAAACTATGGCCCAGTATGCCAAGTAGAAATAAACAACGATGTATTAAAGTATAATTAAAGCAAGTAGATAAATTCAACTACTTGGGGACAGTGATTACATCAGATGGGCACTGTGAGACTGAAAAAAATGCTAGAATTGCACAAGTCAAAGGTGCCTTCATGAAATTGAAAAATATATTAAGAAACAAATCATTAGGGATAGAGACAAGAAAGAAGGTACTAAAGTGCTACATTGAACCAATTTTATTATATAGCTGTGAGGCATGGACATTGAACAAAAAGAAAATGACTGTATATTTGGAAAGTGCAGAGATGGGGCTCTATAGAAGAATGCAACGATTGTGGCATGGACAGATAAAATATCTAATGTGGAGGTGCTCAAAAGGTAGCGCTAACACTCAGAGAAATAATTGTAAAGATCATGAAAAGAAAAGCAACATTCGTAGGCCACATAATTAGAAAAGAAAACATAGAAAACATAATAATAACCGGAAAGCTAGAGAAAAAGAAACGCAGAGGAAGACAGGGAAAGAAGATACTAGATGATCTAACGGAATGGCATGGCATGAACAACGGAAATGTTGGAGTTTGCCAGAATAAAAGATAGACATGATCGCCTATGCCATCCGGCATGGCATTGACTTAAGTAAACTTAAGTATCTACTATCATACATTTACAAGACAGGACATAGGATATACTACTATCGTAACTATGTCTGAGTCATAGATCAATCTAAACAATTGAGCTGTAGGCGTAGGCCTAGGCTACACTTATTATTTAGTTTCATGCTCTCAGCTTTTTGCAGGTTATCTAACACAGTCGCAATTGATTGTCCTGGTCAATTCAATATATGCTTTTAATTTAACAGTAAATAGTAATAGTAATAGAGTGAGTAAAAGTAGAAGTGAGCTACCACAGTTAAAAGTAAAAGATAATTGTTGTTTGAGCAATGTTGTAGGCTAGACTAGATGAACTAGATCACTACTTAAGCTGACTTCACTTTAAATTGGCACTTTGCGAAAACACAGGCCGTTTACGAAATAATAAAATGCAGAAATGAGTAGCCTACGAAGACGAATTATGGAAGAGCATCCTTGCCTCGTTACTTTGTAACTTTGTTTTCGTTTTTTAATTTTGTCTTTATGTATCAGTCAGATCTCAGATCACTTAGTCTACAGTCTACAGACTACTTAGACGAGACTAGTATCTAACAACAAGGAATAATTTGAATAATAATAATGTTAATCAGTTTTATCTAAAGCGATTGCATTTAAAATACAATTTAATATAAATAAATTTTGCTTTAATTAAATTAATAGCTTTTTGAAACTACCGTGAGGCATACGTTTTAGTAAATCTAAGAAAAATTGTAACAGATGTTAGAAGTGAGTACTACCGGACAACACACTCATTTTAGCACACGGCCCCTGCATGAAAAATCGGGTAAATTATTGTACCCAAAAATAGCTCAAGATAGTCTCTAAACTTGAATCGTTCTCATATTTTTCCATTTTATTTTATCGGAAAAATATATTAAATTAATAATACATTTTTACGTTTAAACAAAATTTTGAGAAAAAAACAACGTAATCTTATTTTAAATTATAAACAAAGATTTTGAAGTAAGTGAGAGTACTGTTTCTATGGAAATTGCTTAGACTTCCGGTCGGTTCTGTCGACTGTTTATCTGTAATATTAGGGGTAGCAATTTTTCCAAATAAAATTAAATTGTAAAAAGCAAAAGAATATTTAAAAAAAAAAACAATCCATATAAATTGTTAGCTTATTAAAATGGCAATGATTCAGTCCAACAGAAATCCGTACCCTTTCCCACAATTTCAAAACGACGATGACTTTCAAGGGACTAGGGAGCCTGAGGTAAAAATAATAAAAATATTAGCCTACTATTACTAGTATAAGGCTAACTATTAATTATTATTAGTTTAGTATTACTTCTATTACTACTAACAGATTAACCACTAACAGTATTTTATTTTACTTTTAGTAAAGGCCTTCTGAGCTACTGTTATCTGAATCTGTTAAAATGTTACAATCGTTTAATATTAGGCCTACCTCTAAATCTGTTTTAAGAATCAATTTAATTGTTCATGTTGGTTCTGATATTGAAATATTTTGTCAATTCAATAATTTTTTGTTACTATCTATTAGACTTTATAAGCAGACCTAACTTTAGTCTTGAATTAGCATTATCATTATCGCATATTTAATTTAACGTTATTATAACTTTATAGGCCTATAGCCTATAGGCCTTCCTAAATTCTAAATGTTCGTTATTTAAAAGGCTGTGACTATTCGTGCAATTACGGTTATAATTGACTGTGCCTCAAAACCAGCGCTGAATCTATTTGCTGTGTGTTGTATAAAGAGGGGACAGGTTCTACCCTACTGTCAGTCGTAGTTATAATAGTAAATTAAAAAAAAAAAAAATCAATTATAGTATAGCCTATCCAGTTGAACGCGATTGTTTTTTTAATAATAATTAGCAAATTACTTTTACTTTTTTTTTTTTTAAATAATAGTTTATCATTATATTTATAAATATTTCAGACGGATCTTTTATGTCAAAGTCAAATAACATACAATAACATACAACAAAAACAGTAAAAACTCTTCACAACACTTTATTCAGTCTCGGAAACAGAACATCAAGCAATCATATATATAACCTATATATAGGCCTTTATATGCCGGTACCGGTAGGATATATATAGCCTATATATATAGGCTTATATATATATTATTATTTATAAACAAAGGTATCTATAAGTAGGCCTATAACTATAAGGATAGGATTACATTATGATACATAAAGAAAAGCCAAAGAAATTAACTTAACAAAACTACAAGTTTAACCAGGACTAACAATATTAGAAAAGAGTAAATTAAAAAAAAAAAAACATTCGCATTCAACTGGGTATACTAAAATTGAAAAAAAAAAAAAAATAACAGCGGCTGGCCGGAGGGTAGAACCTCTCCCCTCATGTAACAGCGCACCGTTCTAACTGCTAGGCCAGGAATACTTCGTTAAATACAGCAGTCTATATTAAAGATGTTTAAATATTTTTTATGCGCAAAGGAAATGCGCAGTCGAATTCAATTATCAGTGCGCATGCCGTGTACGAATAGCTATCCGTACACGGGTGTACGAATAGACACTTCCTATTTAAAATTATCGATTTCTGTAGGCCTACTTCTAAATTTTGTACTTATAGGATAACTCATTTATTGTTAATTTTAACCTATTATTTTGTCTCATTAATATGTAATATCAATAACAATAAGACTAAAAAATTATGAGGCCCAACCGCCTTTTATTTTCCCCAAATAATATCAAGTAGGCCTACGTATCAGAGATGGTAAGACTGTTTTCAGATCCTTGAAAAAATCTTAGCCTTCATCCAGACTCAAATGCGTATATATCTCTATATATAGGCTACCTTTGGTACGGCAATCTGAGCAGGCTTCTGCTAGACCTAGCAGTGTCCAATATAATACTGTGTCACAGCTGTGTTTTTTTTTAAGCTACCTTAATTCTTGATAATAATCATATAAAAAAAAGAACATGTAAATTTGAAAAATATATTTCATTTATTCAATTTTGTTTTTCAAGAGTTTAGGGTGTAATAGAGCACCAGTTGACAGGGGCGAAGCCAGAAATTTTTTCCAGGGGGGGCTGTACTTTCGCGGGACAAATTTTACCAAATACCAGCGGGGCTGAACTTTCGCGTGACAAAGATTTACCAAATTGTTAGCGAATTTAGTACATATTTTGTAAAAAAATCAGTTGAAAAAAAGATTTTTTTTTTAATGCCAGGGGGGGGCTTAGCCCCCCTCAGCCCCCCTTGTGGCTTTGCCCCTGCCAGTTGATAACTATTGACTGCTATTGCGCAACTACCATTTTCTATTTGCCATAGTGCACCATCACCTCCCACACTTTACATTATTAGAATTCACCCCTCCTTACTTTGTAATATTTCCCCCTTCCCCATCACCATGCAATCCTGTCTATGCCACTGATATAGGACTGTAATGTTATACTTATGGGTACACACATTATTAAGTGCATTGTTATAACATAAATAAAAATGATTATATCTTTTAAAGGCCATCTGCTACCCGGTACCAACACATTTAGCCCAGCGTCAGCTTCCCTGGCATCGCCTGAGTACGCATCACACGCTAAATTCTGCAAGACATGAAGCTTACCACTTTGATCCATCAGCTCCAAACGATGATTTGGACTTTGTCTTAAAAGCTACTTACAACCATCATGAAGCATTGCTGAAAAATAAGAATGAGGTTGTTTATCAACCTGAAACTTTTACTGATGATCATGGGTAACTTCTTATTTTTATTTTTTCTAATAACCTAGCACTAATAATTATGATATATCTTTTTAATATAAAATAAAATTCTCATGAATGTAATAATGGTCATTGGAATATAATTTCTTTAAAAAAAAATTTAGCCGTGTATTAAAGAATCGAGTCAAGCCCCTGCCAGAAAAGAAAATGCCATTGAATCATCCCTTGATTATATCTGGCCAGGACAAAAAAGAAAACCTCAACAGTGTCAAGAATGCAATAGGTAATTTTAGTTTTTCAATCACTTTATTTAATACTTTTTGTTTGTCTTACTGAGATCTGTTTTTTGATAAAACAAGTTATAATTAATGTTGAGCCGTCGTAGCCTAAGTATTTATCAATCAACTTACCGGTATATAATTTTTTTGTACCAATAATTTTTGAAGCAAACAATTTTTGTTGTATCTGTAATATAATATTTTTACACATTAAAATGATAGAGAAATTTAATAGTTGGTATAACTTAAAGAAGTAAATTATTTTTAGCATCTTTAAAAGGATATGACAAATGAATAGTTTAGATCTTTAGGCTATGATTTAATTCTTTGATGTTTTGTTTTTTTACCATTTTATTTTTCACAATATTAATGAATTTTTTTTATATTTTTTTTAAAATAAATTGATGAAGTTGTATTTAGTTTTCTATACTTTTGTTTACTTTAATGTGATTTATATTTGTATTCTGTGAATTACAGCAAGCCACCACATAGAGACAACCAACAAAGGGTACTCACGAAAACCTGACGGAGGATTTTTCTGTTCCTAAATATTTTTGTTTGATAACGTGCTATTTATTCTGACTTTAATCTTAAAATTGTACATTTAGTTATTAAGTATAGCCAACTTTTTTTTTTTGCCACAACACTACAGCATTGATAAATATCTTCGGGTTAATCATTCAATGTTTTTTTTTAACAAGCAATTTTTAATTATTAGATTTACACCTTTATTATATTTTTTTTTACATGGGAGCCAGGTAAAGAAGATTATGTAATTTCAAAGCATTAATAAATAACAGCCTTTATCCAGTATTTTACACATTTGCCTGTATAAATATGTGTAATTGTAATTCAGTCTATAGTCTTGGACATATTCTTAGCTGCATAAGCTTCTATTATTATTTTTGTTGTAAAATATTTTGTGAATAGATTTCATGTTTTTTTTTATTATGAAAGATTATCTTTACTGTCAAAGTATTGTTTATATTTTACACAAGTTCTAAACACTTGCATGTATGTTTGTTTACACAATGTTACTTAAAGAGTATTACTGTATCTCATTGGCCACTCATTAATTTCCCTTTCTAGGACGCAGGCACTTAAATGCAACAAGAAATGGTTACACCAGAAAGAAAGAAATTGGTGGCTTTTTCTTACCATAAAAAATTATCACTTTCACTTGGAATTCACTTGAGAATTTTTGTTAACCAATAAATTGAGAAATAAACATCAGTTAATTTATATTTCTAGGGCTTTTTTTTTTATCAAAGCTACAAAATAAAGCTGCAAGTGCCATATATATAAAACATCTTTTACAACTTTTGTATTTAATTATTAATTGTTTGTTTTTTTTGTTGTTGTATTTTATACGTAAACTATCGTAACTGTATTGTCTAGGGTAATAGAAATTGTTAATAAAAGATTAAATTAGAATTTTAAGAATTTAAAATTTTTTACACTAGTAATCCGAACTTCTTCTTGTTTTTAAATGAATAGGAAAAATTAAATCATTAAAAGTTGTCAAAACAGTTTAGTTGTCATAAATTATTTCACCATTTAATTATATAATAATATTAGTTATTATTTAATATTTTTTTATTATTTACTTTCCAATAAATGCATCAGTTAAAAAATATTATTATATTTAAGAAGTGAACATGATGATCTAAAATTGATCCCCTATTTAACATTAGTTAACTAAAACATTTATATTTTGATAAATTAAATTGTCATATTTTTCATATATAAGATTTATATTTTGTTTGTGTTTTAGAGTTTAGAGTGTTACCAAAGAGTAAAACTGGTATTTCACAGATTGGCTAGTAATGTGGTATCAGAACATAATTATACCATTAAGCTACCATGCAGTCAAAAAGATAATTTTCAAAATTGGTTTAAAGTTTAAAGGAAATAAGAAAGACAATAGAAATGTAAATAAGTTAATGGCAAGCTATATAATATTAATCCAAGCAAGTAGCCCTAATTATCCCCTGGAAATCATTTTGATCCATGAGGCAAGTAAAGCAGCGTTCACAAGATAAGTTTCTGTGCTGTGACCTGCACAATGATGAGCCACCTTTACTTATCCCCAACTATTATATCTGTGATGGTACCCATCAAAGCTGTGTAGACTCCGGAAGACCTTCAGAGCTTTGGAAAAAATCTAGCCTCTACCAGGATTTGAACTCGGGACATCTGCTGCTCGGCCACCGTGTTCTGTGTTTTTATAGATTGCGTTAGTGATGGTGGGTTGAGTGGGAAGTAATGTATACCAGAAATTGATTAGCTTGGGGTTAATGTGGATTTAATATAGGCCCTACTGTTTCATATGATATACAATATGTGTGCAATTTGTTAGGTATGTTGTGACGCAAACAACATAATTAAGGTACCATATGTTTTGTAACAGTAAAAAAAAAGGATGCATAAAGTCATACAGCATTAGACTGTTAGTGTTATGGTACAATATTGTATAGCTTACAATTGTGGCTCATTGTCCCACATCTGGCAATCTACCAAGGCCTTTCTAATAGGCGGCTTCGAATCTATGACACCGGGGCTCTTCACAAAGCAATGATATATGCCTAATGAGTTATAGCCCATCTAGCTCGTCTATGAATTAATGTGTTTTGGAAAATCTACACTGAATCAGAGATCTTTGCACTCATTTTTTTAATACAATTTCTAACTGGCATTTTTTACTGTCTGGAGTGGGGTGGCTTTAAATTTCCAAGAAAGTTCAATCCTGAATGTGGCAGATCTCATCTCATAATATGTTTACGAAAGTAAAGGCCAGTGATGTAGCCAGGAATGTAAAATAAGGTGGGAGTGCAGATCGATCAAAATGTGATGGTGGATGCAATGGGCATTAATAGTGCAAGTTGGTTGGCAAATACTGCAACATAAAAGGGAATATTATCTTATCTTATATGTTTACAGACGTTCCTTCTAGATAGAAGATTATTACGTCCACTAGGCCCAAAACTCCTGCAGGGCGACAGGGATATGTCGGTGGCAGGGCTAGAACCCGCGACCTGTCAGTTGGTTTTTGGTTGACAGTCCGGTAAACTAATACCGGCTGGCTTATAGCAGGCTGCGAATTCTGAATAGCTTCCATTCACAATTTTATCTTAAACTAATTTAACCTTTTTAAAAACGTAGCCGATGCCCTATATTTTATCTATCAACATATAATCAACTCTATTTCTTTAGAATTAAACTGTTGTATATCCCCTCCTCCCTTATCAAAAGAATAAAAAAAGAAGTTGTTTAGGAGGTGTCATCCCACTTTGATAGGCCTAGGCCTACATCTCTTGGTTTTATACTTTATATATTAGATTAGAACCACAGACGCTGTTTCTATAAAGAAGATTATTGTGTCCTTCTCTTGTTTGAGTCTATTATACTCTCACATTTTCATTTAAAATGATGTTATAGGCTAATTAAGTATTGTTAGGAAGGTTAAAAAATGGCTGATTTTCCTGGTTTGTTACCCATTTAATGTCTGGAAAGCACTCGGGAAGAAAGGGTCGATATAGGCTACTTAGATCTATATAGGCCATAGGGCCATAGGCCTATGCATTTGTTCTTGCATTTGGAATAAGAAAAGTGTTTTGGACCCTATGTCCATCTGCGAGCATAATTGTTATATATGTAGGGTATTATAGATTGTAACTTTGTTAGGCTATATTGATAATATTGTGCTGTAAATGCCACTCTGGCCATTTCGTGCTGCGACAACACAGTCACTTATAGTAGGATAGTAGTAGTAGGCCTAAAGTAAAAGTTACATATTGTTGAAGGCTACTCAATCTGACTCAATCAAGCCCACCAAAGTAAATAATTAGGCCCTAGGCCCCCGAGGCTAATGTATGACTACAGTTTATAGTTTATTTTATTTATAATTAGACTAGGCCTAGCCTACATGAAAATGAAGAAGACGAGATTGAGAAGAAAATGAAAAAAAAAAAGAGACTTTTTGTTGTCAGTTGTCGGTGAGTTTTATCAATAAACTATAAACGGTTAGGCTAGACGGCTAGACCTAAATAAAACAAATTATAGATTCGAGTCTAGGCCTATTTTTATGAACACGATTTTTTTTTCTTATGTCTAGATCTAGATCTTTAACCGTATTATTGTCGTGCTTTTCTTTGCATTTTTTATTTATAATATGCTGTGTGAGCTGGAAAAAAAAGGGGGTGGGGGAATTAACCGATTTATTACAGGTAGACATTTTAACGCTTTACCTGGACCGCGCTTAAGTCCCCTGTCTGCGGAAATACCCGGAAATTACAAATAGACGTAAGCCATAGGCCTATACTATAATATACGCAAAACAAAGGCGTAGGTCCTGCAAGCAGATAAAAAAAAATGAGTTCGCACAATTATAGTTGTTGACAATCATTTCAGAATATATGGGAATTTTATAATTGGATAATGTTTGTCCGGATTCGGGTAGTTCCAGTTTTGAACGTTAAATCTAAACTTCCATGCCAAGATCATGAAGTGATGAAGCTTGTAATAAAGTTGTAATTCGTACAGTACAAATTAACACTAGACTAGGTCTAGATCTAGTAATAAAAAAAACTAGTAACAGTATCAGTGTAGCTTCTTGTAGGCCAGTGTAGGTGTAGGCCTAACTGTGAATAGCAACTGTTTGAAATGTGTGTTTCAGTTTCTTCACTGCCCTGACTTCATTGACTTTTCACAATGACACAATGACAATGTTAGGAATGTTAGGCCTATTTCAGATATCTATGCTAAGTTACTGCTACTAGACTAGGTACTACAAAATAGTTTTATACTAGTGTCATGAACAAGTTTTGTTGTAGGCTATATACTAGGCCTATATAAATATAGGCAAGTACGTGTAGGCTATTGCCTATAACCTATAACTATATCCGAGTATATCCTATATCACTAGGCCTATATTTATCCAACTAGGCCTAGATGTTGGTATTAGAAGATATATTTCTCAAGCTGTATAAATAATTGATAATTGAAAGATCAAGAAAGGCCAAGGTGAGTTTATTTTATATAAGGGAATAGGTCTTCTATAGACTTAGGCCGTGGCTATTTGGACCCGGGTCCCAGGCTGCGGCTGTTCGGACCCGGATCCCTTTAGCATTTAATGGCTATTCACTATTCGGACCCAGCGTCAGTCGGAATTCCTTAGAACTTAGAACTCATTTAATAAAAAACATTAAAAAAGAGTGGGGAAAACACAAAATATATTATTATTAGTCTTACCATATTTTATAAGAAATAGCACAAAAAACACCAAATTTTTGCCTATCCTAAATAATCTAACCGATACTAACTGTTACAAAAAATAGTACAAAGCCATCCCTAACCTATATAAACGAACCGATACTATCTACTATCTATCCATTACTAAGTCTATCGGGTCTGAATAGCCACTTCGATAGACTAATTATAAGCCTGCCTTTTATATATATAATTATAAGTCTACATAGCCTACTATTATAGTTATAAGTTATAGACTATAAGTTATAGGCCTACTCTATTCTATAGGCCTATTTATAAGATTCTACTGAGTCCTACTGGGCTAAAGATCAGTGTTATAAAGTTATAAAGGTCTCATCTATAGTCCAAAAGAGCTTAGATATAGGCTAACTTCTATTTATAAGATGTGGTAAAGTAAAGATTATAGTTATTGTAGGCTAATCAATATTTTTTAAGTTGGAATAAATAAAGCTCTAGAGTCCAGTGTAAAATTATAATGGAAAACTTCCTGTACTAGGGCATGCTGCATGCTATGACATCCTAGGTGCACTCTTTATAGACCTATTATCAACCTTAGCTGATATCACCCTGGATCGTCAATGAAGAGGCATCCCATGTGTGTCTGTAATGTCGCCAGACCATACCCTGTGCCCAAGTTATGAATCAACCATGCATGCACCTGCCTTAAGAAGTCACAATGGCCCTTTGACCATTTGTTCAGTAGGTTTCGAAACAGATAGTGTCATGCCCTTCCTTTCTACCCCAAAAATAAAACATCTTTTAAAGTCAATGCGATGAGCCGATGACTATGAACCATGATGAAGGTTGTCTCCCATCAGTTGACTCGAATGGAACATGAGGTTTACACACATGAACAAGCCCATGAGTACAGAAGTGGGGGATATCATCCAGTTCCTGTAATTTTAGTGTTTGTACCTTAATTAAAAACCTGAGACCTTCGGCATGGCAATTTAATGAACTGTAACTATACCATTTTTTGTATAGTTTAGTTTACTTAATTATTCACAGTCATATTTATAAATATGGGGCATGGTGGCCGTGCGGCAGCGCATTCGTTGGCGTACAGAAGGTCCTGGGTTCTAATCCTGGTGCAGTCTAGGATTTTTTTTCCGGGTCTGGAGGGTGTCCCTGAGTCTACTCAGCTATGATGGGTACCTGACTTTAGTTGGGGTAAAGTAAAGGCAGCCGTGCATTGTGCTGGCCACACAATCACCTGGCCACAGAAACTGGTGAACGCTGCTACCATACTTTACTTTTTTTGTTATATTTGTAATTGCAAGTCCCCCCTTCCAACATCACACCCATCTACCATATAAACATCATGGCTTAAAGTACTATAATTACAATGTTAAGAACAAATTTGAACAAATATATACCGGTAATGTATTTTTGTTTTAATTTTATCAACACTATCACAAGTTCACTAAATGAAATAATGCATTTTTAAAATTATGTTGCTATAAATTACAGTCATAAAAACAAGAACTCTATAACAGTGCTACCTGTATCATTCTGTACTCTATTATTTACTTTCAGTTTGCTAGAATCATACTTGGGGTACCATCAACTATATTTTACAATAAACATCTTTAGTTCAAATTCATTATAGTCATTTATATAGCTCTAGTGAAGCTATTTTTTTAAAACTATATTTTGTTTGTTTTTTGTGAGCACAACGCCTAACATAGTTTACTTTTCCTATCTGAGGGGAGTAAGATAGCCATCATAACTATGTTGGCATACAGAAGTTTTTCAGGCTTTTGAATAAAAAATTAGAACGCTTCTAACTCTAACATGATTCTAACCAAAATCCAATCGTCTGATACTAGGCCATCCTTATCTACATTATAAACGTCATCTAATTTTTTATACTCAGTTTTAAAATGCTGAAATATATGAATTTTGCATTTTCCTTAAAGCAAATATTTCAAATTGATATTAGTAAATATATTTTTAATTACATGTATGTTATAAAAATAATACAATGTTTGGGAAATCTTTTTATCATTGGCTATTTTACAGACCAGTTCAGTTCAGCTTTGTGTTTATTTGTAGGGTTTTGGTTTAAATTATTTCTCTTCTATTTTATTACATGTACTGTTAACTACTGTAATTTAATGTACAATGAATATAATGGAAATGAATGGCAAGTAGGTGAGTGGAATAAATTACATTGCTAATCCACATTGCTAATCCACATTTCTCCTTGTGGGAGATTTGGGCTTAGATGCCATCTTCAGTTAATCTCTGGCATGCTTCCATAAATAGTCGTAAGAGATCAAATATATCTTATCCTAAAAGCAGTATAGAAGCGGATTAAAAAACAACAACACAAGAGTGCTAACTGTAAATAAACAGAGGTCCTCATAATTGGTTAAATCTTTTATTTGACATTAACTTGTAACGAAAAGATAAATAGCACAATCTGAGAACTTCTTTACATCATCTAAATGCCACATAATAAATCTTTATTTGTTAACTTTGGAAATTACAACAGTAGAAGTAGATGTTACAATTACATTGAATTAATACAAGAAAAAATATTATATTAAAAAAAAAAAACTTTTGAGAGTATTGGTTATCTAAAGATAGCTAAGTTCTAAAAGAAGAAGTTGAGAGGGAAAAATAAAATAATCTTGTTTACATGTATACTGTAATCTTGCTTCTTATCTACAGTGTATACAACGAGGCCTACTTACCATAGGTATTGTAGTGACTAGATTGAAATATATTTCCTATGTCAGCCAGCCTTAGCTTAATGAATTGTTTTTTTAAGGAATTGGATTATGAATACATATTGCATACAATTATGTATAAATAGAAAATAGAGATCAACAGTTTCTGTAGGCATGAATTACAAATGGATTTCATGACCAGCCCATTGATAAATTCATGAATTTCAAATACACCTTAAGGGAACATGGATACACATAGACTTAAGACAGTAGGAAAAGAATCTGTATTTGTCTAGGGGTTAAACCTGGAAATAACAGCCATTACAAACTAACTAATGACCATTGCCACACAATTATAATATTAGAAGGTGTGACACACAATTTTATTTCAAGTCATAAAAAAACACACTATGTGTTACTTCTTTTTTTAGATAACTTCATATATTTTATAACTTTGTAAAAATACGTAACTGTTTTAATGAATGCTAGTAATTATGAAATGTGTGTGACACTTTAGTATTGACACATTTAAATACAAAGAATATTATGCTGAGTTAAAATAAAAATATGTTTATTGGTGGCTCACAATGGTATAGCAGTTTTCAAAAACTCAGGTATCTGTCCACTTCTTAAAAACATTATAGAGTTGTGTCCATTACTTTTCCTTGTTCTGGTTTTGTTGAAGGCAAGTACATTATGTAAAGTAATGACAGAATTCAGTTAGCCCCATCGTAAAAGCTTTTTGGAACTAGTAGCAGTTTTGAGGGATACACTTTTTTGTTTTCCACTGTTGTTCTATTTTCTTATAAAGATTTTAGAGTTAATGTCCCTTTTTTGTGTGCTGTGAGTTATGTCCTTGATACAGGCAGGGTGAAGAAAAGAATGGCACTTGTGACCAAGTTCAGTCCCTCCTGCTATTATTTTTCAAAAGCCTCTAAGCCTTGGCCACTCATGTGAGCAATTCAAGTGACTGTAACTTTTTTGTATCATCTACTTTAAACTTTTAATTGAGATCCTTTTGTATCATCTTGTTAGTTAGTTGGAAAAAAATATAATTAGAAACAGGATATTAAGACAATTAAGTCTATATTTGAAGTTCTTAAAATACTTTGACCTATTTTTTCATGACCTTTAGCAAACAAAAACCCCCACATGCTAAAAAAAATAGTCATGTGAAATCATGGATTTAAAAAAAAAATCCTGTTTTTAACTTGGATTGTGTTTAAGTTTACAAAACAAAAATGGACACAGGTTATAAAATATAAGTCCTCTGTCTGCTGTTAACTTTCCTTTTTCAAAATTAGTTCTCTAGCTTATATTTGTGTCCATTTTTTTAAAAAAAGCTTGGTTTTTCCTGCTAGTTTGGTCAAAGCATTGTTTGAATATTTCCATTATGTTTGGATAAACATGCAGCACATTTTATTTATACAAATGCTTACATTGCCAAGCCATTTAGCAAATGGAGGTTACTTGTTATCAAGATTTTATTTTTTTTCTAACTCAGCAAAGCAAAGTGATGTAGTTCTCAGCTAAGACTTAGGGTAACCAAATATCAAGCCATTAGCTTTTAGAGGAATCTGATCCCATCAGGGTTTACCATTTCTAATAAGTGCAAGGCTGTTGTGTGTGTATTACTAAAATTTATATTTCTACTTCTTGTGTCAGCCATCCATTTGTTTTTTTCAACACTGACTTTTATTTCGTTTGTTTTTAACACAACATTTAAGTGACCTTAAAGCTAATCTAGGTCAAACAACACAATTCTGGACACTTTATTTCTTTTGTTTATTGTTTATAGTTTAATTGTATATGAAGTGGGAAATAATGATGCTGGAAAGTAGACAACTGTAAATAGAATGAAAGTGAATCCCCTTGGAAAAATCCAAAGCTCTGTTGTTTAACAGTCAGACAATAAAGTATTTTTAGCAGTGACCTATAGAGAAAAAAAAGGTATTTGCATGTGTCTTAGATAGAAAATAAATGGTATCTTATGTATGTATCTTAAATCTGCATAAATCTATCATAAAGTAGAATTGATAAATATCATAAAAGTTCTTTGTCTTTGACTTTTTAATGAAGAACCTAAGATTTATACAAAATATATAATTAGTCTTTAAAATTTTATTGATTGATGAAATGAAATCAATAAAAAATATTTTAAAATGTAGTCAAACATTCTACTAAGAAATTTCAATTCTAGAAAGCTATACTGAATCACATGGGTAATTAAACAAATTATGTAAGGCAGCAGTCATGAGTTTTAGCTCTTGAGAATTTTTTTTAATGACACTACCATCTAGAACTGATCATGGATTGTCATTCCAAAGGTCTCACTTTTAAATCCAGGTAAACCATGAGACTGGATGGGGCCTCTGAGTCATATCAGCTCTGATGGGTGCCGACACTAGATAAAAAGGAAAAGGTTACTGTAGCTGTGCATTGTTCAGCCCACACAATCCCCTTCTAATCTGTAGCTAAGGAATATTGTATAAACCGCTACATTCGCTTGAGGGATCTAAATGGTTAAAAAGAATAATTTACTTTTTTTTTTTACAATTTAGAAGATTAAAAAATAGAGATTTTATAAGACTATAAATGTCTGCTTTTAATACTATACTCAATGAGTTGCTCTATTAAATGCCTTACTTTTATAAGACTAAGGTCATAAAATTATGTATTTTAAAAATTTATCTATATTTTTGTGTGTGTGTAATGTGTTTTAGCATAGATCTTTTTTCCGCCCATTTGTCAAAAAATGCAAATTGACAAAAATTCTCTAAGTAATTTATGGAAAGTTCTAAGTTTTAAAAAAATACATAATTTGTTTTGCCCAGTAAAGTATTTTTTCCACAATCCTTTTAATAATCTGTTGGTGTTATCCAATAACATTGAACATGCTTATATTTCTATCTTCTTCTCCTTCTTTAGGTGCCAGGTCTGGAGCAGACATCGGCGGTCATGACTCTCCATTCTTTCCTGTTGTTAGCTTTTTGCAGAAAGTTATTATTACTTATGTTGTTGTTCGTGGCCCATTCGTTCAGGCTTTCTACATATGTTAGCCTTTGTCTTCCTCTGTCTCTCTTACCAGATATTTTCCCACACAAAGCCAGTCTTTCTATACCATTTTTCCTATAGATGTGTTCTAGAAATTTCATCTGTCTATTCCTAATGGTGTTAATGAGTTCTCTTGAGGTACATGCTGTTTTCAACACCTCTGCATTAGATTTCTTTTCAGTCCATGATATTCTCATCATCCTTCTTAGAAACCACATTTCTACTGCCTCCAATCTTTTCCTTGTTTCATTATCAATAGTCCAACATTCACATCCATATAGAAGAACAGACCAAACATACCTTTCAGTATGCGCATTTTGGTACATATTCTGATATTCCTGTTTTTCATGATACTGCTTAAGCTCATGAAGCTGTTTTTAGCTATTGCGATTCTTCTCTTTATTTCTTTGTTGCATTTGCCTTCCTGTGTTATTGTATAGCCTAGATACTGGAAATAATTGATTTGCTTGATAAGATAAGATAAGATAAGATTGCTTTATTGATCCAAATGAATGGAAAATTGACTTGATTACATAAATTCCGTTTTTTCAGCATACCTAAAACAATATTAAAGAACCATTTGTACTCAAACACAATAGACATTCACGCACACTATCATACCATTTATCATACAAGAAAAAAGTAGGCCTATTATTTAGGAGTCAGCTATTGAGCCATCGTATTTCCTGGCTGAAAGGTGATTCTTTTGAAAGAGTCTTACTGACAGTGGAACAAAAGAGTTCTTAAATCTCTCTGTTCTTGCCCTTATAGAAAGAAGCCGACCACTTCGACTAGATATTATGTAGCTATCATGAAGCGGGTGTGCATGATCTTGGAGGATGTTTTCACCTTCACTGGATAAAGAGCATCTTGGAGGTTGTCTTTTCTTAGAGATTACCATTACTTCGGTCTTACTGAGATTGAGTGTTAATCCTTTAAGTCGGCTCTCTTCTACCACCTTATTTAGAATAGTTTGCAGGGCACTTTCTGATTCTGCTATTAGTACTGTGTCATCTGCATATCTCAGATTATTTATATTCTTTCCTCCAACTTTAATACCATCTAGGTGTTCGATATTCCGGAGTATTATTTCACTGTAGATGTTGAAGAGGTCTGGTGATAAAACACATCCCTGTCTTACTCCTCTCTTTATTGGTTTGAATGCACTTAACTCCCCTTCATATCTAATGGCAGCTTCTTGCTCCCAGTATAGATTTCTTATTATTCTGAGGTCTTTACCATCTATGTCCAGATCTTGTAATATATTAAATAGATCTTGATGTTTGACTTTGTCAAATGCCTTAGAATAATCTATAAAGCATAGATACAGGTCTTTTTGCATCTGGATGCATCTTTCAATTAACATAGATAAGGTGAAAATAGCATTTCTTGTGCTTTTATCTGCAACGAATCCAAACTGGGTTTCTAAAATTTCCGGACGGATTTTACTTCTTATTCTTTCCATGATTATTCTGAGGAGTATTTTTGTGACATGATTCATTAAGCTAATTGTTCTGTGTGATTCACACTCTGTTGTTCCAGGTTTCTTGGGTATTGTGATGAAAATTGATCTGCTTAAGCTTGAGGGGATCTTACCAGTATCATATATTTTGTTAGCAAGTTGAGTTATTTCATTTATGCCTATTTCTCCCAATGCGTCATATATTTCCACTGGAATGTTGTCTGGCCCTGGGGCCCTACCATGTTTCATTTTCTTGATAGCATTCTCAACCTCGTCTTTTAATATTGGTGGGCCTTCAATATTTTTGGTTAAGCTTGGTTTTTCTTTCCTGTCATCATCAAATAGTTCCTCAATATATTCTGCCCATCTGCATAGTATGTCTTCTTTGTCTAACAGAATATTTCCTTCTTTTGATTTAATGCAGCTTGATTGTGTACCTTTTCTTTTCCCAGATATTTCTCGTATTTTCTCATGTACTAACTTATTATTTTCAATCTTGCTGTTTTCCAGTTCTGCGCATTGTTCATTAAGCCAGTTTTCTTTAGCTTTGTTGCACTTCTTCTTTATTTCTTTATTTAGTACTTGATATTTCTTATCGTCCTTTTTTGCCAGTCTTCTATGTTCCATGAGTTCTAGAATTTCTGTCGTGATCCATTTCTTGTGTTGTTTTCTGTTTTGTTTTGGTAAATTTTCTTCAATCGCCACCTCAATGCATCTATTGAATTCCTGCCACCTCAATGCATCTATTGAATTCCTGCCATCTCTCTTCCACTTCGCATAAGTTGTCAAGTGCTTCAAATTTATTTTTTACAGCTATTGTAAACTTCTCTTTCAAATTATCATCTCTTTTTAGAAGGCTAGTTTCAAGTTTGGTTTTAATTTTTGATTTCTTGAGTTGTTTTAGTTTTAGTTTTAAATTACATATGACTGGGATATGATCACTGTCACAGTCTGCTCCTGGCATTGATTTTGATGATCTTACAGCATTTCTGAAACGGTGTTGAATCAATATGTAGTCGATTTGGTTTCTTGTTCTGTCTCCTGGGCTACTCCATGTCCATCGTCTTCTTGGGTGGTTCTGGAACCATGTATTTGATATGAAGAGGTTATGTTCTTTGCACCATTCTACTAATCTTTCACCACGGCTATTTATCTCTCCCAGGCCAAAAGGACCAACGATGTTTTCTATTTTCTCTTTGCCAACCTTTGCATTAAAATCCCCCATTACAATCTTGATATCCTGCAATTTTAGTTGTTTCATGACATTATCTAAATCTTCGTAGAATTTATCCACTTCTTGGTCTTCATAGTCTGATGTTGGAGCATACGCTTGGACAATACCTACGTCGAAGGGCTTTCCCTGTATCTTAATCGCTATGACTCTGTCTGACACTGGCCAGTAATTTTTCACTGATTTCGATGTTTCGGGATCAAGAATGATGCCGACCCCTTTTTGGTGCTGTTCCCCTCCAGAGTATATCATGGAATAGCCATTGGTTGAAAACATTCCAGCTCCCTTCCATCTTACTTCTGACAATCCAAGTATATTAATATGGAGTCTTTTCATTTCTGCTTTTATGTTTTCCAATTTTCCCTTTTGCAACATTGTCCTGATATTCCACGTTGCTACTTTATGCGGTTTGCGAGTGCTGACAGTTGCCAGATGACGGTCTGGTTCCACCTGTCGCACATGGATGTCCATACCGAGCGAGGTGTTCTTCAGAACCCCATTCACGCTGTTAACTTGATTCTTTGATTTCTTTTGAGTCATGATTTTTTCTTTGCAGTCATTACTCACAGTAGGTTGCAATTGCTTTCTGTGAGGGCAACTCCCATACTGGGCGGGTTGTCCTAGCCATTGTGCCTCAGGTGGCATCCTCTGCCTAGCACAGGTGAAGCGGTGACCAGTTCCTGAAATCTTTGTCAGCTGCTCACCACTTCTATCCATCATCTGCCTTCCATGATGTCACGTGACCCTGATCGGGGGGGGGGGCTAAGCGGGTACTCCACCCCTGCCCATGAGGTGTCCCGCGGAGGGAAGGAGGTGCCTTACATCTCCTATTGATAGGGTTTACCCTATCACGCCACCCAAGATATTTCTATCTAGCAGTCATATTAGGGCTGTATAGAAAACTAAATACCTGCATTGATCATGTCCTTTTATTTCTATCTAGCAGTCATATTAAGGATGTAAATAAAACTAAATACCTGCATTGATCATGTCCTTTTATTTCTATCTAGCAGTCATATTAAGGATGTAAATAAAACTAAATACCTGCATTGATCAGGTCCTATTATTTCTATCTAGCAGTCATATTAAGGATGTAAATAAAACTAAATACCTGCATTGATCATGTCCTTTTATTTCTATCTAGCAGTCATATTAAGGATGTAAATAAAACTAAATACCTGCATTGATCAGGTCCTATTATTTCTATCTAGCAGTCATATTAAGGATGTAAATAAAACTAAATACCTGCATTGATCATGTCCTTTTATTTCTATCTAGCAGTCATATTAAGGATGTAAATAAAACTAAATACCTGCATTGATCAGGTCCTATTATTTCTATCTAGCAGTCATATTAAGGATGTAAAAAAAACTAAATACCTGCATTGATCTGGTCCTTTTATTTCTATTTAGCAGTCATATTAAGGATGTATAGAAAACTAAATACCTGCATTGATCATGTCCTTTTTTTTTCTATTTAGCAGTCATATTAAGGATGCAAATAAAACTAAATGCCTGCATTGATCAGATCCTTTTTTTTCTATCTATCAGTCATATTAAGGATGTATAGAAAACTAAATGCCTGCATTGATCAGATCCTTTTTTTTCTATCTATCAGTCATATTAAGGATGTATAGAAAACTAAATACCTGCATTGATCAGCTGGAAGAGGATGTCATCAAGGTGAGAAATAAGATTTCATAGAGTTATGAGGCGTAGTATTGTTGGTACTTTACTTAGTAATGTAGATCAGTGACAACTTGACCAAAATTTAGAAGACACAGTTTAGGGATAGATGTATAAAAAAGATAATTCTCTATGAAATTTGCACATATCTAAAAAAATATTTGTTTTAAAAGATGTAAACCTTTAAGAAAACAAAAAATAAATCTAGATGTGTGTTTTTTAACTAAACTGCGACAAAGTGAAAAAATATGACTTTGTGCCTTCTATGAAGACCAAATGGCAGTAGGATTTCTGGTACTGTTTCTTGTGGCACAGTTGTTGAGGGGGAAGCACTTGTTCCCCCTTGGCTACGTCCATGTTTATCCCAAAAATAAGCTTTTGATTACCAAATTAGTGAAATAATGAAGAGATAAAAAAAATCAGCTGATTGAAAACAACCAAAACTTGTTTTTAAACTATGATGATTTTTCAAAAACCCTGATTGGCAGAGGAAAAAAAAAAGCTAGATTCAACAGGAATTAAAACCTAAACCACCCCACCTTAAGCTAGGTGGCAGAGACAAAGACATGACAAGATGACCAAGACATGACAAGGTGCCTGTGACAGAGATATAACAAAATGACAGAGACAGTGATTGAGACATTTCTAGATAATTAATAAAGTCTTGAAAAAATGCAATTTAAAAAAAAAAAATTCTCAGAAAAAAATAAATAAATAGTTCCACCTAGCTAGAAATATATATATAATGTACAAAGGGAAACCACCAACTTTTTGAAATTACTCATTCAAGTTTCTTCCCTTTTTACAGATTTTGGTGATAGGAGATGCTGGAGTTGGTAAAACTTCATTTGTACACAAGTATGTGTATGGTGAATTTTCAGATGAATACAAGTGTACTATAGGATGTGAGTCTTGTTCTTCTATTTCAGTTTCATTTCTGTTTCATTATTTTTCATTTATCCATTTCATATTTAAATATAGTCTATGTAATGAAGCGTAATAATTTTTAAAAAGCTTAATGTAGACTATGATGTTTAAATTAATTAAAGATGATATATTTGAACAGATTAAATATGATATGTTTGATGATATTAGTTATAGAGGAAACATTTGAACAGGTTGTTGATGATACATTTGAACAAATTATAGATTATACAAATATAGATTATAGTTGATATGTTTGACTAGATTATAGATTATACATTTGAATAGATTATAGATGATACATTCAAGGACATTAAATAAAAGATGATACGTTTGAATAGATTTTTTTTATTTCAATAGATTTGTGTGATAAATTACTGTAGAATAGATTATACGTGATACGTTGGAATACTTTTAAATAGATTGTAGAATAGATTATAGATGGTTGGATTACATTTTATTTTGATAGCTGTCATGATTTCAAAGCTTAATTTGTGCTGTTATAAAAAAACTAAATCTAGCTTTTTTGCTTAATCCTTGTTTATATATATATCAATCATAATGATCTCATATATAAACTTACTGGTAATACTAAATTTAACCATCGTACTACAAAAGTATATTTTATTGCATGCATTGCTTAGAAACGGTCATGTTGTTTTTTTATAATTTAATTTTTCCATTTTCTTTAAAGTTGACTGCCTGAAGAAGATTGTGAAGAAGCATAATGAAAAACCAGTCAACCTCCAACTCCAGTTTTGGGACATTGCAGGTGTGAATTTTAGCTTAGCAGATAATAAATTTAAACAAAAGTCTTAAATAAAATGTCCTGTCCTTTTCAACATGTGTTTCAGTGGGGTGAAAATAGGATTTGCTGGTTTTTGTTGTTTTTTCAAACATGGTTTCTCAACTGGACTAATATGTAACCAGTGCAAGATCCTGGTACTGTCTTGACATCCAATAAAAGGAGGGGGGGGGGGAGGTGCGAAGGTCAAACGGAACATTAGGATTCATAAAAAGGAATTTTTGCAAATGTAATAAGAATATAAAACTAAAATGCTATCTCACAGTAGTTAGGCCTATACTAGAATATGCAGCACCTGTATGGGACCCATCAACTAAAGAAAACATACAAAAATTTTAACTATTTCACAAAAAGAGCGGCAAGTCTCATAACTAGCAAATATTCCCAACAAACAAGAGTAACACCATTAGTCAAATCACTAAACCTAGAAACACTAGAGGACAGAAGGGCAAAGCGTAAAGTAGTAATAATACATAAGGCATTAAAATTCTAATTTAGAAATACAACACAATAACAACCTGTTGCAAAGCTCAGATAAACATAAAGACAAAAACACTTTCCTTTCCCTTATGCGAGAACAAATGCATATAAGTACTCTTTCTTCCCGAGTGGCATGGAACGGGTTGCCTGAACAAATCATGAAAACTAGCAACGTAACATCATTTAAAACATTAATCAAGATGCAAGAGACTTGTATCACGCATGAGCGTAGTACGCAATAATCTTCTTTATAGAAGGAGCGTCCGTAATAAATAAGATGAGATTTCAAAAGGATAGGATTTTGTCTTGAGGATGCCTCTGAGTCTTCTTAGTTCTTATGAGTTTCTGACATTAGCTGGGGAAAGTAAAGATCACTGGGCATCGTCCTAGACACTAAAATCCCTTATAGATTATAGAAAGAATGTCTGTAATGTATAAGATTAGATTTTATTGTATATTAATTAATTGAAGTCAGTAAAAAAAAGGTCTAATTAGAGTTTTGTTTTTCTTTCTTGTTCGCACAGCTTTAACGTTTAATCTGCACAAATGATTCAAATCCAATATTCCTCCTATCTGGTTTATTCGTTATTTGTCCATGGTCCAGGTGACTTAGGTTAGGGTGTCCCATTACTTGCCAGATATGTAGCATAGGGGAGAAGTCCTCATTGGAAGATAATGTGCTTTAGATTATACCAGTTTGCTAAACTTAGGTATTAGGTTATTAACCCTTCCCGTACTGACCTACTTTTCTGCAAAGTATATTACCTTCAGTATAATTATTACTAATTATTCCTTATGGCCCAGACATTATTTCAGAATGGCTGAGACACCGAAAAGGGTTCCGAAATAACTTTTTTACTTTTTTGTTGGTAAAAATTTATAATAACACGTAGAGAATAAATTCCTAGAAACATAATTAATACCTTATTATTCTAATCTAATTCATAAAAAAATTGTATTCATTTGTAATATTAATTCATAAGAAAAAGCTTCATCAACACGTACGTCCTTAATGACGAAAGGTAATTCAGTAGCGTCCATTAGGGCCGCACTTTCAATTTAAAGAAAACAACTCAGTAATTGGTCAATTTTCATAATTTAAAAAGTGAAATTAAATTCAACTATTCAGCCATCAAATAAATATTCTGCCAGAGACTATGGTGAAAGGTCAAATGCTTTATTTTGATCTTTAAATAGACACCCTTCATTGAGGGAAATATACGCGACTGGGTTTCAGGAGATTTCATATTTTGATGACAATACACGCATCTGGGTCTGAGAAAAAGAAGTTGGTTGATGAATATATACGGGACGGGGACTTTTAGGGTTAAGGTAGGCCTACACTTTCTACTACAAGATCCATTATCCAATATTATTGTAGAAAGAACTTAGAAGGTCATTTCTTTACTCTTCAAAGATGCAAATAAAGGAACCTTTTATAAAAGACCCATTATTAACATGACTGCTATCTTTATGATCAGGTCAAGAAAGATTCCCACTGCTGACCAGGGCCTACTACAGGTACACCAGGGGATGTTTGATCATCTTTGACCTGACCAATCCCCAGACGTTTAGTGATGTCAGAAAATGGAAGGCTAATTTAGATTCCAACATTTCAGTTCCCTGTCTACTTGTGGCCAATAAGGTAAGCATACATCTGATTCTTTTAGACATTTAGCTTACAGCTGAATTATGATTCTTTTAGACATTTAGCATACAGCTGATTCTTTTAGACATTTAGCTTACATCTGATTCTTTTAGACATTTAGCTTACAGCTGAATTATGATTCTTTTAGACATTTAGCATACAGCTGATTCTTTTAGACATTTAGCTTACATCTGATTCTTTTAGACATTTAGCTTACAGCTGAATTATGATTCTTTTAGACATTTAGCTTACAGCTGAATTATGATTCTTTTAGACATTTAGCTTACAGCTGATTCTTTTAGACATTTAGCTTACAGCTGATTCTTTTAGACATTTAGCCTACAGCTGATTCTTTTAGACATTTAGCTTACAGCTAATTCTTTTAGACATTTAGCTTACAGCTGATTCTTTTAGACATTTAGCTTCAGTAAACATTGCATTTTAACATTTGAATAGGCTACGTCAATTTTGCTAATCACAATTGAGCTTTTTTTTTTGTACACTAAAACATACAAAGCTTTGGTTGGACCATCAGGTCTAGAAAAGTGTTCTTTATGAAAATTCCTTTATGAGGCTACAGATGATGACATTAAAGTGATTTAGTTTGACCTGTAACAGGAGCCCAGTTTGAATCCTCAGTTTTTTTTTTTTAATGAAGGTTTCATATTGCTGCAATATTTCTTTATTATGGAAAAGATTTAATTTTTTTTGCACTATATCTTTTGTGTCCTCAATGGAAATGAGTTAATATAATCTGGCATTTACTGTTGTCAAGTTGATTTATAATCACAAATAACATACAATATTGATATATTGTAGTAGATTTACTTGGCATCAAAGTAAACAGTTGAAGATAATATAGTATGTATTATTCTTAGGTTGACTTGGACTCGGAAAGAAAAATCTTGTACTCTGAAATAGAAAATCTGGTCACTGAATACAATTTTATCCAGTTTACAGAAACCTCTGTGAAAACTGGCTTGATGGTGCATGAATCTGTTACGTGAGTTGTTGTTTGTTTTTTTGGAATTTAGTGTTTTCTTCTAAGAAAATTCTATCATTTTAAAACTTCTATCATCTTGTAATTTTCTGAGATTTCATCTCATTGTACATGAGATGTAGCCTTCAACTGGTGGTGCTGAAACAGAATAAATGGAACACATCCACGCACTCTAGATATCGCCCCCAAGCACATGAAATTGTAGATCACTTTCTACTTGAATATCCCAAACTAACCAATCCAGACATGCTTAAAAATGTGTTCTATGTATGTTTTTGTTGCTCAGTGTTAAATGTTTACATTAGGTTTTTTTGGCAGCCCAATATAAATAAACTAATTATATCATCCCCTCAAATTTCATAATCAGCACATTCAAACAATACATACCAGTAAATATGTTTATCTGGTATTGACTGCAAGAGAGCAAACAGCTCTGAAAGTGGTTAGAATAATATAATCTTTTTTTAAATAGAGATAATAAATAGAAGCTGCTGATAAATTATTTCATATCAGATTTCTTTTTAAACATTTTTTTTGGCACATTAAAGGTTGTTGTTTGTTCTTTACAGGTATTTAATTGATGTAATTCTGGGCAATTCTCCCAGCACGTACACACCGACTGATGATTTTGAACAAGTAGATGTAGTGGACCTCCAGAGTGTGAATGATTGTCAGAAAAAGCCTTGCAGGAGGAAGTGTCCACTTTGTTCTTGACATAACCAGCAGTTCTGATGTTGTGTTTTTTTTTTACAGTTTACTTTGAACTGATTGTGACAATATATGTTCTTCAGTCACTGTTTGACGACAGAAAAAGCTTTGCATTGCTTATACATTCCAAAAGTTCCAGTCATAACATTGCTTCAACTACTTTTACAAAAACCTTTTTATAAAAGAACCAAGACTTCTCAGTCAAACTATGTCAACATCAAGATTCCACTTATTCAACAAGGTGTTTAATAAATGAGAAATCAAAACTGATTCACAATATAAAGGTATAATTGCTTGATGATGCCGGCTGGTAAAAAATTGAGAGTTATCTTTCCCTGCTCTTTCTTCTTGGCCCCAGTATCAGCGGCTACCCATTCTTCTAATGCTACAGTCAATTGTTTAGTAGCATCCTTTATCATTATCAGCATTAACCCTTACAGTCTTGGGCGCGTATATAGTCATCAACCTCTTTCTTTCCTTCCCTCCCAGGCACGTATATTGTCATCAATATGACATGAGTCCCAGACACATACATATTTCCTCAAGGAAAGTGTCTATTTTAAGAACAAAATAAAGGATTTGACCTTTCACCATAGTGTTGGGCAGAATATTTATAGAATAGAAATGTGTATAATCTTACATTTAGGGGACATCTGTGAATTGTAAGATAAGACAATTTGTATTTGAAAGTTATGTGGTTTTTTTTAAATCATGTTTTGTAGATTGACATCAAAATGATTTTAGTTTCAATTATAAATAAATTTAAGTAAGATATAAAAAATTATCCCGGATGTTTGAGTTTGAGCCTCAATGCAGCTCATGGTTCAAACACCAAGTTAGTGAATGCCAGAACAGAAGACCATGCACGGACATTTGATTTTAAATGTTAAGTAAATTTGAAATATGTTGAAAACATGTGATCTATAGATTACTTTTGTACATATGTATATTATTTTACATTACCCGGTACATTTCTATGTTGTCGATTTGCACTATCTAGACTTTGTACCATCCTAGAATCTGTGGTAAATAGTTTCTAAATTGTCATGTGATAAATATAGCTTAAAGGGATATAGTCTCATAAAATAAAATGGTGCCATATGTATCCTTGTGAATTGATTATATATAAATTGATCTACCTTGATTTTTGAAACAGGGTTTATATTGCTACTTGCAAAAAGTGTGTGGAATAATAATTAAATATATTACATTCCGTAAAATATTTTTTAGTAATTTTGTTTTTAAAAAACATTTTTTTTTATAATAATATTTTTGTCTCATACAGTTTAGATCTAACTAATATAAGAACGAGAAATCTGGCAGATTGATTATTAATGTTTTTTATTTGTTTCTTTGTCATATTATTAAATAACCAAGCACATAATGTAAGTTATGAGAATTATATGAGAATTTATACAAGTACAAACATGAGCATAAGGAAAAGATAAATGGACAATATGTAGACGTATTTATTCAACCAGAATTATCTTACATGAATTATTTATTATGATGCCAAATTTGAAATAAATTTGGGGGTTAAAACATTTTTTTTTCCTTTATGTAAAACAAACATAAAAACAATGATGAAAAACAAAAAGTATAGATTGTGAATAATATCAAAGCAAATTATTACAAAGTCAACATTTTTTTTATGGAATAATTTTGAAGGAGAAAAAAAAACATGCGTCAACGTTTGAATTATTAGTTTAAAATACAAATAAATAATTGCAACGACTTATTGCAGTAACACTGTGAAAAGAAAACAATTTTTTCCTGGGTATTTGACTCCAGGCAGACAATATACACAAGCAGTTTGACTCCAGGCAGACAATATACACAAGCAGTTTGACTCCAGGCAGACAATATACACAAGCAGTTTGACTCCAGGCAGACAATATACACAAGCAGTTTGTTTTTTACATTAAATATACTAACAGATTTCAAACACTATAGAAAAAAAATTAGTCACATATTTTGTGTTTTTGTATAAACTTTTTGTAAAATTTGTAGTGATTTTCAAGTTTTGTTCAACAAAGTGGATTTTACTGCTCAGTTATCATTGTCAATGATACAAATTTCAGAGACCCTTTTAATTTTTTTGTACTTTGAAAATTGTAAGTATCAATTGCGCTAAAAAAAATGTACTCGATTTAAGTGATAAATGAAAAATAACTAATCTAGAATTGATATCACACACTTTCAGCAAACGGGAAAAGGAATCTTCAAGGAATTTACTATAAAAGGAATTCTCTGATGGTGATAATATAATAAGTTCCAGATTCATGTTATACTATAAAGGGTAAAGTATGTTTAAGATTTCTAAAATGGTTAGGTTTAAATTTTTATTACATTTGTATACTATGAAGCTTTAGTTTTTATTGAGAGTTTTACATAAAATTATTTATTAGTATCTATGACAAAATAATTGTGGGTTATTCCAAATTATCTGTGATATATTCTACTGTATATATATATATATATATTTAGTAATATATGTTATATTAATGTTTCACCTGCCCAAGTTTATCAATTAAAAATTCCATGACTCGAGTCCTACATTTTTTTTTATGCTTCCAGACTCTATTTCTTCTCAAATTGCTCAACTACATGACACACCACATTAACCATATCCCCCCCTCCCACCAACATTAACCATATCCACCCCTCCCACCAACATTAACCATATCTACCCCTCCCACCAACATTAACCATATCCACCCTCCCACCAACATTAACCATATCCACCCCTCCCACCAACATTAACCATATCCACCCCTTCCCACCAACATTAACCATATCCACCCCTTACCACCAACATTAACCATATCCACCCCTCCCACCAACATTAACCATATCCACCCCTTCCCACCAACATTAACCATATCCACCCCTTCCCACCAACATTAACCATATCCACCCCTTCCCACCAACATTAACCATATCCACCCCTCCCACCAACATTAACCATATCCACCCCTTCCCACCAACATTAACCATATCCACCCTCCCACCAACATTAACCATATCCACCCCTCCCACCAACATTAACCATATCCACCCCTTCCCACCAACATTAACCATATCCACCCCTCCCACCAACATTAACCATATCCACCCCTCCCACCAACACAGATCCTCAGATTTTGTCCTCCCACTGCTGTTAAACAAAAGGGTATATTATCAAGTTCATGTTCAAATCTGACAGATGTACAGCTGTCATAAATTTTAAGAAAAATGTGATGTCAATGACTAACAAATGTATATTCCTCATTTTCAAAGGTTCTATTTTTAGAAAATATTGCAACAGATGTCTTCATAGTTTAAAAAAAATTGTTAATGTTTTATTTACAAATGTTAACTGTTCCATTATTATAATTTAATTCATATGTTCACATGTACACTAACATTACCGGTACTTGGTTGTATCAATATTTTAATGTTTTTTAACTTTTAGTATTTATATTTAGTAGATTTTATAGTTTCATATAGTTTTGTGTCTGTTTAAAACAAAACAAAAATATTTTAATTTGTTTTATATTTGAGAAGAATTAGATTTCACACACAGATACTGAGATACCGTACTTTCATTTAAAATTCGAATCACTGACCAATATGTCCAATATGAACAGTAAAGTGCCTTTAGAGCCTTTTTTGTGGTTTATATTTGACTAAATTTTGGGATTATTTAGTCTGCTGAAGCTGTAACCACATTACTTTGGAATTTTAAAAAGATTTTGATTACTGAAACCTTTTCTGACTGTAGATAGTTGATACAAGTAGGACAGAGTCATTTAATCATTATATTCATAGTTAAACTCTGATAATTGATAGTATTAGTATGGCGCAGCGACATGTCAAACAATTTCTCATTAGAATTTATTATTTAACTTGTTCATTAACTTTAGACTGCCACTGTCACTGTTTAATTTTTGTATAGGCTATAAACAAAAGCGTATGATGATAGTACAATATTTTGCTTACAACGTTTGTACACAGACTCTATAAGAGGAACAGTTTTCTTTGTTTTATAAATAAATTCCAGAACTTTCCAGGCTATAGTGGTGCCAATGTTGTGGGGTATAAATGTTCATTTGTGAATGTTTGTGTGAAATTATGAACAAAAAATGGAATTCAAAATGAATAAAAAATATATTTTTAAGAAAAAATTCCTTTTGATGTTATTATTATTATTTTTAACACCTGTTTATATCTGCAATAGATTTAATATTTTTTTGTAGATATTAATTTTAAAATGTGCTTGCTTCAATAAAAGAAATAAGTAAAATATGTTGCAGTAAATATATAATATATTCCATATAGTTTTTTTTTCAATAATGAGTGTTATATAGATATGAACATAAAAGTAATCTGTGAAAAAAAATGGGTTTCTTCCTATATGTTACATTTAAAGACGCACCTTTTAAACAGATAATTAAATCCTTAGATTATCCGTGGTTTGAGTCAGACAAACAAATAATCACTACAAATTACAAACAGCATTTCAGATGTTAAAATGTTTTGTAATGAAAAAAAAATTATTAAAACATTAAAAATATTTTTTCTTACTTCAGCTTCATAAAAATTGTGAATGTGATCATAAGCTGAATTTGGCTTAAGCCCACACTAAATTAAAAAAAAAACATATTTAAAAGAAACATTGTATGTACATTGCAAATAAATTATTTCTTGATGTGTTTATTATATATACAAGTGCTTATCATTCTGTTGCCTTCCATTTATAAAACATTCACATATTCTAACAACAAACTTACTCTAGCAGTTCTAGCACTCTCTGTCCATCCAGATAGTGTTTGTTTCATACAAACTGAAGATAGCACACAGAAAGACAAGCCAAATTTTAAAATGGGGAAAATCTCAAACCAAGAGCTAGTAGAACAAAATAGATTTTACAGTGTCTCTGCACTGACACATATACAAGTTTTTCTTCTTTTTTTTTGTCCAACAAATAAACTTTATACAGATTACCAAAAAAAAAAATGAGGGGGGTATAATTGATAATATGTTAGTAGTTTGTTAACAATAAATGCTATAAGTGGATTAATATCAAGTAAATAAATTGAAGGAAAAAAAAATGTTAAAAATATACATTAAAGGTGGCTATGAAAGAAACAGCTGAGCAGAGCCATCTAGTGCAAAACAAAAAGTCAAGAGAAGAGAACTGCTTGGATGAAATGAAACTTAGTCTGATCTAAGAATGTCAAAACAATTAACCCTAACAACACACTATATTGGACCAATAAAAGCCCAATATGCTGCCAACATTTAAATCTTGACCTAATGTTGGGCTAATATTGGGCGAATGAAGTGTGCCATTTGGGAACCTGTTACATTAATTCTACATAAAGCATTTTATTGCCTTAGGACAACTGCCCCTGGTTGTTTCAACTTGACAGTTGCTCCAACAGGACAGCCGCCCCTCCTGGCAACGAAAGTGACCTACACTAAAGAAACATCAACAATCTATGAAAGGAAAAAATATTCTACAGCTAAAGCCTACAGATAACTAAACAATAGCTACTATAATCTACTGTCTATATTTTTTTGTGGGGTTTTTTTTTTGTGTGTTATTACTTAAATTCACAATGTCACCTGTCCATTTGCATAGAAAAACTTAAGTTTTTTTTTTTTGTTGTTGTTTTCAAAGTTGGAATGTAACAAACACAGTAGCAAGCACATTGGTGATATAAGATAAGATATAAAGGACAATGATACAATATTTATTCTCTTTCAATTGACAAAAAAAAAAAAAAAAAAATTTGAACCTGTTAAAAGCAAATTAGAAAATTGGAATCAGCAATATTTAAATTGTCAAACAGTGCTAGCGAAAAATTCTAGTTTCCTCACACAGCTGTGCTGTCTGGTTATCTCCCCCCTTAACTAATCCTAAATGGGACTCGTAGTTTATTCATAAATGAATAATATGTAAATAATATCAATGTAAAGAAAACCAACATGAAATGCAAATATTTTAATCATGTGTGTTTTATGTCATTAAAAAAAAAAGTTAACCGTCATTAAAATTTATAGGGATAGGCTATATATATTTACCTTTTTAACATGGAAGCACTTTAATTTTTTTTAAATACATAGATCTCAGGAACTGATAAAATCAGAAATTTGTAGCTTGTTTAAGTTCTGTTAAACAAGGATTCTAGACCATTCCTTTGTTAGGAAATTTTTTACATAACTTTTTGCATTGTTTCAAGTTTTTTTTTTTTGTGTTATACATTACTCCTTTTACAGTTAACAGTGCTTTTTTTTTTTTTGCTAGCTTAAAACTCAGAATAGAAAACTATACAACAGAAATAACATCCTAGCATTATCCCCAAAATATTTATGAAATTCTATCAGTGAGTGTCCAAGAAGCCACTCATCAGTTGAAAGACAAGTTTGGGTTCATCCTAGTTTCCTGCCAACCCCATACCATAACTTCCTGCAAATAAGGAACTCCAGACAAAATTGGTTTAGATCAACTACTCAAGGAAAAAGAAAAAGTATCCTACTAAAAAAATATATATTTTTCCACAAATAATTAACAAAAATAAAATCTGTGTTTAGAATGAGATTATAAATAGGAAATTTAGTGCTTCAAAAAGAAAATGTACACCAACACAAAATTGGAGCTAAACATGAAATTTACCACCATTACAATTACAAAGATATCAGAAGCAATAAATGTGTTTGGTGGTCCTGCGATCCTGCCTACTACTTCGGGTTACTTTTATCACTTATTTGTATCATTTTTTGTTACGTGTAATAAGTTGTAATATGTTTGCATACTTTTATATCTTAGTAGGTTTTGGATTAACTAATGGTGGTTATCCTCAGCAATAATGATTAAAGGATATCTTTCAAGTGGGTCAAATAATAATAATTAAAATTACAAAAAAACATCCTAGTAAATTAGCTAAGATTAACAGTCTGTAATTATGAATACAACTCTGCAGCCCCATGCTTATTAATTGCTTTATAATTTATAGAAGCAATTTGGGGATGAAATTCTTTAATTATTAATACATTGTTTGAACGATTAATAGTTGAACAAAGTCTGAGCTTCAAATGGGAAGCTGTAAAACGAATATTCTGTCGGGGTGTGCTCTATTTATTAGATCCTACTAAATCCTAGCACAGAAAGAATGCATCCAATCTCAACGAGTATCCGTGAATCAGAATAACAAAAACAAAAACACAGCAATATTTATTCTCATTTAACTTCCTTCAACGTAGACAGTGCCTTGTTAATGGACAGCTAAATACCAGAGTAATACTGACAAAACACCATCAGCCAAGACTAATTACACATATCATCAGCACGATAAATCACATGAAACAGAGTAAATAATGCTTTATCACAGCTATATCAATAGTTTCTTGTTATTTTTACGCCACTGGTATATTTCTTGAAGAAAATCTTTCATTGACACACAACGGGGGGAAGGAAAAAGGCAATTCACAGCTCAATGGGCTTGTTTCTTTTCATTCTTTTGGAAATATTTTATAATATGTAATTAAAAATGTTTCTTAAAAAAATTGTATGTATGTGGTCCATCTTTGCAAACTCACTTGAAGAATAAAATAAGCAGAATATATCAGCAATAGGCCAGGTATTTCTTGAACCTCAAAATGGAAGAGCAGACGCTTTTGAGTAAAGCCAATCTGGCCGGTGATAATAAAAAAAAATTTGTGAACATTTTTCAGCCGGTCTATAAATCCACTGGTGGTTGTTTCCATTGTTTGTTTTTTTTCATTTGAGGAAATCTGTGTAATTCCTTCTTGTATCATTGCATCACTGGAAGATGTAATCATACATATGCCATGTTGCCTGAAGGCCCCTCCATGCATGAAACAATGTGACCCAATTTGCAAGAAAGCTGCTGGGCACTTGCTTGGTTATCTTGGTCTAAGGCTTCCATTAACTGAGGAAGTAGAAGAAATAAAAAAAAAGTATTTTAATTAAATTCCAGAAAATCAGCCAGTAAATAATTTAATTATTTCTACACAAAATATACTTTGGTTTTTAACTTTAACTCACCTCATTTTTGTATTTGGAGACGTATTTGTATAATTCTCCTAATGCACTGGAAATGTAGAAGAGTTTTGGACTAGTCTGAAATGAAAAAATCAAAAATATTATTATGGCTTTTAACCCTTCCCGTACCGACCTACTTCTATCTATGCTGCCTTCAGTTCCGCTAAATACGCGCCCGGGACTGTAAGGGTTAACAGGATTGAGGATCAGAGCTAGATCCTGTAGAGAAGGGCATTTTTAATCCAGAGTTGGGGGAGCTTTAAAAAAGAATACCTTCACTATGCATTGGATTATGTGTTTTAAATAATTCAATAGAAAGAGTTGGATGAGATTTGAACTACTAACCCTAGAAATATCAGCCAGGAAGGCATTCATCTCTTGATCACTAAGTGTAGGCTGTTCTCGAATGTCTGTAAAGTACTTTTCTACAAGCTTGCGATAATGAACAATATCTTTGGCAAACAGCAGTTTGTTGGACGGAGAATCCTGAGAGTTAAAAAAAAACATACACAAAAGTTAAAATTTGCTAAGACAGAAATAATTACAACAAGTTAATTGTAGGAAGCATTTTATTTTCAAATCACAGATTTATTTTGTGACATATCAAAAAGACAAGGGAGGTAATATTATGAAATAAAAACAAAAGAGGGATGACTTACTTTCCCTAATCGATGCTCTGAAGTGGAACAGCTGTCCATGAATGTCTGGGCAACGACACTAAGGCAGGAATCAACAATTCGGGGCTTGCTGATGTCGAATACAAAATCTGGATTTTTAATGATGTTCACCCAGAACCTCAAAGGCAAACTGCCAAGACAGAAACCAAAAGATTATATTTTAAATAAAGGTCTTGTAACTTAAAAATTGCAAAATATGAGTTCTTTATACATTCTTTTTTTCATTATTGTGCAAGCTATAATATACTTGTATTAAAAAATTGATGACTATGTAAAAATATATAAGATTTAGTAAAGTAAAAAAGTAAAGTATCCGTCGGACCAAATTGATCCATAGGGCCTGTGAAGCATCGTTCACCAATTTCTGTGGCCACGGCATACTAGGTGATTGTGTGGCCAGCACTATGTACAGCCGCCTTTACTTTACCCCAACTAAGGTCAGGTACCCATCAGAGCTGGGTAGTCAGGTACCCATCAGAGCTGGGTAGACTAAGGGATACCCTCCAGACCCAGGAAAAAATCCTAGCCTTCACCAGGATTCTAACCCAGGACCTTCGGTACTTCAGCCAAACGCGACCGCCGAACGGCCACCGTGCCCCCTATAAGATTTCTTAATGACCATTAACTCAGCCATGAATCTATTATGATGACATCTGTGAAAATGAAAACTTTGGACATAGAAACACACCTGTTGCACTTCCAGGTGTGCACCACTTCATAATCTGTGATGCCATGAGCGTCTGCCTCATGGTCAAGGAAATCAAACAGGTATTTGATAACGGGAGGGACATAAGGGGTGGCACACAACATATTTTTGAAGAAATCATCTATATACTTCTGTAATGTGCCCTGTGAAAAGTGAGAGCAAAAGATTTTTTCAACATCAGCAATGCAATTTGGTACAATGAACATTTCTGAGGAAAAATAAGTAGTGAATAGCATGGAGTTAACAACATAATGTAAAAGAAACTAAAGATACCAAATCAATTTATTAACCATCAGAAAGAAAAGTGATGTGGTCCTCTTCAACTTTGAAAGACAAACTACGACACACACACAAACATAATGGGCACAATTTTCAGTTCAACAATCACTGACATAAATCTCTATTGCAAGCTAACACAAGAGAATAAAAGTTCTTTCTACATTTGTAATCCGAATTAGAATTAGAATGTATATCAAAGAGTAAAAAAAAAAGTACGTACTTTTGTAGAAAGTAATCTGGTTAGGAAGATCTCTGATATCATTTTCACATTACCATCTTTGATTAATGTGTCTTCGTGTTTCACCTATTAAAAAAAAATGACATAAAAAAGAAAACAATTTCACAGCAGTCAACAAATGGCCATGAATAAACAAAATTTCATTGCTAAAGTTTGTTTTGTAAAAAAAAAAAAAGAGGTAAAACTTAAATTTGTTTTTTTTACATTTTTTTTCAAATTAAGTCAGATGCCAGATATATAAGATGGTGTATAGTGTAAGCCAGTTAAATATTTTCTATATTTTTATTTCAATACAAAAGTTCAACTTACCAGGTGCCACTCCTTAAAACCAGACTCCTGATCTTTCTTGAGGATAGGAGAAACAGACCCTATGGAAAGCACTGAATTATCAAGAGAACCTGAAGATAGATGAGACATTGAAAACATTACCTAATGATGATATATAATGCATGGTGATGATGTATAAATTAGCACAATGTTATCATGTAATGATGTCTACATGTATGATAAAAAGAAATCCAAAGGTATCAGTGTTCTGCCCATTCAAACACTCACCGTTCATGCATTTCACCAACTGCTGTTTGTGTAGTAGTGTCATGTAGGCTCCGTCGTGAACACGGTAAAACGACAAGGTGTTGAGTCGTCGCCAGCCATCCTTGTTGTGGGATGCTATGTCAACATCTGTCAGCATCAAGGGCCCCGTCGGACCATTTCGCCATTCTAATATTGAGATTATATAAAAATAAGATTAGCACAGACAAATTAAAAAAACAAAAAAACAATAGAATTTCTAAAAACAAAACTAATTTTTATTAGCTATTAGTTTAAAAAATATTCAAAAATGGTTACCAAGTTCAAGGTCCCTGACATTGGGACGCTGAGAAAATGGAATGTTTTTGTACAAATGATCTAAAATTTTCTCTTTTGTCTGAGAAATGGTGTCACAGTCTGGGATACGAACTTGTACGATTTCAGCTCCATTCTCAACATTCAGCATCTGTAGAATACAAAAGAAAAGTTGACCTATTAGACCATCTTGACTCATGGGGCCGGAGAAACTAAATATAAAGGCCCAAAAATAAATATATTCTTTACAAACCTATGTAACTGGCCAGCTAACACATGGCCTACATCTGACAGCAACTCAACAATTGGACTTTTTTTTAAAGATCTTTTAATTCCTACTATGGCTAGATCTATTTTAATGATCAGCCAAAAGGAAATAACAGGAATGCTCAATAGATATTTTGTTTCTCATGTCTTTATTGCGCTATAAGCCCCAGTAGAAAAACTCACCAGAATCCTTGGCTCTATTTTTTCTCTGAGTAAAGTGTCCTCAGAGAGTGAGTACCTTGCATCCCCAGTGACAGCATCCACCGGGCCTTTCTCAGCCTGGAGCTTGACAGCTTTGTACAGCATGAACAAGGATGCACCAGCATAGTCCTGCAATAGTAGAGAGTTATCTCACAGGTCAAACAAGTAAAGAATTATAGGGAAGATGAATGTGAAATTAGGTGTCAAGCTGTGGACTATTCCTTCCTATCTTATATGTTTCAGATGCTCCTTCTATAAAGAAGATATTGCATCCTACGCTCATCAGTGTTTTTAATTATGTTAAGTTACTGGTTTTCCTTCAGCTTAAAACTTCAGATAAACTGTAAAAATGTCAAATTTAATACTATTGGGATACATCTTTTTGCAAAGGGCTATACCAAACATGCATAAATGAAACTAGCCTCAGGAAAATATTTTTAAAGAAATTATGCATAAATATGGATATAACATGAAAATCGAATATGTATTCAAGCTACAATCTTGGCAGCAACCATTACAGTTTAAGTTTAACACCTCCCTCCCAATGTCATCAACTTAGCTTTTTTTTTATGCCATGGAAATGGGTTGTTGTTTTTTTATACATTGTAATTCAACTAATTAAAAGTTTTCTATTTGGATATTTGCAAACTAATGAATTTAGAGTAGATGCTTAGAATATCTAATTTTAGACAAATATAAGGATATAAACTTACCCTTAAATATTTATACAAACAGATGGACAGCCAGTTTGTCAATAACTTTTCTACAACTGATTCAGATCTGAATAAAAAAATTACAAACAAAAATGTTTTTAATGCCTCTCATCAAATATGCAAACAAAGCTTCTCTACAGCCAAACAGAGTATTTGAAATAGCGGACATACCTCCTCAACATAAGCTTTGGATGCCTTCCTTCAACTGACTTGTGAACTAGATCTACAAGGAGGCACTTGAGTATACTGAAATATAACATATTATCAGCATTAGAATATCTCTAAAACCACTAGAATTTTAACAAGTATCATAAAAAAGACATTTAATTTAAAATTATATAGTAATTTAAAATAATATTCCAATTTAAAATGTAAATATTGCAGTAGACTTACTCTGTAGCATATTCCATGTTATTTAAGTAAACTATCATTAAAAGAGATGCAACATTTGCTCTGAAAAAAATAATAATTGAAACCTTGATAATATGTAACTTCTAAGAGAAATAAATAAAACAAAATGGTTTAGTATGCAAATTTCATCAAAATCAAAGTTGTTTTTTTTCCTTTCCCATTAACAAACTTTCATTACTTAAAGATAGTAAATATCTTCAGTGTATCTTTATGAACATTTTTCTTACTTCTTATTATTGCAAGTACTCATGGCTAACTTTGTAACAATAAATAATTAATATTTTGAGAATATATTATTATCATATCATATTATAAATATTATATATGAACATATAATGATAACAGGAATCTGATAAATGAGTCTAGTCTTGTAATTTATATGACTGCTTTTATCGGGCCAGACACATTAAAACCAAACAGCCAAGAAACAATTCATCACCAACCTGTCTCTAATGCTAAATGCTCTCTGCTCTTCAAGTGTACGGATAAAGGTCACCATGAATAATTTTTTACCCAAAAGCTGGTGAAAAAGCTGCAGGCCATGATCAGAAAATTGAAATCTGCCATTTTTCTGCTGATGAAGTAAACAAATAAATTTAAAAAAAGGCACTTTATTTCTTCTTTCCTAACATAAAAAATCTGGCAACATTTTGTGTTTTAATGCATAGCTATTAAACTTTTCAATATTTTATTACTTCTGAGGAAAGATATCAGGGTTCTTACTCTAAAAACATTTTTAAAATCCCAAACCAATTTTTACCAGCATGTCGGCAGTGTATAAGGGCCGTCCAATTTTTTTAAAAGTTTGAATTTTGTTATGACTAAATTAAAACAAAATAAATCATGAAGTCAAAGAGGGTTTTATTAAGGACTTTTTAACTTAACTACATTTATTTAACTTAACTACGTTTATTTAACTTAACTACATTTATTTAACTTAACTACGTTTATTTAACTTAACTATGTTTATTTAACTTAACTACGTTTATTTGGATTTTTTCTAAAATTGAAAATAATTATTTATTACACTATTTTGTCTAAATTTAGAAAAATCTAAAACTTTGCCAAACCATATAAACTTAGAATAAGTATTAGGACATAATATTTCTTGTTACAAAATCACAAACGAGGACACAAACAAATACATGCATTTCCCATTATTGAAATATTTGTTTGTACACTTACAATTGGTGGGTGCAGGATAATGTGGTCGGTCATGCCTGGGAAAAGAACTTTGAAGGTATAGCTGTGGAAATCCCAGAATGGTATGCCACTGGACACTAGATCACCTGTGAGGTCAGTCATGTCAGTCTGGAGTTCAGCAAAGGCTGGGCAGCACAGGAAAAAAAAAATTTATTCCTTTGAAATCTATACACCCCAAACTCAATACCCAGTATACAAAGTACCTCAAAAAAATATTTAGTAAAATAATAAGGAAATACAAGAAAAGACTATTACCTTGCTTGCATTCATTTCTGACATTGCTCTCCAAGTTGTCCAGCTGTATCTGCAGCTTCCTGTAGATCCTCTCTGCCTTGGTGCTCTGTCTCCTGTAGATGATGAGTATGCCAACGATGACCAGCAGTAGGAACCCGCCCCCGGCTGCGATTCCAGCGATGGCCTCCGAGGGGAAAGTGAAGTGTTCAGGCACATCGTACTCTATGCGACCAACCACAAACTCCAAGTTACTGATTTTCACCTGCCAAAACAGAAAGAATAAAAGTTAGTTACAACAGTGTGCAAGATTATCATATGATCCTTTATAATTATAATTAATTGAATCAACTGTCACAATAACAAAAGGATTAGTGTAATCCAGTATAGCTTTATGTATTGTATCAGTAAAAATAAACATTAACTCTCCATTTTTTTTATTTAGCTTTGCCAATATTTCAGAACATGAATTATTAAGAATCTTTTTTTATATAAACTGTGAAATTCAATTTAAATCTAATTTCCTAGAAAACTTTAAAGGACTCTTACCCTGACATAAGGGAGTGCTTTTCTATCCTTGTCACCATTCACTCCTTCTGCATTCTGTGGCTGAGTGCTGGGGAGTTTGCAGACAATCTGCGACTGTGAGAATGTGGTCACATTGCACGGTGAGCTGCCAATCATCACCGTCACTTCTGCCTTGTCAGCTGCTATGTTCAAATCTGCACCCTGGAGTAGAGCAACATCAAGAGAAATCTGATAAAATGTTAATTTTTTTTTAATAACAAGACAAATAACAGCCTGGCTCTGGTTGACGACACTAACACATCAGCTGTGAATTCAATAACAATGCTGTATGTCCAATAGTTTTAATTTTATCTTTTCTCATATGTTACAGATGGTCCTTCTATAAAGAAGATTGCTTCCTACGCTCAACCATGGCCTGAGTCTAGTCTTGCATTTTGATCAGTGTTTTGGTTACTGGCTTTCCTGGTATGTAATTTTTTATTCGGTACACTGTGCATAAAAAACGTACGTTATGGGAATTCTGTCCCAACATCGGAATAGTAAAACGTAAAAAAAAAAAAAAGGTTTTCTTGATATGACTAAATATGTTCCAGCAGACTTGATATCTGGAGATAATGGAAATAAAATAATAAAATCTATTTTTTTGACAACACATTCTCACTAGAGTAGCCCCTAATTACTTCACTAACCTCTATAATTAGTGAGTCTCCTTTCAGTATTTTAACACCGTTGGGCTCGGTGAAATTGTATATCCTTGGGTTGGAGAAGTAGAGAAGCTTGTAGTTCAGATTGGGCACGAAAGAAAGATTGCGGACAGCCATCACGTCATCCATGACGAACCCCAGGTAGACCATCTTGATTGCGTTGGAAGTGCGGTCACCCTGTTCGCTCCTTTTGGAACGGATGATATTCTTGAGGGCGTCCACAAGTGAAGGGGTGGGGCACTTCATGACATTGTCATTCATCACATGACAAATCTGTAGGAAATAAACATCGCGGCTAATAATAAGTCATCATGAAAAAAGAAAATTATAAACAAGCAATTTTCTGATGTTATAACATAGTGTGAAAATTGTTTGCATTACCTTTTTAACTTAAAGTAAAACTAATAAATCAAATGTACTTTTTCTTTTGATGCATAAGACTACTCTGGTCTAGCGGTTACCAAAGAGGATTACTTATGTAGTGTCTTGGGTTTAAATACAGTAAAACATTAGTATATTAGCATGTTTTATTGAATGAATATTGTTAGCCCTTTTAACACAAGCCTTTATTTCTGCTTAGAATGAGACCAGAGGAGATTACATCCACCATGGGGCATCATGGGAAAACATAGGGGCCCATCACTCTAACAATTTTTTACAAGGGAAACAACACAATAAATAATTATAAAAATCTCAACAAGGGAAGCAACACATATAATTAAGTCATCTAACTTTACAGCTGAGTCAAACAATCAACCGGAAACAGTTATAAAGGTAGGAACACTGGCCACACAATACTTTTGTTAGCACCAGTCTATGAGCTCAGGTAGACCTTCAAAAGTCCCAATTTGGAACTCTCCCATTAATATATAAAATGTCATTTTTCTTCAAATAAGCATTATAAGTTAACATGTACATTTGAATCCACTTAGATTAGATTTCAATCCCCACATTTTTTCAACTGCTGTCTGCTGACCATTTACTTACAGTGCTGTTTGTTTTGCCAAATTCTCCGGACATATTTGGCACATAGGCAAACATTTGGGGCTGCTGAATGACTGAAAAATCTGTGCCTGTAACTGTCAGTATACGTCCACCCCTGAAAAGAATAATGCATTAGCTAAATTAGAGAACTATGGTTCGTACATTAGCTAATAAATTAAAATCCTAAGTGGGGAAAAAGTATGTGAATTCATAAAAATAGTGAATAACACTATACCACTATGAATATATGTGACAATATTGAAACCTTTTCCATTAATACAAGCGTCAAACTCACTCTAAAATGCTCTCCAGAGGGGATATCCTAGTTATCGTCGGGTCTTCTTTGTAGGAGAACATCTTATTGGCCAGCTGGTACTCTTGCTTGTCAAAAAATATTTTAATTTGCTGTTTGTGCTGGGCGTGACCTACTTTTTTGGTGATGCATTCGATGCTTACATTAGTAACCCTATCCCTGAAAGAAAAAGAAAAAATTTTAAGTATTTAAATGATGCTAAAGTTTTTTTTAATCCATCATAAACAAAAATAAATAGCATGAGTTGTTTTTTGTTTTTTTTTTTAATTTTTTATTTAAAATATTTTACTTTTCATCAATTTTTTACATTTGATGTTGTTTATATAAAAATGCACATTTGATAAGGAGATAATTGGGTGTACACCAAAACATATGTAAAGAAAAATTTTATTCTTACTTGATGACATGGCAAGGAATATCATCAAATGCAACCTCATGATGTCCGCCAGTGTCCAGATCTTTTCCTCGTATGGTGACCCTTGACCCGCCAGACTTGGGTCCAATTTTGGGCTCTATATCGTCCAACCTTGGAATCTGTGAAAAGAAAATAAGAAAATCAGATTATTGCATGAGCGAGGAACAATAATAATTTATTAGATTTAGTAATAGTGATAGAGATAACTACTGTCATAGGAATTTTAACATGGGCATAATCTACAACTGTACGATCCAATGAATGAACCATGAAAGAAAAGCAGGAAGTTTATTTTTACCTGGTACTTAAAATTAGTATGGTATTGACTGCTTTGTTGGTCGATGGTCACTTTTACTGGACCTTCGGCAGGTTGACCTCTCCATCTTGTCTGACACACAATTCTGCACGAATGGAAAAATTAAAATTATATGATTAAAACATTTCAGAGAGAGAGTGATGTCCCTTTAAATTAATATTTATTCAGTTAACAGTTAATTAAATATGAAAAGTGTTATATTTTCTATTTTCCAGAACTTGCCTCTTTGATGGAGAATAAAGTTCCCTGTGTGGGGCGCAGACTACATTGGCCACCGTGATGGCTTTCTCGATGTCTTCAAATTTAGTTCCGAGATTACTTCCTGTTATTGTCACATTGGTTCCTCCCTTTGTGGGTCCGGATATCGGCCAAACCTTAAATGAAACAAGTAGTAATTTATAATTTAGTTTATCAGTATATGCCAGCCTAGAACTCCTATAAAACTGAGTGCTAGGACTATTCATCCTTTGGATCTCTGGTGGATTTTAACTGCGGTTGCCACATAGTGTGTGAAAGTCTACCAAGAGCTCAATGGAAAGTGGCTTCACAGACTTATCCCATCTAAAGCTGGTGAATAAATGTAGACTAGAATATATATCCATTATTGACTGACAGGTGTGGCAGACAAAAGCCTTGTGTAAAGCCTAGTGATTGAAACACTACAGCAAGGCTATAAAAAGTGCTGTTATCATACTAGCTTGTTAATTATGTTAATATTTAAGCACTGGGGGGATAAAAATGCATATAGTTTGAAACATCCTTGACTTACAAAGTCAATGCGAGGGGCTGGGCAGGTCACAGACACACGCTGTTTGCAGGAGACAGAGTGCTGACAGGATCCAAGGCACCAGTAACATTCCAGATTGGGCCTGGTGTAGTTCAGGTTGACACACATGCTGCATTCGTTGGTTGCCATAACATCACATTTGTACATAGTGGCTGAAAAGTTTTCAAAAAATTTTTCTTTCACACCTGTGATACTTTCAATTCTAATTATAATTTTATGTGTTTATTTTTTTTTAAAATTGGCATTTATTTTTTAACTTTCCTTTAATTTCTATAATAAATTTTAATATTTACATGTTTTGCCTTGTCATGTTATCTATTTATATTTACTATATTAGGTCATTATTTTATTTAAAACTTACCAAATAATCTTGTTGTACTCTCCAACAAAAAGTTATTGCCCCAGTAGACTGATATATTGGCTTGCAGCATACCAACATTTTCTGTATAGTCCAGCTGGATATAAAACAGTTTTATTACTTCAGGGCACACAATTTTCTTATACTATGTATGTCTTATAGTGAAAAATATTGATAGGTTTAAGCTTTATCAATATGCATACAAAGAATGCATTCTTTTCAAATCCAAAGGTAAATCAAGGTTTATCTCAAGTTAATCCATTATTTATTGAATAAAGTTAAGTTAAGTTTTAAACAGACTTACTGCTGGAATGTCACAGGTTAAGGTATTGCCATCATGTCTTTTTGCAGGTGATGAGATTTTTTGCGTTCCTAAGTTGACAACACACTCAAACCCTTTATGCTGTTCCTGTTAAAATTATAGTTCAAACAGAAAGGATATATAATATCATATAATTTTGTCTTATTAGAAAATGTTTCTATCCAATTCATGAGTTAACTTTAAAACTGTAAATCAATAGTGTGAAAACTTTTATATCTTCAATTTGTATGCGGATTCCAAAAAAACACTGGTAAATAATATTGTAATCAAAATAAATTATTAGATATGTAATATGTAGAGGAGCTCAATATGAGATTGTTACAGTTTTATAGCTATACATAGAAATTTAGCCTCAGTTAAATCATTTTGCTGCCCCCTAATAATGATATGGGTGCATTTATAAATTTTATATTTGTATAGGAATCCTGAATAGTAAACGGGTACGTTTGTCATCATAAACAACAATAATATTTTTAAAAGTACACACAAAAATTACCTTTAACTCAGGTATGTTGTATCCCTTGAGTAAAATTGTTTTTTTGACACCCACAGGTAAAAATATTTCACCTGTAGCTTTGGTATCAATCTGGGGACAATGCAACACACCATGGCGGCCTGGAATAGTGCTCTGTAGTTGAAGAGAAAAAATAAAGAGATTGTAAAGTCACTTTTTAATATATATAAACTAATGCTATATATAATTTAGATTAGCTCCCTTACTTAATTTTGACTGATGTGTGAAAAATCTAAGACACAATATACTTTAAGGCTAAAAGCACAATGAATGTCTTAATAAAAAAATCAAAACAAAGGCCCAGGTCCATATTTTGGCCCGCCCAAACAAGAAATAACTTACACTTTTTCCTCTGACTATATCAGTAGATAGACATGATCTGGTGTCATCAAAGCACCCATTGTTATACGTACACCAGTCACATTCAAAATTAGAATTTGCACAACTGGAACAGCTGGAGGAAATATTTTTTTTGGAATGTCAAAAAACAGCGTCTAATTGTAAATTTTCAGAATAGGTAAAATTACTGAATGGGAATTTTACATTTAGGCAATTATTTGGGTTATTTGTAACTGACCTATGAAAATTGGAACAGTTGTAGAAAGTGAAGTTCCTGGTGACAAAAAGTTTTCCAGTTTCACTGGAGTTGAGTGCAAGGGTCACAGTCCGGAAGCCATCAGGGTCCAGGCTAATTCCCAGCTTTTTGAAGTCTGGGGTCTTGCAGATGGCGCCAAAGTACCAGAAGGACACTGGGGAGGTCCAATCCAGCTCCAGAAAAACGCAGGTGTAAGATGAAGTCTGGGGCAGCTGTGGTATGGTCAAATGTAGCTGAAAGTGAAAATACAACACAATGAATATGTTTTACTTTTAGGTTGAATTAAAATTTCACCAAAGTATTTTTAAAATTCTCTTACTTTTTACAAACTTTCCACAAACCAATTTATACCAGTATGTGTCAAATATCTTTCTGTCTAGTAATGTAGGCCTACATATATCTATAAATTTTCCATATTAGAAAAATAGTTTGTGAATGTTTTTTTAATACCTTTAAAAAATTTTTAGAAAAAAAACATTGACTCACTTCTAAACTTAGTTACATAATTTTGCACTTAAATACAATTAAATTATTTAATCTACTTTGTCCATTTTAGCAAAATTCTCAAACTTTCACAAGCTTTACTAAATTTTCCCCAAATTTTCCTCAGCTTCAGAAAAAAATAAAGTCAATTTACTTTAATTTTTGACAAACTTTTCCAACCTACACATAGGCCCTATATAGACTAAAAATATGCTGGAGAGCTTTTTTTTTTATAAAAGATAAAAATGCTACAAAAAAATCTAGACTAATAGGTAGGCCTACATAATAATAACAAATAGATTCCTAAGTAATTTCTCTCAATAGGCTCAATAGGGCAATCATGTGTTGAACAAAGCAGAATGTTCCTTAACGCCCAATAACCAATTTTAAAAGCCAATGAAAAGTCAGCACTCAATTATGGAGCTAATATTAAATTTATACTGATCATGAGTTTAAGCAGTGAGTTATAGAATTAGTAAAAAAGATATATTTATTATAGCCATTACTGGCCAAATGAAGAAGGAAACAGTAGAGAGAGAACTGTTTTTATCTCGCCATAGATTGAGACTTGTGATCAATGAGACCTTTCAAGACTTTTATCAAGAGATCTTTTCCCATTCTGCTTGAACTCTTAGAGTACAGTAAGCTTTGTTTGTTTTCCTTTCTTACACCATCGCCAGGTTTGTTCCATCTATTATTCATCCAAATCTAGGAATACGACAATGCAGTCTGTTTGTATGCGCAATGTCAGTGTAACTGAAATCAGTGTAGGCCTACAGTTTATTTTTTAGCTTGTCGAGAATTCAGCACGCTACGAAGAGTCTACCAGCTCTTGTCTATGGTGTTTTTTTTTAGGTAAAAGGTTCGAAAACTAATTAACTTTTTCAGATGTCGCCTTTGTATATTTTCGTAGCCCACACAACAATGCACAAAAGATGTGAAAGATAAATACAAGACTCTAAATATTCGCTCGCGTAAGGCTGGCTCGACAGATTGGACAGCCTCGTTCGGATTTTTTTTTTGGCCTTACCCATCTGTCTCGTTTTACATTACACCATGTTGTAAGAAAGGCCTCGAATTACTTTCTCCTGTCTAGACAAACCTATTTGGCCTTTTTCCTCCTTCTACTTCTGCTCGAAAGTAAAACAAAAGAAGAAGAAGAAAAAGAAGGTTGCCAAGCTTGCGTACACGTCATAACGATTTGGCTTTTTTTTCTCACAAAAGGTGAAGCTAAGAACAGTGTGTTCAATTTTCAATCAAGCGCCAACTTGGTATTTCTCAATCATACTGCGAGAAATGCCAGAATGGATGTCTTCTGCTTCCTTAGACATTTCACGCGGCTTGATTTGTTTTGTGTGCCAGATTTTTCCGAGGAGATAAGCCTACCCGAGATAATTAATCCTAGGCATACTTTATATCTGAATCACGCGCGTCTGTGATTTTTCTGTCGTTGTCTTTGTTGTTATTGTCGTTGTTATATAATAATAAATATTTTTTTTTAAACAAAGTCTTTCATTTTTCTAAACCAACTTTTTCTTATGGTCAACTGAACGTGTTAGACAGGCCTTATAAATATCTTTTATCTTACAGACGCTCCTTCTGTATAACGGTAGCCAATAAAAGAGCGTTGTTAAAATAAAATAAAAATAATTTTTTTTTTTACAATTTTGCAGAAACTCGACACGGACTAGATCTAAATAGATCTATAGGCCTGCGAATTTCCCCTCATTATAATTAATAACCTAATTATCTTCATTGTACACACGCACGATTACACTTTGAAGGTATGGCATAATTGTACGGCAGAATTTGGTAAAAGTTTCAACTAAGTTAGACTAACCAAGAAAATACAATCTAGTCTTTTTTTTAAGAGCTCTTGTTAAGTGAACAGCAGAGGGTGGAAAGAAGAAATGTGGGGTGGGGTAATAGGAAGATTCTATAAAAATTTCTTGTGGAGATAAAAATCTAATATGTATCAACCTAATTACAGATTGACAGTATAAGAGGTCCAGGGGGTGTGTGGGAAGGGGGTGGTGGCTTATTTGATACAGGGGCTCTCTATGTAACGTGCAGCCGGTGAACTGACCTCCTTGACTGTGTTGACGGACACTTGTTTAGGCGAGACAATTGAGATGGAGATACACTGGTTGTCGTCACCCTGGAGCCACCTGGATTGGCTGGGGTCATCAGAGTTTGGGCAACTAGCTTTCAGCGCACACCTGAAAAACACATTAAAAAAAAGAAAATCAATTTAATACATTGTCAACAACACAGCGTCCAGTCTGGACGGCTTTCAACTTTTTTTTTTTTTGGCGGGGGGGGGGGGGGGGGGGGGGGGGAAGGGAATTGAGATGTTTTTTCCATTAAGGCCTATAATATGATTTCAGTAACTTAATATCAATTGAATAGAAAAGTATACCCGCCAGACCAATGTGATCGATAGGGCCGCAGCATTTACAATTTTCCGTGGCCACGGCATACGAGGGGATTGTGCGACCAGCCCAATTGCCAAGCCGAATTTGCAAATCTCCAACTAATGCACGGTGCCCATCAATGCTGGGTAGAATCGGGAACGAACTTTCAGAATTGGGAACAAACCCTAGCCTTTCCCAGAATTCGAACCCAGGACGCTCCGAGCGCCCCCATGACCCATTTAATATCCACGTGCGTTTTCATTTTCACAGATTCTGACATACAATACTAACAAGACGGGTTTGCTCCAACATGTATGCAACATGCATGCCTATTTGACTACTGTACGTTATAACCAGTGCCGTTGATAGGGATTTGGGGGCCCGGGGGGCTTGGCCTCTTTAGGGGCCCCTGCATTTTGACATTCGACATTAGAACATGAGAAAAAAACAATTCGGACACTCCTTTGGGGGCCCCGTTCAAGTAGGGGCCCGGGGGGAACTTTCGAATTCGGACCCCTCCCTCCACCACCCTAGCTACGCCACTGGTTTAATTGTACCCTTTCTGTAGGAGTGAGAACAGCTCTGCGGCTTGGTTGAAAAAAAAAAAGAACATCAAGAAGCTTACCCTGAAAGTAATAAACTATTCTAGAAGTATTTTGTTCATTGGAATTCACGGGGATTGTGTAGCCAGCTCAGCGCGATCCTATTTGATGTCGAGTAACAATGGGAGTCTCATTTTTTTTTTTCGAGCTCAGAAAAAATTAACTACACATTTAGAATCTACATCACAATGGTTGGTTGGTCCATTAAATTCGATGTTATATAAATAGGGGAGCGGGGCATGCTTATTAAGTCTCAATTTACACTGAGAGTCAACAAATTTTTATTGTTTAATCCACAACATCACTTTCGAGCTTTTTGTTATTTGACACTGTTGACTCGGCTATTCAGTTCTAATTTTCCTCCCTCCGCGGTCCATTATTGTATATTTGTTTTAATTATTAAACTAACTTCTGACATTTGGTTATTTCCCCTCGTTATGTACAAATAGAAAACCACGAGACTGCGAACACACACATTTTCCTTGCCAGCTTCATTTGATCATACCACGAGAACAAACTCGAGGGTTGGAAAAGAGGATGGGAGAGAAAAAAAAAAAGGTCACTAAGCAGACGAGATTTTTAACAGGTGGTCGGCAGACGTCTCTTTTATTTCCGACGTTAACCAATAAAAAAAAAATTAAAGAGGGAGGCAACTCTCGCGAGAGAAAATGAGACTTTCATCTTCTCTTCGACTTTGTGCTTCGGACTTACTTGTTAGGTAATTCTTCGTTAAAAAAAACCACACAGAGAAAAGGGCAACGGTCTCAAGGGATAAAAATGGTTTTAAAAAAAAGATGTAAAGTGGCAGGGTGAGGACCCGCCCCTAACCCTAACCCTTTCCTCAATGAACATCTTTGTTTAACATGGCTGACTTTTAGGAATAACAAATGCTATTGTGAAGATATGTCCAGAAGGAAAATGAATAACATACGAGTGAAGTTTATTAGCTTGAAATGTTATAAAAGCTTCCATATTAATAGAGCCCTTATAAAATATTTCTTGTATCGCTATAAGCCATGCGTATAATGCTTAAACAAACGCTACAATCGCCACAAAAGCTTGCGCAATATTTCCCCCCAAGTCTACCCAGTTGTGGTGCTGGTTATCTTACCTTTGTTGGGAAAAAGTAAAGGCAGCTGAACATTATGCTGGCCACACGATCTCCTTGTATTTTACGGAGACAGTTGAAAGCTGCATCGCTAGCACTGTATGGGTTTACTTGGTCTTTGTTTTAATTTTTCGTTTTTTTAAATAAGTCGGTAAAATGATGGGTTTTTACATGCTTATAAAATTAAAGCGTTTATTTTCCATTGGTTCACCAAAAGCCAGAATTTAAATTATGGCTTCGATCATTATTACGATTTTATTCAGAACTAGATTCGAAGCCAACTATAGGCCTCTAAAACGATGTGTATCATTGATTCCGCACGTTGCTGATTATGAGTGTGAACTATTGCCTTTCGATAAAATCTTTTTCATTATAGACTAGATCTAAAACTTCAATAATTAAATTGTTTGTTAAATGCAATACTTGAAGAAAAAAAAAGAGACGGATTACATTAATTTTCTCGAGTTTCTCATAATTGGCTTTACTCCGGTTTATTGATAACAATATCCTGGCCATTTGTTTAGAATGTGCCGAAGCCAAACAATAAAAAGCCTTTTGTAATCATTTCCCTAAATGCAAACATCTTGAGAGAATTAAGAAAAGAAAAAAAAAACTAACTCCCGTTTCATACAAATCTGGCAATGCATCCGGGCAATGATACAGTAAACAATACACGCGACATGCGCAATCGCATAAGGTTAACAGTGCCCGGATTTAAATGTCAGTAATATGTTTGCGTAGGTTTGCAGAGCGAGGGCTCTTTTGATGCTTTCCAGCGCGACGAGGCTTGTACGAGTGGGGAAATGGAAATAGAAGATATATCCCTTAAGAAACTACTCACACACCCACACATACACACACACACAAAGGAGGAAAGTGAAAAGGAGATGGGGGGGGGGCGCTACAAGAGGATGTTCGGGACTAGAAAGGAAGCTTTATGGGTTCAAGATGTAACAATAATATTGGGAAATGAAATATGGCTGACGGTAATGGCGATGCATGTGCACCACGTGATTAAGTGCACGTGGCGATTTCGTGATAGGAAGAAGAAAGACAAAAGGGGGTGGGGGGTGGGAGTGAGAAGTCCATAGTGCCCCCTAGGGATTATATTATGCATTAGATTCTACATGTTGTTTGGTTCACTTGAGCAAATCTTCCAGGTTTTTACTATCTTTTTCTTGTTCAAAGTCATTCTTTGTTCCTTTGGGTATTAATTTCTCTCTATCACTCTAACGGTCTCTGAGTCTTTTTCTCTCGCTCTCTCTCTTTCTCTGTCCTCTTTGTGATTGTGTGTATGATAATATATGTATAGGCACCTTTGAAATTCATAGACAATAAATTGTTCAGAGTTGACTATGGCACAAATCTATGTATCTTTTTTTTTCTTGGTCCCAGTTTTATTTTGGCCAAAGCGCAAAAAAATAATACTATCTGACCAGGAAAATAAGTGATATGGATGGGGTCAAAGCTTGACACCACAGTGATCTGTAAATCAAAATAGCTAAACTGCAAAATAAATAAATAAAAGCAGACGGAGAAAGCTCTGGACTGCAGAAGAGAATCATTGGGGAACTGTTGTAGGAGATGAGTGGCCTTAAAGGTAATGTAGACTTAAACAGAACTAAAGGTCGCAAAAAGACAAATATTATAAAGTTCTCACTGATCTTGTTCTGTTCGTAAACGATCATTATTTTATCTACTGAAATTTTCATTGATCAAGTATTGTTAGATTTTTTATTCCATTCAAACTAATTCTAGGCAAGCAGCGAAAAAAAAAATACGGGCACCATAACTCTATTGTTATGTTTGCCTTTTCCATGTCCTTTCTCAGCCGGCGTACAATAACAATAACTTATCCTCCTCTCCCTCCCTCCCTCCCCCAGCACCACCGATAAAATGCCTTTAACCCCTAGAGCCCTAGAGCATCACTTCTTTACCAAGTCCCATAACTGCGTTCCTATGAGGACTTAAAGAGAGAATGTACCTATATCACAGAAAGGAGGAAGGGGGGGGGGGCTGAGAGAACACTTGACATAACTCTTTCTGTGATCTCTTGCGATTCTCTCCCTTCCTTTTTTTTCTCTTCTCTTCTCTCCCCCTTTTGATGTTCTTTCGCAGCTATCTCGGACAGGGCCTCCCCTTAAGTGCCACGGTATTTGTAGTGAGAAAACACGGAGACTTAGCAGAGTCAATAAAACACTCACCCCTCCAAAGACAAAACAACAACAAAAAAAAAAACGTACTCACACACGAAAAGAAAGTAACTGACACTTCATCTTTAAGTCCGAGTGAGTACATTGTACGTATTCTTTACTCGTTTTTCACCCTAGATTTTTTTTAACACACGCACATACAAAAAAAAGAAGTATAATTTACGAGTTTGCCGACAATCGTATCCAGGTCACGTGGACCGATTCGCTTGTAATGGCCGGCTTCTCCCTGCACGGCCCGGCAGTTCTCAAAACATTCCGAGAGTGAGCGATGGATGGACGGGGCTGACGGATGGATGGTTCTCACACGAAAAGCTCGCATAACAATTGACGGCCAATGGGTGTGGGGGGCAAAAAGAAGGGGTGGGGGAGGGGGTTATAAAATGAGTGCTCGACGTGTCACGTGACGCTAGTCACGAGGTTTGTTATGGGTTTTAAGGAGAGAAAGAAGAGAAAAGAAATAATTCTCTTTTTATTTTAACCGAGGGTTGAAATTCCCCCCCCCCCCCAGTCCACACGTTTACTTAGGTCCTCGATGTTTGAGATTTATATTCCCATCACTCATTTTATCCTCTATGACCTCCCTTTCGTCATACACCCATCCATTCGCCCTTTCTCTCTCAGTTCTCCTAGTCTTATATCCACACAAGAAAACAAAGGTACTTTAAATAAAATGAACTGTAGAAGGATAGAATTGGGTAACTCGAGGACAGCCAACTATTTGAAAGAACAACTTGGAAGAAATGCATAACAAATAAACTAGTTTAAGAACTAAACCATTGTCTATATCTAATCTATCTTATCTATCTATATATTTATCTCTCCATCCATCTATCTATCTACCTATCTTTCTATCTTTTGATCTACCTCTACGTTATCTATTCATATGGATGTCTCTATATGTCTATCTGTCTGTCTGTCTGTTTGTCTGTCAGTCTATCTGAGTATATGTCTATTTCTCAATATATCGAGCCGTCTCTCTTTCTATTAAACCATTTCGTAACTCTTTCTCTATCTCTCTCTCTCTCTTCGCTGCTCCCTATTAATATCTAATGGTGTGATTATATGCTTATATCCACTAGGAATACAATCTGAAGTCAGTCTATTAGCAGACACAAAGTTCATATTCTGAAGCTGTGGAATGGAACACAATCTAATTCTCAACCGTTCTATAATCATATAAATTAGAAGGAAAAACAAAAAAACAAGTGAATAAACAACAACATTACAATGATAACCAAAGTTTGGATAAGTGACGAAACCTCGTCATTCAAAAATAATGTGAATGACTTTAGAAAACGGAGTGTAAAATGGTGATTGTTTTTTTCCAAAATTTTCTGGCCTTTTTATGTTTTACATTTTTACTTGTGGCAGCAGAGAAAGCCGAGAGCCAACCATAAACAAAAAAAAAAAAAACGGACTCGTGACAAACACACAGCTATCTAGACCGAAAGGGGAGGCGAGTGTGTGGGAGGGAGTAGAACCAGCCGGTGAAAGATGGGTACGTAACATAACCGTTGGAGACATCAAAAGAGGTAGTGGTGGGTGGGGAGGGTCAGGGGCGGCGCACCCCCTTGTTCTTAAAGTGATGTACGATTCCAGATACGTTCAGGTCAAACGTGGAGATGGAGGGTGAAAAAAAAAGGAGGGAGGGGGGAGTTTTAAGTAGGGTAAGGGTCGAAAATACGGCAAGAGTTATAGGATGGAGTGGGGGGGGGGCAATAACAAAAACAACTACCACACACACGGTACTTAACTGTGGAGTTCCAAGATTATAAATTTTGTTAGGGAGTCATCCAAACTCCCTCCCCCACCAACACCCTTTCTACCACCCTTCCCCCCCCCCCCAACCACACAGTCATACTGTAACTCCCCCCCCCCCCCCCCAGAATAATTCTACAGTCACCTTAAGAGTAATGGCCAAACAGGAAGTAAAGGTCAGTGCGTTTCTCATAATGTAATATATAGGTCACACCCGCCACAACCAAGGAACATAACTTTGGTCATTCATGGAAACTCAAAGTGTATGATAGCCTAAATGTAATAACCACACTGACCAGGCACAAGATATTTTATTATTGTGCGCTGAGTGTAGTGGCAAAAAGCAATTCATTTAAAAAACATCGAGCCATTGGCGAGTTCTTAAAACTTAATGAGTGTAAACCGGAACATAGTTTTAAAATCTTTCTAATATTAAATATGTTACATGCTGATGTTTCCTTATTATGTTGTTTGTTCTTTGCCAGAAATAAAGAACACTTTGTTAATATAGAATTAAAATAGGAAACTGTTTAACATAAAAAAAGGAAGGGGGACACAATGGCCGAGGTTTTGAAGGCTAGGATTTATTCCCGGGTTAGAAGGGTGTCCCTGAGTCAACCCAGGTATGAAAAGGCAACTGGGCATTGTGCTGGCGCCACACAATCCCCTTGTATGCCGTGACCAAAGAACCCCGTTTGGTCTGATGGGAATACTTACCACTACTCACTTTGAACAAAAATGATGTAATATTTTGAATCAGTGAAATAACAGATAGACAGATAAACGGACAGACGAACAAACAGACATATAGGTAGAAAGAAATAAAGACCGATAGATAGATAGATAAATTGATTGATGGATCGATTGATTTGACGGATAATTCAGATAGATGAGAGCTTGCATAGATAGATGAGTTGATGAGCGGATGGATATACAGACAACGCCCTTACCGAGCATGTATTGAAATGATCAATAGAAGACAAAATAAACGGATCAACAGCAAATGACCACCCACACACACACAAACTACTACATTCTATAAATATAAGAAAATAAAGCAAACATAATGGTGCGGGGGAGATGGGAGGAGGTAGCTTAGTAAAAGAAAAACAAAAAAAAACTTCAGAGAAACGGTCCAGTTAAAACTTTTTTTTTTCAGTCCAAACCATGACACCCTCAAGTTTTTTGAGTGCACACTAGGAATGCATTGCACGTGCTTAATTATATTCCAATGTGAGCAAGAAGAAAAGGTGATGGGGCACATGTGTGAGTTGTTGCTCTATTTAAAAAAAAAATACAAAAAAACTCATAAATGCTTGTGGGATTTTTTTATATAAGGAGTGGGCTTGAGGGTTTTCCCGAAGTATATGCACCACCCCGACCCCCTTCCCTCTAGAACCGATAATTAAAAAAAAACATTATATAAAAGGTTTAATTTGGAAACACCGAAAATATCGTTTGTTTCCCCTTAAGCGGGTTGATTCAAGGATTCCACGTAGTTTGAGTATTACATAATGTTTCTCTCACCTGTAAGCATTAGTCCCAGATATTTCGTATGATTGCTACCTGTAGCCAAAAACTATTCACGGATAACCATTGTTGGCCCTACTTTATAGAATGCGATACGTTGAATTTTAGACCTGTCATCCCAATCCTTGTTTGTTATAACTGTATATTTATAAAGTAGGCTATTAGTAGTTTTTTTGTTGTAGTTTTTTTTTTATATGTGAGAATGCTAAGGATGGTGGATGAGGTATGGTATATGACAAAATGACTTTGACACATCGCAACAAAGAAAAAAAGTATAATTTTCGATCATATTTTTAATTTCTGTATGTATCTGGCTAATACATTTGAGCAATTATGTTGCCCCAATAAAGAAAATAATAAAATCGTTAGAGAGAGCACTATTGAATGAGAACTATCTTTTACGTCTAAAATAAAGGAACCGACACATATAAATAGACAGAGAGACTGACAAACACACAAACAAACACACATATAGACAGATAGTTGGATAGACTGATAGAATGACCGATTGAGTGATTGTTTGATCAATTGACAAACTGAATTTGTTCTAGGGTAGAATTACATTTCGATAAAAGTTTTCAACGATTTTTAAGTTGTTAGTTTTCCTAATTATTTTGGCCAACCCATTCAATTTCTTCAAATGCCACGCCACAAATGCCTACTCCTAGATATATCAAAAGGGCAACGAGCCATTTACGTACCGGTATTAGCAATACAAAAAAAGGTTGGATGGGAGGTGGGCAGGAAAGGTTGTCGAGGTCAATGGCATTCTAATTTAATCACGTGTTGTCCGGGCACTTGATGGTCAGCCAATCTGTCTTCAATGACCGGTTCTTGAATCAGCCGAAACCTGATCCCAATCTTTTCCCCGCAGTGGCTAGAAAGAAAGAGCCAGGTGTTCCCACTGTACTGACCACCAAACCCCCCTTTTAGAAAAAAAGATAAAACTTGCCAGGGGTCGTTCACATGTGTCGTCGCTCGCCAAGCACTGCTTGGACTAATATGTTGGCCTACTTTCTGAAATTGTGTTACTTTTTGTGTGCAATTTTCTATCTTTTTTCAGCCTTACTCAAAAGATTTTTTTTAAAAAAAGCCCAAAAATGATTTGTTGAAAATTTTGTTTATAATATTATAAACATTCTTATGCATGAAGAAAAACATAATTTATCGTTCTCCCATAGTGTCACCAGAGCATGGAATTGGTTGCCTCAACATCATTTAAAAGCCCACATCAATATGCAAGGCTATACTCCAACCACGGATAAGCGTAGAACGTAGCCTAATATGCTTTTGTATGGAAAAATATTCTGTACAATAAAATCTTTAAGACATAAATATATTTTTCCTCATAGAGTTAGAGTACTTCACGGTTAATTGCTTTTGTTTTTATCAGCACAAATATGCAGGGACACACACAGCAACAAAAATACCAAGAAACAAACAAAAAAAAAAGGGCAAAAACTCTTCGATCGATTAACGCCTGTCGAAATGCTAGCTAGGATTGCTTCTCGCTTTCTAGTTTACTAGTACTTAGTGCAAAGGGTATCATGGTAAAAGAAAAGATTACCAGTTTTAGAACCACTCTACGCAGCACCACCAAAAAAATAATTATCTCCAACAGCCAAGTTTCTGCAGTCTCTAGCCAGCTGAACAGGGGGAGCTATTATTGTGCTAATTCATTACTAGGATTATCTCCCTTCTTTTATTCGTTTTTTTTTTCTTTATACTTTCGCAGGCTGCTTCCCTTGAAGAGAAACCCATAAGTGACCCATGAGGTTATGGCCGGGCCATCAATGGCCGTTTTTGCCTCTAGGAATTGAGGTCGATGTAGATGAGGATGGAAAAGGGTTTTGAGGGAGGGCGGGGAAGGGAGAGAAGGGCGATATAGTTTCCTGCTCTTAATGACTGGAAGGTTTCGATGAGGTGAAGTAATTGTCGTGTTGCCATGAATATATTCAGACACATACACACAAGATATTACTCCATATGGAAGTGTGAACGTCTCTTTATATTAATTTGTAAACCGTATCTTTTCATATGTCTAAAAGTTCGTTTATAGATCTATCTATCTGTCTTTCAATCTATCAATCCATCAATCTATCAATTTATATATCTATTTAGTTATATATCTATCAATGTGTCAATCTATCCATGCCTTTGTCAATGTCTATCTATCAAAAGGCATATATATCTATCAAGCGATTAGTGCATGGGTCGGCAACCTACGACACGCGTACCAGACTTGGCGCGCAGTACGTTATTCAATGGCACGCGGTAGACTCCTAAAAAAAACGAAACTATTCCAGTATCTTCTATTAGAAATTGAGTGCTTAACCAGGGTGTCTTTTAGGCTCTTGGCACGCCGAATGGATTAGAAATCCTACTTTGGCACGCTATTATCAAAAGGTTGCCGAACCCTGGATTAGTGTATTTAACTATCTATTATAAATCTATCTAACATATCTCTCAATGCATCCACGCTCTTCACACCCACCACCCAATCTCGTTAAGTACGGATATTTCTATATCCATATTGCACTAATACACATGTTTCCCTAGTACAAACCTGAGCTCCACTAACACACACAAAATCCTCATTGATTCATCATTGTGTATCAACAACAACAACATCAACAAAACAATTAAATATCATCAAGAATGAATTTCTTTCGCCATGAAAATTTCAAATAAAAAAATGACGAAATGTAATTCAATTCTAAACTCTTCCAGTTCACTTCAACCTCTTTATTAAATCTTGTACATGCTCATGTTGTCATCATCGCTGGAGAGGACAGGCCACCTCCCCCACCCACACTCTAAATTTTACGCCCCCCCCCCCCCCCCAGCGATAAGATAATGGACTGATTGACTCTTTCATGACTCCCTCTTTTTTTTTTTCGGTGGATTGGATAATCCCCACCTGCCACATGCGGTTCCTCCCTCGCGGCGCTGTCATTGGCATCGATTTCTTTATACACAACGTGTCTCGACTGCCACAGGGACCTCATGCATCTGTCAGCAGGCATGGAGGTTAGGGGGGAGGGGAAAAGGGGGAAGGGAATTCGACCCTCGCCGAGGGAGCTCGATGAGGATAACAGAACTTGTTAAGACATTTACACTGATGTTTGTCTTTGTGTTTTGTAAAACGTGAGAGTCTTATATTACACAAAGCTATACACATTTAAAAATATTAAAATAGGAATTGAAAATAAGGAACTATAATCATGTACACGGTAATTTCGACCTAGACATTTTTAAAATAAAATTTAAAAACACACTTTTTCGATTAATTTTAATAACATATGGTAAATGTAAAGAGCATTCGAAGACTTTGTTATGAATAGCGCTATATATAAATAAGTAATAAGTAAGTTCAAGTTTATTACCACATAAAATATAGACATTGACACAATTGAAAGTTACAGACATAAACATTAACATAAAACAAAACGTTAACACGGGTGAACATTGGCACGATTCAACCTTTAACACACATAAACATTGACCCAATTGGACTTTAACAAACTCAACACAGAAAAAGCGATTTAACTTTTAACAGCTTTAATCATTAGCACCATCAAATTTTAAATATGCACTTAACAAGACATCGAGAACAAAAACTGACATAATAAACATTGACACCCAAAGACACAGACGCACATAAATATACATAATAATATTAACAACAAGCTAAATTGCCCGACGTTGCCCGGGTGAAAATAAAACTGACCTGTATAAGCTACATACAACAATTTTATAAGCTACAATGAACAGAAAGCTGTAAATCTAATAAATAAAAATTTTTTTGTTTACTGAAGACTTAGGAAAGTAATTTAATTTTTAAAAAAATGTAGAAAACAAAAGGTGTAGAGTATAGACTAACTGGAGAATCGAACCCGGGTCGCCCGCATGGCAGCCCGATACGTTAACCACTTAGCTGAGAAGAGAAATGTCCAAAGTGAAATTGCAAAAGAACAATATGAGACACTAAGGTCACGTGTCTTTAAATTAACTAATATGATTGGTTGAACACACACACAGTTTACTATATATACTATATATATATATAAGATAAAACATATAAACGCGAAGGTTGATACAAAGAGACAGTGAGATGTACAGACACGCATTGACAAGAATAAAAGGTGGGCACAGATTGCATAGACATCAATCACAACAACAGCACACACACACACGTAGGAGTTTCCAATATGCAATAGGACGCATGCACCAGCGACATCCGTGGCTCTGCGCGCTGGGCAACTCACAAAAAAACATAACAAAGAGCCTTCACCAAATTTAGCATGAACATGTCTATTACGGAAACAATGAAAAACTTAATGGGTGAACTTTGGGGGCTGGGCTGTGGGATGAATACAAAGCCAGACGGACAAACTGACATAACGTAATTGTGCTAAAAAGAGATTTTTTTTTAAAAAAGGGATTATTTCCCTTGTTTTCATCATCATTCCAGAACTGCACCAATATTCGCTCCCTTTTTCTCCCCTCCGCTTTTTCTTGCAAGAAGACAACAACAAAAAAAGAATTTAAAAAAATATTTAGAAAAAAAAAAGCGAAAATGAATTGGAAAGCGAAGTAGAAAATAGAATTCTTCACCCTCAGCCGTTAATTTAAGGTTCTATGCATACCAAATTGGGCCGAGGGCGCTGCGAGCGTCAATGGCGGCGGGTAGAGTAAATATTTCAATCGGCGGGCTAGCAGCAGACTTCAAGGGGGAGATTATTCCACACATAAATAGAACGGAGAAAAAGGGGGAGAGAATTGATATAAATACATAAATTGCATCTTTGATTGAGAGCAAGAGAAAGAAAAGGAGACGAAGGGAGAATGGAGGAAAATCAATTTATTTGTGTGGGAATAGGAGAGGGGGCGGGTGGTTGGGAGGAGATAGATTATAGGAAATTGCATGCTGGTGATGTCTGTGTGTGTCTGTGTTTGTATGAGTGTTTAGTGTGTGTTTGTGTGTGTTTAGTACGTGTGTTTAGTGTGTGTGTTTAGTGTGTGTTTGTGTGTGTGTTTAGGGTATGTGTGTGTTTGTGGGTGTTTAATGTGTGTTTGTGTGTGTGTGTTTAGTGCGTGTGTTTAGTGTGTGTTTGTGTGTGTGTGTTTAGTGTATGTGTGTGTTTGTGGGTGTTTAGTGTGTGTTTGTGTGTGTGTGTTTAGTGCGTGTGTTTAGTGTTTGTGTGTGTGTGTTTAGGGTATGTGTGTGTTTGTGTGTGTGTTTAGTGTGTGTTTGTGTGTGTGTTTAGTGTGTGTTCAGTGTGTGTATTCAGTGAATGTCAAATGATATGCCTTCGTCCAAATAAAACATGTTACGACCTTTCCGTAATGAAAAACGTTTTTAAATTACCAAAACATATCAATAAACCGAACAATAAACGAAAAAACAACCACTAATAACAACTAATTCATATAATGACCGTTAAATTCATTTCTTTTTACCGGAAACCGTTTTTTTTTTTTAACTTGTTAAGTCTGACAATCTAAGCGTCTTTTAAAAATGTTTGTTTAACTAAACTAATAAGAAATTGGGCGAAGAAATAATATTTATAACACAAAACGGAAAAGCAAAAGGTCATTCTAATAACCGAACATATTTTTTGAATATTATATAGTTTGACTAACAGCAAGTCTTTTTTTATTTGTGTACTCATGGTGGGTAAAGTAATTCAACTAATGTACCTTTTTCTTTCTTTTGGTAGGTAGCCGCGGTAATTTTCGACTATTTTGAAATAAACAAGTCAAAGTGTCTCGCGATAAAAGCGCGGTGGTTCAGAAAGTCAGTGTACTAAGTAATGTAAACACCGACGCCGTTAGCGAGGGAAGTGTTCGGAAACGAAGCGATATGTTTATGTACGGTAACCACAGGAAGTGCTGCCTCCTGTAACACGTGACTAAAAGTGTGTTTTTTTTTTTTTAAAATATAGTTTAGAGAGTTTTACAGGCTCTGACCAAATGTCAATCTGAACTGAGCAGTGTGTGTGTGAGGGGGGGGGGGGAGAGTGTCGGAGCTAAAACTTTTCGATACATTAGATCTACAATCGGTACATTCAAAATGAATGGTTGTTAGTAAACATTAGTGAACATATAGCTCAAAGTTTACTTTTCGATACATTAGATAAGCCATCGCTACATTAAAAAAAGTAATAGTTAGTAGTAAACATATGGAAATAGAAAAGGAATATATAGATCTATACACGGGAATTCTATTTACAGACTGTGGAATTTTGTATTTTATTTGTAGATATAATGAACTATCCATATAAATTATTAAAGTAATAAAGTGCATGTGCTTGTGAGTTTGTGGGGATTTAGAGGCAATTATAAATTTATTATTGTAATAAGTTTGGCGCCTGGGGTCTAAGTTCTTAGAATATTTTTTACAAATTGGAGCGCAATGCAAAAGGCTGGACCGTATGTTGGGTGAATGACAATAATTATGTTTTGAAAGAAAAATATTTAAAAGATAGATTTGATCTATAAAAATGCAAATAAACTGATAGATTTAAATAGACTGATATATTGGAATAGATTGATATATTCAAATGGACTGATACACTGAACTAGACTAATAGATTCAAATAGTCTGATAGATTGCAATAGATTGATATATTCAGATTCAAATAGACGGAAAAATTGAAAATAATAAATATTTAATAGACTGATAGATAATTAGACTGATAGATTCAAACAGACTGATAGACTCAAATAGACAAATAGATTCAAGGGCTAACTTACTTTCTCTCCAATGAACACCATCCGCAGTAAGGGTCCCCGCCAGCCAGACAGCTGTCGCAGGTTTCGGACTGGCTACACGTCTCCACTGAAACTTTGGTCACCTTTACCATAGAACGAAAAAAAACACATCAAAACGTAAAAAATGTGAATTTTAACTAAATACAGTAAAAGGTTAAAAATAATCTGTTACATGTGGGGTTGACTAATGAAGAAATCTACACCATCAAAACAGTTATACAAAATAGAATGAGCGGATAAAAGATTTTTAAAAAATGGCGCCAGTTGCGGTGGTAGGGGGAGAGCGTCAAATTTGTTACGAATGTTAGTTTTCATGTAATAGTTAGTTGTCATTACTTACAATTTATACAAGTGCGCCGATCTAAACTATGTCTCCATTATCGACTTAAAAATGCTGAGGCTGCTTTGCATATAAAATTTAAAGATACATTAAAGTTAAAAATAATATTTGGTAAAACTAGAATACCTTATACGGGGTCATTAGTAGCTATAAATATGTTTCTTATTGGTTAGAATTTGATGTCTTGAGGGGACACGTGAAACTGGATAGATAGAAGCATGCGCTAGAAAGTCTCCTTTAATTACCTACCTTTTCTTTTACACCCGGATATAGCTAAGGGGAGGAAACCCAGACGAGAATCGATTTCGAATATTCATTAAGATGACACGTGTCCCGTGGGTGGGGCGGGAGGGAGGGAGAGGGAGGTAGATGAGAAACAGGAGGGGAGGGAGATAAGAGGCAGAAATTGTGGTAAGGGGGAGGGGGAAGATTCTAAGCGCTTTAAAGTGGGACATCGAGGGAGGGATGAAGGTTGTTTTGTGCGCAGGAGAACGCGGTGGACATTTGCTACAAAATTGTCTTTTATTTTGTAGATTTTGAATGAAAACAGACGCCTTTGTGATTAAATAAATAAATACAAACAACGAATTCGTGTAAGGAGACTGCTGTTTCAAACATACATACACACAATTTTTATACCACACATTTTTGAAACACAAACACACACAGATACACTTTTCAAACTTTACACTAACACATTGTGTTAAAAAATACATTTTCTCAAACACACGGACACTTTCTTGAAGATGTAAGCTTGTGTGTTTGAAACTGTATGTGTGTGTATGTGTGTTAGTTTAGAAAATATGTTTACGTTTTACAAAATATCTTTGTGTATTCTGAAAAATGCGCTTGGACATATTATTATCATTTAACTTCTTCCATTGGCTGCTTGTATACACTATTCCAACCAACCATTCCTTCCATTGGCTGCCTATTCCAACTAACCATTCCTTCCATTCGCTGCCTATTCCAACTAACCATTCCTTCCATTGGCTGCCTATATACACTATTCCAACTAACCATTCCTTCCATTGGCTGGCTGCCTATATACACTATTCCAACTAACCATTCCTTCCATTGGCTGGCTGCCTATATACACTATTCCAACTAACCATTCTTTCTATTGGCTGGCTGCCTATATACACTATTCCAACCAACCATTCCTTCCATTGGCTGGCTGCCTATATACACTATTCCAACTAACCATTCTTTCCATTGGCTGGCTGCCTATATACACTATTCCAACTAACCATTCCTTCCATTGGCTGGCTGCCTATATACACTATTCCAACTAACCATTCTTTCCATTGGCTGGCTGCCTATATACACTATTCCAACTAACCATTCCTTCCATTGGCTGGCTGCCTATATACACTATTCCAGGGTTCGGCAACCTAAGGCACGCGTGCCAGACTTGGCACGCAGAGCTATTTTCAATGGCACGCGTGAGACATCCAAGAGGTGTTTTTCATTGATGAAAAAACAAAACATTTTCCGGTTCTGAATGAGGAAAAGTGGCTGTTTCCTGATCATCTGCTATAATTAAATATAAGTATAAGTTATTCTAAAACAAAATTTGTTATATTAATTTAACAAATATAAGCGACTCTTTAATAGTATTATATTATGCAATTGTTTTAATTATTAATGTTTAAAGATAAACTCATTAAGGTTGAATGGACAAACAATTATTTAAGGAAATGTTTATTTACAACTGTTTAACGTAAACTAATTGTATACCTCTAATAATTGAACCTTGTAACGAATACCATAGTACTGGATTTATATAAAGAAATAATAATTAGTCAGTAATATTTGTTATAATGTACTACAAAACATACATGTTTGACATCACTATTGAATCACATTAAGAAACTTTATTTCAATTAAAGGGAGATAATTAAACCGTTTTATTTGCACATGTCGTTTTGTTATTTTTATTTTTTTTAGAAAAGACAAAATGGCCTACAACTTCTAAGTTTATAATGACCAAACTTTAAAAAGTAGTTGAAAATTATTTAAATATTATATGAATAAAAAATTATATGCACATTTTTCAAACATTACATTAACTACCCAGTATGTATGATTACTACGTATCGATTCCTCTTTACTATGGTTGCTTCCGTTTCCACGCTGAGGTCATCGACAAATTATAGATAATCTCAGTTAAACTGAGAACAAAATATGATGATTATTATCAGTTGATAAATCTTTATCTTGACAACCAAATGCTAATTATTACAAAATAATTACCATAAGTGCGAAAGTTAGGTAATAAAATTTTGTTTTTGATATAAATGCAAAAAAAAAAAAAGAATCACAATCACGTTAATTTTTTTAAATTATAAATAAAACCCTTTAACGATTTTCTTTGGGAATTTCAATTGCTTTCAGCATTTGTCTTGCTATGGAGTTAAATAATTCTTATAAAAAAATAATAAAACAAGAATAATAATGCAGGTTGACTTTTAGGCTGTTGGCACGCTGAATGATTTAAAAATCCTAGTTTGGCACACCATTAGCAAAAGGTTGCCGACCCCTGCACTATTCCAACTAACCATTCCTTCCATTGGCTGGCTGCCTATATACACTATTCCAACTAACCATTCCTTCCATTGGCTGGCTGCCTATATACACTATTCCAACTAACCATTCCTTCCATTGGCTGTCTATATACACTATTCCAACTAACCATTCTTTCCATTGGCTGGCTGCCTATATACACTATTCCAACTAACCATTCCTTCCATTGGCTGGCTGTCTATATACACTATTCCAACTAACCATTCTTTCCATTGGCTGGCTGCCTATATACACTATTCCAACTAACCATTCTTTCTATTGGCTGGCTGCCTATATACACTATTCCAACTAACCATTCCTTCCATTGGCTGGCTGCCTATATACACTATTCCAACTAACCATTCCTTCCATTGGCTGGCTGCCTATATACACTATTCCAACTAACCATTCTTTCCATTTGCTGGATGCCTATATACACGATTCCAACTAACCATTCCTTCCATTGGCTGGCTGCCTATATACACTATTACAACTACACACACACACACACACACAAAAGAAGTCTAATATTGTTGGTAAGGCCTTGGGGGGTTTGTGGTGGTGGCCGTTTGTTAATTAAATTGTCCCAAGGCCATGCAATTTGCGCAGCTGGACACACGTTTTACACTGTAAATGTCTTGGAATTTCTTTCTTAACTTTCTTTCTTTCTTCATTTTATAATCTACAATTCTTTCTTTTTTTCTTTCCTTTGTTTTCTTACTTTTTTTTCAATCTCTCGTACTGTCTTTTTCTAACCTCTACCAGTACTGACTCTCTCTATCACTCCGGCATTCCGCATATTCACTCTCTTATGAACGCACTCACTCATTGGATGTCTTACTCCTCACTCACTGGTTCCTCGGACTCTTTGCCAGCAAACTGTTTTTGTTGATTTTTTGGGGGGTGGGTTTTAAGGAGGGTTTGGGTGTGTTTTGGTCTTCTTTTTACTTGAACTTAAAATAGTCACATGAGTTCTTATTACTATTGGCTATGACAAATACACTTTAGGTCAGACAGCGCATAACGGTGTTGGTGGAGAAGTGGGGTGGGGTTGGGGGGAGGGGCAGGAGGGCAGTGATCGGGTAACTTAAATGGGTTTAGTGTGGGGAGGATGAGAGAGAGAGAGAGAGAGAGAGAGAGAGAGAGAGAGAGAGAGAGAGAAAGTGGACAGTTCAAAGCCAAACCCAAAAGAGGATCATGAAAAAAGATTGGGGGCGGGGTGTGGTGAGAGGGTATTACTAAAAATGGATAAGAGGAGAGAAAAGAGGCTTTGTGAGGTTGGGGGGGGGGGGGGGAAAGAAAGTGAGTGTTTATGATTGACTTTTACGGCTGGAAAAGTAAGGTTGTGTGTGAGTGACCGGATGTGATACAAACGAACAGAGAGAGAGAGAAAGAGAGAGCGAGAGAGATGTTATTTTGAACAATTACCAGGCTTGTATTTATGCGGAAGATGGGTTTGTTGTCAGTGATGTGCTGGGGGAGGAGGTGTACTACGAATGGGAGGGAGGGACTTGTCCAGTCTATGTCTGGGATTGAGTATCTGATTTCAGTCATGAATTAACTACTGTAAAGTTTACTTTAAGAGTGTCAGAAAGCGGTAGGTGACTGTGTATTACAAATAGACTTGTTTGAGAGAGATATGACTAAAAGCTATGTGCTTTACGGGGCGTTTTTAGAGAGTGGAGGTGTTACACCGTTACAGACGTGTTAAAGTGGTGAATATATGGGTGGATGGATGCATAAGTAGATAGTTCGATGGATGGGTGGGTAAGTAGATGGGGTAAATGGTGGATGGAGAGAAGTACGGAAGAATTGGTCAGTTGGGTGGGTGGGGTGGTGATTGGATGGACAATTGGTTGGATATAGGAGAATTAACAGATAGACAAATAAATAGATAAATTAGAAAGATAGATAGATGAATCAATGGACAGATTGAAGGATAGATAGACAGATAGATAGATAGATAGATTAAAGATAGATAGATCGGCAGAAAGATGGAGGGAAAGATACACAAACCAACACACGGACGTCCTTACACAAGCATGCTAACCATGTCAATCCATGTTTCACGATTCCCCGGTATTTGCATAGAGGTTTTGCAAAACACGCAAGGCCAAAATGGCATCCGGAGGGGGGGGGAGCTGTAGTAGGAGGGCTGGATGCGGGGGAAAGAGGAGGGGGAGCCGGTTTTTGTTGTTGTTGTGTGTGCGCGCGAGCGTGAGCAGCGAAATTCTCTACAGGCCGGCACTGAGTCATGGTCAGTTAGGTGACTCACGTCTTTTTTTTTTAATTTATAGACCGGACAGTGAAGGCGTGTGGGGGGAGGGGGCGGCAGGGAGGGGGTGAGAGAAAAAAAAATGGACTGTCCAGTTTTGGTCAACCTGCGATCGTGTCACGGACAAGGGCTAATTATTCATTGTCGTGTCCGTGCTGGTGTCGGTCTATGAAAGGGTTAAGGGGGGAAGGGAGAGGCGGGAGAGGGCGGAGGGAAAGATTTTTTGAGAGATGGCTGATGGAAGATGGACAGAGAAATTTCCCAGAAGGCTCAATTGTAGTTGATACAGATCATAAAGCTAGAAAAAAAGATCATACAGCTAGCAGATCAACAAGATCATAAGGCTAGTAAAGATAATCACAGCTAGTCTAGCAACAATATCATAAAAAACTGGCAAATATCAAAATACCTAGCACAATATCAAACAGCTTTATACAGATTATAAATCTAGTAGGCTACATAATTGTTCAGTTTATAAATGCTCATACTGATAGTATAAGAATATTTCATACACCTAGAATAGCTGAACACTGTATTGAAATTTAAAAAAAAAATGGGAGATAACCACACACACACAAAATTATAATTATTTTTCTTTTTTAAATATTTTTTGAATAATGACGTCATCAAAACATGCTTACTCGAGAAGCACAGCGAGAAAACGAAACGATTTCTTCGTATTAGGCATTTAAAAAAAAGAATGAGTAAATTTTTTTTTTAGAAAATGTTTGACCCAAGTCGAGGACAGAGAATGACATGGTTGGGATCCTAGAATGTGTGTGTACTTGGGATTCATTGTGTTGTGGGGATGGTGGGTGGTAGAACTAAATTGTGTATTCTCTTTTCGTATTCCCTTGACCCACTTCCGCCCCCAACTCCATTTTTTTTTCTTCTTTTATATTTTTGTTTCTCAACGCCTGCCAACTCTAAAAAGGGTAATGCATCCATCCGTCGTCGTGCAAGAAGTTTTTGTGTTGTGTCGTGTTTTTTTCTTTTCTTCTCCTTTCCTCCTTCCTTTTTTTTGTGTACTAAATAATTTTCTTCCCTTTATTAAAGCAGCCTTCAAGTGGACAAGCCAATTTTGAGATGGCTCAGTTCCAGATATGGGGGTAGGAGCGGTTGGATGCGCCAAAAAAGAGGGGGAGTGGTTAGTTTCCATAATATGATATTCAGGGTTTGTAGCCAATGGTCCTATCGACAATTTTAGGTTAATGTCAACCGTTTAGATATATAAGGATGGAGTCACAGTTTGTATTGTGCACGGTATCCCCTGGCACCACTTTCTCCATTTGATCAATAACGTACAATGAAAAAAAAACAACTAACGAATTTTAAAAGCAATAGCAAAAGTTGTTTTCTTAGAAGAAATACATACTGTTACGTCCACAATCCCCTTGTGGCCAGAGCTGTGTAGATCTTGCTGATAATTCTCGTTAGTCCTAGGGGAGACTTTAATTATTAGTATTTATGTTTCAGTATTACACGAACTCTTCTTATAGTCCTGGGCACAAACTCAGTATTTGTATTCCAACATTTCCTTTCTTGGGCATTAGAGTAGTAGATAAATCTTATAGTAATGTATACAACACAATAGAATAGTAACTTGACAAGGAAGCTTCAGTGTAACTGTTGTTGATAGTTTATTTCAGGTGATATGTTCAATATATACAATATATCTATTATGTACAGTTAGAATAAAATAGTGCAAACACAAACGTTCTCAAAGGAACATATTTTGAAACTCTCTGTCTTTCAGACAAAACAAATCATTAAATACTATCCGAGTGGTGCAAGGGACAGACCCACTACCAGTAGGGGTGAAAATCATGGTAACATTACAAAACTCATAACAAAACGATAGGAACTTCCCCTATTAAATAATGAGTCGTTCCCAGACCCTGAGAATTTGAGATCAACACAGAATCCCAGCATTACCTAGAATCTTTCGTTTTCCTACTAAACGTCCTAATATTGTGTGTAGTGAGAAAAGAGAGAGAGAGAAGAATAAACATTGCGTGTTCCAATTCTTGGAAAACCAATATACATGACAATACCTATTACATTAAATGTTTGTATTGTTGATAAAATTTACTTTAAAATGAAAACCTACCGACCGGTACTTTATAATTTGTTAGGGCTAAAAATATTGAAAATTTAATTATAGTGTACTGCAGACGATATGATTTAAAAAGTGGGAGGGAGGGGAGACAACACCGTTTTAGTGTCGAACCTTGGCGGGAATAGCTCCAAAAACGAAGTAATTAGTTTACCTTCTCCAAACTGGACAATTAATAAACAGCTTAAATTGAATAAGGTGTAACCCGGTAGTTGTGGATTCGACTCGGTTACACGTGTGGTGGAGGTTTCAACTCACACCCTTGGCTTCGTTGGTCTGGAGGTATCTTTTGAAGTCGGATGGCAGCCTCTACTGTACTTTTGCAAATTTATATTTGACACCTTTCCTTAGACGTGGCTTCGTAAACGTCTAAGTCTAACAAACAATGTCACGTTCTAACCAAACAGTAACCAACGCTGTTGTCTTATGAGAGAAAACTGTATGACTTTATTCAATAGTAGCGGAAAATGGCTAGCAATAATAATACAATGATGAAGGTAAACTATTAGCAGATGCAGGCAATTCATCAACAAAATGCAAAACTTCGTGACTAATCTGGCATATATATAATGGTGGATCAAACAATCTGAGTAGAACAATATTTACAATAGTTAGATCTGACTTCTAACTAAAATGAAAGTGTGTCTTCTTATGAGACTGGCGCTAGGACTAAATTTACAGCGAACAGTTTCAACTTATATAGCGGACATGAAGAGGGGGAGTGTAAACTATACCAATGGTTTGACATCTGGTACTAAATTTTGAGATCAACAGAAGGATCTCCCTGGCCTTAGAAAGTCGCCCAATTATGGGCCATTTGCAGAAGGCCAGAGCTATGCATAAAAATGTCAATGTCCACCGTTGGCGATCAGAAAAATGATATCAACTGGAATTATATTTCCTGAAACAGTGACAAGATAAGGTAGGAAATATATGGTCACCCAGGAAGGTGGAAAAGGGGGGGGGGGGCGAGAGGGCGCGATATTCACGAGACTATGTGACCCTTAATTGCAATCTGGACACTGGTCGTTAAATTCGTACGCCATTCAAAGTTGGAGGGAGATGATTCCTATCTTAACAGGTAATGGGGGATAACCACGTCGCGAGTGGAAAAGGTGACACGGGAAGGTGGGGGGGGGGGGGGGATGGGCGGTATAGTATCATTTTACTTGGCCGGGAAACCCCGCTATATGGGAACAAGGTAATATACTAACATTTACAAACAACATTTATATTTCTAAACTTTCTCTCTCTCTCTCTCTCTCTCTCTTACGCTTAATCAAAATAATGTACATATATTCCTAATCCATACATGGTTGTGATGCTAATACATTTGTTATAAACATTGGCGGTTATAAAATTCGGCCTATGTGACGACCGATTCGTTTCCATTCGTCACAATATCCCCACCAACAAAAGTTCTTATCTATGATAAGAACTGTTAATAAGCGCTATTACGAGAACAATCGCGAGATTATACACCCCAAAAGTTACAAGTCTATAACAAAAAAACTAAGAGATAAATTGAGATACTTACAGATTTATGATAATGCCAGAAGATATATACAATAAACCAGGAGGGCTTCTTAGTCCTCTCCCGTTTTGTTTGCAATAGAGTGGCGGTTGAGGAAGTCTGATAGGCAGTTTTCGGGTCCTGGTATGTACGGGGTCAAAGACAGAGACTGTCGCATTAGTCGGCGGTTAAGATTTTGCCTGAAGCCATGAATGAGAAGGGTCGGTAATCTGTCTGGCCATTTAGTCGATTGGCACACTACACTCAGGATATAAGCGTCCTTATACCGCGACCGGGGGAGGGGACCTATTAGGTCTACTGACACCCGTTTAATGGGAATATCCCCCACTGGGATCTCACCTAACGGTACAGGTGGAGTGAGGCGTTTTTGTGTCATGACTTGGCCCTGGTGGCCCGAAGATACAAATCTTTTGCTGTCACCCGACATACCGGGCCAGTAATAGTCATGTTTCACTTTTTGAACAGTCGACGTCTGTTCTTGGTGGGCTCCTATATGAAAGTCATGGGCTATGTCTATTACCTGGGGCTTTTCATCTTGATCAGCGCAAGGCTGTCTATAGAGAAGGTTTGCTTTAAAGAAAACATAAGCTGTTCTAGAATCGCGCAAGCTTGTTTGGTTTTTTTCTCTAACTGAATTTAGGGAAAGGTCTTCCTGCTGAGCTTTAATAAAATCTTGGCGAGAGGGCGGAGGCTCTACTGTGGAGTCCACTGTCTCGGGGCGGGCTTGGGTGATAACCGGGGTCAGGATCATAGGGGTCTGTGGGATAGCTAGAAAAACGTACTTGCATCCCAAAATAACATCATAAACTAGGTCTTTCATGACCGCTGCATTTATTGTGCCACGCACAAAAGGAGAATTTATGTGAATACGCGCAATGGGAAGATTCTGGACGGGTGCAGAGAGGGATGGCCCTCGAAGGCTTACAAACTGACCCGTAAGGTCGCCGGGTCGTATCCGCGAAGCGGAAACAATTGAGTCGTATTGACAACCGCTATCAAAGTGACAAGTTGCTGGTTCCCCATTCAGTTCAACCGTGTCTGTTTCTTTGGGGCCATTGTGGCTCCCAGGGGTAGGCGAGGTTTTCGATTCATCAATCAAAGTCACCTGAGTTTCTAACTCATTAGTGCAAGTAGCTAAGGTTCCCAAATTATAAATGGGTGTCATTGGATTTTCCGGCTCCTCAGAGTCGGTTCGGACTACAACGGAGGACACGCGGGCCTGTGTGGGGCGGTCTCTCCTATCACTCGGAAAAGGGTTTGAGTGCTCTAGGCGATTGCTCCCTCCATTTGTTTGATGGTAGGGGCGTAGCGTTTGCTGATTTTCGTGCTGGGGCGGATAGCGATGTGAGTTTTTCTTATCTATAGGCCCGTTGGGGCGCCCTGCCTGGGGTTTATCAAGGCGGGGGCGTGGGGGGTGGGTTGTCAGATTTTCCTCTTGGTGAGCTGTGGCGTAGCGATCCGCTAACTCTACCAATTTGTTAAAGGTACCCACCTTACGTTCGTCCAGGAACACTTTCATTTTATAAGACATATTATGTCTCAATTGTTCTGTTAGGACTAGCTCGGCTAGTCCTTGAAATGTTTTTTCATGCGATGCTAGTTCTACCCATTTGATTAAATATGAATTTAGCCTGTCTGCAAACTGAACATACGTCTCTCCTTCTTTTATTTGTGATTCTCTAAATTTCCTATTGTATGATCTAGCCGTCAATTCGTACTTTATCAGTAGCGCATTTTTCAATGTTTCATAACTGTCTTTGTCATTAGAAGGAAGTTTGTTGTAAACCTCATAAGCTTGGCCTCTTAGAGACTGAACTAAATGTCTAACCCATAGTTCTTTGTGGACATTATGGTTTACAGCTAAATGTTCATACCTATTAAGGTAGACGTCAATGGTCTCTAATGACGGGTCAAAAATGTCAGGTGTGAAAGAGTAGTATTTGGGGGTGAATGAGTCATTTGAGTGCTCTGTTGAAGTTTGAGAGGAAGGGGAATTCGGAGTGCACATACCGGGGGCCGCTAATTCTGCCTGTCTTAACTGTATTACTTTCTCAGCCTCAATTTGGGCCAACCTAATTTGCAATTCTTTTTCTGATTCAATTTTTAACTTTTCTTTTTCTGATTCAATTTTTAACTTTTCTTTTTCTGATTCAATTTTTAACTTTTCTTTTTCTGATTCAATTTTTAACTTTTCTTTTTCTGATTCAATTTTTAACTTTTCTTTTTCTGATTCAATTTTTAACTTTTCATTTTCGGACTCAATTTTTAACTTTTCTGCCTCCCTAAACTCAGCGACCGGTTGCTTAATATATTCTAACATCTCATTACCAGTGAGGTTAGCGGCCTCAGCTTCTTCTCTAGCAACACGTTTAATGCTTACAATATCGGCCATGATATTCTAACTTCTAAATTATGCTAAATTGCCAATGATATAACAAAAGTAAAAGGATCACTTACCCTTCAGCCTTCCTAATTTGAATTACAGAAATCCATATCACTAACACACACACACACTTATACACTATTCACTAATGTCACTAGAATGTTAGAATGTTTTTAATTCTGTCTTGTGGACTTCGGTAACTATTAGCTGTGTTGTCTCACGGCGGCGTTGAAGCTGATCTATGGTGTCAGGTGGATAAACGTGTGGCAAAGGGTTGTCTACAGGGTTGTCTGGTTGGCAGTTGACACTCTTCAGGTAACAAGCAATGTTCAATGAAATGTGCAGGGTCGGTCTAGTTGACTTTCTTCAGGAGACAGGCAGTGTTTTGCGTAGGGGTTGATACAGGTTGTCACCGGGTTGTCAGGACAGTGGCTTTTCTGTTAGAGGTGAATAAGAGCCCCCAGCAAAAATACAATCAAGCTGGACCGCTTCAAATAGTGCCCAGATTCGAATCACCGGACGAGACCTCAATTATGTAACCCGGTAGTTGTGGATTCGACTCGGTTACACGTGTGGTGGAGGTTTCAACTCACACCCTTGGCTTCGTTGGTCTGGAGGTATCTTTTGAAGTCGGATGGCAGCCTCTACTGTACTTTTGCAAATTTATATTTGACACCTTTCCTTAGACGTGGCTTCGTAAACGTCTAAGTCTAACAAACAATGTCACGTTCTAACCAAACAGTAACCAACGCTGTTGTCTTATGAGAGAAAACTGTATGACTTTATTCAATAGTAGCGGAAAATGGCTAGCAATAATAATACAATGATGAAGGTAAACTATTAGCAGATGCAGGCAATTCATCAACAAAATGCAAAACTTCGTGACTAATCTGGCATATATATAATGGTGGATCAAACAATCTGAGTAGAACAATATTTACAATAGTTAGATCTGACTTCTAACTAAAATGAAAGTGTGTCTTCTTATGAGACTGGCGCTAGGACTAAATTTACAGCGAACAGTTTCAACTTATATAGCGGACATGAAGAGGGGGAGTGTAAACTATACCAATGGTTTGACATCTGGTACTAAATTTTGAGATCAACAGAAGGATCTCCCTGGCCTTAGAAAGTCGCCCAATTATGGGCCATTTGCAGAAGGCCAGAGCTATGCATAAAAATGTCAATGTCCACCGTTGGCGATCAGAAAAATGATATCAACTGGAATTATATTTCCTGAAACAGTGACAAGATAAGGTAGGAAATATATGGTCACCCAGGAAGGTGGAAAAGGGGGGGGGCGAGAGGGCGCGATATTCACGAGACTATGTGACCCTTAATTGCAATCTGGACACTGGTCGTTAAATTCGTACGCCATTCAAAGTTGGAGGGAGATGATTCCTATCTTAACAGGTAATGGGGGATAACCACGTCGCGAGTGGAAAAGGTGACACGGGAAGGTGGGGGGGGGGGGGGGGGATGGGCGGTATAGTATCATTTTACTTGGCCGGGAAACCCCGCTATATGGGAACAAGGTAATATACTAACATTTACAAACAACATTTATATTTCTAAACTTTCTCTCTCTCTCTCTCTCTCTCTCTTACGCTTAATCAAAATAATGTACATATATTCCTAATCCATACATGGTTGTGATGCTAATACATTTGTTATAAACATTGGCGGTTATAAAATTCGGCCTATGTGACGACCGATTCGTTTCCATTCGTCACAAAGGACTTACACGAAATGTGTTATTATCGGGGGAGAGAGGAAGAAAAAGGACCACAAATCTGGAAAGCAAAAGGGCCATATTGTGACGTAGTCGGCGGAGCCTCGCAATCGATAAGAAATTAAACTCCAACTCACCGGACGCGAGGGAAACAAGTTTTCAAGACTTACGTCGCCTGGTGTGGAGGAAACTAGCAGACGAGAGACTCACTGGTCTAGATGTTTTTGGTTGTGTGGGGGAGTGAAAAGATGGAAGAGATGGAGAGAGAGAGAGAGAGAGAGAGAGAGGGAGAGAGAGAGAGAGAGAGAGAGAGAGAGAGAGAGAGAGAGTTAAAGAAAAAAAAATTCTGCAATTGACAAATTCATTTCAATGTTAAAGCTCTTGTGTAAGTCTGTTAAGTGGTAGGGCGAGTGGTAGCAGACGGCAGCGGGTGAGACGCCGGAAGTGAACAAATCGCCGCAGTTGACACTTGAGTTAATGGGGAAACCATTAGACTTTAAACAAGTTAAATATAAAAGAAAATGGTGACCAGAGAATTAAGGCAACGCATAATGAGCAATCCCTATTTAAAATGCGTTTTTAATAACAACCGGAAATGCCTGTGATTTCATATAAAACAAAACTGCCTTCCATTTATTAAAATATATATATATATAATGAAATGGCTTGTAAAGTACTCATTATGTAACCAATGACATTCAAGCGCAAAATATTAATTTTATTACATATATGTACACAACGATGACTTCATAATAAACATCTCTACACTATGTCGCCATTTTGTTTTATTAAAAAAGGCCCCCATTACCGACACTGTTTCAGTTCGAGGCTGCACAACTGAACAAACAATTTCGACCAATGGTGAGACGGAAAATAGGCAACAGCCAAAGGTCAATGAGTGATCGTCTCTTACATGATAGTAGCCAGCCCCCCCCCCCCCCTGCCACCATTGACAGTAGTATTGTGGCGTCTATACAAAGATTATAAAACAAAAAAAACGAGAAAATAACCAAAGGGGTAGAGTGAAGCAGAACATAAACATTTACTTCGGCCCGGAAATATGTTCAACACGGCCCTGAAAAAAAAATCTATACAAAAAGAAGCATGTGAGAATTATAATTTACTCAGGCCCTAAACAGTGTTAAAGACGGCCCTAAAAAAAGCTATAAACATAGCTATACAAAATGCATGTTCAGATTGAAATTCGCTCAGGCCCCCAACAAATGTTAAGCGCGGCCTTGATACAAAAATGCATGTTAGGGTTTTAAAAGGAACTCACGAGAATCGATGGGAATTCAGCGAGGAGACGCCGAGGCCTCCGAGATCGTATCGATTCGCTGACATGGGTCTACATGAGCCATTGACATGCATGGCATGGTAGGAAGTATCGCTCGGGGACAGGCTGACACGACATCTCCAGGGTTCCACGTGACTTCAGCCTTAGTGGCCAAGTACATGTTAAGTATTGTAATGGACGAAGAAAAGGGGATTTCCCTTTTAGAACACTAGACTAGATTCTGGATCAAAAGCCGTGGTAGAGCTTCATTGCCCATAAGGTACACAGATCAATTTCTGCACAGAATTTCTTTTATTGTAAAACCTTAAATCGATTTTTTTTTAAACCAAACTTTGCTCGTTTCTTCTTAAGCAATAAAAGAAACAATAAAGTTGCCAGGTTTAAAGAAGAAAAAAAAAGGTAGACCAAAAACTAAAATCTATTAAAAATATGTAAACGATTTTTTTGAGAGGCCAGATAGCTAAAATAATTAATGTTTTTATTGAAAATGGCTAGGTGTGAAAATTTAAACTTTCGATGCATGGTAAGAATAACTTTTAAGTTACTGGGAAAACAAAAGTGGGACCATTTTTTAGTAAGAATAATTCTAGACACTTGTGGCGTTTTGGGAGAAGATTAACGTCACACGCAACTAAGAAAGGTCTTAGATGTAATCAGCTCTTATAAGATACTATAACTATAATCATATCATCTGTACGTACAAACCATTGACAACATTGCCACAATCCTGCATGTCTAATTGGAGTGAAAATGAGTCTTTCCTTTCTTTCTCCTACATTTAACACTTTATGTATTTTGCATCGCAATGAATTTTACTTACATTATATATGTATATTTCTGCATGCTTATAAGTATATTACTTACTGTCATATGACTATTCATTGACTTTAGTTTCCATTCATGTATATTGTCATTGTTACTAAGTCTACATCATGCCCACCATTCTAAATTGTGTAACATGGTTGCGTCCCCCCCCCCCCACGTACCACGGACGATCGAGAAACAGGTCAAGGTCATTCCTGAGCCCACCGTCTCTGACCTTCGCCCCCCCCCCCGTCCCTCCTCACTTATAACATGTATATGAAAATAGACCTCTAAGGGCTCGTTCCCTGGTCAAAACCCCTTTGTTGCTTAAACAAAGGCGCCGCCGGAAGATAAGAATTACCTTGGATGGCTGACCGCCTCTTCGCCCCTCCCCCTCACCGCCACTCGCACCCACCATCCCCCACCCCTCTCCCCATGCTTTCCCTACTCCTGTCAATCAGACTAAACGTGTACATTTCCCCCTATCCTCCCATTTTATATCACGTGACTATTACTATTAATGCTTTTAGTTTTAGTTATAGATTGAAGGAGTAGAGTTTTACGTACAGTCTAGAGAGGTGGTCGTGAAGAGGAGTGGGTCCCATCTGGGCCCCTCCGAGACCTTTGTGAAGGCTCCGACCCTAAGTCTGTATCTAAATCTTAATCTTTGCTGTTTATATTGTTGGACAATGTACCTAGGATATTATGTATGATATATATGCAACGGTATACTCAGTCTTAATGTGAATAAACTTCAGAATATAATGTTTTCGCTCGTGTTCTCTAGTGACTATAATCGATGTTGTGAAGTCTATATGTGTTTAGTATAGCCAAACCTCTGCATAATTACCTCAGACGAGCCACGGAATTCTACACACACAAAAATAAATTTGATCATCAATACGTAACCTCTAGCACAGTACTCCGGCTCATCCCTTAAGACAACACGCAGCCAACAATAATAGAAGAGAATAATTCATCTCTTATCTATTTGTGCAGACCACTCTTATAAGAAGGAAAGAATACACATACGAGCCTGCCTGCCACACAGCGTGACATAATTCAGTCACTTTTACTTAATCATACAGAAGGCACGACACACAGGAGGCTCAGGTGCAAATCTAAACCCAACTTATAAAGTTTACGTGGTTATTAAGTGGTCTAATCACCCCCCTCCACGTGACAACACTGTACTTGAAGGTACGTTCATGTCCATTGGCTCTTAGTATTCAATAACTCAATGTGAACATCGCATTGATAGCTTCTACATGTGGCTCTTTTTGAATTCCTTTAAATTAACTTTTGTTTCTTAGTGGCAGCTAGAAAATCGTCGGAAGCCTAGTTGACCCACTTCTCGTCGTCCTATCGACCTAAAACTCGGAATCGGAATATAGGCGCGTTTATGGTGACAACAAATTTTACCAAATTTCAGTCCCCACCCTATCTGGCTATCTCCAACCATCAAAGATCTGTTTTCCCTTTTTTTAAGGGGAAAATAATGAAAGATAATAGTTTTCCAGGGTACATTCAAAAGTTTTGACAGAAATACGAAAAAAAAACAACGCAAAGAATAATGAATATTACGGATTTATATGAAACTCTTTGTTTTAAGGGGCTGTTTCATTTGAGAACAAGCAGCACGCACGAGTCAAGCACAGCAAATGTAAGGAGATCTCGTATTGGTCGGTTTCTTTGAAGTGAGATGAGATTTGCACGAGCTTTTTTTTGGAAAATCGGCTTACAGAGAATTAACAAACGAGGCGGAAACTTCCTCAACGTCTTGGAGTCTGAGACGCCCTCGGGGGAGGCGGCGGTGCGGGTGTGATGATGCAATCTCTTTCAATTGTTCGGTTCGTTTAATAGTCATTAGAGTAAGGTCACTTTAGGATTGAAACAAAAAGACTGCCACCTGGCGCAATCTGTCTCAAGCTGTGACACCATGTCAGATAGATTAGCGCAACCATGCGTACTGTGGGAGGAGGTGGAAGGGGAGGGGGGCTATGTGCTGCAGTAATTGAAAGGCGTTTATGTACTTGGGTCGAATCTTTTGGAACTAGATTTTTTTTTCGGATCTGAAAGTTGGGCACACTCTTTTGAGGGCCATGTCATAATCTAACCAATCTTGTTTAGTTATCACTTCCGGGGTAACGTAGCTACAATGAACGTCAGCAGACATTTATTTTGTACCAGATTGAGGCCGGTTGGTCTTGCGGTTAGTTCACCGAAGTGTCAACAAAACGGCCCCGGGTTCTAGCCCTGCCGCCGACCAATCCCTACCGCCCTGCAAGAGTTTTGGGTCTAGTGGACGTAATAATAATATATCTAGAAGAAACGTCTTTAAACTTATAAGCTAAGCTAAGAGCCCCCTCACTTCTGCAAATGCCCATAGTGTTTCAAAAAATTTGACGAAGAATCCGAAAAGAACGAACAATAATTAGAAAAACAAAATGGCGCCTTTGGAGATTGGTCTGTCTGACATCACACTTTTACTGACCAAAGACCAAGAGTAACTGGCGACCGAATAATCGAGAAATTGGGCCGTTTGACGACTCCTTTAAAGTACTTGGTGGCCGACCTGATTTGATCGTATACTTGCTCGTAATGTCCGGCGCAAGGGGCAATAATTTCGTAATCATGTCCAGTTCGGGAACACCAGAAAGTGACCCATTACGGAAGCAAGCGGTGACCCTTCAGCAGCCAACCACGATTGGTAAAAAAAAATATAAGAGAGTAAAAACAGTTTATGTTGCCCAGCAATGTTTTACTGACCACTGGTCAGTCCTGGTCAGACGGTGTCGTTGACCCGGCAGTAAACTATCCATAGATTAGATCTATAAACTCCAAGTATGTTTGAGTGAGATTAAAGCTAGTGCGCGCAACGAGATTCTGAGAGTTGGGAGGGAAATTTAGAATTGTAACGACAGGAAGCACACATTTTTATTTGGCTAATCAAAATCCAATAACAGTGTAACACAATTTATAAAACCACTAAAGCTAGAAAGACTTCTACTTTGTAGTAATGATACATATATCATTTTTAAGTCTAACATTTTTAAGTATAAATAATATAATTATAAAGTAAAACAAATAATTTGAAACGATACACAGGCTTAGATTAAAAACAAACATTTTTCATATATTCCATAAGCAGATATAATGAAAAAAAATGCATTAGTTTTTCTTTCTCTGTAAATGGCATTTGGACATGGAGTGGGCTTTCTTATATTCAATATGTTTGGAAAATATTCAAATAAGTTCTTATTGCTGTGTTAATGGCATTTGAGCATGGAAAGAGCTCTATGGCCCAGTCAAGAAAAGCCCAGCAAATTAATATAAAACAAATTTTCATGAAAGTGCTAATCAAAATGCTAGACTATATTCAAACCATGGATTATGAGCGTGCGATAAATATTAAAAGCAGTATTCACATCATATACACTTTCACTAGTATAGATATATTATACGAAAAACAAGAAATAAAATAAAAAAAATATCTAGGCTTAATTAAACGGTTTTTTTCGGGAATGTTTCTCTCGAGGGGAAAGAAGAAAAAAACAACCTAGAAATGAAAAGAGAAGTGGAGAAAAAAAAATCAGATCTACAATTTATCATATGAGAAAATTGGATGTAGCGAGAATGCACGAAAAAGAAAAACTCAAGCTAAGAAGAGAAAAAAAAAACCCATACAGATTCTGGAGATATAGAATTTCGGTTTTATTGCCTCCCTTGCATTTGTCACTTGGTTTTCTTTTTTATTATTTCTAATACACTTGTTGTTGTTTTTTATTCACATTAAGTACTTCCATGTTTCTTGCGATGTATTATTATTATTTTTTTATTTTGTTTTGTTTTGGAATTATTAGGCTGTGCATAAAGACGATGAAGGTAAGATAAGATGAAGTCAATACTAGGATGGGTGCATGGTGACCGAGCGGCAGCGCGTTCGACTGGTCCCGGGTTCGAATCCTGGTGAACAATGGGATTTTTTTCCAGGGACTGGACGGTGTCTGAGCCTACCCTTCTCTGATGGGAACCTGACCTTAGTTGGGGTAAAGTAAAGGCAGTTGTGCATTGCGCTGGCCCCAAATTCACCTAGCATGCCGTGGCCACAGAAACTGGTGAACGCTGATTCACCGGCCCTAACATCAATTAATACTAGGATAGCCAGAGCCAGTTCCTCCGTTGGAAGACTCCAGTCAAATGTATCAAGCATCAAGCATCAAGCTGTCAACCAAATTAAAAGTTAATGCAGCGTCCTTCTCTATGCATGTGAAACCTGGACTGTGTATAGCCGCCACGCCAGAAAGCTGAATCACTTCCATCTGAGCTGCCGACATAAGCTGCTAGGGGTCAAATGGCAGGACAAGATCTCAGACACTGAGGTGCTCCCACAGATCAGCATGCCAAGCATCTACACCCTATGAGGAAAAAACCCAGCTCAGATGGGCAGGTCATGTTGTGCGCATGCCAGAAGGACTACAGTGAACTAGTCGCAGGGAAGTGCTTGTGCGGAGGGCAAAAGAAGAGGTTCAAAGATACCCCGAAGGCCTCCATAAAAAAAAAAAACAACTTTGAAATCGATCCAAACAACTGAGATAGCCTGGCCGAGGACCGATGTTCTTGGCGCAACATGACCTTCACTGGAGCAGGAATAGATATTTAAAATGGTGGGGGGATTTATGCATACATATTTGGAAGGATAAACAGATCGAGGGATGGTTGGATTGAGGAATAGATATTTAGATGGATTGACGGCGGATGGATGAATTGATAAAAAGATATGTATATTAGTGTATAAATAAAAATGAACGAAGGATGGATGGATGGATGGATAATTAAGGGATGATGGATCCACTAAAATGTGGGAGAATAGGATAGAGAAATAAACAGATGGATAGATGATGTGTAAATTGATTGGCGGGTAAATATATTATATTATCCAGATGAAGAGATAAAGAGGAGACTAAATACCTTTGATAGATTGATTTTTTGATTGATTCGTAGATTGGTGAAATGATTGGTGGTGGATTCAAGAATGGATGACTGGCTGGATATATGCGAGGGAAAATTATCGGCTTGGATAGCTGGATATACACACACACAAACACAGTGACAGATCTGTGTGCCAATACACATGTCAGGCCTTCCCAAGGGGGGGGGGTTATACTCACGTTTGTGTCAGTCATGATGTAGAGGTGCCGCCTGTCGTTGTCAAACGCCATGTCTGGCAGTATCTTTTGTCCGTCAAAAATGACCAGCTCTGAGTATTCCTGGGCACTGCCGCCTGGCTTCAGCAAAATCTGCGGATCACAATAAGAGCCAATTACATACGTTTCGTTAGCATTATCACCCTCCTATCTCTCCCCCACCCCCAAACAACACCAACACCTTTCCTGTCTCTGACTTCATCAAGAAGACATCAGTTGTGCTTTAAAACTGTGACAAGCCCACTTGTCCGCAAAAGATGTGTTTAGTTTATAGTGAGAGGTAATGGATACTGGTCTCGTATACTGTTGTGATGCAGGTTTATTTTTTTCACAATCCATTCACCAAAGACTCACTAATCATTCACTAATAAGTCACTAATTATTCACTCATCATTCACCAATGATTCACTATTCATCCGCCAAAGGTTCACTAATGATTCAGTAATCAATTAAGGTAATTCACTAATCATTCACTAAAGATTCACGAATCATTCTCCAATCATTCCGCATGCATTCACTATTGATTCCCTACTTTGTTTTCACTAACGATTCACCAATCAACCACACTATACATGTATTCGCAAATGCTTCTATAATCTGTTATTGATCGTGCCATGCATTCACTAATTATTAACTAATTATTCATTATACATTTACTAACAATGCACACAAAATTCACTGATGATTAGCTAATCATTCAAATTGCATTCACTTAATCAATCAACCACACTCCTCCTAAACCCCCTCTTTTTCTCTCTCTCTGTCTCTCTCTCTCTCTCTCTCTCTCTCAAACCTTTACAAATACAAAAAATAGAAACCTCACCTTTTTCAGCCGCCCCGTCTCGGTCCCCACGAACGCCACCGTGTACTGGTTGACCACTGTAGCGGTCAGCGAGGTGAGCCGGAGGTTCTCGTAGATGATGACGGGGTGCCGGACCACGGGGCTGATCCCGACGATGTTGGAGAAGGAGTCCAGCTTGTTGGTGTTGCACAGGTACTGCTCGTCGTCCTCGACGTTGTTGATGACCAGTCCACTCTGGGGAAGGACAAGATACAAGTTGACAGTGTTAGTCGAAGATAGTTGGGCAGAATTGTTTGGGCGCGCGGTATTTACAAGCCGTTGCGGACGTTTTTATCAAACTGTGGTATTTGGTTCGCCGTGAGGCAGTCAGTGGTAGGTAAACTATATCAAGTCAATAGGTTACTTTAAATCAATTTTGCTTTTATCTGAAGCGCCTTATGAATCAATCACCACACAAATACATACACATACATTATTATATGTATCTTTCGTTTTATCCATATATGTAGCTAATAACTGGAAAGCTGGAGGGAAAGAGATGCAGAGGAAGACAGAGAAGGAAGATATTAGATGATCTAACGGAATGGCAAAGAACAAAAGAAATGCCAGAGTTTGCCAGAAGAAAAGATACGTGGAATGACATGATCGCCTACGCCATAGTTAGCGAATGTCCAAACGGTCCAATTTCATATCTACATTGTTTTATAATGGATGTCATTTGACATTTTAAAAGAGTAGAGGCTATGAAACCGGTGAAGACACACACTCACACACATACACACAGAGAGAGACACACACATACACACAGAGAGAGACACACACATACACACAGAGAGAGACACACACATACACCCTATATATACTTCATAAAATATGAATTGATAGTTTCATTCTTGAGACGAATAAACAGGTATACATTTATATTATATTAATAAAGTCAATATATATATACACAAAATGTGTCATTGTATTCTTGGCCATCACAAATTGAGTTGTAAAATCGTGACGAAAGTAAGTATCTCTCATTTCGAGTCAAAGTTCACACAACCCAGGCAAAGTTCTCTCAGTTTTTTTATGTTAACTTTTTTTTTTCTTTGGCCGATTGAGTGATAAATCCTGGCAAGGTGCTAGGAGCCTCCACCTGCCAGAAACAACACACCGTCTGTCATCAGATTCCTTATCAGCCTCGTTACCGTTGAAAGTGAAACTATGCAGAAAGACCCGCCAAAAAAAAAAAAGTTTCTGTTAAACAGTTGTTGTTTTTTATATACAAAAAAAAATATTCTCTAAAAAAATCATTTGAAAGTTGACTGTTGTATGCCTAGATGAAAACTCTTTTCGACAATATTTGTTGTGTGTATGTAAGCCCGCAAGTATATGTTAAGTAAGGAACAGCGTGTCCTGTCGATATGGGTGGAACAGTAGCGGCCGATAGAGTGCAACAACGACAAAAAAAGTATTAAACACCAATGGCATGTTAAATCGCAATCATATTTTGTGTCCAAGGGCAAACCCAATGAAGACGTACTCTTTTTTTTTTTTCAATTGATGGAAAGTTGGGAGGAGGGGAAGGAGGGGGGGGGGGAGCTACCGAGAAGTCATCGTGGATTGTGTGCCACAGTCAGTGCCACAGTCTCTAGAATCCTTCGCAGGCGCCAACACCCCCCCCCCCTTTTTTTTTCTCAAGCCCCGATGTCTCTATCAGCTACCATCTCTGTGCCAATCTTTGTCTAACCATCGACCCCCCCCCCCCATCCCAAGTCTCCGAGACTAAAATCAAACACACACACACACACGCACGCTAGCATGCACGCGCACTAACACGAAGTTTTCCTTGGTCATCGGGTTGAAACAGGAGACCCATGCGCCCTCCCCGTCGGAAGTCTACCAGTTATCGATAACACAACCAGTCACTCACACACACACATTATACAAACACAAGCACAGGCACAATTTTTACAGCCCCCCCCCCCCACACACACACACACTCACTCTAACATCCCGCCGCGACTTCACAGTCCTAGCCCTCGACCGCTCCTCCAGTCCTTCTCCCCCTAACAAGTCGCATGTCCCTTTTTACGTTATTCTTCTGTTACCCGCTCTTACCCATTCCCCCTCCATCATGTAATGTTGATTTTTCATTTCGTGTGACGGAGTTTGTGTGACTATGTGTGTGTGTGTGAGTGTGTGGTGGGGTCCACTACACGAACATCGCTGATATGGGTGGGGGGTCTGTGTGAGAGAAGGGGGGGGGGAGACGAGGCTGGTCAAGACCCCCTGAGTACTCACCACAACAAACAAACAGACCCAAACAAAGTCAAGTCAAATACTTAGCTGGTGAAATGAGAGAGCAAGTGAAGTAACACCGAAAGAAGTAATCCAGAGCTACACACACACACACCGATGCGCACACACTCTGGCAAATGACAACAAATATTTCAAGACAGTGAAAAATACCGGTAGCTTAACTCCAAAGCTGGCGTTAATTTTAAAGAAACACACAATGGCAGATCGTCTTCTTAGTGAACACAAAATTCTAAATACTGTATTGATTTTCTGGAAAGATTTTTAAAAAAGTGTACTATATTTTTCTTAGTTAGCCTTATTTGTTATATAAACAATTGGTTCATCTAAGCTGGGTGTTAGGCCTACGTACCAGACGCCAGACGCATCAAAGCATTTTGGATTAGATATATTTAACTAATATTCTCCCAAAATAGTGTTTTATACTATTTAGTTTGTTACATTTTAATTTCCTTACTTTTCTTGTTCTTTTACCCCCATTTTTTAAAATCTCTTTTCTTTTCTTTCAATGGTCTTACTTTTCACTTTCTTACTTTTCACTTTCTTACTTTTCACTTTCTTACTTTTCACTTTCTTACTTTTCACTTTCTTACTTTTCACTTTCTTACTTTTCACTTTCTTACTTTTCACTTTCTTACTTTTCACTTTCTTACTTTTCACTTTTTTACTTTTCACTTTCTTACTTTTCACTTTCTTACTTTTCACTTTCTTACTTTTCTGTCTTTTAACTAATTTTTTCCACTTTTTTTCCATTATTTTTTTTTTGTTCTCTTTCTATTCCTTTTCACTTAAAAAAAAAACAGAAAGAAATTCACATTTCGCCTTCCAAGCCATTAAAATTTGGAGAGATTTCCAAGACCGATCAAAGGGAAATCAATAGCAAGTCCAATCTTAACCTTTCTCAATAAGGCAGAGTTATTGCCTCCTGTTTTATTGCTTCTAGTGGTTCCACTTTACATTCCAAGCTCGTCACCAGTTTCCGGCTGTCCATTGTAACACTTTTATACAGCTTTTAAACAACAGGCTATTTTTAAAATGGCTTTCACATACACTATAGCTCTATCTAACTCACGCTGTCTCTCTTTCTCTGTCACGTTCTCTCGCTCACTCTCTTTCACTGTCTCCTTATATATTTCTTTCTCTTTCATATTCTTCTTTGATTTTTCTGTCACTTCTCTATTTCTCTTATCACCACTTTCTATCCCTCTCTTTCTCTACTTCTCTTAAAGGTTATTTCTCTCTTTCTCTTTCAATGTTTCTCTTTTTCTTTCTTTCGTTTTTCACCATCTCTCTTTTTTTCTCTCTCTCCTATCTGATCTACCTCTCCATCACTTTCTCTCTCGATCTTTCCCTCCCTCTCTCTCTATATATATAACTTTCTCGTTTTTTTTCTCTGTCTCTCTCCTTCTCTCACACGTTTCTCTCTCTCTCTCTCTCTCTCTCTTTTTGCACTCGTGGCCCACTCATAAAAAAAACTAGGCCGGTTTAACATCATGTGGCCCACTCCAACCCCAACAACGACACCCACATATAAACTTTTCTTACTTTTTGTCAACGTCGTTATAGCGCCAACCATCTTCTGACTTTCACCGGGCTACACAAACTGGTTGGCATTACTAGTTTATATATATATATATATATATATATAGGGCCGATGAAGCAGCGTTCACCAGTTTCTGTGGCCACATCATGCTATGGGATTGTGTGGCCAGCACAATGCCCAGCCGCCTTTACCTTACCTAAACCAATGCCATGTACCCATAAGAGCTAGGTAGGCTCAAGGGACTCCCTCGAGGATTCGAACCCAAAGACCCTCGGTACGCCAGCCACTCGACCACCGCGCCCCACTTTTGTATATAAGCGGAAAATAAATCTTGTTCACTGACCATCAAATCAATTACGTGAACGCGCCACGTCAGTTAGCGAATCTGTATGCTCAGTACGGCAATCGGAACGCTTTGATAAGATAAATAAAAACAAATACTAAACGTTCAGTTTTGCCCCCAAACTACCGCAATGAAACATTTTGTTGACTATAGATTTGACAGCGGGGAATTGTAAAGTTTACATACATAGAAGCGCGTGTAGGACCAGTTGTGTTCTTATTTTTTATATATTTTTTTTGTTTTGGTAAAGTATCGGCTTTGCCACTTTGGCGACCATTCAAGATGGCGCACCTAATCTCGTACGTCACATCCGTGGGGGTGTTTGTCTATTGTGTATCGATCTGCTTTAGTATCACGATGTGCATTAAGCCTTGTCGGCACTTGATGTTTCATTAAAGCAGTTAGTCATTGAATTAATGGATTGACGTTTATGCAAATGACTTTACAGCGCATAGAAGTAACAGTGTCCCTTGGGCTTTGAGCAGATTAAAAAAAAGGGAATAAAAAGGCACATGTTAAAGCGCAGGGGTCGGCAACCAAAGGCTCGCGTGCCAAACTTGGTACGCAGAGCGATTTTTAATGGCACGCGAGAAACCTCCAAGATGTGTTTTTCATTAAAATAAACAACACTTTCATGTTCTAAATGACAAAAACTGACAATGGAAGCCGGTGTTTCTGAATTACATAGCGACCCATTTCATGGAGTTTAACTTGAATTTACAAGGACCACTGGAATGGATTTGCATTGAAATTGGACATATTATATCTTGCCGTGAAATAAATTTCAAAACATCTAACAATATGTACATCCCTATATTAAGGCATATATTAAGATAGATAGTTGGGCTTTTTCAGAAGTACATCGAAGCACTCAAAGCGGAGTTTTCTAATCAAAGGCAAGACTCATTTTTTCATACCACATCATGCCTAACTGATTTGATATTGCTACAACCTTTTTAGATGTAGATCTTTTTTAACTAAGGGATATTGGCCATTTTAAAATGCAACTTGTTGCATTTTAAACATTTAGAAAATGGCCTTCCAAATGTGCCCATTTGCTGAAAAAAATCTGAAAGGAAGATGCTTGGAAAAGTAGTCATCTGTTATTCTCAACTGCTAGGCATTCGCTTATTTACTTTCAGCTTTTGGTTTAACTTACACTTGTGAACAGATTTTATCACACATGAAAACTGTTTTAAGCATACAAAGAGGTCACCTACACTTCAACACTCATTAATTGACACAGACTAATTACATTTATGAAATTTCTGTAATTATTAATGTTTAAGATATAATCGTCTAACAATTACATCTTTTAATGAATACCATAATGTTGGATTTATATAAAGAAATAATAGATAATCAGTAATATTCTTTTATATTACAAAACATAACTAGTTTGGCATCATTACTGAATCAAATGTGGAAACGTTGTTTTAATTAAAGGGAGATAATTAATCCGTTTTATTTGATATAATTATTCTAATAAGTTTCTTTTTTTTTCTTTTATAAAAGAATAAATAGTTTACAAATTTTAACTTTGAAATTATCACAGTGTAAAAAGTATTTGAAAATTATATAAATATTATATGACTAAAGAATGTATATTTTAAAACATTACATTTACTACCCAGTTTGTATGATTATCTCGTATTCTATTCCAATTTATGTTAGTGAGATATATAAAGGCATGTTTGAACACATTTAACAGACTTCTCAGTCAAACTGAGATAAAAATATTATACTGCACATTTGCAGGTGTAAGATCCTCATCTTTGAAGAAAAAATTGAACAAATAATAATGTTTAGACAATGATTATCATAAATGTGAAAATTTTGAACTAAAATGTTGTCTTTGATATAAATGCAAATAAAAAGGATGATAATCAAAAACACGTCAATTTTGAATTAAATATAAAATGCTTTAACGATTTTCTCTATAAATCTCCTTTGATTTTGGCCTTGGTCTTGCTACGGAGATAAATTAATTGTCCAATGAAAATGATGTATATATATATAGATAGATCATATATATAATAGAGCAGGTTGACTTTAAGGCTGTTGGCACGCTGAATGATTTAGAAATCCTAGTCTGGCACACTGTTTAGCAAAAGGTTGCCGACCTATGTGTTAGAAAAAAAAACTTCGCCAAGGGAAGATCACAAGAGACATTTAACTTCAGTAGACCAAGCGTTTACTCGTACAATGACCCTTATAAACAATATTTTAAATAGATTAAAACACAACAATGGATGAGACCGGCCTTCAACGTGGTACGCTCCCAACCAAGTAGTTAGCTTAGGTTAAGTAGGTCAAGTTTCGACTCCTACAAAAATTAGTATTGTTAACCAACAAAAAAAAACTATTTGAAAAGAATGAATCGATTTTCGAGGTCAGTTTAAGGTTTACGAGAAAATATGCAATCATTCAAGCGTAATATACAGAAAAACTTTTCCCCAATCTCCAACCCCTATATACTATAGCGCCCTCACCACTCCCCACCCCCGCCCCCTTCACTCCTCGGATATTATTAAACGCTTCGATGAATGGAAATCCAATCTGTTATTTAAAAAAGACAAGAAAGAGAAACAGCGAAGAAAAATAAAAAGATCAATAAAAAAAAGGGCCACAAGGAAGAATGAAGCGTACGAGAGATGCTGGCGTGAGGAATGTGCTCACAGCTTCTGTAACAGCTGGAAGCTTACTTACTCTCTCTCTCTCTCTCTCTCTCTCTCTCTGTCTCTTTCAATCTATCTCTTGCACTTTCTTTCTCGTTTATCAAAAACTCTTTCTTTTCTCTGTTGGGTTTTATATTGTTTTTTCTCTTTATCTAATTCTCTTTTCTCTCTATTTTATTCTATCGTCTTACTCTAGTTTAATTTTTATTTTATTCTTTCTTCTATTTCTATTTTGGTCTTTCTTTCTTTTCTTCCCCTCCTCTTTTTTTAATTTTACGTTGGTGAGCGCGAGGACAATTAAATATTAAGAATTCCGATTACCATTAATGTAAACAAACATTTGTTACACAAAGAATGTTTGGCTTAAAGAACACGGATTTATATACAGTTACAACAGGGACATAACTTACGAATAGACAAATAGCTCAGACAGACAGATATGTAGATAGATAGATAGATAGATAGATAGATAGATAGATAGATAGATAGATAGATAGATAGATAGATAGATAGATGGATAGATGGATGGATGGATGGATGGACTGACGGACGGACGGACGGAACGTCCGACAGACAGACAGATATATAGATAGATAGATATATAGATAGATAGATAGATAGATAGATAGATAGATAGATAGATAGATAGATAGATAGATAGATAGATAGATAGATAGTCGTAGACTTCAAGATCTTTATGTGTGAAGACAAATAGAAAACATTTTCTGAGAAGGTGTTTTGAAAATTAATTAGGTCAGCAAAACCAAACTAAAAATGGAGAGTTTCTGCAACTTCACTCATTCGGGGTTTTTGTTTTACTGGCTGTTGAAATAGCATTTTGTGCGCATGTGCGTTTGTTTGTTAACGCGCGCGTGTGTATCAGTGTGTGAGTGTGTACGATTTTTTTACACGGTGGAATTTTGTGGGGATTTATTGGTAAGGCGTGCGAGCGTGAATCCGTGGTGCGTGATTGGTTGAGTGAGTCACGTGACCTCCCGTCATATAAGCATGCATTGGGAGTTGATTGGGAGTTGATTGGGAGTTGATTGGGAGTTATCTTCACAAATCTAGAAATGTATAAAAGTAAAGTACTCGTCGAATCAAATGGATCATAGGGCCGATGAAGCAGCATTCACAAGTTTCTGTGGCCATGGCGTACTAGGGGATGTGTGGCCAGCACAAAGCCCAGCCGCTTTTACTTTACCCCGCCAAATGTCAGGTACCCATCGGAGGTGGGTAGACTCAGGGACACCCTCAAGTCCCGGGAACAAATCCTAGCCTTCACCGGGATTCCAACCCGGCACCTTCGGTACGCCAGTCGAACGCTACCGTGCCCCCATACGGATAAGCGTAGGACGCAATAATCTTCTTTATGGCCCTTTTTATTTGCCTTTAATTGTCCATGTTTGGATTGTGTTGGGACTGAGCTAACACTGGACGCTATGAGTCTTCAGATTTCTCATTTCTCGACTTCTTCTTTATAGCGTTATGGCAAGAGTGAGCCAATGAATTGATTCATGACTCGATTCGTTGAGTCAATGAAAAGAAGTGAGGGGAGGACGGTGTTTCACATACAGTAGTCTATTGGGCTGCGTGATTCGGAAAGGATAAGTGGGATGAGATAGCGGGTGTTACCACAACTATATACAGCGGAGAGAGAGGAGAGGTTGGATGGGGATACAGAGAAGAGTTTCGGTGAGCTAGAAGATAAAGATAGAAAGATATTTTAACTTAGTCAGTCAGAAATAGACACATATTGACAGACGTGTACAGAAATATGTGGGTAGTTGGGTTAGGTTTGGAGATATGAAAATAGACAGAGAGAGATAGTCGAAGAGGAAAGAAAAACGTGATATAGATAAAAATATAAACAGGTAGAAAGCTAATTGAATAAGTGGATAGCCAGCCAGCTAGCCAGACAGATAGATGGCTGGATTGATAAATATTTTTTTTAATGTTGATAGCTATATAATGATAAATAGTTTGCATATAGACAATTATTAGAGACAAACAGATACATAGTTACATGGGTGATAGATAGACAGGCAGATAGAAAAAATAGACAGACAGATATTCATATGATAATGACAGACAGACAGAGATAGACTGATAGATAGATATATTTATAGACATAAGACACAAACAGATAGACAGAGAGATAGACAGATAGATATATTGACATACAGACACAGACAGATAGTTATACATGTTACTATTGACCACTAATACTGCTTCTATTGAGGATGACCACAGTCCGATCGGTATATCGGAAGAACTTAAAGACCCGCGGGCTACCCAAAATCGCAGGAAGCGATATTCTCTTTTTTTTTCCTTATATATGTTCTTGACTGACCGAGAGTGGACATGACTGGGACTAGAAAATGGTCAATACCACCAGTCCAGTCAACAGACCTCCATGTTTGGTCAGCAAAATAAAAAAAAAAAAAAGAATGTTCAAAAAGAAAACGTTCATCTCGTTGTGTTGACGTTTCTTGTCTCCCACGTGGTCGGTCACCCCAGGACATGCGCACACACTCTGGATTCCAATTCCCACAGCTCTCTCAAACCGGATGTAGATTTTTTTTCGGCGGGGGAAATAAGTTGGCGTGAAAAGTTTGAGTTTTTTTCTAAAGTTAGTAAACGACCATCAATGTTTTTTTACTAATCTCCCTTTCCTCGTTTATTTCTTCAATATTTTTTTGTGTCAATAATGATTCTCTTTATTTAGATCAAATCTATTCAAACGACGTCTAGGCCTACATGCTTCATCCTCTTCTACTTGTCTTACACAATTATGTATTTGTATTTCTGTCTCTCTCTCTCTCTCTCTCTTTCTACCTCATTATTTCTATTCCCTCCCTTTCTACCTTCTACTCTTTCTCTCTCTTTTGTTTTATCTTTTTTTTTTTTAATCTAGAACTAGCATCTTTACTCTCTTCAAATATTTTTTTTCTATCTTTCTTTCTCACTCTTTATTCATTTCTCGCTTTAATTAACTCTTTCTCTCACTTTATCTTTATTTACAACTCTTTTCTCTCTCCCCCACCCGCCATTATTTTACAGCGTTTTTTGTTTGGGGGGTAATACATTACAAGGTCATCCCCGTTTCACCCCCCTCCCCCATATTCAACTTTTCCGTTCGCCCATTTCTCTCATCACCACCATCGTTTCTCGTGCGCCCCCCCCTCCCCCAATCGTCAGCGCTTCAATTCCACGGACATTACTTTGAGACTTTTTTTTCTTTACTTAACGCCAATTTACCCCCCCCCCCTTTGCCCCTTCTCCCAAAAACCTAGCTTCTAGACATATTGCACATTTCTTCTTACCCATCACAGGCTCCGCCCCTTTTTACTCACACAAGGGCATCCATCTCTTTAAATGTTGAACGTTGAACGCTATAAAATATTGAAACTTCTATTCTTTCTATCTCCTAGTTTCATTCTATATAGATATAGATCTATCTTTATTTCTTACTCTAATTCTATTTGCATCTAGCTTTATTTGTTTCTAGAAATAATTCTCATAATGGCACTGTCAATAGCTCTCTTTTTTAAACTTTTTATTTCTTACGACCAATTACACTGTGTCTTTCAGCCATTCCAACGTTTGTTCGCCGTCTGTCTCTTGCTATCTCTGTCTCTTTTACTATCAACATCTCACGGTTTCTCCCTTCTTTCCTTCTCATTATACGTACTTCTTTATCCCTCCTCGTTTTACTCCTTACGTTTACCACTCTCTCTCTCTCTCTCTCTCTCTTATATTTTCTATCAAATATTATCAACAAAAATGTTCTGTTTTTCACTTTTTTTTTCTCCCTCTCTCACTCTCTCCGTTTCTTCATTAACTAAGACCCCGACCCTCGGCCCCCACCCCTCCGCCCCCACCCACCCATGTCCAACGTCATCCTACATCAACAGCTAATATTAAGAAACAAAAAAAAACAAAAATTCAATTGGAAACATTCACAAGACAAATCACAACTTGTCAATCAATTTCATAATAATAATTTTAAAAAAAGAACAATACTTCTCTCCCTTTCCATTTCAACCCTGAACTGCCTTGTCTGTCCTTTTTCTGATTGTCCATGGACCTCATTTTCATTTTAGCCCCGCCCCATATTTTATTTACAGTTTTTATTAGTAATTTTCTTCTTTAAGTGAAAATATTTATTTTCCTCACCCTTTCCATATAATGTCCCGTATCTGCAAGTCTTATGTGACCTAATTAATTTACAGGTCCTCTTCATCCATTTCCTGGCGATTTAATCACCATCACCCCTCCCTTTCTTCCTCACCTCACCTCACCCCCAACCTCACACACACAATCACTCTCTGTCAGTCAATCAGATGAATGAGAGAAAAGGCGAGAGAGAGAGAGAGAGAGAGAGAGAGAAAGAGGTAGAGAGAAAAAGAGAATTTAGAAGAATATCGGGTGTAAACATCTGAACAACAACATGGGCCGCTACTCCTGTCAACACAAGAAGGCAGGAGGGGAGGTAACACGCAACTCAATAATGGACAACAAAAGAAAAAAAAACAGTCTTGGATGGGTTCCGTGCTTGTTGTTATCTCCCTTACGTATCTATTTTTAGCTTGGGCTGCCTCCATTTTTCACATCGCCATTGTTAGTTTTCAATAATCAATAGTTCAATCAGGAGGGTGAGTCGGGTGAGTGTGTGTTTCCGTGTTGGGGGTGGGTGGGGGGGGGGTGATGAATATAATCTTTCTCCCCAATCCCCACCGGAACCCCTTCCTATAATTCTGCGATTAGATTCGTGACTATAAATATAACTCAGTATATAGATCTAGCTCACGTGAACTATGTTCCAACAACATGCGACACGGTGGCCGACTGGGTTCGAATCCTGGTGCAGGCTAAGATTTTTTTTCCTAGGGACTTGAGGGACTCCCTGAGTCTACCCAGCTCTGATGGGTACCTGACATTAGTTGGGGGGTAAAGTCAAGGCGACTGGGCATTGTGCTGGACACACATCCCCTAGTATGCCGTGGTCACATAAACTGTGATCAGTTTTGTCCTAATGGTACTTTACTATATGACAAAATGAAGAAAAAAAGGATGTTTTTTTTAAACTTAATATATCAATTCGCGCGTAATTATTTTGTGTTCAAGTGGATTAAATCATGTATGGTCTAACTTTCTATTTAAACTTATTTATAATATATTATTAATCTATATTTAGAGTAGACCTATATATATATATATACATTATTTTCATTATTACTATTATCTTTTTTTATTGTAATAAGTTTGCGAAATAATCTTCGGACAATATTTCGGTTGCCATTGCAGATCTGACCACGTGGATAAAGGGAGGAAACAAAAAAGCGGAAGTTCTAGGTAGACCCACAAAGGGTTGCGCCATCTAGCGTTCCATGGACGCTTAAATAAAACTCTGGCTGTGAATGATAATGTTCGCCATTTTGAATATTCATACTTAATTGTGAAATTCTGCCAAAATCTGGAAAATTAAATGTTATTTATTTAATTTATATATTTATGTATATTGAATCTCTGCAAGTTATGTTCAGAAAGTATTATATTCCTTGTTTGCGGGAGAACTTGCCCTGTTGGCAGTAGGAGGTCATTGGTGTGTTGGGGGGAGGGGGGGGCGTTGGTTGTACGGTTCAACGGGATGCAGTTCGGAATGTGGCTACTCCGAAGACCCCAGCGTATTCATTACCAGTAGCTTCTTGAGGACACTTCGACTCCAGGACTTGTCCAGCTCTCGTCCCAGTGCTACCCTTCCCATTGACTGGCTTGCCTCCTGTGTCAAGAGGATGAGAGAGAGAGAGAGAGAGATAAAGAAGGGGAGAGACGGGGGAAGAACTCTTTTATTTGGCTTAGGAGGGTGGGAGCTGGGGGAGTGTGGAGACGCGCCCTCTTCATGGTGGCTTTCGTGTGAGTGAGCGTTACGTAATGAGGCGCGGTCGAGTGCTCAAGAGGTTCGGGGGGTGAAAAGGGAGTGGCGTAAAGTAGAAGAGATATCGATATTTGAAGAGAGAGAGAGAAAGAGAAAGAGAGTGGAGAGAATTGTGATGGGAGGAAAACATGAGCACGCATGTGTGTTAAAAAGGGAGATAGACAGACAGAGGAGATTGGAGAGAAAGAGAGACTGAACCAAAGTGAATACGAAAACTTTATAATGGAAGTAGGAAAAAAATGGAGGAAACAAGAGAGGGGGGGGGGGGACAATCGTGGCTGGATCTGATGTATGGACACGTGACTCCAACAATCAGATCAGAATGAAACGGTGATAGAAGGTAACCCCAGATACACACGACCTGTCACTCACTGTCCTTGACCGCTATACTTAAAGAACATGGACAGTGTCTGATTGTGTCTATTGACAGTGTCTAATTGTGTCTGTTTACAGTGTCTAATTGTGTCTTGGGACATTATCTAACTGTGTCTAATTGTGTCTATTGACAGTTTCTAACTGTGTCCTTGGACATTATCTAACTGCATCTAATCGTGTCTTTGGACAGTGTCTGTGTCTTTGGACAGCAAGTAAGTCTACGGACAGTGACCAGATGTGTCTATGAACTCGTGTGTCTACGGTCTAGGGACATCGTCTAAATGTGTCTTTTGACATTAGTAAATTGTATCAAATGTACAATCTGTTCTTCAAAAAAACTATTATCGCAACTTTGTTCTGTATTGCTATACTTTACATTCTTCATTTCCCAATCAATACATATTTTAGCTAAAAGTCTATAGGACTTCTTCTTTAGTAAAACCAACTGTCGCTAACTAGTCAACTTGTATTTTTTTGTCTGTTTGGTTGGATTAGGGTAGAGGATAGGGGGGGGGGGGGGTTGGGGAGTAAAGCTGACATCATTTGTTTTTCTACTCTTTTGGAAATTATCTCTGCGAGTCCCCCCCCCCCTCCCTCCTCTCCTCTTTAACCTGATGGAGTCTATTATTCTTAATCGCCTTCCCCCCCTACCCTACCTCCCCCACACACACACATACACCTCACATCTCACAGGGCCCATGCACAGCTCATTACTTACGACATGCCCAGCAGATTACCAAATTATTCCGATGGCTCCCGCCCTCCCCCCCCCCCTCCCAAACCCCCTTCACCCATCAATCCGAAGCCCCCGCCTACCCCGTCCCAAGACCGACCCCTCCCTCCCCATCTCTTTCTTGCTTGTTAATCGATACAGTGCTCCGTCTCTCTCTCTCTCTCTCTCTCTTGTAAATCAGAACTTAATAGACATGTCCCCCCCCCCCCCTTTTTGTGTTAGCTCTGCCTGCTAATATCACTTATGGCACTGTTTCATAATTGTGTAAAGGGCAGATGACGTTCTTGTTTCAGACCTTTGAATTTTGAATAACTTGTACAGACAGACATAAAGACAGACAAAAATACAGACAGACAGACAAAAAGACAGACAAAAAAAACAGACAGACAGAAAGACAGACAAAAAAAACAGATAGATAGACAGACATACAAAACGACATATTGATTCAGCCTTTTTTTTCTATTGAGACCTCCCCCCCCCCCACACTTCCACCCCCACCCCCCTAAAAAAAAAGTAGAAACTAGAAACATAGAAATATTTTCTTAACCCAAAACCCTTCGTTTGCATATTCAATGTAATCTTTTTAAGTTTACCCTCACAACGCCAAAATAGGATCACGTGGAAAGCATACGATGCGAGTACATCGGGGTTTCCCGGTTTAATTAAAGACACAGCCGGTTCTTCCCGTTCAAATCCCTACATTCAATGAAGAGAAAGAAAAAAATATGAAGAAAATAAAACTTTTTTTTTCCTCCACTGAAGTTTCAATGAAATTTTTTTTTTGTGTGTGGATCAAACATGCACACACCTCTTTTTTTTTATAAATCCAACCTTCTATGGAACAACAGAGTTTGGCGATGGAAGAGAAGATAAAAGGAAGAAGAAAGAAACGAATGAGGTGAACGAAAGGAAGAAACAATAAATAACGAAATCTATCTGTGAGGAGGTTTGATATATCTGGGGCCAGGAAAGGACCAGGTCTGCAGATCGGAAGTGCATTTACCCAGATGTACCCGGTGCGCCATTTTATATTTTTCTGTTTTCCATTTTGGCTGTTTATGCTCCGGGGGGGGGGGGGGGGGGTTAGGGGGGGGTTAGGGGTGGGGGAGGGGTAAAGGGGGAGAAGGGGAGTTGCGATCGCTTGGTCGTTCGTGTTGAAAGAATTTTATACGCAGAACGACGGGCATTCTTGCTAGTAAAAAAACATTGTTTGTGTACGTATGTGAGTGTGCGTGTGTATGTATGTGAGACTGTATGAGTACGTTCCAGACACGAGGGCGAGGCGAGTCGAATGTATGTGCAGTATGACCAGGGGCATGGGAGATGGGGGGGCGTAAGTAAACTGACCAGCAAAGTAATGATGAAGTCCAGAGGGCGGAGGAAAGGCGCCAGGGAGCTGGGAAAACGATGAGTGACGGCAAGTTGAACGGGCAAGGGGGGTGGGGATAGAGGGGGTACGAAGAGGTTCAACAGTGAAATATGCAGCCCTTAATTTTGTTTTCTCCCCACCCCTCCCCTTTCCGACATTTTTCCCCATTTCTCCTCCCATGGGTATTATATCTTACGCCGCCAGGTGGCGAGAGTAAATGGATAGGTAGGATAGAAAGACAAAACAAGGAAAGAAGACGTAAAAAAAAACAAAAAAAAAACTAACTGACCAGCGAGGTCTCAGTATCGGATAACGGCCACTAGGGAAAGCGAAGCACGGGGCTACGGACGTGCTATTGTTGGACCGAGACACTGATCTCACCCCCATCTCCCACTTTAGCTCACCGTAGCTAAAAACCCTACCCACACACCTTACCCCCCCCCCCCCCCGCTTATTTTCTCGACAGCCCCCATCAACACGCGGGCGTATCCTCCGTGGCCACGGGATGATTCGGGAAAGGAGTGGGGTGTGTATGGGAGGGGGGGAGGGGGCGCTATTGTATCTAGACAGCAGATTGAAATTTAAACCACATTTTTTTACTTTCTCGAGGAGTGAAAAAAAGCAAGATGTAAGGGGGAGGGGGGGTAAATGATGGCGGAAAAGCTGAGTAAAATGTATCCAGCGTATCCAATGGGCGGGAGGGTGCCTGTTTGTCTTTTTTACGCCCCCAAATTGTTTGTCTTAGCTTATCCAATGGGCGTTCTGGTGCTTTCCCCCTCTGGACATAAAAAGAAGTACCTGGGAAAGCGCTCATTTGAATCTGTGGCGCCTTCTTTATGGAACAGCCTACCCCAGACACTGAGAGAATTTGAGAGAATGTATGCATGCCTTACATACCAATGCATCTGCCACTGCAATTTATGCCAAGAGCGCACTGAGCATGCTAAATTTAATAACATGGATAAAAGCGCTATAAAAATGTCCATTATTGTTATTATTATTAATGCGAGATGGAGTTAAAATCCTCCAGCAAAGAAACAAGCAAACAAAACAAACGAAAGTTGCGGAGGAATTTCGAAAGATTTTTAGACAGAGCGTGCAGTCTCGACATAGCGTTATGTGGGCGCCCCATCGTCGTAGACGCCCTGGAATAGAATTGTGCATGGGTGCACAAGAAGCTCCCAAACAGAAAAAGAACCACGCACAATAAAAGAAAAAAAAAGCAACATTAATTAGGTCTATAAAAAAGGGGTCTATATTTAGACTATATGAAGGGAAATACAGGGAATGGATTCTATATCAATAGTCTATAATATATGGTCGAATAAAAATGTGTCTTTATGAGCAGTTGTGGTTTAGAAGGTTTTATTTAAAGGTTAGATATGAAGGGGGTCTATATAAATGGGTTCTGTTTACAGGCTATAGACAAAAGACCCTACATAAATGTTTGTATATACAAGTTAGAGCAAGGGATTACAGCGCCCATGCACACGCATAATGAATATAATGTAATCATGATAGGATGATAAGCTCGTTACTATTGACAAGTCTTAACGATTATGCGTGCATAAAAGGTCACAAATAAGAAAATTTCCGGTCTTATTCGATCATTTTCTTCGAAACATGTCTGTGTGCTACGTTACTGGTTGTACGAAAATATGTATAGAATTAAATTTTATTTCATTTCCAAAAGATGGCGCCAAAAGAAAACGATGGATTGTGAATGTCAGATTTGAAGAATCACCTATTTATAATCCCTTAACTAATTGCTTAATGCAAAAGAATTTTCGTGTTGTTGTTTTTTTATAAATCTCCGCATTGTGTTTTTAAATACCAAGGACGCAACTCTTGACTAACTAATTTTATAAACAAAAGCTAAATTTAAACAAACGCGAATAACACTTTGAGCATTAATTATCGCCGACTCAATTTTGATGTTAAAAACGGATTCCTCATAACTAATCTTGTAGCCGTTGTATATTTTTAAAAGACCAGAACTGGCTGTCGATGTTGAAATCAATTGTCAAACAGCACCAAAAGTCCAAAAGCATGGTTTTTGTTTACGAAAATGGCGGTAACATTTCACAGGAAGTTTCACGATCATTACAGTTCAAAAGGTCACACCTAATTAAGACTTGTCAATAAGCATGTGATGACTTGAATGAAGTGCAAAGCAGTTAGAAAATCAGGGGAGGTAAATCCGAATCGTAGTCGTTTTAGTAACAATAATTTCAGTGGGAGTTACCTTCCCTTAATTTTTCTTTTAATCGTGTTTTTTGGTCCTATGTTTTAGTGCGTGTTGGTGTGTTGGTGGTAGGTGCGTGCTAAAGAGAGAGAGAGAGAAAGAGAGAGAGAGAGTGAGAGAGAGAGAAAGAGAGAGAGAGAGAAAGAAAGAGAGAGAGAGAAAGAGAGAGAGAGAAAGAGAGAGGGAGGGGGGAGAGAGAGAAAGAGAGAGAGTGAGAGAAGGCGAGAGTATTAGGAGGCCAGCAGTTACAAGAGTGTTAACCAGATGCCATCAAAGGGGTGAGGCGGGAAATCTAATAACACATGCTCACGACATTGGGACCAAGGGCAGAGAGGGTCCACTGTCAGTTGTACTTGTTTGACCTTCTCCTGAGACCAAACACGACCTCAAAAAAAAAAAAAAAAAAAAAAAAGGGCAGAAGTTAAAAAATGGATCCCAGATTAAAAAAAATAAAAACTTCAATAAATCCCAGGGACTCACATCACACCATCCGAAAGCGTAAGCGAAATAATAACAAATTAAAGGGGAATAATCTATAGGGGAGGTAACCAGTAGAATTATTTTTTTTACAATAGTTTATTTTCTTGTTAGAATTAAGGTAAAGGGAGAGGACCTCTTTATTGTGTGTGTGTTCTTTTAATCTCCGCCCTGTCTTAAGGATTTATCGTTCTTTCTTTTATCGTGGGTTAGAGTTATTCTCCCTTGAGTAAAGTGCGGGAGGTTCGCTGGATGGTTAGTCATGGAGAAAGCAAGATGCTGCTGGCTTTGATGAGCAGTTTAAATGGTATACGTTACTGCTTGATATCTGTTTAGTGTTTGAGCATTAGGTGCGGTAATGGCGTTATTATTGTTGATATGTTATTACATCAGGTTGCCTCATTAAAAGCTCAGTTTTCAGATCATACCACCAACGACGAACACTTACATTTGGGTCATTACATAATGAACGAACATATCAAGTTTTTACATTAGGTCATTACATAATGAACGAACACATCAAGTTTTTACATTAGGTCGTTACATTGAGAGATAACTCTTCGAACACGGTGGGCCGTAAAATCATTCAATTTGGTAATTACATAAGGAATTCACACCTAGTCATCAAATTGAGTCAAAATTTCATTACATCGGGTAATTACATATTCATATTTTCACCGTAATCATATAGACTGCTGTACAGAATACGCTTCCCCCGTTGTTCTCAACAATGTCCCATTATATTGTATTAATTAATAAATCTATTATATGGATCACGTGATACTACAAACGGACCAATGGGAGATCTGATATCATTTAATTTCCACCAATGGGGAAACGCCGATTTACGATATATTATTCGTGGATGTGTTTTTCGTGTGTGTGTGTGTGTGTGTGTGTTCGTTTCGTATTTGCTTTGAAAACCTTTCAGATGGAGACCACCCCTGGAATTTCATCCCCTGTTTGGCTTACGTGTAGTCTTATCAGATTCACGGAAAATCACGAGGCCATGGAGTGCTCCGAACTGTGATAAACATGAGGTCTCTCGCTGCTCCGTTGTAGATCATACATGTTATAAATTGTAAAGAGAAATAGAGAAAGAGAATTAAGAAAGGAACAAAAAAGATGACTTCACGCTATTCTGCTACGACTATATTTCACCATTTCCATGATTAAAACCATCTTCCATTTTCAATATCATTTCCACCCCATTTTGTTTGGGTTTCTTTTTGTTTAGTGGTTACCATGGTAACATGGGGAGATAAGGCGAACCCAACGCACAAGGTGAAAGGGGGAGAGACAATTTGGCTAATGTGCGATAACTGCAGACAAAACATTTTGGTTAGCAAGAGTACTGGGTAAAAAGTCAACAGTTGGCGATTTCTAGTCTGCCTAACAAGCGAGGGATGGTCGGGAGGGGGGGGGGGGGGCTAAGGGGTGTGGGGAGGATTAAGGGGTGGGGGGGGGGGTCATGGCACGTGGGTGATGGATAGCCATCTTCTGGATGGTGAATAACGAGCAGAGCTACAATGGCAAAATATCTAAATAACACTTTTTTTTCGGTCGAGTTGGGAAAGAAAGCGAAACAAAGACCATTAGAAGCGAATTCGCGATAATCAAACGATATATTTATCTAATGGGAGGTAAGCGATTGCCCGTGGACAAGGTAAACGCAATCGGTCAATAAAATTGTAGTGCGCAAGATGTGAGATATTCTCGACATTTGTGGGGGAGGGGGGGATTTGGGGGAAGGGCACTGGCTCCCAGCGGGCGTACACCACCACGCCGCGATGTAATTACCACTCAAGGGAATAGATATTACTGGCTATAAATGTCGTAGTCTCGTAAAACGCGTCAAGGTCGTAAAAACGCATGAAAGTCAGGAAGACTCGTAAAAAGTCCACGTAATGGCACATATTCCATAGAGTGATAGCCTTAGCTGTCCTTTATATAGGACAGATAGAACGTAGGGCTCACCAGTTTGAAAGTGTGGCTTGCACAACACTCACCATATAAGACCAACGTATGTACTAGTTTAACAAATAAAAACATAAATAATTATAACAGTACACGTATAATGTCAATACTATATAGCAAGTATAGTTATATTAAGGCGGGTTATGAAAGAACGTTTACAATTTCATCAGCAAACGTAAGATTTTCTAGCAGATGTAAAAGTGAAGGAGAAAAAAAAAGAAAAGAGTAATCGAAAATTGAAACGGGAATATATATATTTTTTTTAAATGGTGGCGAAATAAAAATTTCGTAGAATGAAAGTGATCTCTGGGTTAGAAGAATTCTGACAACACAGACAAAAGGAAGGAGGGATGGAGTGCTGGGTGAGATGGGGAGGGCTGGGAGGAGGATGGGGAGATACGGGTGAAAACTGCAGACGGAAAGTTATCTTCCCCCCCCCCCCCCCCCCGCGTTTATTCTACACTCCCCTTCTTTTTTTGAGAGCAAGCCCGGAAAGAATAACTTACCCCGAAGGCCGGTATTGTTGCAGAGGTCACTTTGAGAGAACTCGAGGAGAGAGAGAGAGTGGAAGGGAGAGAGGAGAAAGAGGGAGGGAGAGAAGAATGATAAATGAGTATTTAGAATAGGAAAAAAAAACGATATATATTTTTTTAAAAACCTACTCATAAAACCAAGGGGAGGGAAAAAAGGGTGGTAACCCATGTCTTGATTGTTATCAACACAAGGGGAAAGAATTCTAGAGGCCTTCATGTAAGATTGCTAAAAAGGATATTGACTTTGAGTAAGGGGGGGGGGGGTGTGAGCGGGAGACTGTAGTTGTGTAGATTGTCAAAAGTGTGACAATTTCTTTCTAGAACATTCCAACACGCTCGATGTAAAATAAAAAAAAAAAAAAAAACAAGTATTTATTTTTACAAATGTTGTTCTCTCCCCTTTTTGCGTTGTTTTTGTGTTTGGCCTTCGTGTTGTTTTAGTTCGGCACAAAGAAACACAACTATAATATAGGGCACAAATCTTCGGGTTCGTAAGGGCAAAAGAAAAAACCTGAGTTGGCAAGTTCCTATTTAGTTATCTTTCCCTGAATCCATCCATCACATGAGTTCGCAAGGGGGAGACAAATAATATGGTGAGGGTTGTTGTTTTTTTAGGACTTAACTGCATGATCTCCCTTCCCTTCTTTATTTTTCTAGTGATCGTGTGTGTCTGTGTGGTGTGTATTAGCGTGTGTGTATAAGTGTAGTGTATATGTGTGTATTTGTGTGCGTGTAAATGTAGTGTATGTGTTTGTATAAGCTTTTGTGTATTCGTGTGCGTATGTGTCGTGTATATGTGTGTATGTGTGTGCCTATAAGTGTAGTGTATGTGAGTGTGCAAGTGTGTGTATATGTGTAGTGTATATGTGTGTATTTGTGTGTGTATATATGTTCTGTATATGTGTGTCTTCACATGCTTACACTATTGATATCTTGAAAGTGGGGAGAGGGGGGGGAGAATATGCTAATCACGCAGTAGAATAATGGAGGTGTTTGGGGGAGGTGGAGAGGGCGTATGATAAGTTCTCTCAAGTACAAGAGAGGTGGTGGGGGTGCGGCGGGGGTGGTGGAGGGATGGAGTGAATCGAACGTACGATGGTTCCATAAACAAACGAGAGAAAGTGAGATGGCCGAAGTGAATTCCTCGGGTAATGGTAATAGTAAGGGTCAAAGGTTGACATCCAACCATCAATAAGGTTATTTGCTCTTTGGCTCGAAACGGTGTCGTATAGAAATTTGCTTCTTTTATAGTTTATTAGGGAGGTGTCAATAAAAGCATCCCCGTCACACCAATATGATCTATAAGGCATTCACAAGTTTCCGTGTCTACTGCCTACTAGGAGATTGTGTGGTTATCGCAATCCTCAACTGCCTTTACTTTCCCTTGACTAAATGACAGGTATCCATCAGAGCTGGGATATACTCAGTGACACCCTCCAAACCCCATCCTTCAACGGGATTCGAATTCGAGAACTTCGGTACTCTAGTCTAGCGTGCTGCCATTTCGGGACGTAAATACATGTAGATTGTAGGTCATCGATAGTCACGATAGAAACAGACTTTGGTACAGATGTACTTTAGACTTTAGAACCCACCTTCACTTCCCTTTGCTACTTAGAGCTTTTCGTATTATATTTGAAACTGCAATCTGTATATCTCCCATCTCCACACAGTCCCCTACACTACATTCATTTTTTTATTGTTAATCCTAATTAATCTTCAGAGGCAACCGAGCCCACACACCTCTCCCTGATACACACACACAAAATACCAAAAAAAAATAGAAAAGAAAGTTTTTTTTTTAAAGTTTAAAAAAAAGGATGGGGAGGTAACATCGTTAACAGACGTTTCGATTATTTCCCTTGGCTATCATGTAGCTAAAAGAAAACGAAATCGGCGATTAAAACAGGTGAAAATTTACGACCAGTTGCTAGCTTTTTAAAGTGTTGTCGTTCTTGTTGTTTTTTTATGTCTTCCTCCAGATGGAGATAATGCAACTTTAAAAGGAACAACTTTGGAAAGAGAGAGAGAGAGAAACTAAATGCAAAAGGGAAGAATTTTATCTTTTTTTTTAATCTTTTTCTTTTTTTAGCAATGAAATAACATTTATTATTCTTTTGGTCTTTTTGTTTGTATTATTTTAAAAATGATAAAATTGTTATTGCAAACGTCAGGTTTATCAACAAAGAAAAGTGGTAATAATAACCGCGTCATAGAGACAATATGAAAATATTTTGGGGTGATTGTTTTCAATAAAAAAAACAACAACAACATTGCCTCCCTTTGGTTCAAAGTCGCCAAAAAATAAATAATAAGAAGAGTATAGACATGGGCATGCAGTGTCCAGCTCTGAACTATCTTAGCTTATACATTACAGACGCTACTTCTATAAAGAAGATTATTGTGTCCTACGCTCATCCGTGACCTGAGGCTAGTCTTGCATTTTTATTAGTGTTTTTAATGATGTTAAGTTACTGATTTTCCTGGTTTGTTCAGGTAACCCATTCCATGCCCAGATTTGCCCTTCTAGTGTTTTTAGGTTAAAGATGAATGGAAGGATCAACCATCTTTTTTTTTGTTGTCATAATCGTCTTTTCAAAATGGATTATAGATATCTATATCTAATATATCTATATCTGATGCAAGCTTGCCAATAGCTAGGTCTATTTTGTGTGTGTGAGCTTTTTACATGAAAGGCAGTTATATGTTGTTGTTGTTGTTGACAAATGAAACAACATAAACCAGTTATTTCAAAACATACATGCACAAATACATACACACATACACACTTACATAAATACACACACATACAAACATATAGCTTACAATCTCACAAGACACACAGATGAAACACAGTCTGGTAGAATTTGTCGGCACGCTGTGAAAAATGATTTCAAAATATCCCAACATATTCTACTGTAAGAGTGCACGTGTGTGCGCGCGTGTGTTTATCGGGATGATTTAGTATGTGTGTGTGTGTGAATGTGCTTGTGTATGTTTGTATGTGTGTGTGTCCCTCTGTCCGTTTCCAAAAAGAGATTTTCATTATCGATAATACCGGATCCAATCGTGCAGAAAATTGCAATCATCAAGAAAACTGTCAATGAAAAATAGAAAACCTTAACCCGCTCCTACCTCTCCCCTAAAAAAACAACAATTCAAGTATGTATTGACAGTGTCATTTCTTTTTGTTAGAGTGATCTCCCGTTTGAGTCACTCTTATCTTTCTATTCTATCCCACCCCGAAACCCAAACCAATTGGAACAAGAAGCCATTCTCTTATTTCATTGGGTTTTTGGTCTTTTTTGTTGTTGTTTGTTTGTTGTAGATGTGATGGTGTATGGTGTATGGTGTGTGGTAGTGTGGTGGTGTGGTGTATGGTGTATGGTGTGTGGTGTATGGTGTTTGGTGTGTGGTGTATGGTGTGTGGTGTATGGTGTGTGGTGTATGGTGTGTGGTGTATGGTGTGTGGTGTATGATGTGTGGTGTATGGTGTGTTTTGTATGGTGGACGTGGTGTTCGGAGGACGGTGGCCGAGCAGCGCGTTTGGCTGTCGTACCAAAAGGCCCTGGGTTCGAAGGTAAAAGTAAAGGCAGCCGGCCACACATCCCCTAGTAACCAGAAACTGGTGATCGCCGTTTCACCGGCCCTAGGATCAATTCGGTCCGAGGGTTTTTTTACGTGGTGTTCACCATATACCCAGTGGTGGTATACTCGGTGTGTGTGGTATGTGTAATTTGTCATGGTACCTTGTTTGATGTGCTCGAAATGTGACAAGTTTCGTAATGTGTGAGCAGCGTGGTGTATTGGTGTGGTATACTCGCGAGGTGAATTCGTGTGGTGCACAAGTGTGGTGTATTCGAGAGGTGTACTCGCGTGGTGTACTCACCAGGGCTGTGGAGTCGGAGTCGAGGAGTCGGGGGACATTTTGGGTACCTGGAGTCGGAGTCGAGGAGTCGGGGGACATTTTGGGTACCTGGAGTCGGAGTCGAGGAGTCGGGGGACATTTTGGGTACCTGGAGTCGGAGTCGAGGAGTCGGGGGACATTTTGGGTACCTGGAGTCGGAGTCGAGGAGTCGGGGGACATTTTGGGTACCTGGAGTCGGAGTCGAGGAGTCGGGGGACATTTTGGGTACCTGGAGTCGGAGTCGAGGAGTCGGGGGACATTTTGGGTACCTGGAGTCGGAGTCGAGGAGTCGGGGGGACATTTTGGGTACCTGGAGTCGGAGTCGAGGAGTCGGGGGACATTTTGGGTACCTGGAGTCGGAGTCGAGGAGTCGGGGGACATTTTGGGTACCTGGAGTCGGAGTCGAGGAGTCGGGGGACATTTTGGGTACCTGGAGTCGGAGTCGAGGAGTCGGGGGACATTTTGGGTACCTGGAGTCGGAGTCGAGGAGTCGGGGGACATTTTGGGTACCTGGAGTCGGAGTCGAGGAGTCGGGGGACATTTTGGGTACCTGGAGTCGGAGTCGAGGAGTCGGGGGGACATTTTGGGTACCTGGAGTCGGAGTCGAGGAGTCGGGGGACATTTTGGGTACCTGGAGTCGGAGTCGAGGAGTCGGGGGGACATTTTGGGTACCTGGAGTCGGAGTCGAGGAGTCGGGGGACATTTTGGGTACCTGGAGTCGGAGTCGAGGAGTCGGGGGACATTTTGGGTACCTGGAGTCGGAGTCGGCACATAAAGCACCGACTCAGACTCCTACACCTACTAAATTTAGATTGGAATTTAAAAAAAAAGCAAGTTTAAATGTCCCAATTCACATAAAGTTATAATTAATGACTTCTCTACTGTAAGAATAAAGACCAATGCATGCAGTGCCTCACGAAACCGCAAAACGAACACATTAAGTGACCATGAAGAAGCATGCTTTTCATGTGCCTCACTATATGGCAATACATTTGCATATTAATACAGAGGAGTCGGAGTCGGGAGTCGGAGTCGGAAGTACAAAAAACTGAGGAGTCGGAGCTGGAGTCGGAGTCAGAACATTTATCTACCGACTCCACAGCCGTGGTACTCACGTGTAAGTGTGTGTGCATATACACAAGAAAAGTGCACGAGCGGCTCGATCATACGATAGACCTGCCACTGTGGCAAGTAGTAAAAACAGAAACAAGCATCTCTCTCTCTCTCCCTCCATATTATATATATTTATTGTTCTACGAGTTCTAATGGAGTTTTATCTCTGCTTTGAGCCTAGATGTAGTCAAAACATCTACAGATTAAAACAGACGGTCGGCCTTGAAATAGATTTTCTTTTTCTCACTCTTTCACCCCAGACAAGTTTTTCTAGTTTTGTCTTAACCCTTACAGTCCCGGACGCGTATATAGCGGAACTGAAGGCAGCATAGATAGAGGTAGGTCGGTACGGGAAGGGTTAACACAGGAACAACAACAAAAAAACTCAAGTCAGACGGTATTGAAGGCTGGAGACAGCGTGGGAAGTTATTTATTACAGAAGAATTCAAGGTATAAAAAAAAATGAAATCAAGAAACTAGTCGCGGTTTAAGGTTTTGACAAGACTTATCTAAAGGCGAACAGGAGAGGGAAAGACTTAAAGATGTTTCCAAAATATGGGATAGGGGACGTATTGATGCTTATGATTTGTCAACACGTGATTTGAGTGACATTTTAGTTACCACTATATCTTAGCGATGTTCCAGGTAAGTCTATGTGAGGGGGGAAATATTAATTACGAGGTCATGTTCTCCAGGAGTAATTTTGTCATGACTTTATTTTAGCATGAAGTAATTTTGTCATAAAGTAACATTGTCATGAAGAAATTTTAGCACAAAATATTAGCACAAGGTAAATTTAGCACAAAGTTATTTCAGCATAAAGTAATTTTGTCATGAAGTAATTTTAGCATGAAGTAATTTTGTCGTAAAGTAATTTTGTCATGAAGGTATTTTAACACAAAGTAAATTTAGCAAAAATCAATTTCAGCATGAAGTAATTTTAGACAAAATAATTTTGTTCTGTCTACATACCTGGTGTGGGCAAGTTCCGAATAAATATCCACCGCCACTGACCGAGGAGTTTCCCTGGTGACACAATTTTATATTTTCCAGAAACTTGCTCCTTAACTCCCTCATGGTGTATACACACATGGCCGAGTCCACCCTCTGGGCGCCGGTGGTGTTTGAGAACACGGCGATGAGAACGTCCCCGACATTCCCATCAGAAAACATATCCCTGGCCAGCTCGTCCCCGGGCCTGACCACCCTCGCCGCCTGCAGGACGTTGTAGTTGACGCCGTTCTTGGTGCAGATCAGTGGGATGTCCACGTAGGAGTACAGGTAGCTGTCCTGCTGGCAGATCTGGACGATCTTCGTGGTCCTTGTGATCCTCGACTCCGGGGAGTTCACCGCCGAGGGCTTGTCGTCCTGGACGGTCAGGAAATAGCTGAAGCCGGCCGAGCTGAAGCCGTAGACGTAGTCGATCAGGTAGGAGGTGACGATGTTGGGCTTCAGGTACAGCGCCGAGAGCTTGCTCTTGGCCAGGAAGTTGTCGTCGACGGCCAGGGAGAATCTGTGGTCCTTGTTCAGGCTTCTGGTGGCTATGGCTGGAACCTCGTAGCGGTTGACCTGACTCGATTCACTGGTGCCTGCAATTGAAATAATTGTTGGCAGTGATGAAGATGGTGCAAGATGAATCAATATTTAAATCATTTCATAACTAAAGTCGTTTAACGTTGTTCTGAACTGTGTTTTTTTTTTTAAATATATAGGCCTATTTGCATAAAAACTATTTAAACATTGTATATCATAGAATAGTAAGTGAAAAAAAGACAAAGTACCGTACATTTCCTGTTTGAAGAACTTTTAGATCTTTAGGAAAAATTCACCCAAAATCGAGTTATCAGTGGATGAATGGTTAGTATGACGGATGATTGGAATGTTGGGGGAGAGAGGGTGAAAATAGAAAGATAGAAAGATAGAAAGGTAGAATGATAGATTGGTAGATGGACAGATACCAATACAATATCGAGAATAGTATTGCCACAGGTAGCCGATAAGCCTTATAAAACTAAATAACAACAGGGGGGGGGGGGTTGAAGCCGTCCACTAACCTGTGTAAGTGGTGGCCACATACAAGACGGTCCCCATGATCGTTGGTGGGCCAGGGGCGATGAAGGCCACTGTGGATGCGGTCGCGCTGTTGGCGGCCACCGCAAAGTTCTTGAACTCAGTGGGCGTGTCGTCGACCATCATCCTGGAGATGTTCACCAGACTCCTGGCCTCACACATTCCCTGGAAGAGGCTCCCGCAGGCGATCAGGTTCCGCCGCTGAGTGTCCACCAGAAGAATCTGCAAAGGATAAAAAGGATACGCCTGATGAATGGAACGAACTGTCAATGAACGGCGAGAACTATCCAACTATTTTTGCGTCCAAAAATCCAAGTGTGACCTTTATTGTCCAGAAATATTATGTTCATTTTGTCCATACATTTCCAGACATCCCAAAATTCCATATTTGACCTGTAGCATAGATGTCTAGACTTCCCACATCTCCCTATTCGCCATTACTTGTCCAGACATATGTCCATTTTCAACCTTACTTTTCCAGAATTCCATAATCGCCCTCATTCGTCCAGAAATCCTAAACAGCCAATAAGTTTTCCATTCATCTGATATGTGGACATTTGCCAAAACTCGTCAAGACAACATAGTTATTCATAAGCGTTCATACAAGTCAAAGCATCATACTTATTATATTTGTCAAACAGTCTTCCACACACGCACATTTATATATCCCTCTCTCTATATATATATACACATACATGTCTCATTACAGTATACTAAAAAAATAGTCATACATTCATATGAAGAACACATTTAGAAACTTTCAGGTTGCATAGTCTTAAAATAAGTCTAGAATAATTCCTACTTTTAGCCTCATATTGAAAAACATTATTATATTACACAATCTACAGAAATAAAAACAAACAAAAAAATGTGTGTGTTAGGGAAATGCCCTCCCCATTGGGGATTTGAGCCGGGGAAACAAAAGAATAGGGAGGGGGAATGGGGCGCCGGCAAAGTTTACCTTGTTGTAATTGTCCGAGGCCGTCCTGTTCACCTTGCAGGGTTCCAGAACGTGAGGCGGCATACATTGGATGCTGTCATTCTTTGGTCCAGTGACCACCTGCATGAGCTGGTTCAGCTCCGAGTCCAGTTGATACAAATGGTTTTTACCTGTTTAAAAAAAAAAAAAAAACAATAACCGTTGAGAAGGGGGTGGAGTAGATAGGGTATAGAAAATGGTGGTTGGGAGGGCAGAAAAAGGGGGAGGGAGGGAGCAATCAGAAAAGCAAAAAAAAAAAATTTAGAGTGTTATCGGTCAATTAATCAATGTGTAAATCAAACAGTCGATCAATTGAATAGATGGAGTGATAGACAAGTTGATTTGTGGGAAGGGTGTTTCGGGAAGGGGTGGGGGAGGGAGGAGGCTTTTAACGCGACACGAATTCTTTCTCATTGGTTGATACTCATTGGTAGTTGCTAATATACTGGCAGGCAGATAGGATTGTTACACTGGTTGATATTTGTGCAGTCTGACAGCTAGATAATTTTATAAATATAGAAATGAATAGATTAGTTAGACAGATAGATAGATTAGATAGATAGATAGATAGATAGATAGACAGAAAAATAGATTTATAATATAGAGATTAATAGATTAGGATAGTTTGATAAATAGATTGTAGATAGTTATTTGGATATACATATATATAGCTTTATAAATAAAGAAATGAATATATAGATAGATACATGCATGGCTGGATGGATAGACACATAACGAGATACATAAATAAATAGATAAATAGATATATAGATAGATACATAGATAGATAGAAAGATAGATAGATAGATAGACAGATAGGGAGATTTATAAATATAGAAATGAATAGATGGATAGTTAATTAGATAAATAGACAAATAGACGAATAGACATATAGAAAAACTGACAAATAGATAAATAGACAAAAAGATAAATAGATAGATAAATAGATAGACGGAGAGATGTATATCAATAAAATGTTTATAACTTTAAAATGGTTTACCTCCAACGTAAACAATTCCTGTTATCTCATCCACCACCATGTGAGATAACTTCGGTCCTATGAACTTCATCTCCACAGCCGTTACCATCGCCACCATAAAAACAACCATCGTAGCTGTTGAGGTAATCCCCGCTCTCCTGTCCACTATTTTTGTCCCTCGATTTCTTAATAACTCCATTTTTATTTCTCCTCGAGTTTTCTTTTCTTTTTTTTTTAGTTGTCTGCCCTTGTTTTTCTAGCTTTCAGGAGCAGTAACTCCCTTTAAAGAAATCAATCAATAATCTTTCTTGCTTGCCTATGAGCAATACCTAAGTAAAGGCGGATGCCTTGTTTAATAAAACTATTGTCATTTTGTTGCAGAAGTGCCAGAGATGCTCGACGCCATGCTTTGTTTTGGGGGGGGGGGGGGGGGGAGGTTCTTTGGCAGAGTTCAGGTTCCTGACTTGGCGACTTTCAGTTGCATACCACACCCTGGTAATAAATAGAAGAAAAAAAAGAGCAACATAAGTACCGGTATACTTAAATACATATAATACTAATATATATATATACATATACAACACACGTGGCAACGTGTATGGCCTACTTAAGAAACGTGTGTGGCTACTTAATAAACTGTGGGAACGTGTATGGCCTAGTTAAGAAACGTGTGTGGCTACTTAATAAACTGTGGGAACGTGTATGGCCTAGTTAAGAAACGTGTGTGGCTACTTAATAAACTGTGGGAACGTGTATGGCCTAGTTAAGAAACGGGAAAACGTGTATGACCTACTTAAGAAACGGGGAAACGGGTGAGGCCTAGTTAAGAAACGGAGAAAGTTGTATGACCCACATAAAAGGATTTAAGCTCTCATCGTCATTCGGGGGCAAGGCGAATGAACCAGTCACCCAACAGTATGGGAACAAAATTGGATTTGAATTTGGTGCGTGGCGATAGAAATTCCAACAGACTGTGGCCAAAACCAAACAACAACTTCTGATCCTAGCCATCCGCCATGTTTAAATTTGCCCGCCATGTTTAAATTTGCTCGCATCTGTTTTATCGCTACACCTCTAAATGTAACTAATAATAATAATAATCAACATATTATTTAAAGAAGAGTTACGTCACTTGTTGGAGACGCAATGTTTTATAATGCAAGATCATGATAGTAGGCCCTTCTAAAAAGTGGACGCTGTATTTTGCTGCCGCAAAACGAGGACACCAAGATGGCGACTACATCTGCTCAGACGGTTCACGTTAGTTACGATGAAGTTTACCGCAATGTCCGAAGAAGTAGTATTTTAGGATTATAAGTTACCGATCCTCGTCCATAATAAGAATAGTACGTCCCTATTGTACTAATGGAGCCAAAGTTTGAATGTCCTTATGTCCATCGGTACACTTTCTTTTTTGCTTCTTTATAATAATTATTCACCGGTGTTTCTCCGTTCGCTGTTTGCGTTTTTTGTCCCCAGTACAATGGGCTTGTTATATCACGGACATTAATCCGCAGCAGACGTTTAATCGGAGGCTTAAAGATAAGATGGCGTTGTGTAAAATTAGGGGGGAGGTCCCGGGGAGGTCACGTGAGTTCAGGTAAGAAAATAAAAAGCGGTGAAGGTTGGGGGGGGGGGGGAGGAGCGGGTATTCGGTATGGGGAAGGAATAAATTATTGATGGGATAGTTGTAATGGCAGGCGGAGGTAACTGAGTGAGCTGCTCACACCTTACAGTTTTATTACTTCCCTTTGGGCGAGAATGCAGAAACGTTGCCTGCTGTTACGTGTGTGTCTGGTGTGTGTGGCTGGAGCGTGTATATGTGTGTGTGTGCGGCGAACTGATATAAAATTCACAGTTACTAGTCACGTAACAAACGGGTTGCACATGCAAACAGACTGATAAAGATACACACATAGACGCAAACGGACAAACACACACACACACAGACATAAACACACACACACATAGGCACACACACACACATAGGCCTACATGTAGAAGAAGTTGAAAACACGCCGGAGAGAACGCATTGACGAGTGTTAGTCTGGTTAGTAAGAGATGCGTTTGAGTGAATGCAAGAGATAGAAGAGAGCGAGTGTGAGAGAAAGAAAGAGAGATAAAAGAGAGTGAGAGAGAGAGTGAAAAAGAACACAATGAACTATCCCTAGCCTCCCATTTCCTTACAAACTACAAATAGATGCTTAGATAAATAAATGACGAAATAGACTTATTGCTACAAATAGATGCTTAGATAAATAAATGAAGAAATAGACTTATTGATACAAATAGATGCTTAGATAAATAAATGAAGAAATAGACTTATTGATAGATAGAGGGATGAAGGGATAAAAACAAGGACAGATAGATGGATGGAATAATAGATAGTTAAATAGACAGTTAGATAGAAGAATGGATGAAATGTTAGATAAAATAGATAAAAAGAAAGACAGAACGATAGAACGATAGAACGATAGAACGATAGAAAGATAGAAAGATAGAAAGATAGAAAGATAGAAAGATAGAAAGATAGAAAGATAGAAAGATAGAAAGATAGAAAGATAGAAAGATAGAAAGATAGAAAGATAGAAAGATAGAAAGATAGAAAGATAGAAAGATAGAAAGATAGAAAGATAGAAAGATAGAAAGATAGAAAGATAGAAAGAGAAAGATAGAAAGATAGAAAGATAAAAAGATAGAAAGATAGAAAGATAGAAAGATAGATAGAAAGAAAGATAAAAAGATAGAAAGCTAGAAAGAAAGATAGAAACATAGAAAGATAGATAAATAGACATATAGATAGATAGATTAGAATAACTTGATGTAAACAGCTTTATATTTCGAGTGATAAAAGTCAGAAACACAAATGAACTCAGCATTCTAAAAATAGAACAAACACCATTCATTATATATGAAACCCAGACAACTAAAGTCTAAGAAAACTCCATAAGCCGAACAAGTACTAATCTAATTAGACTTCAAGGAAAAAAACAACAACCGCAAAAACATGGCCGTCAAACAAAACAAAAAACAACACAACAACATAAAAAATACGCATAGTTGGCGTCTTACTGAGATCTTGAGATAACCATTGGCTCTCTCTCCCCCTCATTAATAGTCATGTCCTGGGAACACACAAGAGAGCCATTCATTAACAATGCACTGACGCAAACTGCCAACTCCGGAATTCGATAGTCTTTCTGGCTGTAACAACTAGGAATTCTGTATATATATGCATAAGTCTGTGCGCATAATTAAGCAGGTTACAAGTTGGTTTATAATTAGGACATTTGGATTCATTTATGGACGCAGGGGTAACAGTTGTAAGGGTTTTGGCAAACTAGATACAGTCTAGAGATGTTGTTTTTTAGACAGTCTGTTTTGTTTTTTAGTCTGCTTGCTCAGAAAGTTGTCTGTCTATTGAAGTTGTATGTTGTTGTTTTTTGTTGTTGCTGTTGTTATGAAATTTTCGGTCGTAGCGAACTTTTTATTGTGGTTGTTACTTAACCATTAAATGAAAATTATGCTATAGACTATAGACCATTATATTAATTTAGCAACGTTGTTCTAATGTCATGACACACTGCTATGACACTACCTTGAAACTGTCCGCAAATACAATGCTGTTAAACTACCACTACGCATTGCCATGAATTTGTCACATCAAACTTTCATCGAACTGTGTCTATGCAGACTGCCAACAAAACTGTCACAAGGCACTGTCATCATACTGTCACTACACACTGGCCATCAAACTGACACTACACACTGGCATGAATCTGTCAGAGCACGCTTTAATCAAACTGTTACTACGGACTGCCAACAAACTGACAATGCCAACAAACTGACAATGCCATCAAACTGTCACTGGACACTTTCATTATACTGTCACTACAGACTGTCATCAAACTGGCAATGCACACTGCCATGACACAGTCAATACACACTGTATCTATCTGTCACTGCACGAACTCCTGGCGCTGCTTCTTTTAAAAACAAGACCACCATCACAGCCATATCATGAAGCGACCACCGTCTGAACCCCAACACCCCAACAACTACCACTGCTCGTTTCACCAGCACCACAAAACCATATCACTACCATAATAACACCAGAGAGAGGAGAGAGAGTAAGGGTAAGAGACAAAAAACAAGAGAGTGAAAATGAGAGAGAAAAGGTGAAAGAGTGAGAGAGATGGGGAGAGAGAAAGAGAGAGAAAGAGAGAGAGAGAGAGATATTGTACCAGTGTCAAACACAACAACAACACGACGCTGTGACCCTCCCACCCACCTGACAGCTTCCGCTGATCTCCTCATCCCCCCCCCCAACTCTCCCGGACCCCCAGCAACAAGAAAGCCCACCGCCGACGGGTCACCAAGGGAGGTCACAGCCTGACAGAATCCAGACCTGCCTTCCAATGTGACAAGGTAAAAAAGAAGAAAAAAAACCTCTCCCCCCGCCCTCCCCGACAACGCGTGCGGCATTCCTGCAGACTATCAGCACCAGACAATGGCCTTTTTATAAAAGACATTTTTTATATCTAGTTCCCCCTCCCCTCTCCCTATCACACCCATATTCTCCCTCTTAAAACCAAAATAGCCCCATAAAAAAACACCCAACTCTGGACAGCCATAGCGGCAAATCCATAACACGCTAATATCCGGTTTATATTTAAAAAAACAAAACAATGACAACACACACACACACAAAATGGCTACAAATGTTTTTTCAGAAATTGTCCAGAAAATATAAAAAAGCCATAAAGAAAAGCCTTCTGTTCTAGTGATTATTGAAGGTTTGTCATTTCATCTTTCCTGGATTCGGCCAGATTTTTCAAAATAGCTGTACTATTTTTTTTAAATATATATTTTTTCTTTTGGCTAAACCTTTTTTTTATATTATACTTTGTTTTGTCTTTCCTTTGGTTTGTCTTTTCTTTCGTTTTTTGTGTATTTTAAACGCGTTTTTGCTGAATCGAGTGGGAATAAGAAATGAAACAAGAGCAATTGTATCAAGGGAGACTAGCCAATTCGTTTCTTCTTTCTTCTTTCCTATAAGCGTGGAAAATGGCGGCTTTGGTGGCCATTTATTGTAAATTGTTATTAATGTGTTTTCATTTCAAACCAGACACAAGCAGAAGAAATTGACTTAAGAATTATCGCCCTTGTTGGGTTTATTTATTTATTTTTATATTTTCAAAATATCATTGTACACTTTTATTGTGAGTGCTTTCTTTTTTATATGATTGATTATAGGCCTACTAGTTAGTATACACATTTTATCTATCGGGAATATGACGATTGGACTTGAATTTGTTTGGTGGTTAATTAAAAAGGATAAAAAAAATCTTTATCGAACTTTCGGCGTGGATTGTCATGCCGAAGGTAACACCGAGTTTAATATCCAATCAAACGTCGACTTTTGAAGTTTGCCGCCCACCACCCCCTGTTCCCCCCCCCCCCCCCCCCCCGCCCCGAGCCGATATTTACCCAGGTCTGAGGGTTAGCTGCCAGCCATTGGAGAGAACTGGAAGCAATATTGCGTAGATTGTGTAGGTCACACAGTCCCAGTGTGCGCTTCACGAAACCCGAGTACCAACAAACTGGCATCACACTGTCACTACACACTGACACCATACTGTCATTACACACTGGCATCATACTGTCACTACACACTGACACCATACTGTCATTACACACTGGCATCATACTGTCACTACACACTGGCATCATACTGTCACTACACACTGGCATCATACTGTCATTACACACTGGCATCATACTGTCATTACACACTGGCACCATACTGTCATTACACACTGGCATCATACTGTCACTACACACTGGCATCATACTGTCACTACACACTGGCATCATACTGTCACTACACACTGGCATCATACTGTCACTACACACTGTCTTCACACTGTCACTACACACTGTCATCATACTGTCACTACACACTGTCATCATACTGTCACTACACACTGTCATCATACTGTCACTACACACTGGCATCACACTGTCACTACACGCTGGCATCATAATGTCACTACACACTGGCATCATACTGTCACTACACACTGTCATCATACTGTCACTACACACTGTCATCATACTGTCACTACACACTGTCATCATACTGTCAATACACACTGTCTTCATACTGTCACTACACACTGTCATCATACTGTCACTACACACTGTCATCATACTGTCAATACACACTGTCATCATACTGTCACTACACACTGTCATCATACTGTCACTACACACTGTCATCATACTGTCAATACACACTGTCATCATACTGTCAATACACACTGTCTTCATACTGTCACTACACACTGTCATCATACTGTCACTACACACTGTCATCATACTGTCAATACACACTGTCATCATACTGTCACTACGCACTGGCATCATACTGTCAATACACACTGTCATCATACTGTCACTACACACTGTCATCATACTGTCAATACACACTGTCATCATACTGTCACTACACACTGTCATCATACTGTCACTACACACTGTCATCATACTGTCACTACACACTGTCATCATACTGTCACTACACACTGGCATCATACTGTCACTACACACTGTCACCATACTGTCACTACACACTGTCATCATACTGTCACTACACACTGTCATCATACTGTCACTACACACTGGCATCATACTGTCACTGCACACTGTCATCATACTGTCACTACACACTGTCATCATACTGTCACTACACACAAAGTTTCCTTCGCTCTAGAACCACGTGAGTAAAACAAAAAGGTGTTGCGCGTGAGGCATTCAATCCAGCTCTGGGCTAAGGCAAACCGTTAAATTCCTCCCTCCAATCGATAGCGCCCCCTCCCCCCACCAACACCCATCGGGGTGCCTTGCGAGAATAATAACAAAACTTAAAACCCATTAAAAAAAAACAAATTTCTGGATAACTAATTTAGGAGTTGTGCTGGGGGGGATGGGGGGGAGCAGGGCGTTGAGCAAAAGTGGGCGTGGGGTAGGCATATGTCGAGAGGAGTTGTCCCCGCCAGTCCTGATGCGAATTGTCATGTCGAAATTTGATTTTGATTACACAAGATGATTTAATTTACACTAAAGTGACGAGCTCCTTTACTTTTTGTGGGAGTGTGGAACATGGGTGTGATCGCTATTTAAGGATTATATTTTAGCATTTTTTGTTACAAGATTATAGCCCATAGATTGAACAAAAAAAATGTGTTGTTTGTTGATGTTTTACAACTTATCTTGGTGATTGGTCTACAGAATAAAAATTTTAAAAAGTCCGACTGGTCCTGCGATTAGTTCACCCGACTGTCAATCGACACGTCGCGGGTTCTATCCCTGCCGCCGACCGATCCCTGTTGCCCTGCGGGAGTTTTGGGCCTAGTGAACGTGAAAATCTTCTAGAGCGCACTGACCATGCTAAACTAACATTGATAGAAGCGCTATATAAATAAACACTATTATTATTATTATTATTATTATTATTATTATTATTATATACATGCAGGATAAATGTGATGGGGGTGGGGGGTGCAGCCCGTAAAATGGCCACGGTGTTCAAAATGGCCCATGAAAAAAAATAATTAAGCGTATGTATAAAAAAGTATCTCTTGGCTCAATTTTTAAGGTTTATAAAAGGGAGGTTTTGTTTCAACATATTATAATTCTCTCAGCGGCTCCTGTAGAGATGTAATAGTAGCTGAGAGAGACAATGTGTGTGCGTGTGTGTGAGAGAGAGAGAGAGAGAGATGGAGGGAAGGAGAGAGAGAGAGAGAGGGAGGCAGAGAGGGAGAGACGGTTGCGATATATGGTTGTGGACAGATAGTTAAAAGTTAAATACAAATCAGAGAGAGAGAGAAAGTGAAAGTATGAAAGTAGGGGAGAAAGAGGAGAGAAATAAAGAATTGGTTGAAAGAGAGAGTGAATGAGACAGAGAAAGATAGAGTATAACTAGCCATAGATTGAAAGAGAAAACGAGAGATAATAGAGAGAGAGTGAAAGTGAAAAAACAAGAATAGCAATAAAAACCGTAATTTGTCAAACGGTGGCATCAAATCCTATTTGCCCCACAATCCATCGCTTCCCTTTCCCTCCTTCCTTCCATTCCCCACCCACCCGCAATCATAAAATAAAACACAAAAAATCCATACCCACTAATTCGATGGTTGTGAATATCTACACCCTCTACGCCACGGAATACTCCCCCTCCCCCCCCCACACCTCCCTTTCCATACTCCCTGAATGGGTAAAACACAGACAGACAAATGTCAACTTGTGGTAAGGTTTGATCAATTTGGCCCTCCTCACCCTCTTCGAATTGCCCCCCCCCCACTAGAAACGTGTCCACGTCTCGTGTAAACTCCAATCTTTCTTGCGTTATTCTTGTCTTCGTTTATCTCCCCCTGTTGTTTGGGGGCAGATTTCATTCCCTTTGACGCATTTCAATTCTCTCCCCCCCCCCCCAGCTCTTTCCCCCTTTACCAACTCCTTCCATTTCATAAAATTTCCTTCCCCCCCCCCCTTACTTTTCTTCAATTCCTTTTATTCTTATTACTTTTTCTTCACAAGAATATAGGAAAAAAATTTCAATTTTCGTGTTTACCAAAATGTTGGAGTACAAGTAAAGAATTGGTGTTTGAGAATGTCTAGATTTAAAACTGAACATTCTACCCTCCCCTTATTCCCTCCCCCACGCCCCTCCCAATATATGTGTGGGTAGTTTTCAGGTCTGGGAGTGAAGACAAAGTTTCAAACCCCCCAGTTGCCAATGATAGAATCCACATTCAATTTTCAGGCGAAAATGATACAGCACGTTTGCAAATGTCCGAGACCATTGGCGAGGGCTGGTTGACCCTATCATCAAGTCATCAACTCCACAGCCAAACCGTTCTTTCTTTCTTTATGTCTTTGTGTGTGTGTGTGTGCTGTACATCGTTCACTCTTTCTATTCACACTGATTGCTTCACTAAGCTCTCTCTCCCTCTCTCTCTCTCTCTCTTGATCTCGCGTCTTTTCCTTACATACTCACGACCTCATCACCTCGCCTCGTTTTCGTTCTATGCTTCCCAGAATCCCCCTTTCGTCTTCTTCCTTTTTTTCACCCACAAACCTCTTAACAAATAATAATTATTTTCTAAAGTGGCGAGCAAAGAAAACTGACTGTGGGTGAGGGGAGGGAGGCGTAGGGACGGGGGGAGGGGGAGAGAAATGGGAGAAGTGGCGGTGGTGGATAATGTTATGGAAGAAGGAGCCTTAGACGGTGTTAGATGGGGGCGGCGAGGGGGTTTCTGGTGGTGCGGGTAGAGATGTGTTCGAGGCGGGGTGGGGGGCGTGGGGGTGAGCAATAACGCGGTTTGAGATCGATGAAAGGTTAACTAGGTCATGCCAGGTCAGGTCATAGATAGATTAGCTCTTTAGGGTGCCGCTCGCTGGGCCAGAGTTGCATGGGCGCATATTTGATGTTCTGTGTTTCTTTAACTATCCAGTTTTGTATCCAACGGTTATCCACCGCTATCCACTTTTGAGATTTGTTTCGGGAATGTTTGCTGAATGAAAATATTCAAAAAGTAAAATAGAGAAGTTAATGAGACAGACAGGGAGTAAGGACGTAGAGATAGAGAGTGAGAGAGAGAGAGAGAGAGAGAGAGAGAGAGAGAGAGAGAGTGAGGACGTGAAGATAAGACTGAGAGTGTGAAAGTAGACAGAGAAAGAGAAGCAAAATATAGATGGATAGAGAGTAAGAATGCAGAGATTGGCTGCTTAACGATTTAAAGTATTTGATAAAAGACAAGACAGGAGTCATGCAATGGTACAGGTGGACATGTGGCCTAAATTTTGGCGAAATACAGGCAGACCGACAGACAGACAAATGCATTGATATAAAAAATGAACGAGATGGTTATATAGATAGATGGATAGATGGATACATAGATCGATAGATAGGTTGATAGATATATGGTTAGATAAATAGATGGATCAATCGATCGATAGATACATGTAGATAGATAGATAGATAGATAGCCTAAATGGATAAATAGATAGATAGATGGTTAGATAAATAGATCAATTGATCGATCGATCGACAGACAGACAGACAGACAGACAGACAGACAGACAGACAGACAGACAGACAGACAGACAGACAGACAGATAGATAGATAGATAGATAGATAGATAGATAGATAGATAGATAGATAGATAGATAGATAGATAGATAGATAGATAGATAGATAGAAATAAAAAGATAGCTACATTTTCTAAAAAAGTCAGACACTACAAATAAATGGTACTTTTCAAAACTTCTTTTTCAAGTTATATTCATTCAAATGATAGTCTAAGTCTAGTCCATTTACTTTCTATTAAAAAAAAGAATTTCAAATAAATCCCTAAGTACAAAAAAATATATATAAAATGCTAAACCGGAAATGTAATTACTAGAACTACTATGCCAGACTCTCAGTACTCGTCTGTGCCGCCGTCTTCAGTCAAGAACCGAGACTTCAGTCCGAGTCTCTCATCTTCTCTAGCTACCAATATAATGTTATCCTTCCTGTAAGAAATTATGCCCCCCACCCCCACCCCGAACCCAACCCGTCCAACCCATCTTTTCTCCCTGTATTTCCATTCATCAATCATTGACTGCTTCCATTATTAACGAATTTTTTTTACAAAGAAAAACTTCCCCATTTGTTTCGTTGAAGTCGTTGTTGTAAAGGGAAGTAACTCTAATGTGAAACAAAATATTACAGAGTTACTTACGATGTCAAAGAAGAAAACAAAACAAAAAAAGATAATAGTTTTTTTTTTATATAAAGGATAATTTGTAGCAGCATTTTGAAGAAATTGGGAAATAATGATGGAGGTGTAAGAATCTCCAATTTGTAGTTGTTCTTATTGTTGTTATTTTGTGACTTTAATTTGGACGGTCTCAAAATGATTTCCTTCCCTTATTCAATTGAATTGCCGTTTTTTTTTTTGTGTTTTTTTTTGGGGGGGGGGGGGGGAGTCTCTCACGTGTCCATGAAAATCGCTCTGCGTGCCAAGTCTGGCCACGCGTGCCCGAGGTTGCCGACCCCTGTGTTATAGTACTGAGAAGTTTTTTGAAGGTTGAGCTAAATATCAGCATATAAATATGAAAACATATACTTCAAGGCAGTGGGGAGTTTCATATATTTTTCAATAAAGTGATTTAACATCTTTTGCAAGGCGATTTATTTTTTTTAGAAAATATCAAATATATATAAGAGAACTGTGAACTTTTTCTGAACCTTGACCTTAAGGTCAGCACGCAATAAAAGAAATATTCCTTAAGCGTTTTTCGAAAACAGGCGACTCATCTGGAAGTGATTCTACCGCTAAATCACAGTCGCCTATTTTCAATAACTACGCTGAAACCATCACGATGACAACTATCAGAATGACAAAGCTTAAAAAAAAAAAAATCATCATCAAGAAGTAATTTGATATGACGAAGGAAATAAAACGAGACACGGCGATAAATAATCAACCCACCCGAGGGCAAATACCACATAAAAAGCCAAAATTGTGTTTTTGAAAAAAAGATAAAAATAATTGAATAAGGAAAATGTGTGAAGTATTTCTTGTGGGTCGTGATGACCTACGCTGGATAATTTCAATCTAACTTAATTCTAGACGGCGATTGGTTGAAAAGGGTGGGGGTGGGGAGGGGGGTATATCTTGATTACTTTTGGTTTTATTTTTTTAAAGAAAGTTTATTTACTAACATCTAGAGGTTGAAAATAAAAACACAGAAGAGAAACAGAAAGCTACATTAAACGGTGGAAGACTGCTGGTTCAGGAGACATCACATCAAAGTAAGGAGATGACAATCGGACATGAACCTGACCAAAGGGGGGTAAGTCCCAGTGGCACAGGAGTGCGTGTGTGTGGTTCGGTGTGTGGTTGTGTGTGTGTGTGTGGTTGGGTGTGTAGGGAATGGAATGGTACTGTGCTGAGAATGGATTGGGAGGCGATGGACAGAGCGAGTGTGAAAGAGAGAGAGAAAGAGTGAGTGAAAGTGAGTGAGAGAGAGAGAATGGGACGGTGGTGGTGGGGGGGGGTTTGGTTGTGTGTGAGGGGGGTCGGGGGGCGGAAGCAGGTCGAGGGATGGCAATTGTTGAAGACCACTGACTGTAAAATCGATAACGACCACGTGACTTTGTTAGAACAGGCTCTGGGACCTGGAGAAACGTCTGGGATAGACATAAGCCAAAAGCCGGGGGGGGGGGGGGGGGACAAACGGGTCGCAGGACGTCCAGCGTAAACAGGACGTATAACATGGACTGGATAGATAGAACATAGAATATGGACAGGATATATAGAACATAGACCATGGACAGGATAGACAGAACATAGACCATGGACAGGATAGATAGAACATAGACCATGGAGAGAAGAGACAGAACATAGACCATGGACAGGATAGACAGAACATAGACCATGAACAGGATAGACAGAACATAGACCATGAACATGATAGACAGAACATAGACCATGAACATGATAGACAGAACATAGACCATGAACAGGATAGACAGAACATAGACCATGGACAGGATAGACAGAACATAGACCATGGACAGGATAGACAGAACATAGACCATGGACAGGATAGGCAGAACATAGACCATGAACAGGATAGACAGAACATAGACCATGAACATGATAGACAGAACATAGACCATGAACAGGATAGACAGAACATAGACCATGGACAGGATAGACAGAACATAGACCATGGACAGGATAGACAGAACATAGACCATGGACAGGATAGACAGAACATAGACCATGCAGAGGAGAGACAGAACATAGACCATGGACAGGATAGACAGAACATAGACCATGGACAGGATAGGCAGAACATAGACCATGAACAGGATAGACAGAACATAGACCATGAACATGATAGACAGAACATAGACCATGAACATGATAGACAGAACATAGACCATGAACAGGATAGACAGAACATAGACCATGGACAGGATAGACAGAACATAGACCATGGACAGGATAGACAGAACATAGACCATGGACAGGATAGACAGAACATAGACCATGAAGAGGATAGACAGAACATAGACCATGGACAGGATAGAGAGATAACAAAAAAGGAATTGATTGATTAAAAACGGTGGGATAGACAAAAAAAAAGCAAAAATAAATTTTAAGACCACGGAGATAAAAATTGAAGAAGAATCGCAAGAAAAAAATTCTCAAAACAAATTAGAAGCTTAAAGTAGGTTTTTAAAATATCATAATGTTGGTAAATGGAAAATAAATCATAAAAAAAAAATAACCATAAATGATCATTAAATCACTAATCTGAAAATAAACCATTTTTAGTTATCAATTATAAATATTTTGTATTAAATTATCCAATTTTTTTATCTGAAGTCAATTGTAGGCCTATGTATGCATTTTTAAATTGTAATTATTTGGGTAGAAAACAACTACATATTTTTTATATGATTTATACTTCATGAGAAATGCAGATTAGAGAAACCTTTCTATTTTTTTTCCACAGAATCCGATCTCTAACAATATAATAAATTCTTATTTTTTTATATGTGTCATTTAAAACAAATTGACTAAGTTGACAACCCTTACCCAGAAAATATAAAGTCATGTATCCTGTCAAAATAGAAAAACACAACAAAACTTTTAAAAATCCGAAAAAAAAGTTGTCCTTTAAAATCGATGTTAATGCCACAAAAGTCTGAAATTTGAATTCAGACGAGAAAGAGATGTATTTAATCCTAGACCAAAATGGTGAAAAATTTGACACACACACACACAGATTCACTGGATAGATATTATTGTATGTTGTAGTTCAATATTAATTATATTATACGATTGAAAAGTGTTGCCAACTACAAAATCAGAAGAACTAGAGCAAAAAATTGAAAAGGTTTGAAATATGTAACACTACGGTTTTCTTATCAACACTTACGCTTATATAGAGCAAAAAAATAAAAATAAAAGGTTCTTGGACGGCGAATGGGGAGTTGGGTGGGGGTGGTTGTGGTCAGGCAGAATTGACAGGGATCGTGAGAGAAAGAGGGGGAGGGGGTGTAGTCAACAACATACAATTACATCATGAATTAGATGTGTCCGCGTGTGTGTGTGTGTGAGTCTACGTGGAATTCTAGACCCTCGCTAAGAGATTGGTGCTTAAGACGAGGGGCAGCAAGGTCGTGTGAGGGGGGAGGGGGGAAGGGAAGGAGGAGGGACATGAAGAGAGGCAATATTGAGGATTGAGTTGAGAACACGAGGAAACAGTTTTTCTTTTTGGTGTGTGGGAGAATCAACTTGTTAGATTTCACTTCGAGATTGCCCCTCCCCCGAGCCAATCTCATTCCTTTCTCCCTCTCTCTCTCTCTCTCTCTTTCCCTTTCTCTCACTCCGCCCCTCCCCCCTCCTATATTCTACAAGCCAGGATCATGTTGCTCAATTGCCACGACCTGAAAAAAAACCGACTAGCCGACGGAATTGGTGGCAATCTGCGCAAGTGACCACTTGATGGCGGCTCACACAAAAAACAACAACAAGGAATCCCACGGACATGACCGCTGACGTCTCTGTGGCTTTAGTGCTTGGCTGGACACATAACCCCCCTCATCTCCCCCTACTCCCCCCTGCCCAGCTCTGTCCACCTTATTATCTCCGAGTGCACACAATTTCTTTTCTCACGCAATTAAACCAGGGCTGGGGTCCATCGCAGCACACACACTTACTTTCTCCCGTACGTCCACTTTAGCGGTGACGTCATTTTATAAGACATGAATTTAACGAAGATGACCCTTGAGAAGGGCATGAGTAAAGGGGAGGGATCTTGATCGCACGTGCACAATTGCGCGTACTGACCCTTCTTTACAATCCCAGTGTCATATTTCTGTCAGAATCGTAAAAACGAAATCTCTACTCTAGAATAATTATGCCTACATTTACAATGGCTACCTTCGGGCTTTTGCAATATGACGTCAGAAGTTCTCCGTATCACGTGACCTATGTAAACAACCTCCATGGTGGCGCACGTTAAAATGAAAATAATATCATTATGTTATGGATACACTTGTTTAACAATGGCTGACAATGCATTTATTTGCGTGTCTTCGGTTTTATTGCTCAGGTATTTTAAATATGACACTTGTGAGTATATAGAGACTCTAGTAATATTGTATTTTAAAAATTTATCATTTTAAGCTCATGAAATGTAATATAGTTACAATTTTAGCGAATCACATTATTGCAGATTAATGTGATTTTTAATGCCAGTGTTATGTTTAGTCAGGTCTAGGGGACTAAGCCGGCCTAGTCCTAAGTAATGAGGCTGGAAAACAGCAAGATGCATTAGCTAGTCTTATAACTATATTATTAAATCTTGAAATATTTGTTTTAAATATTTATTTTCCAGGGTTATGGAATGTTTTTTGTTTTATTAAAAAGGTAAATAAAACTTGCTTATGCCTACCAACAATGGCTGATATTGTACACCAATAGACCTAAGGGCAAGTAACTGTGTGTAAATCAAAGTCACATGGTGTTGGTCAGTTTTTTTGTTGTTTAAAAGACCTATTTAAAAAAACAAACAATAGGAAAACATACTCTGGCACTGATATATATATAACATATATATGCTAAATATATCAGTGCTAGTGTATTTTCATTGGCTTTCTAAGTATTAGCCATTGTCGATGTAAGCCTATCTTTTTGTGTGTCTGTAATCTATCTATCTATCTGTAAGCCTATCTTTTTGTGTGTCTGTAATCTATCTATCTATCTGTAAGCCTATCTTTGTGTGTGTCTGTAATCTATCTATCTATCTTCATGTCTATCTATTTAACCGCAATATCTATATTATCTCCCTTTTTTTTCTCTCTTTGTCTCCTTTTACTTACTCCCCCCCCCCCCCCCCCCCCGTTCTCATAAAAACCAAACCCTTTAAAAACCTGTTGAATTTTGCTAGATTAATTTTGGCGGCGTTGGAGTTCGGGGGTGAGGGGGGAAAGGGGGTTGGGGAGACCACCTCGCGGTACTAAAAGGCGGTAAAAGAATTTTTTACAAGAACAGACCTTCTTGTTTTAGTTAATGGAAAGCGCAAGAGAAGTAAAGAAGGAGATCGTAATGGGAGGCCCGGGGAGGGGTGAAGGGGGAGAGAAGGGAGAGGTGGTCTTAAGCTAAACACTTGAACACTCAGTAGCTAACGTCATGTTCAAGCATCAGCATCACTTTCAGAAGTGTTTACTTTCTGTTCTTGGAGGGGGTAATGTGGACATGCCGACGGAATACAGCCAGGCAGTAGGGAAGGTGGAGGGGGAGGGGCGGTTCGTGGAGCCGAGAGGGGGAGCGGACGAGTATTGGGGGCAAGCTTTCATTTGAAATCATGCTCATGACTTTTAAATCCTCTCCCTCACCCCCCTCCCCTCTTTTTTTCCTCTTCTCCCCACATGCCTTAGTATTCTGTTGGCGACAGCATACTCAAGGCATGACACGTGGTATATTTAATAAGAAGCGGTGGCCTTTGCGGAAGTGCCTTGCTAATGTCTTGGGCTCAACAAAACAAAAACTCATGGTAAGTGCTGGCTCTGGAAGGACATAACTTTCGGTGAGTATCGGAAACTTAGTCGAAGGCAGGGTTGGGTAGGCATCGCGCTGATAACACTATCCCATTCTTCTCGGTGGCCATCGTAAGCAGTGTGCTGTATTCCAAGAAGAAATTTTATTGTTTGCCGCGGTTAAAACAGTTTACAAATATTCACGAAGCCATTTTTGCTTTTTCTTTACTTCTTCTTTCTTTTCTCTTTCTTCAGTGGTGTGGCTGTCCCTTCTGTGATGGAGGGGTTCCAGTGGGTTCGCACCCCACCCCCCTACGCTGGTCCTGTCCTTTTGACCTCAATCCCAATTAAATATAATACATCATTAACGCAAGCTGTTCAACTCGGCTCATATTATGTGTGTAGAAGAAATGGAGGGGGGGGGGGGGATAGGGTGGTCCTTGCTTGTAGCAGTAGTCCTCAAACGTTGGTATACCTGTAGTTAGTTAATGTTTTGTCAAAACGATATTGTATTTATAGAACATATTGATTTCGAAACGTACAGAACATTGATCATCCAGACTATAGATCTTACCGAAAATAGATCTTTCAGAATATAGATCATACAGAAAAAAGATCGTGCAGAAAGAAAAGATCATATAGAGCATAGATCATACAGAATGCGTCATCCGTATCTTTTAAAGTTTTAATATAAAACAAAATGGTTGCCATAAAATGTAAATTCATTATGTAATGAAATGTTAGATGTTAGGTATATATCAACTTCAAGTAATGTAAATAGATTTAATTAATATTTTCATATTTTATTTGTGATTTGAATCCTAAGGAAAGCTAGGATATTTTCTTTCCGGGTCTGGTGGGTGTCCCCTAGTCTACCCAGGTGCCAGCTCTCCTGGGGTGGGTATCTGACGGTAGTTGGCGTTTGGTGGATACAGAAAGTTGTGAACGCTGCTTCCTTCATTTGCCTTAGGCCTATATATAATTCAGCACTGATCTAAAAGGAATACGTACTACTTACTACAAAATAGAAATGCACGAAAGAAAAAGAAAAGTTCTAAAATCTACAAATGTTTTTGTTTTATGCATAAAGAATTGGTGGTAGCCTTTTTTTCCGGTAATATATATTTTGATAAACTGCTTAGCGGGATAATGTGTGTTCTCTTAACCATAAACCCTAATCTAAGTCAGAAAACATATTCCGGCTAGTTTACTAGGTTTAAAAAGTCATTACAATTGTTTGTTGATCATGCTGTGGGCTCAAGGTAATACAGTGTGGGAATCCAATATACCTAAACAAAAACAAAACTGTAAGCTCATTCATTACTCATAATCATAAAGGAGATCTATTTTTCTTTTTTTCTGAGTTTTTTTTTTTTCTCCCATTCCTTCTCTCCATCACGCGCGCAAACACAAACAGACGCGCGGGGGATACAAACTACAAACACAACACACGCACCATCTGATGGCGCGAGTAAGTCGCGGGTTGGTCATAAATTACACCCCCCCCCCACACACACACACACATAAGCATACATACACACACATAAACCTAACGGCTAATGGCGCCCGACTCTCTGTATTTCACAAAGGTAAAATGAACAAGAAAAAAACAAAACAACACAAGAAGTTTTTAACTTTAAAAAAAAAAAACTCACACAGATTTTTTTTTGTTTTGTTTAGTGCTAACATATAAAAGAGAAGAAGAAGAACATGTGAAAATGTTTAGGTTCTTAGAGTTTACCTGAAACTAATTGATTCTCGTGGTCTGGTACCGGGAGACGAGCTTTTAGAGGGCGAGTGCTAAATGTTAAAACCCAGGCAGGACTCGACAGGCATATTTCTTCAGGCGCAGGGATGGAGGGAGTGGACGGGATTGGGGGTGTAGGGCTGTAGGGCTATCGCTTGTTTAGGTAAACAAATGATTTGTTTGGGCGCTCACTTACGCCCTGTGATTTTTCGTGTCGCTCATTTTTTTTTTTTGGGGGGGGGGGTGAGGGTAGGCGGGTATAACTTTTTTGTTCTTCGGTTTAAAACTATTTGAAGCATCTGATCTGGATGTATTGTTTTTGTTATTGGACACACAATCCGCTCTGCGCCGTTCTGCCTGAGAATTGAAGCTCGAGGTATCCGCACAAAAAGTATAACAAATATAATATACATATATTGTATTATATTGTAATTAAGCCTATTTTAGCCTATATATTATATTCGCCAGTCTAACGTGCTGCCGCTCGGCCCCATAAAGACTACATGAAGGAAGAGTAAACTATGATGTTGTGTCACTCGGCAAGCGCTCACTTGGCAAAAGGAAAAGAGGTCGGCCAAGAAACACCTTGAGGCGCGATATGGAAACCGATGTTAAAAAGCTAGGGCTAAACTGGGGTCAGATAGAGATATTGGCCCAGGATCGGGATACCTGGAGGACTCTTGTTGGCGGCCTATGTCCCAGGTGGGATGAAAGGCTTAAGTAAGTATATTTTAACCAAGCATATCTCAGCTATTTTCTTAGACCTTGGAATTAATAAAGGGAATAGTGTGGCCATCACAATACAAGACACGCATTATATTATTTTCTACTTTTTTTTTTAAACCACAATATGAACACTTTAGATTTGTCTATGGATCACCCGGCTTTGTATTAGGATTTACAGATTACAACAACAAAACAGAACTATAAAAAAAAAAGAAAGAACACATCAAGGATATAGTAAACAGCCCTTGAACGGTAAATATCACAAGGATATAGTAAACAGCCCTGGGACGGTAAATATCACTAGGATATAGTGAACATCCCTTGAACGGTAAATATCACAAGGATATAGTAAACAGCCCTTGAACGGTAAATATCAAATGAAAAGCTTCTTTAAATGAATGAAGAAAAAAAACACGTAATTTGAATATACTTTTCATTTGATTGGTCATTAAGTGATGTCATTGTCTGCTCGCTAGCAAATAAAATAAAATAAAAATAATTCTTTAAACGCTAGCTTAACTTTTTGGTGAATAGTTTTTCCATTGGTAAAGAGAGAATAGGGGAGGTAAGTAGCTCAATACATCTAGAGGTGGTGCTGAACTTACAGACCTATCTGGGGAATGTTCCACCAGGTCTTAGAAAATCTCTACTCACACCTATTTGAGGCTCACTGTTCTAATTAGAGAAATGGGGGGAGGGAATAGGTGGGGAAAAGCGGGGAGGGGGGCGAGTCGAGTCGGGGAGAAAAAGATCGAGGAGGACGGTGGGCTAGGGGGGGGGGGCAGAATAGTGCTGATGGCTTAGGTTCTGGCCCGATGTAGGTCACTGGTCAATTACTTAATTACTATTGGATCAATAACAGATATTTCAAGATAGTCTTGGTAAAAAAAATTGTTTCTTTTTTTTTTCATTCTCAACTTTTTCTCTTATCCTGTTATATATCTATAGGGTGTTTTCGTTTTCCTGGTGTTTTCTTATTCATGGTGTTTTCTTTTTTTCATGGTGTTTTTTTTAAAATACATTTTCACGTTTTATTTTTTGTATTTTTTTTTATCACGGTGAAGTGGTCATGTGTGGGATCGATACCTTTCAATTGTATTGAGTTTTTGATCCTCGCGTGTGACTTTTCTCGCGCGGCTTATAATGCTTTTAATTCCCCCCCCCCCCCACAAGTCTTTGTTGCACCACGAGCTTCCACGAGTTAGTTTTTTCTCTCTCTCTCTCCAAACTGCACGCGGGCAGTGACGTCACGTCTTTTTATAGATTCCTTCCTTTTTAGTTAAAATAACAAATTTATAAATTAAAAAAAAATCTAAAACTTAAAAAAACAAAAACACAACACAACTTGATTTTACATCCAATTTCATTTTCGATTACTTTTTTTAAATCGATTTTCTTTTTTAAAATATGAATTCGATACCAAAAAAAAGGACTTTAAACAGCTTTGCATATAAACAGATTTTTTAAAAATTAAATTGAATTTTTTTTCTTATAATATCTTGGCCTTATAATTTGAATCTAATGAAGTTGCTTTTAGAAAATTAGATGAAACATTTGAAACTAAAAAAAAAAACTCCTTTAGAAAGACGAAACTCTAGAGAGATTTTATTTATATATTTGTAAAATATTTTGCTTGATATTATTTAGTTTTTTAATGTCCAGGAGTTAAAACAAATATTTTCTGAGATCGGCGGCAGTAGCCGAGTCGTGCATTTATTTCATCTTTGACTTCAAAGTTACAGTGGCGTTCACTGAAGACGATGAGATTGTGGCGCCATGGCCCAATTCTGAGTGTGTATCTGGATTGATTTTTTGGGGAATATTAAGGTCTGGAAATGTTTGAATGCGTGCCGGCCATACAATCTCCCTCTATGCCGTGCCCTCGTGAAACTGGGACAATCTGGGTGCCCTCATCAGCCTAAAATACTTAGAAATATTTATTTATATGGATTGATTGTGTGATTGTTTTTATGACGGTATAATTTTCGTTTGTATGGTTTTCTTCCACTGCTATTTAGTTCCTTTTTTCTGATTCATTTAGATCTATATATAGTTTTCCTTTCGAAAACAAATATTTGTCGCTGTTTACTAGACCAAGTTTTATCAATGGATATAATATCAACATGCAGAAATGTGTATTAAGGAGGGACACTATGCAGTAAACACACACACGAACAAAACCTTGCAGGAGTAAACTCACTTGGTCACACCGACTGGTCATCGGTCTGGTCACATCAGCGCCAAGCGCGCTGCCGGAGAAATTTGAGCATTACTTGCAATTATGTATGCATTCGCAAGGGAAAGGGGGGCACTTGTTACCGTACCTACCCCCACCCCTTCCCTCCATTTCATACCACCGGGTCCGTGTTTCAGGAATTTTAAGTAGAGTTGCGTTTATTCTAAATATATACACAATTATTTTTAACATAGTGGTTTCATTGGCACACGTGAACAGTCTTTGAGTCTGTACTCACACCCACACAACCCCCCCCCCCTCCCCGTCTCGTCTGGGTTTTAGGAAGTGTCAAGAGCAGACGAGGCTCTTTAAAAATAATTAATGTCTCACTCTCTCTCTTTCTATTTTCTCTCTCTCTTTCTATCTCTCTCCCTCTTTCCCTCTCTCCTTCTATCTCTCTCTCCCTCTCTGTCTCTCTCTCAATACTGCAATACTGACTTTATGGATTCTTTAGAAAGGCATATGCAGATAGCCTTTGAGATAATAACATCAACAATAACAAATACACGCACATAAAGAAAAAAAAAGCAACATAAAAAAGTAACACGTGCGTCGAAAGACAAACAACAAACAACAAGCACAAACTTGAAAAACAAAACCAAAAAAAAACAACAAAGATGATATATATAGGGAAGGGCTGAATTGAGACGCATGCACAATTAAAAAGTGAAGTTTCGATGAGGTTCAATTAATTGTGAGGCAGCCAATGGGAACGGGTTTCGATATCACATGACCCTGAGTTTATAAAGGGAAATATAACGGAGCTGACGATTCGGTGCAGTAGTTTGATTCATGTTTTGTCGTAAGTAGGCCTATATTATGAGGTTTTGGTTCAAGACCTTGTTGCTAAGGGTAGTGCTAAATCTGGTGCTTTGATGTAGCCCCGGAAACGAGGCCAGTGGACATTTCAGCCAATTGATAAAAAAAAGCAACAACCAACATTAGACTATCTTTCTCTCTCTCTCTTTCTCTCTCTCTCTCTCTTTGTCACTCTTTCTTTCTCTCTCTCTCTCTCTTTCTCTCTCTCTTTCGTGCCATCTGTTGGAACATTGGGCTACGTTTGACAGACGTATTATCCCGAGCGCAGGCCTATGTTATGACCTATCGTCATACCGACGGCCCGGCATACCGACACGAACGTCAAAATGTTGATTCGGCCGAACGTGCCCCATTCTTCCCCCCCCCCCCATGGCGCTGGCGCGCGCATTCTCCACCTGGCTCCAGTATCTCACCTGACCACTGGGCAGTTTTTACACGATGGCCGCCCCCAAGCAGGGAAGATAGGGTTAAAAACAAAAATAAACGGTGGCAGGAATCCTCAACACAAAACTGTCAGTAACGGGGGGGGGGGGGGGGCACATTAAACAAAAAAGAGGGAGAGATGGGTAAACTGCGGAGTGCAGGGTAAAAAAAAAGTTGTGTTGATTTTAGCGCCACTGACCTCTGCCCGCTTCAACTGCCCCGCCCCCCTCCCCAAACACTCTACCCCCCCTCCCCAAACACACTACCCCCCCACCTCCCGTACCTCTTTGCCCCAGTTATGATGTTCAAAGAGAAGATAGTCGTGTCAAGGGGAGGTAATCACACAAATCAACAATGCCAAACAGGGGGCCTCTAACCAAACAATTCAGTTTCTCTTTAATTAGGAGTAAGCCCTTAAATAAAACAGTAACGCCCCCTTCAACCAGCTCCCTAGGACAGCCCCCAAATCCTACAGATTATCCCCCCCCTCCCAATGTGTGTGTATGTGCAGTGAATGTGTCGTCCTGTCTCCTCCAAAGCTTATATCATGGACCACAGACTTTCGTTGTTGGAGTTGGGAGACGGTGTGGATAGAAAGAACTCGATGATCGGTCGATGCCATGTAGTAGCGCTAAGGGATTGTGTGGCTAGGACGGTGTCCGGTCGACCCCCCCCCCCCCCCTTGATTTAATATAACTGCCCATTCATACACTTTAATTGCTCGAGACGGAAATATTTTGTTTATGATTGAATTGAAAAAGTATGTTTTTGGAAACTGAACAGTTTATACTAGCTAAATAGCCCGGCGCTGCACGGAGTAATAATTAGCCTATAAAGCTATTACAGGGGAAAAACACATCCTAAGTATCGAACTCCGGTCACCCGGAAATGTGACAGTCGGAGATTCTAACCAGTATTCAACGAAGTACACATTTTGAAAGGAAAATGTCGCAAAAGTTTAAACAAAATACATCTACATAATTAGGTCACGTGTGTTTAGATTGACCAATGGGTAGAGAAATTGACACACATCCAACTTTATACAGGTCTATGTCGATATAACTCATAAATATTATATTTATTCATGTATTTATATGAAATGTATATGGTTTGTAATGGATTTGTCTTATCTATTCTGTAATAATGGTATTAGCTTGGTATTATACAACATCCAAGACGTCCATATTATAAGCTGTTATTAAACAGTCTCTCTTCTCTCAGTGATCGAGAGATTTCGTCCAAACAAGATAAGGGGCGGACATTACAGATGGGGGGGGGGCGGGCTTATTCGCTGTGTGAGTGGAAGAGGGGGGGGGGGAGATAACTGCAGGAATGACCCATGACGTAACTGACATGACATGACACGATCATGACACGATAAAGCACGATACAAACAACCAAACTTAAAGGGCAGAGAAAACTACTTTTGCCCCAACAACTCTGAACCATCTGATCTAAGTGCTTTTATTGTCCCATCGTAAGTTGTATCACTTGATAATTGCACGCGTAGAAGACTATTGATAGTCAGGTTTACAGGGTCGTAACGATGGCAATCGTTGATCGGGTAACCGTTCTATGGAGTTTTTAAAAAGGTCAACTTACATTTATGGTCTAAATAAGTCTAAAGATGTTTAAAGTGGTTTAATGACACATTTTTTTATTGTTATTTTAGACGGTTTAGAAATAAGACTTTCTACCAGATAGAAAGATAAAAAAAAAAGAGAAATAATTTTTTCATAAATTTAGTTTGTACATTTTTTTTTAGTTATGTATGCAAATGTATATTATATATATTATATTTCTTCACTGGAGTATAATCCGGTCATCGAATGGGTTGCCTGCACTAGGTAGTTTAAGGCAAAATGTTTTTAACTTAGGCTAGGATTCTCTCAAGGACTTGAGGGTGTCCCTGAGTCTACCCAGCTTTGATGGGTACTTGACATTAGTTGGGGGTAAAGTAAATGCGGCTGGGCATTGTGCTGGACACACATCCCCTAGTATGCCGTGGCCAGAGATACTGGTGAACGCTGCCTCACCAGCCCTATGATCAGTTTGGTCCGAATGGTACTTTACATATTGGTTAACAAAGCCAAACGGCGCAGAAACTTAAAATTACGAAGGTTCGAATTTCGAATCTATGAGGATAACATTGCCAAGCTCATAAAGTAGCGCAAAGGAATCAAACCAGAAGCCTGCTCAACATCGTGGAGGAGGGCTGGAAGTGGAGACGGGGAGTTGTGTTGTTTTTTTTTTTTTGGCATTGTGCTGATCACACCGTTCCATCATACCCTCTAGCCAATTATGGGGATTCGCTGGTGAAATCACTACTTAATCTAAAGCCATGCCACCCGCCCTACCACAAAATCCTAAACACAGAAACACTAATTGTATGGAGTTAATTACATGTGTATTTGTATTTATAATAATCTGTTGCAATGCTCAGATAAACATAAGGACAAAAACTATATCCTTATTCATTATGCGAGAACAAATGCATATAAGTATTCTTTCTTACCGAGCGGCATCCGGGCATGGAATGGGTTGCCTGAACAAACCAGGAAAATATCATTTAAAACCATAATCAAAATGGAGGACTAGACTCAGACCACGGATGATCATAGGAGTCAGTAGGACGCAAAAATCTTTTATAGAAGGAGCGTCCGTAACATATAAGATAAGACAACATAAGATTTAGAGTGGAATGTCTTAATGAGCAGAATGGCATATATTTTGTTTTCATTATTACAAAACAAATACACACAGCTACACACAAATACATATGAAAACCTATAAAGTTCAAAGTTCAGATTGCTTAAAATTATGTATACAAAGGACGTTGAGATAGGTGGACAGAGTGACGTAATACAAAATTGTAAAGAAAGATCTGAAGATCCCATGCAACTCTTCAGCAGACGTGCATCCTAGGTGGTCTCCCCCTGATCAATGAAACAGACGACACTCAATATGTCGCATTCCTCCGCGCCCATAGCCCAACCTTTTCTTTCTTTCCATTCCCATTTCTCGCCGTTTTCTTACATTTTTCACCATCCTTTCTTTCAAATTAAATTCTGTCCCTTTTTCTTCCATTTTTTTTCCTTCTCTTCTTCTTCCTTCCTTCCATCCGGTGACAGAAGCGTTGAAAAGGTGGGCGGGAACAACAGAAGGAAAAGAAAAAAAATATAAAAAAACGCTGTCGTCGGCTCCGGGGGGTGAATTGATGAGTCTGGGAGAATCGATACGGGGCCGAAGCGCTGGGAATCATGAATGGTATTGATTATATGTTTGAAGAGTCGATTCCATAAATGAAATCGGTGAGTAGTTACCTGGGACGATTCTCGTGAAAAGAATGAAAAATCAGAGAAAATTGGAATTGAAACAGATTTTTTTTATTTCTTCTTTCAGAACGGAAGAAAGAAATGCTTTTGAACTCAAAGAAAGGATGAAAAGATAGGTTTCAAAGAAAGAAAGTTGTGATTGTATGTGGGGGTGAGTATTGTAGTGTTTAAAATCTCTGATTGCACTTTAAGCGTCATTAAAAGTGGATGCAGAATAAACTAACGAAAAGCGAGGCAAGATAAAGAGCATAAACCGAGCCCACGATCGAGTTGTCGTTTTTGCAAATATTTCTGAAAAAAAAAAGAACAAAAAAGAAACCACATAATTTACATGTAAAACGATATGTCTCCTCTGTAATATAATATATATATATAATGGTGAAAGAATGTGTGCGTGTGCGGGGGGGGGGGGGGCGATTCTAAATAGCAGGCTAATTCTGTACAGATGCACAAGTTTCCCCTTAAACCTTGGAACAAGATATATTGTATTGTATCCTTCTTTTGTGTGTGTGTTTGTGTGTAACCACAGGTTAACATAAGATTGTGTGGTCAGCACATATATTCTAGCCACCATAGAATTATTTACAAAGAGATGAATGATTTCATTTTTTTTTTAAATAGAAGACTCTAGGGACACCCTTCACAAGACACACGAAAATCAACTTTTTTTTTTTGGTATCAGGATTTGAACCAAAGACGTTTTTTAGTTCAGCAAGTATAAGTACTCGGGCCACAATTAAAAGTAGTGCACTTTAATAGAGTCAGACAAACACAAAAGAGGGCCAAATTTTAGAGTCAGGCGAATACTAATATGGCTAATTGTAGAGTCAGAAGATACGAGTAGGTCAAATTATATTTAAACTAATACAAGTTTAGTTATTTGTAAAATCAGAACAAACAAAAGTAGGATTATTGTCGGAATGAGATGAATTGAAATTCTCAGATATCAGACATTTGAAACTATTTGGAGGTCAGAAAAAAACAACTTGTAATTAGACTCAACAAAAGGTTGAGTGATGCACGCTCTGTCAGAATTAGTTTCACTCACGTTTCTCCATCATCATTTGTGTGTGTGTGTGCGCGCGCGTGTGTGTGTGTGTGTTTGTGTGTAAGTGTTTAGTTCATGGCTAATTACACCATGACCTTTACAGTAATTCAATGAAAGTTTAAGACAAACATGTCAACAAGGGCTCTTCTTTTTTTAAATTGGAAAAACTGACTTGATTGCCTAACAACAACCCACACCTTGCCTATCCATACATACTGTTGCCTGCCAAAGACAGGTTTTTAATTTATTCAGCGTGCCAACAGACTAAAATCATCCTACTTTGGCACTCACTTTCTTGCAAAAGATACTTGAATTTTTTTTTAATATCTTCCGCGCCATTGAAAATCGTTTTGCGCCAAGACTGGCACGCGTATCGGACGTTGCCGACACATAATCCAAACAAAATATTGATTTTTCCATATTCTTGCCTAAACGAATCTTTGATCTCACCAAATCGTTTCATTCTTCGAATAATTCCAATTGCCTAACAGTCAACACATTTGCCTATTCTCTCTCTTGCCTACACGAAAACGTGTTGTTATTTTTTTTACCGTATTCTCTCAATACTTAAGTATCACTTTTCTTCCCTACACATTATTATCTTGTCAGTTGAAAAAGAAGACCCATTTCATATACCTATCTCATTGACAACCTAAACCCCTTGCTCTTTCTCCTCGACCACTTATTTTCATCTTTCTATACATATGTATCAATTTCCTTGCCAATGAACTATAATCTTGTCAATTGAAAAAGAAAACACATAATTTCCTACACTTATCTCATTGACAAACTACAACTTCTTGCCCTAGCTATCAGTAGCTATCTTAGCGACTACATATTTCCATAACATACCATATCATAAAGTCATTGCCTATCATTCATTTATTCAACTCACTCTATCATCTTGTGTCAACAACAACAAAATTAAAACAACAAAAAGCACAATGAATTCCACCAAGGAATTGCACCAATGAATTCCACCAATGAACTCCACCAATGAATTCCACCAATGAATTGCACCAATGAATTCCACCAATGAATTCCACCAATGAATTGCACCAATGATTTGCACCAATGAATTCCACCAATGAATTCCAGCAATGAATTGCACCAATGAATTCCACCAATGAATTCCACCAATGAATTCCATCAATGAAGCCCACCAATAAATTCCACCAATGAATTACACCAATGAATCCCACCAATGAATTTCACCAATGAATTCTATCAATGAATCCCACCAATGGATAACTGTCACAAAGTGGACTAAAAACAAATCTAGCTTTCCCGTGAAGGTCTTCATTGAATTGGTGATTAAAAATTCAGAAAACAAAAAAAAAAATGACTAAGAGCTTGACAAACGTCCGGTATGAGACCTGGTTCCGTAGTTGCTCGGAGATATCATATGATGAACATCAGCGCGCGCATTTTGACATATTAGAGATAACCTTTGCTTGATAGGCTAAATGTTGATATCTTTGATGGAGTAGGTGGAACCAAGTTTACACACTGTAGTTTACAGAACGGTGTCTGGGACCCGGTGATGTTTATTTGTTGTTGTTTTTTTAAACGCGTGGGTGGGTGAGATTGGGGGGATCATCAAGTGTTTTAGAGATTCAAAGTATTTTTATTTTGGGAGAGGGGGGCAATTTTCAGAGCCCAAAGTCTTTTTGGCGGCCCCAGCGATCTTTAGAGCTCCAACTGGTATTTGTGGGCGGCCGCAAATATTTTTAGGATCTCAAGTCTTTTGGGGGACCCAAGCTCTTTTCGGAAGAGTCAGTTTGTTTTAATGGGTCTTAAGCGTTTAAAAAAACAAAACAATAGTTAACATTTAAAAATTTACCGAAAAGGTCCAGAAAATCCACTACAAAGTGAAATAGAGACCAGGGGATTAGCTTAATCCGCTCCCCATGCACGCTTATACATTATTTTTATCATCGTTGCTCGACTGTGCTAAAAACTTTTTGTGGTCAAAATCTGCGTTTGGAATCGGGATAGATGAAATATAGCCTACACTTTTGGATTCTGTCGTCCCCCCCCCCCCCACCCGCCCTTTTCCAAATCTTTCTCCTTATCCAGTCTCTTTTTGGTGTTTACCAATAAAATATATACTCTCCACTCTCTACTCCCGTTCACGAGTTGTTGTTTTTTTGCCTCCATGTCTTTGTTCTACTTCAACTGACAAAGAGTAAACATTTTGTATCCTTGAAAAAAGACAAAAAAAAGCGAAAACGAAAAACGAAACAGACAACAAAAAAAAAAAAAGATTCTGTGAGCTCCCACTTAACATTTTATTTATCACCACAAAAAAAGAAAGCAAAAAATTAATGTAAAAATAAAAAAAAGCGAGAAAAACACCCATTTTTTTCTTTTTGTTTTCTTGTTTGTTTTATAGGTGAGTGCTAAAACCATTTTTATCTTTTCTCGAGAATGAATGACTGGTCTCGAAAAATTCACGTGCGTTTATATTAAAAATGTAGTATTTTTTTCTTTTAAGAAGACGGTGAAACTAACCTCTGCCAGTTGCTAAAATGCTAAAACGCTAGAGACGCTTCCAAAGCATTAAGTCTTGAAGCCTGACTTTAACTCTTCTGGTGATAGTGATGTTGTTGTTTTTTTTTGCAGCCTTCAGAATTTTTTCTACGCAATGTCTCGAAGACTCAGCAAGCGGTAGTCAAGGGGGGGGGGGGAGTAATCTAAAAGCCTGAAGAGAGGAAGTGGGACAAAACGTTGAATGCAAAAAGACATGCGCATTGGATAAGTTAAGGTGTTGCACTTTCCGTTTGTGCTTTCCACGAGCGTTTGTGCTGCGGTGCTCTATGAGTTATGAGGGTGGATAAAAAAAAATCGAGGGTGTTGGGAGTTCGAGGCGCTGAGGGTGTAAAGGGTGGCGAGATATTTGAGCCGATGGTGGCGCCTCTTGTGACCTTTATTTAAATAAAGAGGGAATAGAAAGAACCATCGACTGTCTATTGCTTTGTGGTAAAGGGCCGATGGTTATTAATACTAATTGCGCGTAAACAGGTCAGATGTAAAAGGTCAAATGTCAAATTTCTTACTAATTACCATAATCAGTAGCTGTTTGTGTATTGTAACAAGACATATATAGCGATATAGTTCGGAACCGTTCAAAAATAACATTATTGTGAAAAAAGCACAATTTATATAAATAATAAATACATATCCTCTAACTATCTATCTATCTATTTATTTATCTACTTATCCATTTATCCATTTATCTATTTATCTCTCTATTTATCTATTCATCTATTTATCTATATATCTATTTTTTTTCTATCTGTCCATCTATCTGTCTATACGTCTGTCTGTCTTTTTATCTGTTCTTATTATACGTTGTTTACAACCTCATTTAGAGGCAACATATATATATATATATATATATATATATACATATATATATATATATATATAATATATATATATATATATATATATATATATATATTATATATATATATATATATATATTATATATATATATATATACATATAAGAATTTTTTTCAATTTATTATTTATTTTTATTTTATTTTATTATTTATTTTTTATTTTTATTTATTTAAATTAAATCTATTTAATATTTTTAGGCCACGAAGCATTTATCAACTTTACTTTACTGTAGAAGTATCAATTCATAAACTTAACAGAAATCATCTAAATCTAAAATACCACCCCCCACACACACACACACATACACACACACAGTCTTTTGCATACTTGCATAGCTACTTCAATCGTCTACTCGCTCAAGTCCCAAGTCATTTTGCCTACGCCATCAACAACTTTTTTTTAATTCAAGTCCGCGTAGAGAGTAATGTAATCGGTGCTCATTAACGAAATACTATGTCGTCATCAAAATGCGTGTCATGAACAAATTATATGTATGTACGAATATATTATATATATATTATATATATATGTCTATATGTATATATCTAAATGGCTTCATTAGTGGACGAAATGATATGAAGAAAAAAACAACAACAATCCAGCAAACAGACTAATGAACGTATTACTTACTCAGTAACTGATACAAAATACCACAAAGAAAAAGAACTACAACTCCTTAATGATGGGGTGTGTATGTCTGAGTTATTTCCCTTGACGCAAGTTTAAACCCACACAAAAAAGGGGGAGGGGGGGTAACAACCCATGAGATCACATTTAATCATAGAAACCTTCCGTGGAGTTAATAAAAAAAAAAACAAGAAGAAAATGGCGACTTTTTGACATCGGGAAAATCCGATACAAAATACCACGAAGCTTTAGTAGCTTATCTCGTATACCGTGTGTGTTAATTACGGGGGTAAAGAACATGATAGCTGGGGTTGGGGGGAGGGGATGGGCGTGTACTTGAGATAAAGTTGCCACTGCTTTATAGAAGGTCATTGTAAAGGGAAAAACACAAGCAAGAGAAGATAAATTTGTGAACTTGGCGTATACGTTTGAAAGATTTGATGGGTTGGGATGGTGGGGGAGGGGGGAGTATGATGAGTTACTGGGGTGGGGGAGGTGGGGGGGGGCAAGAGGGAGGGGAGAGGAGGGAAGCACCTGTTCATCAAACAGCTAGCTAACTACGGGCGGGTCAGTAGTCTTGTTATACAGGTATGACAGATAAAGGAAGGCGATATGCCGGCGAAATCCTACTTAATTCTGACAAGTGTCTTGATCAGGTCTACATTATTATTATTTCTTAGCAAAGTCTGGATGGAAAATAAAATGTGTGTATGTTTGTGTGTGAAGGAGCTCCTCTCACTCCCCTGGGAAGATAACAATATGAGAATCTGGTCCGAAACGAGGTCCCGACTTCATCACGCATTTCTCATCTTATTATTACATTTGATTGGACCTATACTATATCAACAACACTATAACAATAACACTATGTTCACTTTACATTTACTGGGGTACTTTACTCAGTGGTGGGGGTCTAGACTAGAGTCTAGACTCTAGACTCTGAATATTGAACTATTCGTTCCGTTGAACGTGTGGGATGTGGCCGGGTGTGAGGGGGGGGGGGAGGAAGAGTTAGGTGCACAATCCCCTAGTAAGTTTCGGCCTATAGTATTAGCCAACATGTGTTGGATCAGCTCCGTGATCTTGCAAGATGTGCATATTATGGAAACGGTAGGCTATAACGAAAGGGACAAAACCCTTTTAAAAAAAAGACTTGGCAGTAAAACAGTTCCAGTCGGGGAACCCACATCCCAGCTCTCAGTAAAAATATAAATTTAACCCCTTCAAGACCAGTAATTGTTCATATAATACTACAGTAAACTGCCAAGAGTGGATTTAAAGTACCAATGAGCTGGAAAAGATTAATCCGGTGCCAACTTGCAGACTACGACTATGTCTCAGATATTTGTTCATCTTGAAAAGTTTTCTTTCTTTTCATTGGTCAATAGAAATCAGCGATTCCCTTTGATTGGGTGAATCGTATAAATCACGTGGAAGCGTTATTTCATAGAGAATGATTTCATCTATATGTGCAGTGCATAATATAATTTAATAAACATGCCATTTACTTTGTCAATGTATCTAGCTATTTGATTGGATGTTTTTTTCATGTTTTGTTTTTCATGTTTATCAAGATAACAGAAATATAACGATATCAACGGAGTTTAGATAACATAAATATTTTGTTTACATCCCAAGAAATGTATCATATCATTTTTTTTTAATCAGTTCGACGTAAATTCTAGAGATCATATCATAAAACGTGATTAATAGGGCTTGGAAAAACACATTTGTTTTGTTCTTTTTCAGTAGAGTCTATCTTTCTGTCTCTCTCTCTCTCACACACACACTCTCTGTCTATCAGTGTCTCTCTTTGTTCTCATCCTTCCATTCATCCACCAATCCAAACATATTCCCAACCATACCTTTATCCTTCTACCTACATACCTACAAACCTACTTATCCGCTTGTAAATTATATTATTGCCCTATCTCTGTATGAATGGCTGTACGGGAGAAAAGAGGGGGGGGGGGTGCCCTCGCCACGTATAGCACCTGTTTATAGTAGTTTATACCTGTAATCCAAGTTCTGCTTAATGCATAACCAAATAACATCATCATCACACTATGATCATAAATACATCCATTCCCTCTACTCACCCCCAACCCCCCCACACACACACACCTATTAACACGACGCCTTCTGCTTCGACCATTTCCAATAATGAACTACCCCCCCCCCCCACACACACACACATGTTCCCGATATCCCATCAGATTCCCTCATTTTTCCTACCTATATATTCTCTCATCCCCCCATTCCATTATGAAAATAAAGGTCCACCTCTTTATTTCCTGTCCGGCCAATTGACTAAAAAGAAACCTATCTACCCAAGAGAAAACAAAACTTATATAAACACAAAAGAATTTTCACCTACCGTGAAAATACCCCACCTCATCTTTTTTATTTTATTTGTTGATGTTAGTTTTAAGTATTATTGCTACCCCTGCAAACCTCACCTGTAAAATACCTGTTTATTGTACCTGCGAAAAGAATTAACATACCAGCCCAGAAAACATCTTTTCGTAACCCAAGGACTGTTTGAAATATCTCGCTAGCATTTTTCTACCCAGCGAGTCGCTTAATTAAATAACCGAGAAAACCCAGAGAGGAAATAAAAATAAAAAAAAAACAAAAAAAAATGAAACAATAACAAATGAAAACAAAACAACAATGCAAAATCTAATAATCATAAAAAGCTCTTTGTTGTTGTTGTTGTTTTCGAAAACACAATTAACTCTATTTTAATTACACACGTAAGAACCGAATTAATGAATGTTTTTTCCTTCTGATTATTATTATTTTGTTGAGAGTTTATTTATTAGTTTTTTCACTGAATCCTTGGCTGTTTTTAAGAGCAGGTGATAAATATACGGGTGATTTTTAGATATTTATAAATATATAAGTCGTATGTGGGGAAAAAAATAGGAGAGACATATCTAAAATGAATAGTGAAAATACAGATTGTAATCATAAAGAAAGAGAGACGGATAGAGAGATAATTAGATAAACATATAATATCAATGGATGGAGAGATTCTTTATATTATGATAATAACGAATATGTAACCTAGTCAATTCTTACAAATGTGTTGTGGTGGGGAGTGAGCGCTGTGGGGCGGGGGAGGAGAGAGGAGATAACTAATACCCAAGACATTTCCAGCATATGCTTATCTCACCCTCGGCCAGAAAAACCTTGTTGTGTCCCCTCTCCACCACCCCCTTTTGTTTTTGCCCCGGCTCACGGGCAGGCGTCAATGTTTACGTATTGTGGATAAACTCTAGCACTTTCTCCCGCCCCCCTCCCCCTCCCCCCGCTCACATTCGCCCCTTCTTGTCTCCTTCTGCTGCCGTTTTGTTTTTACCCTCGACGCTGCCACCCTCAATATCAGCTGACCTTTAATAACAAGTTGTGTTTTTTTTTCCCTCGTCTTTCTCGCAATGTACTCTGACCTCCAGGTATTCTGTGACCTTTGGTGCTAATAGGAATCGGACCGGGTGCCCTGAATGTCAAATTCAACAGTGGCGGATATTTGGAAAGGGGGAGGGGGGTGGTAGGCGTGTGTTTTGGGGAGGGGGTCTAACTAGGCACCAAGCTCGGGTCGCTGGTGATTAAGAGCCACCACCCCCTTCTCCTGTGATAAAAGAGTAATAACTTCTGGTAACTGGAAGTAAAGTCCCCCCCCCCACGCTTTTCACCCCTCCCCCACACCATCACCAAATATTACCATTTACGGGGCGCCCAACGTAAACTTAATACGTCCGTGAAAGAAATATATCTGGGGGTGAATCACAACTCCCCAGCTCAACCCAGCCCCCCCCCCACACACACACAAACAATCCACCACCACCCTCCTAACGCCCCCGATTATTTTCTCAGGCACTTTAAGTACCAGAGACAGACCGCTAAACGTGAGTGTGCGTGTGTGTGCGCGTGTGTATGTGTGTGTCTGCTACTTGAATGTTAAGGTACTAACCTCATAAGCCGTATATAATGGGCGCAGATAGAGAGAATACTTAATAAGATAACACTGTTTCTTGTTAGATACAGTTCCGCGTGTACAGATAGTTCAACTTCTCTCTCTCTCACCCTCTTTCTTCTCTCTCTCTCTCTCTCTGTCCTTAATCTTGTCTCTCGCTCTTCAGGAATGTATATCTTTCCTCCCACTATCTATTTTCTTTTGGGGACGGTTTGATTTTAATTGTTGCTTCAGCCTCATTTCGGAGTGACGGCCATTAAAAATAGCAACAACCCCTTTGTCACTCTTTATCCGATTACAGTACAGTCATCCAGACTGGTCTCCCTTCCCCCCCCCCCCTCACCACACCTTTTTCCTCCCCAAAAAAACTACTATAAAAAAGAAACAACATTTATTGCGCGTAATGTTTTAATGACTGCTACTTACCGTGTTCGTCCAAGCCGACGATCTGGAAATGAAACTCCAAACCTGGCCGTGTCAGATACGCCTCGGGTAGGAGATTAGTATCCAATCAATTTTAAAAAGAAAAAAAAAGCTCTTGTTTAAAGTAGCCAAAATATTTTTTTCTTCAAGCCGGTAAGTGTAATCCAAATAGTTTTTTTTTGTTTGTTTTCTCTTTCTTTCTCTTTCTCTCTTTGTGTGTTTTTATGTGTATTATCCTTGAGAGACAGATCCAGATATCATATTATCATCCGCTTCATTTATCTGAAACTCTGTACGCTGGGATTAGAAATCTGAAAACAAAAATGTAAAGAAAAAACCTTTAGAGTCAAAATAAGGATGTGAAGAAGTCAAATAAAACTAACAACAACAACAAAACACATAACAAAAACAAGATAGATAAAAACATCATACATCCAACAAATTTAGTATAGAAAATTGTAAGAAAATTGTAAGAAAAATGTAAGAAAAATTGTAAGAAAAATTGATTTTGACAAAATCTATAAAGACGTGTGGGAAAGTGTTTGAATTATAAGTAAGTTTGTTTTTGTTTATTTTTTTTTTTTAAATATAGAAAACGTATATAGAAGTTTCAGTTTCTTGAAAAGATCTGATGCTAATTTAAAGATCAAATTGCAAGGTTTTTTTTTTTGTTTTTTTTTTCTTTTTTCTTTTACCGTTTCGTGGTTTTTTGAAATATAAGTCATTCTTTTTTAAATTTAAAGTTAAAGAAAATACATGATGCGAAAACTAATACGGACAAAAACAACATAGGATATTTGATCTATCAAATTTAGTTTCATTATTTAAAAAATAAAAGTTGTAATCTACACAATATATATATTTTGGATAGAAGATGCAATTCATATAATATGACTTGCATAGAGATTTTTAAAAATATAATTTTTTTTTTTTACAAATCGTTGGAATTTCTTGACTAAACTTGAGAATGTTGACATTAAAAGAGTACTCATATATATATATAGATATATCCATTAAAAACAAATCCGGCAATTTGTGCAAGAAAAAACAACACACACTGGGAGGCAACTGATAAATTAACTGCTATTGCTTTGGCCTGCGGCCGAAGGGAGATTATTATGAGTTATGAGTTGTGTGTGTGTAAAAGGCAGACGAAAAGTTAATATTTGTTGAGTTTTTTTTTTCCCCACTATATGACTCGATGCGCTAGCTTATGTACGAGTGTAAGCTTGGCGTGGTGTCAGCAGCCACGTGGGCAATATCACACACACACATTGACATATTATATATATTATATATGAACATTACTAAAACAATATATAAATGCTGCAGACAAAACGTATTTATTTAAAGCGACGTACGACATAACCGAAGACCCAGTGCGCATGCGCTCAACATCCCCACTCAAGATTCACTTACTTATGGACCATGAACACCAGTGGCATAACTAGGGATGAAATGGCATATGAGATGGCCTGGTGGGAGGGAGGTGGTCGAAAAAAAAAGCGCCAACTTAAAATGTTGTTTTCAATTATTAGTAAGCTGACTTATGCAGACAATAAAACATGCATATTATGGCACTTATCCCAAAATTGACGTCTGGGGGCGGCCGCTCTCTCCTGGACACGTTACAGATGCCGACGTGTCTTGAGTATTTAGTATCAAATAGACAGACATTTTCACTTCATTTTAGTCTTTTAAGGTCACGGCTATTATTCGAACTATAGAGATATTACACGGGGGCGCAGTGTCTGGCGTACCGAAGGCCGTGGGTTCCGATTCTGCTGAAGTGCTAGGATTTGTTCCCCCAGGTCTGGGCGGCGTTCCTGAGTCTACCGAGCTCTGATGGAGGTACCTGACTTTAGTCGTGTTAAAGTAAAAGGCGGCTGGGCAGTGTACTGACCACACAATCCTCTAGTATGCCGTGACAACGGAAACAGGTGAACGCTGCTTCACATGCCCCATGGATCAATGCGACTGGGCATTTTACTGGCCACACAATCCTCTAGTAGGCCTTTGTCGTGGCCAAAGAAACCGGTGATTGCTGCTTCACCTGCCCCCCCCCCCCCCATGGGATCAATTTGGTCCGACTAGATACTTTTACAAACAAAGGTTCAGCACAGGACGTCAAAAAAAAAAAATATCTATAAGGCAGACATGTGCATAAGTTTTTTTATAAGATAAGATTATTTATTCGTTCAGAATAAACAACCACATATCAAAACCTAAAAACGAAACGGAAGATAAAAAGAAACTAATTCAATTTAAAATGAAGATAACAATAATAATAAAATGCATGCACAGAGAAATGACTAAACGAAAATACTTGAACACTGCAATAAAAGACACATACGAAGCGGAAACTCTTAGTCTTAGAAGACCAAGTGAAGAGCTTTTTATCAAAATTGAATTAACATTTTATTTTGATAGTAAATAGTGTATTCAGTATCTGAATGTTAATAAAAAACATTTATACAAAATATCAAAGATACATTTTAAGTAATTAGTTCAATATTTGCAATTAAATGTGTGTGTTTTTCGGAGGAATACTCCAAATCTCGTAGCCATTTGAGATGTTTTTATTTCCGGCAATAGAGGAAAGTGACGTAACATAAAGGATTCCGACTAGGAAAAATGAATATTGTCACGTGTTTTGAATCTATTGCCACATGTTTTGAATCTTTTCCCGGTTCTTATTTTTAACAAAATGGTTAAATATAGATTTATAGCGTCTATTTTTATTTATTTATTTCCCTTGTGATACGTCACTTCTGTATGAGGCTATTCCAAATCTCGTTCCTTTGAGAAAAACCTCTTCACTTGGTCTTTAGACAAGATTTCCCTTCTTTTGAAAATCTCACCCTCCTTTCCATATTTCCCTATTTCTAAGTTCACTTGCCTAAATATAAAGTAAACAATAATGCTGATAAGCCCATAATATATAAAAACACAAAGAAAAATAAAGTTAAAAACAAACAACAAGAAAGATTATTGGGTAGATATTTTAGTGGCTGTTTCTCTCTATATCTATCTCTTTCCGTTCTCTTTTCCACCCTCATACTCTCTCTCGCTCTCTCTCTCTTGCGCGCGCGCATTTTATATTACTTATGTCTTAGCTCTCCCCCCCCCCCTACCATTTCTATCTTTCACTCTATCGTTTTCTCTCTATTCCTCTCTAATGTGCACTACATGCACTTTGAATGCACTTTGAATGTGTTACGTAGGGCATGTTTTATAACAAATGCCGCCCCCACACTCGCGCGCCCCAACACAGACGCCCCATTAGGAGTACCGATGTTTATACAGTCTACCGTTCGTTACGGGATGTCCCCTTCTAAATGTTTCCAACGCTGCCAGAATCCAACGAAAACTTTACCCCCCTGATCTACGCCCTGTCCATCTGTGCCCATTGCACTTTCGTATGCGCCTCCCTTACGAACATAAATATAAAAAAAACTAACCCATAAAAACTTATTTTTTATTCTACCCCCTTTCTTTGTAAACTAAGTTTATATTTAATTTATATTTTGATAGATTAAAATAAATATAAGTGATATCATACCTTATGAATTGATGAATTGCCACACTAAAATTTTGCGCATCCTTTTTTTTTGTTCTAGCTTTGACCAGCAAAAACCATAAAAAGATACATTGTGTCGTTTTCATTCTACTTATTTCGTAAAAATCGAAAGTATCCGAAAAGTTTATTTACTTCCGTCTCTTCCGGTAGAGGCAGCCATAATTTACGTAAAATAATTTTTTTGATTCGCTAATTAGTCGAAGAAATTTTTAACTATTCCAAAGGCTATGATTCTGAAAATCTGATAGAGTGTATTGTTAGTCGGGACAAGTCTGCTGCCCAAGTTTCAGCTCGATTGGACGACGGGAAGTGGTCGAAAAATCGATGCTAAGTTTTGCTATCAAGCAGCCAAGCAAGCAGACAGTGGGAGTTAATAGAAAGGGAGTAAAAACAACAACACCATCTGCAGTGCGCACCCATGCAACCCTCCCCCCCCCCCCCACACACACCACCCTATTCAATCGCTTCAATGTTTTAAAAATGCTTTGAGAAAGAAAAAGCAAATATACAATAAAAACGATCCTCTCCCCCCCCCCCCCCCCCCCACATATACAATTCCAAATCTTCTAGGATAAGTTCTCTCACGTCACGTGACGCGCCCCACTATCATTAATGTCAACTGGTGGAAGTCCGTGGGAGTGCCATAGGGCATTGGGGGGGGGGGGGACATGGGGGGGGGGGGCCGAGCTGGGCATTAAAACGACACAAGACTCCGAAATCCGAAACGAGACATGTGAGGAAATAAAGGTGGGCGTCCATGCGTCCGTGTGGCGGCCTCACAAGCCTCCAACCTGCTCCCACTACCTCATTTTTTACTGACACAAGGTACATAAATCTGGCAATTTGTAACCAAAGATTGTCAGCTTTTTTAAACGACGACACCCAAAATACACTCTCCAAACCTCACATAGAAAGGAAATTAAAACATTTCGGGAACTCGAACTTCAGACACTTTGCCAAGACTTTCACAACCGGAATGAACCCTGAATATCATGGTAGTGATCCACTTTTCCCCTGAAAAGTTACAGTTACTCTTCTTCTTGGAGCCCTAAGGAAATAATCTCGGCTGGTGTTCCGACTTTGGAAAAGTCAGGTTTGAATCTGCTAGCATCACTATATTATTTGCATTGTGGAGCCACAGTCCTATTACGGAAACACAGAAGTAAAAGATTCTAACAAATTTATTCTCAGACATAAGTTGGCTCATTTTTTCTTTCAGCAAACTGGAAAATGTCATTCATAACTTTTTTTTGATAATTAAACAAATCCAATATTTAAAAAAAATTCGAATCCGTTCATTTCAATACCCTTTTCTTATATACATAGATGACGTCAGAGCTAAACATGGTGGCGAAGAAACGACCGTTCCTAACATCTTTCCCGCTCATTTTTCTTAGCCTTTAATTAACTGATAAAATAAACTCTACTTGTCGTAATGCATTGTGGGACTACGGGAAATAAATAAAGTGTTTTTGTTTTCATAATAGAAATGTGGGGGGGGGGGGGTGAAAAGAGGCGGGAGAAAATATTCAAAAAGAAGTAAAAAAAAAATAGAAAAAGTGGCCAGTGTCTCTGTCGTAATTTTGTGGCCTTATCTAACCATCAGCCAAACCGGCACACTTTTCTATTCAGACGTTGAAGTCAGAAGTGTGGGGGAGAAGGTGGTTTGGGAAAGTGTGTGTGAGTGTATGTGTGAGTGTGAAGGGTGGGGGGGGGAGGTGGAATCAAGATCTATTCTTGGGGAATCAATCCTGAAGGCGGGAGGGGGTGTGTGTAGAGCGCTGGTTGTTGGGGGGGGGGGTATGTTTAAATATTTATACGTATTATATAAGCAGACGCCGATGTCCATTAACTGATAAACCGTCGCCCGCGCTTTTAGTGAAATTTAGAACCTTCCACCAGTGAAGGATTTCTTTTGACATTTTTTTCTTTCTTTCTAAATATACATGTAGACTACTCATAAAACAACTTAAGTTAAGAAACAAAAATGGCGGTTGATAGTTGGGTGTATAAAACGCTATGGCAGAGGGGGGGGGGGGGTAGGGTGCCCCGGGAAAGGCGTAAAGTGCCAGGGCATTAGCGCCTTTTAGTGTTCGTATGTGTGAGGTGATTTTTTTTTTTTTACAGACTCAACAATTGTATACATTTAGTAAAAGATATATTTTAGTTTTTAAACATGTAATTATTATTGTTGTTGTTGTTTCTATAGACTTTTGTTTATCTTATCGTACGTTGTGTTACAGGCGTTTCTATTATACAGGAAGTAATGTGCGCACAACGCTTCTACGTGGTTTCAGTTTTTAGAATCTAGTTGTTATTGTTTTTTTTAAGTTTTAAATGATGAAAAGTTGTTGGTTTTCTTTATCGATTCGGGCAACCCATTCCATGGCCCAAAGACCGCTTAGAAAGAAAGAGAATTATTAATCTGATAGAAATTTTCCAGCACGTCTCTCAGTAATAACTTATATTAACTGAACAGAACTTTTTGAACTCTATACATCGGATAATATCCTAAGATATAAATAGCCAGCCTTTTTAAAAGTAATTTTTCTACAGAACCAGATGGTACCATGATATTGTCAGGACAAGAAAATGGTTTATTGAATGTATGATGTAACAATAATAGTAATTTTTTCAACAAAAAACTGAAAACCCTATTAGAACGCCCATTACTTAACGGAAATTAGATCTTACTAGACGTGCGACGACGCCCCTCCCCCTCCTTCCTCCGTCCAGGACCCCCCACCCTGAACTCAGCAACTACAGCAGACCGAACAACGCCAGATTATTTTGTCTTTCGTTTATTTCTTCAACCAAGCGACCATGACTTGAGCAAATGTTTTTGGAGGTGGAGGGGAGTGGGGGATGAAGGATGGGAGGAGGATTCTGGGTAACTTGTTGATGGAGAGTGTGACGTAAGGAGATGGTGAAAGGAACATAGTGAATGGGCTGAGAGCACCATGAATAGTTAATAGTGCTATGGATATAGCGAGTGGGTGATACTGCTGGTGAACAGAGTGAGTTCGAAAACTGGATGTGCTGTGAACAGGTTGAATGTGTACATGTGCTGTGAACAGGTTGAATTTATACATGTGCTGTGAACAGGTTGAATTTATACATGTGCTGTGAACAGGTTGATTTTATACATGTGCTGTGAACAGGTTTAATGTCTACATGTGCTGTGAACAGGTTGAATGTGTACATGTGCTGTGAACAGGTAGAATTTATACATGTGCTGTGAACAGGTTGAATTTATACATGTGCTGTGAACAGGGTGAATGTGTGCATGTGATGTGAACAAATTGAATTTATACATGTGCTGTGCAAAGGATGAATGTATACAAGTGCTATGAACAAAGTGAATGTATACATGTGCTGTGAACAGGATGAATGTATACAAGTGCTATGAACAAAGTGAATGTATAAATGTGCTACGTACAGAATGGGTCAAAATAAAAAAATAAAATAACAAACTAGTAAGTGTGAAGAGGTGGAGACAGGACGGAGGGTATTTTGGTGGACAGGACTCTAGTCATTAAAAGACACGTTGCCATGGCGACGATCATGTCCGGTGAGAGTGCACAGATGTGAAACAGAACGAGCGGGCCGCGCGCTCCACTCTTGGGGATATTTGAGGCCATAAATAACCAGTAGAAATGAATAAAGGGGGAAAACACCGCGCGGGCTGGATAGACAGAAATACAGAATGTGTGAGTGTGTGTGTGGGAGAGAGAGAGGGGGGTGAGTTACATGTTGAGTAAGTGAGAATGAGAAAGAGAGAGAGAAATGGTGAGTAAGTGATTGAAAAAGATAGATAAATAGATAGATATATAGATAGTTCGATAGATAAATAGATAGATAGATAGATAGATAGATAGATAGATAGATAGATAGATAGATAGATAGATAGATAGATAGATAAATAGATAGATAGATAGATAAATAGATAGATAGATAGATAAATAGATAGATAGATAGATAGATAAATAGATAGATAGATAAATAGATAGATAGATAAGATAGATAGATATATAGATAGATATATAGATAGATAAATAGATAGATAGATAAGATAGATAGATAGATAGATAGATAAATAGATAGATAAATAGATAGATAAATAGATAGATAAATAGATATATAGATAAATAGATAGATAGATAAGATAGATAGATAGATAGATAGATAGATAGATAGATAAATAGATAGATAGGCCTAAATAGATAGATAGATAAGATAGATAGATAGATAGATAGATAAATAGATAGATAAATAGATAGATAAATAGATAGATAAATAGATAGATAGATAGATAGATAAAGATAATGAAGCAGATAGTAATAGAGCGAGTGAGTGGTTATGTAAGAGTATAAAGGAATAAGAGAGAGAACGCGTGTGAGTCAGTGGGTGAGTAAAGAAAATAGAGGGAGTGAATAAGTGAGAGAAAGAGAGAGATAGAGAGAGAAAGAGAGAGATAGAGAGAGAGTGGGCTATGGAGTGAGCAAGGGAGTAAGTCGGTGAGTATGTGTGTGAGAAAATGAGAGGAAGAGAGTCTTTGCAGTTTTCTGTGCAGTTGAAACAGACACTAGGACATCATTAGGGCATCATTAGGACAGATTCCAGTGTTGCCCATTTACTCGTTGCAAATGGGGCAGACTCAGGGACACCCTCCAGATTTTGGATACAAATCTTGGCGTTTAAAAATACAACAACAGGATTGGAACCCAAGAATTTCATTGCGGTAACTCGGAAGCGCTGCCTGCTAGACCACTTGGCCGCTATTATCGAGAAGTTACAACTATAAAATACAGTATATAGACTACTTAATGGTGTGGTGATACGATACTTGTATGAAATAAATTGTGGCATATGGAAAAGGGGTTTCAGAATTAAGCGGTAAAAGTCTAGATATTATATCACTGCATATTGAAAGATGCATCGTAGCCTATACATACATTATTAGCGTTTGAATTTTCTTTTAATAAAATCGAGAAAGATACCTTTGCCAAAATGATATATTATGTACACATCCCGCACAGTTCCTTGCCCACTGGAGAACAGCGGGGGAAAAAATCATGAAAGAGTATTATAACTGGAAACCTTTTTTTCTTTTTTAATGTTTCAACTCCGTGTTAAACCTCACTGTCACTCACATCCCCCCCTCTTTTTTTTCCCCTTTCCATCCTCCCACCTCCCTCTCTCGCTCCCTCCGTCCACATCTGTAATGAATATTGAATGGCCTGGACAGTCCGTCAGTTTTAGCGTGTCATTGTGGATGGTGACGTAATAAACGTGTTTCGGGGGGAGGGGGGAGGCGGGGGATTGAGCAAAAAGGGGGGGGGGCGGTTCCGACTGGTGCCATGGACACACACACACACTTTGCGCCCCAAATGTATCGCACAGAGAACTGTTCATGCCTGGTCAGGGAGCGAGAAAAGCCCCCTTTAATCCACAGGCGCCAGAAAAATATATCCTTGCACGATACGCACATTTTTCTATCTCTCCTTCTCTTTCTCTCTCTTTCTCTCTATTTCTCTTCTCGACGTTCTCTCCATCATATACCCTCCCTACCTCATACAAATACGGAGAGAGATGGGGGGTGGGGGGGTATTTTCCTCGTATTCTCTGCAGCCAGTAGGTCTGGTCTCCGAAAATTGATTTAAAAAAATGGCGGAACTAAAAAAAAATATAAATGAGTGTGCCAAATAGCTATCATGGCGCTCTTAATATCCACCTACCCTACATCCGCCCTAAAGCCCTTCCCTTCCAGCGATGATGCTATGTCGCTATTGTCGCCGGCATTTCTCACGGCGAGGTCACTAGCATGGTAGTGTGGCCTGGGCGAATCTCCCCCCCCCCATTCCACACACACACACACCCTTCTTTTCCTTCCCCATGTAGCCTTATATTGTGCATAGTAATAGTATTACGTTACACGTGACAATAAATGTTTCAAAAGTAAAATTATAAATATTCAATTAAGCTCTAGCTGTACTACACAATGGCTCTTTGTGAAATTGCAACTCTCAATGTACTTTAGAGGAAAAAATAACAAATGAAACCGTCAATGATAGAATTATTGGTAAAAACAACAACCAATACAAACGAACAATGAGAATATTTCAATACAATTCGGTATTGTATATAAAGCCAGATTCGTTTTGTTTCATTCAATAATTCAAGCAATCAGCTAAAAGGCAACATTCGGTCCGCGGGTCGCGGTTCAAAAATACATGTTCGGGAGCAAATTATACTAAAATAATAATACGATAGAAAGAAAGGGAATAGTAAACTAAGGAGAGCGAGAGAGAGAGGTGGAGAGACAGACCGAGAGAGATAAGAGAGAAAAAGAAGGGAGAATGAAAGATAAAGAGAGAGAAAGAGGGCGAAAGCCAAAGAAGGAGAAATAATGAGAGAAAGAAAGAAATAAGGAATAGTATGTAGCGAATGAGAGTGAAATCAAAGGCAAGAGAGAGAGGAAGAAAGAGAAATAGACTCAGATTTAAGCCGCATAAAGATGTTTAATTATTTATACAAAATGCACATCAATGTGAATGTATTACTAATTCACACAAAGACCTTCATCGAGGCCCAAATCTCTTTTTACTCCATTAAATAAACATGTTTAAAAAATCATATTCAGGCATGTAACTTTAGCCCAGGGGTCGGGAACCTATGGCTCGCGAGCCAGATGTGGCTCTATTGATGGCTGCATCTGGCTCGTAGACAAATGTTCGATTATAAAAAAAATAATTTTCTTTAGACTCCTTTTGATCTACATATTAATTGCAGATCAATATTTCATTCTACAAATGAGCTAAAGTCTACTGCAGCTCAGCATCAGAAGTGGTGAAGGAGATAAACTCGCTGACCTAAAAGATAGAAAAATAGCAACCCTGCATTCATTCTAATTAAAGGGAAATAACTCTTGCACAGATTTACTTGAATTTTAGTTTTAAACATAATGTATGGCTCTCACAGAATTACTTTTCAAAATATGTGGTGTCCATGGCTCTCTCAAACAAAACGGTTCCCGACCTCTGGGCTTAGCCGATGGGGTCGATTCATAGGCCCAATGTCCACCCTAGCGTTAGACAGTTAGTTTACGTTCTTTTATTGAAGGTGGGGAAGGGGGGGGGGTCAGACTGTGGAAGCAACATATTATATACTCTAGTAACAAACGAATGACTATTGAACCAGTGGGATGCCGGTTGCACCATCATAGGCAAAGCAAACGTTGGGTGACAAAGTGATAAATTTTGTTGTTATTTTGGGCAGTGAGTAGAGTGACATGGATGCAGCAGACCTCTACGTGTGTAGGCCTACTGAGAATCATAAAAATAAAGCAAAACGTTTGCCAAAATTTAGAAACCCCCTTTAAGAAAAAGTTTTTTTGTATAAAGCGAAGAACTATTGCTAAATACAACATTAAATTATTACTTTAAAAAAAAACGGCATAATTATAAGTACTTAGATACAGAGAATTCTTCTACTGACCTTTGTGAAGAGCTCTTTGCTCTCTTGCAGTCATTGCCAGATAAAATAATATTTATATTTATTGTTGTTTTTTAATACCTCTGTATTACTATATACTGTGTTGGTTCTGGTAGCTTGAGAATTAGAGTCATGTATGTCTGAGGTTGGTTAGCTTGAGGCATTACAGTAGGAAGTGGTCTACTATTCCATGTTGGTGAGGAGACAATGTCTACAGTTCTGTAGGTGTCTGGTGTTTTATTCTGTTTATGTGTGATTCGAGTTTTGCATGTCCTGTTCTTGTATTGTAACATACCTAAGCATATGGATGCAATCTTTTCTTGGACCATAGGCAAGGACAATATCATATATAATCTATTACTTCCCAAGAGGCAACCAGGGTACGCAATGGGTAGCCTGAACTAGACACAAAAAATCCAACAACTTGTCTTCATTTAACCCTTCCCGTACCGACCTACTTCTATTTATGCTGCCTTCAGTTCCGCTATATACGCGCCCGGGACTGTAAGGGTTAAAAGACTTGTCAAAATACCAGACTATACCACGGACAAGCGTAATTCTCAATGAATCTTTCGTATACTGGGAGGAGCGTCTATAGCATCAAAAGATAAGATACGAAATGCCTATTTCTAGAAACTCACCCTAGCACACACTAAAACAATACACACGATCACGCTGCGACTAGCATGTTGGAGGAAGAAGAGGACGACAGATTGTACACGTCGTTAAACCACGCTTTCTGCATTCTGCGGGACTCCGATCTCGTGGCAGAAATTCTCCAATATGTCTTCCATGAAAGATAAATGACGTGGACAGCGCGAGACCTGAGAGAAATCCATTACCCCGGATGCGATTTGTCCTTCCTCGTTGAGAGCCCCCCATCAAGACCTACTCACTTTTTTTTTTAATGCACCATGGAGCAATCTTAACGTAAATTTATTCACGTTGAGTCAAGTAATACATCATACTGTAGATCATATGAATCTCAGAAATACCGGGTCGAGGCAGGTACCGGTACCGGGTCGAACAGCGCTTTCGACTGCCGTACCGAAGATCCTGGGTTCGAATCCACGTTGTCCCTGAGTCTACCCAGCCTAAAAGCATTGGATTTGATTTTCTCCGCAGAATTCGCCAACATGACCCCAGTCTTTGTATGATTGGAAAGATCAACGTAAGGGAATCTAATACTGGGAATCCAATCTAGATCTAGAATCTAGAATCTAGACCTAGTTTTATTTTTTCACCTTTCCCTCTTTTGTGTCATTGTTTGTATTTGGGCTTAGATTTCAGCCCGTTGTTTAGCAGAGTGGAAGCCAGTGTTTACTCTGGCTTTTGTCGGTGGCTTAAAGTAAATTGGACTAAATAAATGGTGGCTTTTGGCGTTTTTTGTATTGGGTGTCTGGTGATTCGTGGATTAATTTTGAGGGAAGGTGAATTTTATTACACGGTGGAGAATTAGTTTTAATCACTTGATTTGTGTGAAACATGGCGGGCTTGTTTCTCTCTCTCTCTCTCTCAATGGCTTTCTCTTTCTCCCTCTCTCTCTCCCTCTCTCTCGCTCTCTCAATGGCTCTCTCTCTCTCTCCCTCTCTCTCTCCCTCCTTCTCTCCCTCTCTCTCTTGCTAACAGTTCTAATTTTCTCTTTCTTTCTGTCTTCTTCCTCCTATTTCTCTTTCCACTACTCTTTTCTCTCTTCGTCCATCCTTTTCTTCAATTTCTCTCTTTCTCTCCCTGTTCTTTCTTTTTTCATTTCTAGCTTTTCTAAACACATTTCTCTCACTTTAGTTCTTTCTTATTTTTCTCGCCGTCTCTCTCTCTTTCCCCCCCCCCCTCTCTATTCTTGTTACATATCTCAAACACATAGTCTAGTTAATCCATCTACCATTTATTTACCCCTCCCCACCCCACCCCAAAACCAACCGTCCACTGTTACAAGTTTACGCATGCTCAATGAACAACAGGCAATAACATGCGTTTTTTTTTCTTCACATTTTACTCGGTTCAGAAACCCGGGGGAGGAAGGGGGAGTTGGTGGTTGCCATGGGAGGAGTGTGACGAGGCGGGGGTCGGCGAAGAAGAAGGGTGAGCACACAGTTTGCTGTGGTGTATGAGCGTGTATCCCACTTTTACAGCAAAACGCCAATCGCGCGGCATGCATTTCATGTAAACGAGCGCTCATTCCCAGTAATTGCCCCACAACGTGTGTGTGTGTGTGCTGGCTTGTGAGCACGTAAACACATCTGAAATTGCCCTAACCAGCACACAGGAAATATCTATATATATGCGTAACGAAGATAATAATATAAAAAAATATTTGGTTGCCGTATTTCCATACACAAATACTATTTCAATGTTCATAGAAAGTGAAGACAATATCGCTAAACAAGGGAAAGATAATCAGCCGAAGGGAGACAATGTGAACAAATGAAGATTATTATGGGCGTTACTGGCCTTCATTTATAAGCCATTCAAGAGGGTTGTTGTAAACATGCATTCTG